>JANUYF010000003.1:218535946-219735946 GCA_026167975.1 Phrynosoma blainvillii | reverse complement strand
ACCTATTCCACAAGATTGGAGAAATCAAGGGAAAGTTCAAACCAAGAAACGGGACGCTACGGTAATTTAAATAACATAATTCAAGACCAGGAAGGAATAAAAAGATGATGGCTGCAATACACATAAGAATGTGTATATAAAAGAGATGACAATTTGAAGGACACACGGAACAAAGAGCCATATGAAGATGAACCAAATTCTAAAAACTGAGGTTGAAGCTGCAATAAAAGAAATGGCAAAAAACAAGACTCCAGGAACAAATGATAGACAAATAGAACTGTTGCAATCCACATTAATAGAGTCAACTCTAGTGGTAACCAACATATGTCAACAGATATGGAAAACAAAACGATGGTCAACAGATTGGAAAAGATCAATATACATTCCCATCCACAAAAAAGGAGACATAAGAGACTGCAGCAACTATAGAACCATAGCACTAATCTCCCATACAAGCAAAATTATGTTCAAAATTCTGCAACATAAGTGCCAACCATACATGGAGAGAGAAATCCCAAGGTCCAAGCAGGATTCAGGAAAAGAAGAGTCACCAGGGATCACATCGCAAATATACAATGGCTAATGGAATGTAGCAGGGAGTTTCAAAAGAAAATCAGCATGTACTTTATAGACTACAGCAAAGCCTTTGACTGCATAGATCATGAAAGGCTATGGAACACCCTTAAAGACATGGGAGATCCAATACATCTGATAGTCCTAATGAGAAATCTGTACTCAGGACAAGAGGCTACTGTCAGAACAGAACATGGAGAAACAGAATGGTTCCCAATTGGCAAAGGAGTCAGACAAGGCTGCATCCTATCACCCTACCTATTCAATTTATATGCAGAACATATTGTAAGAAAAGCAGGTTTGGACATGGAAGAGGAAGGAGTGAAAACAAGAGAATGAAATATCAACAATCTGAGATATGCTGACAACACCATAGTGGTAGCAGGAAAGCACCCAGACCTGGAACACCTACTAAGGAAGATCAAAGAAGAAAGTGCAAAAGCAGGCTTACTGTTGAACATAAAGAAAACAAAATAATGACCACAGAGAACTTACACACATTCAAACTAGACAATGAGGAAATAGAAATAGTAAAAGAGTTCTCATATCTGGGATCAAACATTAATAGAAATGGGGACTGCAGCCAGGAAATCAGAAGAAAATTAAGAACGGGGGGGGGGGGGGGGAACTATGAAAGAACTAGAAAACATCCTAAAATGCAAAGAAATACAACTCAGCACAAAAGTCAGAATCATACAAGTCATCGTATTCCCTATTACCATGTATGGATGTGAGAGCTGGACAGTTAAGAAAGAAGATAGGAGGAAAATCAACGCATTTGAGATGTGGTGCTGGAGAAGAGTGCTGAGGATCCCATGGATAGCCAAAATGACAAACAAATGGGTCCTAGAGCAGATCAAGACAAAGATATTCCTAGAAGCCAAGATGACAAGACTTAGACTGTTATACTTTGGACACATCATAAGAAGGCATGAATTGTTGGAAAAGACAATAATGTTAGGAAAGGTGGAGGGACGTAGAAAGAAAGGAAGGCCACATGCTAGATGGATGGGAGACCATGAATATGAGTTCGCAGGAACTGGACAGAGCAGTAGAGGACGGGGGGGGGGGGGGGGGCTGGAGATATCTCATGCATAGGGTCACCATTGGTTGTGATCCATGCGAAGGCAGTTAACAACAACAACAAAATATCTGTTCCTAATGGATTTAAGTACTCACTTCTTTTTTATTTATGTTCTTGAACCCTACATGGAGTTCCGTTTTCCATGGCAGTAGGTGGCCTGTCAAGAACCCCACTGAGGTCCCTGCAGTGTACAGTCCTTTTTGTTCTTAACATTTATTCTACCTGTCATAATGATAAGCATTATCTTTGTAAGTAACACTATGTGAGACTTTCTTCATACAGTCAACCGTGTGTGGGCTTTCTTCCTACTCCTCTGCGTTAAAGAAACACTCAGATTTCCCCAGCAATTAACATTAAATGTCATAAGAATGTGGTCAAATGAATGTATGCATTCTGGCATTTAATTGCTCTTCTATAATCCTGTAATGCTATAAAAACATTTTCTGTTTAAAGAAACTTTTCCTCAATCACAGTATTATAAATTCTGAATCATGCACTATGTATTGTATGTAGTGCAGTAAGGGATTTGTTCAGTATTGTGGCTTTTTGTTTTTGTTTAGCTATACATACCTCTGCCATTAATTACACTATTACTAATGTTAGAAGGACAGACTTGTTCTCGTTCTCGGTATTTGGAAATATTTATGGGTGGTGTCCATCCAAATGGAAAATGGCTTGTCATTGCAATTGAATGAGGAAGTACTGTAGTCATGAATCCAGAGTTGGTTGTCTCGTCCCTCCCGTCCCTCCCCCCCGGTTTCTTCATAATATTTTATCTTACAATTTCCATCTTGATTTTTCATATTGTAAGCAGTATTGATACAGAGATATTGTTCAGTTGCAGAGACAGAATTTTTTCATCGTAGATCAGTACGTGGCCAAATTCTGCTGGACTTTTTTGTTCTATAAAAAGTAAAAGTACTGTTTTCCTGAGATTGTATCACACAGCACAAGAACTTGGCTTCATGCTGTCACCATGCAAGGTGCACAGCCACTGGCTTTTTCAGCACAGGGAAACCTTTTCTTGCAATTATTCAGATAAGCACTCAGAAACAAGGAAAAGGGAACATGTCAGAATGGAACAAATGTATCAGGCAGAATAATTGTTGTTTTTATCATTTGAATGTTGACAATGCTTAGGGTAGTTTGACCAGCCTAACTGACTCTGTGTGTTTGTGTGTTGGTTTATCTCTTGCCGCTTCTCTTTCTCCTTCTGTTTCGACCAGCAGGTATTTATTTATCCGTGTGACTAATCCGCCAGAATGAGTCAGGTATACTGAGCTACCCCTGGGTGAGCATTTAAGTTAAGCTGTTAGTGTATAATTTAGAAGTGATGTACTCAAACCAAATTGATACATGTGAGACAGCACCGTGTAGAACAGGATTTATTTTTTAAATTCTGCGTTGTTCTTTATTTTTATATTTTGTTTTTTCAAGATTTTTTCTGTCTGTTCACATCAGGATTGTTTCATTTTATGTAACCCAAAGATTTTATATCCAGTATTACAGGTAAAAGAAAAGAGTGGGAATGCTTCCTCGCCTCTCTTGTCTACCCATTATGTTTAAAGTGAGAATGTGAATGGATTTGTGTGCCTTTGTTTATCCAGAGCTAACTTGCAAAATAAATATGGATTCTGCTTGACCCAAGACAAACTGATTCTGCAGCTTAATTGAAATGCCACATGAGCTTGATTACTTTCCATGGCATAGAACTAATAAATATGGGTTGTTTATTTGAGGATGGAGTACTAAAGGATTGTTCCCGACCTAGATCTTTATCACAGCGTCATTGAGTGTGAATATTTGTAGTTGGAAATTATGGACATTGTAATGCTGTTTTATTGTTTAGCACATGCTTTAAGATTTTTCTGCAGGTTTCTGAAATATCATGTTTCAAGACTATTGTACTTGCTGTTCTTCTTGGTAGTTGTTCATTACACATTGGATGATTGTACAAGTTTACTACATGACATTATGCATGATGCATAATGTGTTCATTTGTGTACATTTTTGGTGCTAAAACTTGCTGGTGAAGTACAGAAGAATAAATATTTCTGTGTATACATTATTTGTTAGTGGGAATTATTTGTATTATATTGCAATGAAGTCAACAGAATTGCAAAGAAAGACCAGATAGAACTTGTCAAATAATAAGTTTTTAACATGTCCTTTTATTTAACTTTCTGCAAATAAAAAGAAAATCAGCTAGTTACATTTTAAGAGATGTTATTCCCACAGTGCAGCCTAAGGCATGACTAGTTATAAAAATAGTATTTCCTTTTCCACTCTGCCTACTGTTCTGTGTGTCTATTAAGTCTCTAGTGAAAGAAATGTTCAGAAAGGACACATCAAAGCTTCATTTAGCAGCTACTCTTCTGAGATGAAAGAAAACTTCTTTAAAAGTTAAGATGTTGGGATTTTTTTCCTGACAGCTTTTCCGGCATGATAATTTAATTCTTAATTCTTTTTTAATTCTTAATTCTTTTATTGATAGATTTAGGAGACATTTGAGGTATTTTTTCCAGTTTTGTATTGGATCAATGAACTATTTTTATTGAACACCTATTTGAAACTTCTGTTCTTGTTTTTATTTTTTATTTTAACAGGCTTGGGTAAAACAAAGCGAAAGACGAGTGCCAGAGATGCCTCACCGACCCCTAGTACTGATGCTGAATACCCATCCAATGGTAGTAGTGCTGATCGGATTTATGACCTAAACATCCCGGCATACGTTAAATTTGCCTACGTGGCAGAGAGGGAGGATGAACTGTCTCTTGTAAAAGGATCTCGAGTTATTGTTATGGAAAAATGCAGTGATGGCTGGTGGAGAGGGAGCTACAATGGACAAATTGGCTGGTTTCCTTCAAACTATGTAGTAGAGGAAGTTGAGGAAGCAACCGCTGATTCACCAAGTTTTCTAAGTTTGAGGAAGGGAGCATCTATGAGTAATGGCCAAGCCATGAAAGTACTTCATGTTGTTCAGACGTTGTATCCCTTCAGTTCTGTTACAGAAGAAGAGCTCAACTTTGAAAAAGGCGAAACTATGGAAGTCATAGAGAAACCCGAAAATGACCCAGAATGGTGGAAATGTAAAAATGCCCGAGGGCAAATTGGTCTTGTTCCCAAAAACTATGTAGTAATCTTAAGTGATGGCCCTACTATGAACGCTTCCCATCCACCCCAGATAAGTTACACAGGGCCCTCTTCTACAGGACGGTTTGCAGGAAGAGAATGGTATTATGGGAATGTTACTCGACATCAAGCAGAATGTGCTCTAAATGAGAGAGGAGTAGAAGGGGACTTCCTCGTCAGAGATAGTGAATCTTCGGTAAGTGGAGTTCATAACAGAACTTGAAATGAAGCAAAATGCTTGAATTTGATTTTGCAACAATTTCTATGGGGCTATGGGCATGATGTAGTAGTTTGAGTGTTGGTCTGATTCTGAAAATGGAAACCCACTGGATAACCTTGCTTCATCTCAACCTCAGAGGGAGGCAAAGGCAACCTTCCTCTGAACAAATCTTGTCAAGAAACCCTCATGCTAGGTTTGCCTTGGAGTTACCATAAGTTGGAAATGACTTGAAGGCACACAACAACAGCAACAACGAAATAGATATAAAAGAGAAAGTCCCATATTAGTTGAAATTATTATATTAGTTTCCCTGTTACGAGAATAATGTTCTCCATCATCCGTTACTGAAAATGTAGTTGTTTTTAGAGAGAAACAAAGTAGCAACCAGGATCTCATGTGTAATGTATAGTACATCTTTAAATTTGCTACAATTGGTGAGGCTTTCAATAAATTCCATTTGTATTTCTAACCTTAGTTGTTCCTGGGTGGTATTTCTATTTAAAAAGAAATGTTTCTATGATGATTTGAGCCCAGAATTATTTCACAAAATAAGACCCAGCTGTGTTGATATCATGGGGAAAGTTTTAATTTAGTTTGATCCTAAATGGATAGATCTTCCTTGACTCCCCCCTCCCCCCGTACTCTTTGCATTACTGTTCATGTGCATGTGAAATTTCAGTGTCATAGTGTGCATTCTGAATCTAAGAAGGTTCTACCAAAGCAAAATAATACTGTTCTCTCAATCTCTTTTCTTCTTGCATATTTTAAAATCTACTTTTCCTGCTTCTGGCTTTTTCAATCAATTGGAATAACTTGTAAAGAAGAAGACATATTAGTGTTTTGCACTAAATACAAGAATTCCAATCCAAATCATCCTTGGGAGTATAATTCCTTTGAAATAAACTGAGCAGAACAATGCAGCACAAGAGTCCTGTAGCACCTTAGAGGCTGATTAATTTTATTGCAGCAGCAGCTGTCATTCGCTACAGATGAATAACTTTCAACTCTTAGATGGGCTTTCTCTCTTGCCACTTCCTGTGGGTTTCACGCTAGGGCTCTCCACAGTTTCCACTTCAAAATGGACTGGTCTAAATGACATAAGACTAATTAGGCAGTAAAAATCCCTGCTTAATTCCCTAGGTTTTTTAAATATTATTTCTAAATTGTACACTTTCCTTCTTTCAGACTGGTATCTGAATGTCAGAAGATATTTTGTAGAGTATTCCGTGCTAAGTAAAATTTCTGAATTTTCTGCGAACTCTCCTCTGGTTCAGAATTTGGCAATGTAAATTACGAAACCTTTGTTGCTGTGTGTCTTCCAAGACTTTTCTGACTTATGATGGCCCAATCATGGAGTTTTCTGGGTCTGAAAATGTGTAACTCACTCAAGATCACCCAATGGGTTTCCATGGCCAAGCAGGGAATTGAACCGTTATCTCCAGAATAGTAGCCCAGTGCTCAAACCACTGCACCACATTGGCTCTCAACAAAGGCTACTCCACCCAAAAGGCTTTGCTTCAAAGCTTAATCTAGCAGAAAGTTATCTGCCCATTAAAGTTTGGTGTTTTTCTGTCAAGTCTCAATATCCCATATACTTACCTGGGAATAAGCTCTACTAAATCTAGTGGAGCTTCCTTCTAAATTGATTTATATATTGTTGGCAGAATGGTAACAATGACACATGATATTTTGATATTTTAAATAGCTTATTAAAGGAACCTTGAAACTTGATAAGGGCATCTGAATGTTTCTACAGAAAATTAGTACTGTATTCCAGGTTTGCAGTTTTACCCCATTCCCTCACAGTAGATGAAGAAACAATAATGGCAGAGCACCACAAAAAGAAAAATGGTGGGAGAAACTTAAGATGCTGAAAAAAGATATTACCTTAAATGTATTTTATTTAGACTACAATGGGGGGGGGTGTCTCAGCCTCTAGACTTTCTCCTGCCACTTTCCCCCAGTAATTATTTTTTTGGAGGGGGACATGTTGGTTATACACCAAATAGCTGGATCCAGTTTTTCCTTTCTGCCCATGTTTTGTTTTTACTTTTTTGTATTAACACAAATTAGTTAAAAAATGGTCACTAACCTAGTTTATTGCTTTCCCACCCAGACAGTTTGTGTGCATTTAAGAGAGAAAAGTCTTCTTGTGGTAGATAATGGTGTGCATTTTGGTGTACTTGAATGCTCCACCATGAATGCATGAAATTTAGACCAGCTGCACTAGAAGAGGCTGGAGGAGAAAAAAACATATTTACCATGTTTTCTGTCTGCTTCACAGCAGTAGATTTAGAGAATGAACAAGAGATCTCTTTTGACTCTGAAGGTGATGGTAAATGTATAGTGCCAATCTTTATTTGCCTCTAGGACAGTGGGACAAAACATGTATATACTCAAATATATTTCATGGCTGAGCAGGGAATTGAACAAATCCAGTGCTTCTTAGCCATGCTCAAAATGGAGGATGTTTTGACATTTGACACTTGGATAGGAGGGGGGATGTAGGGCAGGCCTGGGGAAAGGAGGACACCTGGCCACCCCCATCTGTGGAATGCTCTCCTCTCAGCCCTCGCTAAGGGAGAAACCAGGGAGAGGAGAACAACGAGAAGGTAAACAGACCCACATCCACTTGGGCTGCCTCCCCTCTGGCTCACCTGTCCTCGTTTTCCCCATCTGAGGAAGCGGAGAGGGCGGCCGTTGCTTGGCAGCTGAGGTGACAGGAGCGCAGGCTGGCCCCTCAGGAGGGGCTCCACTGCCAGCCGATGATGTGGCGCAGCTCTGGGGCACTGAGGGGGCCTTCACGTTATTTCAGACTATGGGAATGACACTGAGGTGAACCTGTCATGGTTATTTTTCCCCTGGGTTTGAGAGAGTGTGACTCACCCCAAGGTTGTAATGGTGGGGGTGGGGAAACTCGAACCCAGGATTCCAGAGTCGTAGTCCAAAACACAAGGCAGAGGCAGAGATGGAGCAGTGGGAGAAGAGATGGAGAAGGCAGAGATGGAGCAGTGGGAGTCTGCATGGGACAGGGTGACCAGAGGTCCTTCCTTTCCAGGACATGTCTTCCATTTTCACTTTCTCCTGTCCAGAAGAGGAATTCCTAAATGTCCTCCAAGTTGAGGCTGACAAGAAGCACTGAACTCACATTTCTTGACAAGGAGAAGAGGAGGAGGAGGGAGGGAGGGAGGACAGCGCTTGGGGGTCCTGCAGGATCTGGATCGATCTGGTAGTGTGTTCTCATTACCAAAAGATACAGATCGTTGCAGGACCCACCAAAAGGCGCAGTAAGGGACCCTGTGCCAAATGCACTGGGCTAAATGGGTGTTTTCAAGGGGGGGGGGGGCGCAGACTGCACCAAGTACAGTTTGGGCCAATATGAACTCCAAAGAAATAACCTGGGTTCCACACTGGGTTATTTCGTAGTGTGAATGGGGCCACAGAGAGATTATTTTACATGTAACTTGCACTGAATTCACTTTGCCCTTTTATTACATTTTACAGCTTGTTTTCCTTATTACAATCCTGCATAGTTTTGGTTCTGTTTGTTCAGATTTTTGAGTTATCTTGCTGTTTAGTTTAATATTTTGTGTTAAACACAAATAAAGGTTTTACTTTATATGCAGATTATTGCATCATGTGACTTGTGGAGTACTTTAGTTAATTGACTCTTGACTCCAAGACATTATTTTTTATAAGTGTCTTGGAGTTCTAGTGTGAAACCAAAAGTAGATCCCTTATAGCATAGCTCTGCCTACTTCTTTCCCTTTTAAACTATTTTAACATGGTCAATAAAATCAGATTCACTTATATAGGTTTTCATTGGGGCTCAGTATACATTTTTGCTACATTTAACTAGCAAGTAATTACTGCATATAGTCATGTACAAGTCTAGAACGTTTAGACTTGTACATGACTATAATTGACCCAGAAAACTTGAGTCGACTTATCTGTGAGTCAATGTAAGTACTGTACTTTAACTCTTATCAGAAAAAGAACTATCCCCTGGTGAAAGGCAAGATTGTAATCTGCCCTGGAAGCACTGATCCCTCTCTACTCTGTCATCATCCAGCCTTTAGTGTGACAACAAATAGTTATAACTGCTGAGATTTTTAAAGTTCTTTGACATTGTTTTCCTTTGTTTCATCCTTGACATTCTTTGTAACATACCCCTACGTTTTACCCTCGACTTATCCACAAGTCATATCAAAATCTATAATTTTGGCCCTCATACCTGCCCTCAATTTATACATGAGGTTGACTTATAGTCAAATATATAGTTCATGTTTATCATTTCCAGTAGAGTTTTAAGGACACCCTTAAAAGTATTGCTTTAGGATTATGTTTAATAATGGTGTGTTCCATTGTTCTAACGTAATAAATTGGGAGATACTTAAACATTTAAAAATAATTGATTGTACCTACGATATGCTGACTGTAGATAGAAGGAAAGGTGCCTCCACGTCATTTTCAAGGATTTCTTTTCCTCTGACATTACAGTCATCTTATTCAACACGGTACCCTAGTCTTCTAGACATCATGGCTGAAGTGAGATCTGAATCATTCTTTTTCAGATGTGCTCTGTGCCAAGTCCAATAGGAAGTAGTAGTGGTGGTGGTGGTGGTTGAGTCTCCCTTGTATGAAATGCTTGAGATCACAGATATTTTAGATTTTGGATTTTCAGATTTTTGGAATATTTGCATATACATAATGAGATATCTTGGAAATAGGGCCCAAGTGTAAATGTTAAATTTATTTACATTTCATATATATCTTTTATGCATAGCCTAAAGTATATATTTTTCATATTTTTGTGCATGAAACAAAATTGGTATACATTGAACCATTAGAAAGCAAAGGTGTGCTATCTCAGCCACCCATGTGGACAATTTTGGGATTTTTGGATATTTTGGATTTTGAAATTCCAGATAAGGAAGACTCAACCAAAAATGGAAAAGTTGCTTTTTCTTACCATATTCATAGACATGTGTGGTAAGGGAATAGAGTGGGAGCTTCTGACTTACCCCAGATAGTTTTGAGGCAACCTAACTCCTCTCCTCTCCCCTCCAAATTGAAATTCCTACACAAAAGATCATCAAGAAACGTACTGTGGTTCCAGGTACCCATATTTGCTTGTCAAGCAATTTGTGGGTTTGAAAAACTGCATGCAAACCCTTACTGCTAAGCACGAATTCTCAGTAAACATTCAGGATAGCCATGTTGGCCATGCAGCAAAATACAAAGTCCACAAAACAATGATACCTTTATGGGGTCAGCTAAGAAGCACAAAATACATAATGCAAGCTTTCGGACCTTCATTTTCTCCTTCATCAGGTAAAGATGTTAAAAATCATATAAGGTAATAAAAGTGACAATAGGCCTAAGCAGACTGCCAGAAATAGTGCACATTAAATTGAGGCACTGCCCTGGCTCAGTGCTAGGGAATCATGGGAACTGTATTTTTTTCTGAGACGTTGAGCCTGCTGTGAGCCGCCCCGATTGCTATGCAGAGGGGCGGGATAAAAATAAAATTTATTATTCTTATTCTTATTCTTATTATTATTCTTATTCTCTGTCAGAGAGCTCTGGTGCCACAATAAATTACACTTCCCATGATTCCCTAGCACTGAGCCAGGGCAGTGCCTCAATTTAATGTGCACTATTTCTGGCAGTCTGCTTAGGCCCAATGTTAGACCGTGCTTTATGAGGAGCAACTTAGGGAGCTGGGAATGTTCAGCCTGAAGAAGAGATGGTTAAGAAGTGATATGATATCCCTGTTTAAGTATTTGAAGGGGTGTCATATTGAAGATGGAACAGGTTTTTTTTCTGCTGCTCCAGAGACTAAGACAAGGAACAGTGAATTCAAACTAGAGGAAAAGTGATTCCTCCTCAACATTAGGAAGAACTTATTGACAGTAAGAGCTGTTTGACAGTGGAAGACACTCCCTTGGATTGTGGTGGAGTCTCCTTCTTTGGAAGTTTTTAAACAGAGGCTGAATGGTTACCTGTCGGGGGTGCTTTGATTTTTGTTTTCTTCTTGCATGGCAGAGTGTTGGACTGGATGGCCTTTGTGGTCTCCTCCAACTCTGTGATTCTAGAATCAGTTGCCTTTCCTGGTGGATAAGATCTGTAGTGTTCGAACTAAGGAGCAACTTGGGTTTGCTTTCTCCTGTGCACTTTTTGAATGCATTCAGAATCATTCAAGAGTGCAGTGCCTATGAGCAAGAAACATGAGAGTGCTTTTAAAATACGCCTTGCTGTGGGAAGGAGAGGGGAGGAAGCTTTTAAATATACATTTTGCCTAAATGTAAATATAATATTTATTTGCTTTTCTAGCATAAATACCCTAAAGGTAACAAATCCTGTCTGATCTTGGAAGCTTGGTAAGATCAGCCATGGTTAGTACTTGGATGGGAGACTGCCAACAAATACTAGGTGCTGTGGGCTATATTTCAAAGGAATGAATTGGCAAAACCACCTCTTGAGTATTCCTTGTGTAAGAAAACCCTATGAAATTCTTGGGGTTGCCACAAGTTGACAAATGACTTGAAGGTACATACATATACACATACATTTATTTGCTATTATTTCTGAGAGGAATTAACTATATTTTTGATAGCTGACTGAATGGATGAAGGTGGCGTATTCCATTTTGGTTGTTCTAATTCTTGTAGAAATGATTCATTAAGCTGTCTGGAAAATGGGGAATGACAGAGACTTATTTAAAATATCTCTGAAGACCTCAGCTGTGTGAAAAACAGAAAGCAGAATCAGTTGCTGGTTTGCAAGACCTTGTGAGGAGAGGTGCAGCCTAGGTCACACACATTTTGCAGAATCGTGTGTGAGGCTCTGAGTTGACATTTGAAAATGTCTAGAGACACTAGTGGGTGTGAGAGTGAAAGTCAAACTGTAGCATCTGGCCTGTGATATTGAAGTACTCTCCAACTAGTTTTATTCAATAACAGTTAACATGTAGGTGGGGGAAAACAGTCTGTGGTTTCTATATAAAATTGCATTGGATAAATTGATTTCAAAAATACATTGCTCCTTTCACACTTTCTTGTTCTTTAATAGTATTCTTATTGATTATTTAGACTCTAAGGAGACTTGTACATGGTCAAAATTACTTCTTCAAATAGACTGGTGTAAGGCTGCTTTTGGGATTGATTTGGGGGAGTATATAAATTGAATAGTACTAGCTATTGGAAGTATCAAGGGGGAACTGAATGCTCTGCCAGTAATCTTGTAGAATTATAACCCCTCTGTCAATTTAAAAAACTGAAGTCTTGACATGGACTATTGATATGACCCAGTCAGATTCCTGATAGGCTTTTAAGTGTAAGCAGGTTTTCATGCATCATAGCGGATTTCCCAATCATAGCAAAGGGATGGGCTAGATCAGGAGTAAGCAACCTACGGCCCGCGGGCTGGGTGCGGCCCGCGGAGGCCTTGGGACCGGCCCGTGGCCGCTGCCCTGCACGCGAGCGTGGGCACCATTTTGGCATCCAAAATGGCACCCATGCTTGCGCACGCATGCACACGGTGGCAGGCGCCATTTTGGAAGGTCCAACGGCGCTGTGTAGCCGCCGTTGAACCTTGGGAAGGCTGCACCGCGGCTGCGCTGTGCGAATTTGCACGGCGCAGCCGCGGTGCAGCCTTCCCAAAGCCCAACAGTGGCTGCACTGTGCCGTTGGACCTTCCAAAATGGCGCCCCCCATGCGCACACCCCCCTCCCGCCGCCCCCTCCCCCGCCCCCTGGCAACAAAGGTTGCCAACCCTTGAGCTATATTGACAGAACAAGTCAAAAAGAGAGACAAAACAGTTGCATCCCAGAGTATGGATAAAAAAAGAAATTATGAATAAGCAAGTATTGTAATTGGAGCAGAGAACAGACTAGAGAACAAACTGAAATAACCAGTTCCGGTAGACAAACTTTACAACAATTGCTTTGCCTATTTTCTGCTATTAGTTCAGCTTGCTTGCAGGGCATTTATAGCTCCACCATTACATCTTCTCTATTAAGCAGAGTTGGCTGGTTTAAACCAAATGGCCTTTTTTAAAAAAAAGTCTCCTTTTTAAAAAGGATTATTCATATTTATATTTTTTTAAATGTCTGGCCATTATTATTGTTTTCCATCCCTCTTACTAGAACAGTAATTACTGTTTGCATTTAAATATTTTTACTTTAACAGTTTATTGGCAGTTCTTCATTGTTGGGCCAGCATCCAGTGTCAGTTGCTTCTTTGTAATCACTTTGTTTTATAGTGCAAGAAACAAATCCTTCAATAAATTCAACCAAAACAACTTGCTTTAAAAAGAGCAGTTCTTAAAGAACAATTACCATTTCAGCTAGTGGCCATAACATCAGAACTGTATTTTGCTACTTAATTTTGTGATTTAGTCAGACATTGGTGTGGCCCTACACATTAATGCAAACACACACATACACACACACCTAGTTTAACCCCAAAAAAACATTTTAAACTCACACAAAACACATACCTGGGTTTTTTGGTGGGTTTTTAACTGTTTCCCCACCACCACCACCACCCTGCTATTAAGACTTGAGATCATCTGGCCACTATGATGCCTATGATCCTTCTGAATCCACTGTTTTCTGTTCCTTCTTGCCCCTAACATCCACTTTTTCTTCTTTGAAAATTTCTGAAATTGTTAAAATTAAAGTTACTGTTGTGCCATTGCCGCCTCTTCTTCCTTCTTGTTGTTTGCATTAGTTGGACTCCCGAGGCTGAAATTTTTGCAGTTTTTGGAAGTATAATCAGGTAGTACGCCATCAAGTACAATCATACTCACAGAAATATCATTCTGTGAATTAGAAAAGAGTGGCCAAAGGAATACTAGTTGTGCACCGTTGATGAGATTGCATAAGCACACCATTGTTTGGGTAACAATGGTTTGAAGCAGGAAAAAAATTATCATTTACTAATGATGAATGGAAGGAATTTTTTTTAATTGTTAAGCATTTCAAAACATTGTCTCATGGGTTTCCTCAGAATTGTTCAGTGTGGATGGCACTGATCAGCTCTGCATTGCAGTGCATGCAAAGTATTCAAAGTGCTACTTACAAGAGGTGACCCATAGCAAAAACCTGGTTCAGGCGTGCCCTCAAAGTGCCTGTGAGCGCTATGTACAACTCCAGAGGTCTAAGCATGGGAAAGATTGCGTGCAAGCTATCCAGCTGTAGCAGCTATGTCCAGTGGGAAAAGGAGGAAAAATATCTGCCAAGAACTGAAACAAAAAAGGCAAAGAGAAACAAAATATAAAAATAAACAGCCTTGGAACAAGTTGAAGGAAGGCAGCAGGGAATTGCTTTAGACTGCCTTTAGCCTCCATGCTGTATATAGAATGGCAGTGCTAAGGTTTTAAAAGGGACTTTTAAGAAAGGCTTTTAATTGAATGGAATATTTGCAGTGGGATGAAACCAAGAACAAATAAGCCCTAATACTGTTACGTTTTCTCCATGTTTCCTGTGTTATTTAAAATAAGAGCCTGTGGTAAGTAAGGAGGAGGGAAATAGCCTGAGAGCAGCTGTTCAAGAGCTTCAGGTCCTCCTAACTGGTAATTCTTCTCCTAAAATAACCAAAGAGGGTCTTAGCTTTGCTTTGTTGTTGTTTTTTAAAGGATAATGTCATGAAAGGAGAAGCAATGTATTTTATATATAAACAGAGCAGTAAATCTTACATCTGATTGTTTTTATGCCACCCATTCATCAAGAGCTACTTTAAATGACAGAAAAACACCATTCAGGTTTCAATATTTGCCTTCCAAACCAAATAACGTGGTTGTATATCCCATGCTCAGACTGATTCCCAAACCCATTGGCAATCTGCTGCAGGGAAAGAAAGCAGCCATGGTACTGTATTTTGTTTTCCATAGCACTTTGTTGATGTGGCTGTCGTAAGGGTGCTCTGTGAACACAAAATATATGTATAATGCAGATCTCTTCACAGATCTTTCTGGTCTCTAGTCTGTAGTTGTCTTACCTATGATGTATCTGACTTTATTATTGCAAATTACTATTCTAAATAGTAGGCAGCACTACAGCATGAGACAGAGAAAAGATATATTGGGTACCCCCTTTCCACCCCAGAAAGATCAGATTAGCTGTGCTTCAGCATAATACTTATGTCCAAAATTCCTTCCTTGCAAGTGACACCTCTGTTTCAATAGAAATTTGTATTACATGCATGTTTTGTGCTGTATAATGTACAGTTGTGTCTAAATCATGTTCCAGTAGCCAGTGGAGCTATGTTTGTTAATTAAGGTATACATTCCCTAGTCTATCTTTTGAAATTTTAATGATTTTCTAACGCTAGGATTTGTTGCCAGGAAATGCCAGTGTAGTCCCAGGTTACCATTGTTCATTGCATTTTATCTAAAGAAATGATTAAAAACTGGAAGGTTAAATCACTGGAATTACCAGAATGTCTGGATGGAGTGGTAGAAAGCTCCACCCCTGAAATGAGTTTTATCCAAAATAATTGCTAGTAAATTCTGTGCTAGCCCCCCCCCCTTTTATTTTTTTAGGTATGCGTAGAATATAGCTCTGTGCCTCAAAGTGAAGGTGGAGATGAAGAGTTCTGATAATCCTTAAGGAAGTATACATTAACAGTGCAGTATTGTTTGTGAATTATAACCATGGAGCTTAGTAATGGGATATGCTTAATAATATGCTACCCAAGTAGGCTTTCTTGGTATTAGATAAGATCTTTTATGTTAGTCACACCCAGTTCTTTAACAAAACAAAACAAAAATAACTTTCAGCAATCTAAATACAATACAGCAGTGGAACCTGAACTGTTTTCTTTTGATAATATTTAACTAGTCTTGCTAGTGCTGTTCTTTCCTACAGACTTACCTCATGCATTTGGGCTAAAACGGGTGTACAAAATGCTATACAAATAGAATACTAAAATGTAGTTTTTAACGTAGATTGAAAGAAAATTGGGGGGGGGTATCAATATTCTGTCTACACAACACTCATCGCTTGAGTACTTTTTCAGTTTATGAAACAGCCAAGTTTATACATAGTAAAAAAAAATATCAGGAACTTGAAACACTTGAAGAAATGTTAGCATCTCTGTTCCGCAACGAAATAAGAGAAGCAGATTTCAACTATCTGTATTTGGGAGTAATTTGCTCCTGTAAAATGTTTTCTGATGCCGTTAAAATGCTTAATTGGACAAATCTTGCCATCTGTATATAGGTGAAAGGTACTTTTTTTAGCACAAAACGAGAAAGGCCCTCTGGTGGCCATGGAGTCGAACGTCAAGCTTTTCCATATGAATATCCAATATTGTTTAAACCAGGGGTAGGCAACCTTTCCCCTTTAAGGGCCGAGGGACTTCAGCTCCCAGAATCCCAGGAGCTATTGGCCAACATGGGACTATTGGCCAACATGGCTGAGGCTTCTGGGAGCTGAAGTCCCTCGGCCCTTAAAGGGGAAAGGTTGCCTACCCCTGGTTTAAATGCTTATATAGATTGGATCTCCCTTATCCAGAATTCTGAAATCCAAAATATTACAAAAACCAAAACTTTTTTTTTCATGGGTGGCTAAGATAGTGAGTGACACCTTTGCTTCCTGATGGTTCAGCGTATACAAACTGTATAAAATTACTTTTATGCCGTGTATAAGGTGCAAATGACACATAAATGAATTCTGTTTTTAAACTTGGGTTCCATCTCCAGAATACCTCATTATGTATGTATATGCAAATACAGGTGTTCCAAAATATTTTTAAAAATCCAGAATTCAAAACTTCTGGTCCAAAGCATTTCAGATAAGGGGGACTCAAGGGATAAGGAGGCCTATTTTCCACTCCCACTGTTTGTTGTTGGTTGGCTATTGTTGTTTTTTAATTTTTATTGTATTGTTGTGTTATTGTATTTTTGATATGTTATGTTAAGGTTTTAATTGGATCTGTAGTTTAATACTGTTTTAATGGGGGGAAGGGTGGGGGATGTTTATTTTTAGATTTGTATGGATTTTAATTCTTGTAAGCTGCCCCGATTGCTCGAAAGAGGGATGGGGTAAAAATAAATTTTATTATTATTATTAATATGTGATGGCTTCTGGTTTAAACTAGTAATATTTGGGCCATGTTGCATAAATTATATGTCTGTATGGTGCTTTTGAGATGCTTTTTCACTTAGCTTCATAGAACGCTTATGCTGTTGGTACTTTACTGTTTAAAATATCAAAATTAAAGAAGAGAGCTCCTTTGCCTCATAACAGTCTTATTAAAACACATGTTTGCATTCCATCTTTAACACCATTCTTTTCCTTTCTCTTCACAGCCCAGTGACTTTTCAGTATCGCTAAAAGCATCAGGGAAGAACAAACATTTCAAGGTGCAGCTGGTGGACAATGTCTATTGCATTGGGCAGCGTCGATTTAATACTATGGATGAGTTGGTGGAACACTACAAAAAGGCTCCTATCTTCACCAGTGAACATGGGGAAAAGTTATATCTCGTCAAAGCACTTCAGTGACGTTGAAGATGGACTAGGCCTGCCAAGGCCTCTTATAACTTCCAAGCCTTAGGTCTGAGATTCACTTTTATAGAGCAGAGCAGTCTATACCAGTCTGAGATAGTCGTCAAGAACGGCCTTTTCTAGAGTATTTGCTCTGTTGATTATATTCTTTCTCTCTTTGCCCTCCCCCCCCTTTTTTTTTTTGTTTGTTTTTTGTTTGTTTGCCTACTTTGTCTTTTTAAAAGTTCAGTTGTTTCACATGCCCCCTCAGGTTGAAAATCTCACTTAAGTGGCCATTGCAAGTACTCAGTTTGTTCCCTGGGTTCTAAACCCCTCTCTTCTGTGTACGTTTACATAGTTAATTCACATAAATGAGGGGTGTTCTCAGTTTAAAACAGTGTTAAATTGTTCTGGTAGTGAACGCTAGCAGAAGGCTAGCAGAACTCGCCATTGAGAGACTGGGCACAGTTGAAATGCACTGAACCTGCAGCTAAGTGAAACATAGTAGGCATAACAGGTTTTGGCTGTGAGTTCTGTAGCTATTTTGCTTACCAAGTAGTATATTCCAGAAATTCCTAGTATCTAGAAGCACTCTTTACACTCTCTATCCAACTATTACATTGCCTCTTTGACTCTTTGTGAAGAGTACACTAATTAAAGCATTTTGTAATAGAACTTCTTAAACTACTATGGTAAGATTGTAGTTAAAGAAAACTATCTAGCGTACTTTGACATGTAATTGCAACAGAGATGTTTCATTGAAAGTTGGTTACTTAGAGAATCATTGAATTGTAATGGTTGAATATTTTGGTAATATACAACCAAATGTGCCATCCACATAATGCTTTTTCTTCTTGCCCTTCTGCTTGTTTGAATTAAACAATTATGTATTTAATTCTTAAAGTAATATGTATCTGTAGCTGATTGACACTAATACAGAAGTTTAATAAACATAACTAATTATGGGTGGGTGGGGCTTCCAACACATACATGCATACATATAATATATATCTATATATATTTGCATTACAGAAAAAAATCAGGGTTTACAAAAGGTGGTGTGATTGATAGTGAGACACACAGAATGTTATATGAAGAAAATGCTTTTTCTTTTTCTTTTCTTTTAACTTTCTTATGGTTTTAAATATAGTCTTGATGGCACATTCCTGAAATTGGAGAAAGAAAAAAAAGGACCTTGATGATCCAAGAAACTTGCATACCCATTTTTTTTTTTTTTTTGATATTGTAATAAAAAAAGGTATCATATGAAGATGGAGTATTGAATTTATCATTTGGTAATGGCCTTGACATTGATACAGCATGATAAAATGTGGTAGAATTTTTTCACATTCATATATTCAGTGTAAGGTTTGAGTAGCTTGAACAGGCTGGATAAAATTGCTGATATCCTCTCTCTCTTTTTTTTTTTTTTTTAAGTGAATACTTGGGATTTTAAATGTATGCGCAGTTGCAGTGTTTCATTTGTTTGAATTCCAGTGTTATGCTAATGCCAGGACCACCACAACCCTTATAATTTCTTCTCAAGGTCTGTATTAAAGCACCATCTGCATAGCAAGCTTTGCCACTCTAACTTGTATCATCGAAGTTAATCATTGTTCTTTGCAGTATGGAAACGAGAGTGTGATTAAAACCCTCTTGGGTTGCTTTATATACACTGATCACTTTGCAGGAGGATTAGAGAAATTTATGGAAGATTGGTATGGCTGGTAGCCATAATGGCTATATGGAGTGTCTGTGTTCAGTTCAGTATATCTCTGAATACCAGTTGGTGGCAAGAAGGCACTATGCCATTATGGCAGATAAGATACAGCACTGGATGGTTCTTTGGAATGAATCCAGCTAGGCTGTGCTTATATTCTCACTGCAGGTAAACTGTTGCCTTAGGTTCTGGGTCAGAGCTTGTGAATTTAACATGTCTAGGCCACAGTAATTTACTTTGACTGACTTGTATTTATATTAAAGAGAACTTCCTCTGGTAGTTAAAGGGCTGTGACTTGCAGCCTTAGGGTTCAGTGGTGCTTAGTAGGCTTAAATCCAAGTATATTCTCTGTTTTGCTTATGTGCCACAACTGTAAATATGTTTAGTTGCCAACTGTCAGGAACAAAGACATTTGAAGCCAAATCAGGAAGTTGTTTCTTTATTCTGATATCCTGTCTAACAGAAGCTGGCGGCAGACACTTGAGAATCAGTTGGCAAGGGATCCTTTTGTCTGTCCACAGGCAAGATTCTTCTCCTCCTCCAGCTTAATGACTGGTTGAAGCTTTAAATTCATCAACACTTTATTTAAAATGAGTCCAGCTCATCTGATGTAACTATGGATGATTTCATCTCTGAATGTTTAGTATGCTATGAGTTTGCTCATGAGCTTAGAGCGTGCTGATCCTCAGATAATTGTTCACTACGATTCAAAGAAATCTTTTCCTTCATTTTAACTGGTTTTCAAAGTTATTCATTTTTATTGTATGTTTTTTTCCCCTGGGATATAAATGGCTACCATATTTTCCGGCATATAAGACAACTTTTTGACCCTGGAAAAGGGTCTCAAAAGTTGGGGGTCATTTTATACGCCAGGTAGAGGAGGAGGAGGAGGATGAGAACCAGGGGGGGAGGGAGAAGAAGGGAGGAGGAGGATGAGAAAGAGGGGAGGAAACGGAGGGATCCCAGGAAGAGAAGGGGTTGCAAAAGAGGAAAGAAAATGGAGCAATGAAAGCAAGAGAAAGGGTTGCAAAAGGAGAGAGAAAACAGAGCAATGAAGGCAAGAGAAGGGGTTGCAAAAGGGGAGAGAAAATGGAGGGATCCCAGGAAGAGAAGGGGTTGCAAAAGAGGAAAGAAAATGGAGCAATGAAGGCAAAAGAAAGGGTTGCAAAAGGAGAGAGAAAATGGAGCAATGAAAGAAAGAGAAGGTTTCAAAAGAGGAAAGAAAATGGAGCAATGAAAGCAAGAGAAAGGGTTGTAAATGGAGAGAGAAAACGGAGCAATGAAGGCAAGAGAAGGGGTTGCAAAAGGAGAGAGAAAACGGAGCAATGAAGGCAAGAGAAGGGGTTGCAAAAGGAGAGAGAAAATGGAGGGATCCCAGGAAGAGAAGGGGTTGCAAAAGAAGAAAGAAAATGGAGCAATGAAAGCAAGAGAAGGGGTTGCAAAAGGAGAGAGAAAACAGAGGAATCCAGCAAGAAAAGGGGATGAGAAAGAGGAGAGAAAATGGAAGAATCCAAGCAAGAGGAGGAAGAGGATGAGGGGGGGGGGGGAGAAAAGAAGGAAGCCACTTCTAAGATTTCCGACTTATGGCAACCCTAAGGCGGCCTTATTGTGGTGTTTGCTTGGCAAGGTTTCTTCAGAGGGAAGTTTGTTGCATTCTCCTGAGGCTGAGAGAGTGTTTCCCAAGGTCACCCAGTGGGTTTCATCGCCAAGTGGGGACTCAAACCCTGGCCTCCAGAGTCATACTCCGATACTCAGACAGGGTGACCCAAATGTCTTAAATGCAAAGGAGGATGACTCACTACAAAATATGTAGGACACACAAGAAATTTTTTTAGAGAAAGCCAAAAACATATATGTAAAACCATGCTTCTTGCGCTGTGCTCAAAATGGAGGACGTTTTGGAATTCCTCCTGAAGAGAGGGTTGACATGGAGGGCATGTTCTGGAAAAGAGGAGGCTAAGTAGCTCATCGAACTACAAATCCAAGAGCTCTCATAATATGGAGCTGTGGCAGTTAAAGCTGTGTCAAACTGCATCATTTCTGCAGTATGGATGCAGCCTGAGTCTGCACTGCAGAAATAATGCAGTTTGATACTGCTTTAACTGCCATGGCTCCGTCCTATGGACTCCTAGGATCTGCAGTTTGCTTTGTGGTACCAGAGCTCTCTGACAGAAAAGGCTAAATATCTCACAAAACTGCAAATCCCAGAATTCCATAGCCTTGAGCCAGGGCAGTTAAATCGGTGGCAAACTGCTTTAATAAATTTCTGGAATGCATTTGAATTAAAATTACCATACTGAAATTAAATCTGATGTTGTTGTTTTTTTTAATTTTTATTTGGTGTGCGTTGGAAGGGGGGTCATCTTATACGGCGAGTATATCCCAAACTCTATGTTTTGACTGGAAACGTTGGGGGTCGTCTTATACGCCCAGTCGTCTTAGCCGGAAAATACGGTAATATTTATTTTTGGATTGCCATTCTGCATTTTTCTAAGGTGAATCCACATATGAATTCTAGTTGACAATAGTTATTGAACAAATTAGACTGCAATCCATTGAAAATCCATTGAAGTTTCTTCCTATTCAAGTTCACAAATTTATTTCAATTGTGCTTATTTATTTGATTTACTTATTTGATTTATATCTAGCCTTTCTCCCCAGTGGGGACCCAAGGCGGCTCACAAATAAAATTCTAAAAAGATATTACAGTAAAACAGTTAAAATCTCATCTAAAAACAATATAAAATTACAAACATTAAAACAACACTAAAACCATGATACCCACCCTATATAACAAATAGCCAAGGCATTCCATGATTATACATTAAAAGCCTGCTTGAATAAAGCAGTTTTTGCTTGCAGACAAAAGACTTATGATAAATTATAGTCATCTTTTTAAAGGGGTTTTGTCTTTCATATATTAAATCCAACCTTTATTTGGGGTGGAAACGTTGAATTAAGTTCTGTATAATAGACCAAGATTCTCCATGTTGCTTTCTGTTTCATTAAAACAAGAATTGTTTGCGTTTACTTCTAAAATATGCTCATTAAGTTCTTGACACTGAGATGTGATTTTTTTGTCTTCATCTGTTGGCAGTTTATCACACCTTAAATGCAAAATAAATAGCTCACATAATTCCTTCCAGTGGATACCAGCTTTACTTTCTCAACACTGAATTCAGGAATTGACTTACACTTAGCCATTTGTGTTCAAATCCTTCTAACATTTCTCTTTCTCTGCATTTCATCTCAAAAACACATCCTTCGAGGAGTCTATTAAAGGGTTATTTTTTAATTGAGTCTTCCTTAAACATAGATAGCAATGATTAATTTTAAAGGGTTCTTTGTAATTAAAGACAACATTTCTTTAACAAAGGGATTCTATGCTAGTGAACTAGGGCTGGTCCGAAGATTCAGTCATCAAAGTGGCACATAATTCTTTTAAGCAGTTGTACTGTTACTGTTCTCAGATGTTAAATTCATTATCTGAAAAGTATGTATCTTCTTACTGCAGTGTTAAGTTTTTATGTGAGACTTGATTTTTGTATAATGGTATTTTGAAACAGATGAGCTGCCCACATGAAAATAATAGTGCTAGCAACTTGAAAAGAACTGTTCCACTTCAGTTACTAAACCTGGAATCAAATCTTTTGAATTCTTTGATTACCCTTTATGGGATTTTTGTTTGCTTGTTTGTTTGGTGTGTTTATTGCAAAGCATATATATGATAAGAGAGACAACAGTTACCTCTGCCTTGGTTTGTACATTATTCAATTCACTGGAGTGAAGGTTCTCATCATCCTCTCTCCTGTCAGGCTTTTCAGATGAGTTGCCAAGGGAAAGACTTTGGAGGATGACTTGGTCATGCAGAGGAGAAAGAAACTAGAGGTACTACAGCCCAATGTTCATTTATGCCCTCAGCATCTTCCTTTGTTTTGTAGTGCAGCATCCCTTGGTTTGACTGTTTCTGAGGCAAAGCAGGAACTACTTCTGAAAAGAAATATATTGTTGCTGCTGAAGAAGAGGTAGCAAGAAATGAAGGGTGCTCCTCCTGGTACTTTGGTGGCAATTCCTGAATTTGCCCTATTCTGAATCCTATTATGCCTTCTTTCTCTGTGAATAAACTGAGCCTATATCTACATGGGTTAGTTTTTCCACAGCCAAATGCTTCAGTTCCTTGCTAGCTTTTTGCTAATTCATTTCACTTTTTCTTTAAAGTTTTGCCACTGGCAATGAGCTAGGTATTCTATTTGAATATCTACAGGAAAATTATACAGTGAGTGAACTATAATTATGCGCTCTGCTTCCAACTTATTTTAAGCATAGCTTTTACACTTTTGTGGAAATCCAGAATCAGCACTGGTGAGAACCAATTATTCAAAGTGCAGATGAATTGTAAAATGCTACTGCAGTATTAGCTAGCAAATATAGCATCTACATCAGGGGTCAGCAACCTGCAGCCCGCGGGCCGGGTGCGGCCCACGGAGGCATTGGGACTGGCTGCACACCACCACACTACGCGCCAGCGCAGGTGCCATTTTGGTGTCCAAAATGGCACCCGCGCTTGCGCACGCATGCGCACAACGGCTGGTGCCATTTTGGAATGCCCAATGGCGCCGGCGTCGTGCACATGCGTGCGCAAGGGCAAGCGCCATTTTGGATGCCAAAATGGCACCTGTGTGCGCATGCGCACAGCAACAGGTGCCATTTTGGAAGGCCCAACGGCACCGGCGCCATGCGAATTTGCATGGTGCCTGCGCCGTTGGGCCTTCCAAAATGGCACCCCCCCACGCGCACACGCATGCGCACGACAGTGGCTGTTGTGTGCATGCGCACATGGGGGGGCAAGCGCACGCCGGCCCCAAACGCCATTCCCCCCTCCCGGCCCCAGCAAAAAAAAGTTGCCAACCCCTGTTCTACATTCATTGCTCTTGTGTGCCTTCAAGTCATTCGCAACTTATGTCAACCCTAAGGCAAACCTATTATGGGGTTTTCTTGCAAGAATTATTCAGAGGCTGTTTGCCTTTGCCTTCCTCTTAGGCTGAGAGTGTGTGAGTTGTCCAAGGTCACCCAGTGGGTTTCAATAGCTGAGCAGGAAATCAAACCTTGGTCTCTAGAGTTGTAGCCCAATGCTCAAACCACTACACCAGGGGTAGGCAACCTTTTTGAGCCGGGGGCCGGGTTGCTGTCCCTCAGACAATTGGGGGGTGAAGCACCAAAAATAAATAAATAAATAAATAAATAAATTAAAAATATGCATGCACACTCTCTCAGCCCCAGAAAAGCCATGGCGAAACCCCTGTGGAGATTTTTCCAAGAAAACCCCAAGAACAAGTATAACAACAATAATATCCTGGGGGGCAACGGTGGTGGTGGGCAGCGGCGGCGGCGGTGGCAGGACCGGCCTGGGGCCGGTCCAAAGGCCTCGGGGCCGCATCCGGCCCCCGGGCCTTAGGTTGCCTAGCCCTGCACTACACTATGCTGACTTCTAATTATTTTATACATTTGTTAACATTTAATGCCCTTTCAAATTAGTCTGCCTTTCTATGGTTTCTCTGTCTGCTGTAAATGCTGACAGTTCTGTTTTGAATACTGCAATTCATTGGTTTGCTTACAAAAAGCAGGTTGTGCCTAATGACTAAAGGGCCAAAAACAGGTACAATTTTTACCATTAGACAGGCAATTGAGGTCTTTAAGTCATTTCTGACTTATGGTGACCCTAAAGTGAACCTGTCGTGGGGTTTTTTGGGCAAGATTTGTTCATTGTGGAAGCCTTTGCCTTCCTTTGAGGCTGAAAGAGTGTGACTTGTCCAAGCCATCTTTAAATATCTGAAGATGTCATGTAGAAGGTGGAGGGAGCTTGTTTTCTGCTGCTTCAGAGACTAGAACACGAATTGGTGGATTCAAATTACAAGAAAGGAAATTCCACCTAGACATTAGGAAGAATTTGTTTACTGTAAGTACCATTTGACAGTGGTTTTGAATTGCCATGGAGGATGATGGACTCTCCTTCTTTGGAGATTTTTAAAGAAGACTAAGAGGTGGTTGACTTTTCTGAAACACTTGATTTATTTGTCATATCTGAATTGGAAATCAGCGTCAGTTAGTGCCATTCTGTTTCCTGTGTGCAACATTCAGGTGTTCAGTGTGTAGGTGGGTGAGAAGGAGAGAAATGGGTAAGATACTAAACTTGTTTCTTAGAAATGAGAGTAATACAGGTTCAACTGTATGATAAAAATCAATTTCTGAGAGAGAAGCAAATTCCAAATGGAAAACAGTTATGAAGCACAGAGGCGTTCATAATGCTTATTTCTGTTGGAAGGTTGTCATCAGTCATTTATTACTTGAGTCCTTGTAGCTTGCTAACATTTTGATAAAGTCAAATTAGTGATCTGGACATCAAGGTTTGTCCTTGATCTGTTCCTTAACTATTGTTTCTTCCTAGACAAGCTCCGCATTCTTTAATTTCCCCTTTTGGTTTCCTCATTTAAATATATTAGAGTTCTATGGGAAAGTACCATCTTTTTTCCTTTCCAACTTCATTTCCAAATAGCCTTGTTTTTTTGTTCAGTGCCCAAACTGAACTATAGTTCATTTTAAAGCATGGTATATTCAGACAAGCCAGGATCATACAAGATTGAACTACAAGATTGTAAACTAAGCACAGTTTGTGGTAACTGAGAAATAAAGATAATCAATCATTAGTTTTGAGTATTCAGATCTTTTATCATTCTTAACTATGGAGGAAAAAGGGAGAAGTAAAAGGTTTGCTCAGACTCATCTCTTGCAGTAAAAAATGCAACCACTGGATGCTACATTATTCTCCAGGTTAGCACAGGAATTTGTTATAAGTGCCATGGACCCTGAAGTGCCTACTTTCCCACACTACTATGATGATGATGACTGTCATAGAAAGTTCTGGTGCCACAATAAACTACAGTTCCCAGGGTTCCCTAGTACTGAGCCAGTGCAGTTAAAGTGGTCTCATACTGGATTATATCTGCAGTGTGTTTTGGACCAAAGCAAGTGACAGGAAAAAAGAAACAAAAAATACTGAGTTTGAAGTCTATGGGTCTGCCTTTGGTTACAGGATAGAATGTGGGTAGAATTAAAAGACAATCAGATAGTTTCTTCTAGATCCTGTGAGGGATTCAGATTGTCTCTTAGATCGTTTGCAATGAAGGAGCAAACTGGTCTTCGATTCTTGAAAATATAAATCCCATTTCTTATGAATTTGTCTCTATCTTTTTCACCAAAGTACAAGTTATTTAGAAGAAAAAGCAGAGAAACATCAAATGGGTATCCATTTAAGATGGTATGTTGAGTAAACAAAAGTTCAACTGGCTAGCTAGACTTAGTAGTTGGAGAGAAGCTACTCCTGAGATATAATATGCCATTTTCATTTGAAATAAAATGCTTTGGTTCTATGATCCCACTGTTGAATGATAAAATTTGGACACTCCACACTGCAAGTTGTAGATCCTGTTGTGAATTTGTATACACACCATTTCAACTGAAAATAGAAAACTGTTTCTAGAAACTTTCCAGAAAACTAAGAGCTGCAGTAGTGGTTTGGGTGTTGGACTAAAACCTCAAGAGACCAGAGTTGGAATCTCTGCTTAGCCATGGAAACCCACTTGGTTAAATCACATTTGCTTAGCCTTAGTGGAAAGCAATGACAAACCTCTGAAATCTTGCTAGGAAAACTGTAATAAGAGTTGCCACAAGTGAAGAGTTGACTTGAATGCATTTAATAAACTGTTCTGTATACAGTGGGTTTTTCAACTTCCCCAACCTGCCCAGGAGCTCCCTGCTGCCCAGCACAATCTGAAATGGTTTACTGTTTACATATAGACCAGTGGTGGGGAACATATCAACTTAATTTCAGACTGGAATGCCGGTCAACCCTCTCTAGTGTTGAAGTGACATAGAAGCTATTATGTAATAATATCTGCAAGGCCATGCATCTGCCAGCCTTGCTGCAGACTGGCTGCAACCTGCATTCCAATAAAGAAATCACTTGGTAAAGAAAGAGGTGGATCAAGCAGGAAATTAGGAAAAGATTATATTCAGTAAGTTATTGTAGCATGAGTGTTAAGGTTTGGATCAGGTTTGGAAATTAGGAAAAGATTATATTCAGTAAGTTATTGTAGCATGAGTGTTAAGGTTTGGATCAGGATGGAAGGTCAATAAGTGGAGAACAGCTTGGGAAAACAATGAGAAAGGATGGAACTTGGATCTCACTTGAGAAGAGAAAGCAGGAGAAATCTTCATAGCCAAATACACATTTGGCTATGGCTGTTGGATATTGCATATTTCATAGATTTTTATTGCAAAACAGTTTGATTTTCAGACTGTTTACATACCAGCTGTCTTGTATGAGACATATAATACCAATTTTTCATTAAAGAATTGTAAGGGAATTTATGTGGTACCTAGGATCAAACACTGATCAGAATGGTGACTGCAGTCAAGAAATAAGAAGACTAGGACTGGGGAGGGCAGTTATGACATACAACGAGCAAAGACATTCAACTGAGCAGTAATGTTAGACTTGTCCAAACCATTGTATACCCCATCACTACATATGGATGTGAGAGCTGAACAGTGAAGAAAGCAGGCAGAAAGAAAATCAACTCTATTTGAGATGTAGGAGTGGAGAAGAGTGCTTAGGATACAGTGGACATCCAAAAAGACAAACAAATGGGTCCTGGAACAGATCAAGCCTGAAATCTTGAGAGCCATGGCTGGCATACTTTCGCTACATAATGAGAAGGCCCAGGTCACTAGAAAAGACAATAATGCTGGGCAAGATAGAGGGTAGAAGAAGGAGAGGAAGTCCACATGCCAGATAGTTGGACTCAATCAGGGAGGTCCCAGGCATGAATTTGCAGAACCTGAGCAGAGCGGTGGAAGACTGGGGATCTTGGAGATATCTCATCCACAGGGTCACCATGCGTCAGGGTCGACCTAAGGGCAGCTAACAACAACGGCAATAGCAATTACTGTCATAACAATAGTAAACATGCAGAACCCCTTGAGCAACTACCATTTGCAATTATCTGTATACTTCTATGTGTATTTAAATATTACTGGAAGTGTTCAAATACGCAACTACAGTAGGCAATGGTCTGTTTGTATCATGAATCAGATAAAAAGGAGGAAGGAAATGTGTGTCAAGGTAATAATTCTTTGGCAGAAAAGCTGCATTCTGTAATGTGTATAAAAATAAGAGACCTAGGGATATTTTGTATTAATTGTGACAATAGGCACTCCTAAGTGTGGGAATTGTATTGCATTGACTGAGAAGAATTGGGTTGGTAATCTGATTTCTGGAGTAAAGAAGATAGAACTTTTGAGGGCTTCAGAAGAGTTCCCATTTTGCCAAGGAGTTCAAATCCTCAAACTGCTGACTTGCTGTAATAGATGGAATAGCTATTAGGTACACATCAAAGTATTAGCTGCTCATTTAGACCCCAACCAAGCGTATAAATTCCTCAACTGATCATTTGTTTCTGCATTTCAGAGAGAAAGGACATGGCATGTTGGTTAATTGCCCTTAGAACTAAGGTGAGGGTGGATGAGTGGATAAAGAGGGGATACCACTTCATGTCACATTAAAGGGCATTAATGCTTGAGAAAGCTTAACTGATGGTTCCCACTGTTTCAAAGGTGTATCTATCAGACAGCCCTCAAAGCTTTCTCCTTGAAGATGAATGTGTTATTGACTAATGATACATTCCACCAACTAAGGCTGTGGAAGATGTTTAATTAGAACAGAGTAGGTAGCACATATTACATCAAACATTTATTTTAGCTCTGAAAGCTTGTGAAATGCAAAGTAATAGATTCATGCAGGAATGCACTTAAAAGGGATTAATGACTTTTGTTAAATTGGTGATTATTCATTTTCATTTGAATACATTACTTGAATACTCTCTGAATACCAAAAGAAGTGGCTGAGAAAGGAGGGAACTCTAGGACTGATCTGTTCCTTTTCTTCTGCTGTTTGAACTAATTCATTTGGATTGAACTTCTTATCTGAGTCTAAGAAACATATTTTTAGCCATGTTGGGCCATATACAAAGTACAATAATATCCAAAATCCACAAAACAGTGATATCTTTTTGTATGTTGGTTGGTCATATAAAAGTATCACTCTTTTGTGGATTTTGGATGTTATTGTACTTTTCTGAGTCTGACTACTATTCTAGCTGTTTTTTTTTAATTAACTGGTACTTTATGCATAATTTAAAGGTATATCCTACTACAGGCAATAAAATTATTATTATAAAATTTATTGTTGATAATTCCCATCAAGGCTGTGAATGAGAGACCTTCAAGTCACCCTATCATCAACAGCCCTGCTCTGGTCTTTCAAGAAGATCCAGGTTTCCTTCATTGAGTCTATCCACCTGTAATGGGGTCTTGCTCATTTCTTGTTGCCCTCTACCTTCCCAAGAACAATGGTTTTTTCTAATGAGTCACATGATATCTCTGACATAATATGACTGTCTCAGTTTAGTCATCTTGGCTGCTAGAGAACCATACACAGAAGTTGGAAATACAATGGCATGGACCATCCTGACTCTGGTATTCAGTGATATATCTTTGCAGTCGAGGATCTTGTCCTGTTCCTTCATAGCTGCCCTTCCAAGTCGTCATCTGATTTCTTGACTGCAATCCCCATTTTTTAAATGAATGAGCCGTGAGCCACAGTATAGGAAATCTTTGGCAATTTCAATGTCTCATTGCTGTAAAGTTATGTAAATCATCTGTAGTCACTATTTTTGTTTTCTTAATATTTAACTGTAACCCTACCTTTGATCTTTCTTCCTTGAATTTCTTCAATAGTCATTAGTCAATAGCCATTATTAGTCTTTGCTATTTTCTGCTCATAGTATGGTGTCATCTACATATCTTAAATTATTGGTGTTCCATACCCCAAATTTCTTGCTTTTCCTCCAAATTTAATCCAGCTTTACATATGATACATTCAGCATACAAGTTTAAACAGATACCCCGATAAAATGCAGCCTTGCCTGACAGTGGTCTCTTGTCAGGTTACACACCAGGGCAGTCAAATGTTGTGGCACACACATTTCTCTAAGAATGATGCATAGTTTCTCATGATCTACACCAGGGATAGGCAACCTTTCCCCTTTAAGGGCCGAGGGACTTCAGCTCCCAGAATCCCAGGAGCTATTGGCCAACATGGGACTATTGGACAACATGGCTGAGGCTTCTGGGAGCTGAAGTCCCTCGGCCCTTAAAGGGGAAAGGTTGCCTACTCCTGATCTACACAGTCAAAGGCTTGGCTATAATCTATAAAGCACACACTGATTTTTTTCTGAAATTCTTTGGTGCACTTTGTTATCCAATGTAGGTTTGCAATATAATCCCTAGTGCCTCTTCCTTTTCTGAATCCAGCTGGGACATCTGATATTTTTCACTTTATATATGGTAAAAGTTTTCATTGTAAACTTTTGAGCAATTAATGCAGTGGTCTGGTAGTTACTGCAGTCCCTGGTGTCCCCTTTCTTGGGAACTGAAATGTATATTGAGCATTTCCAGTCAGAGGGCAGTTGATTTGTTTTCTGTATTTGTTGACATATTTTAATTAGAATTTGCATGGATTCTGTCTCTGTAGCTGAAAACAGCTGTATTGGTATACCATCTGTTCCTGGTGATTTATTTCACCCAAGTACTTTGAGTGCAGCTTCCATTTCACTTTTTAAAAATGTGGGTTCTTCTTCAAATAGTGTTTCCATGAAAGACTCTACCATCCCTTCATCTCTTCTATATAGTTCTTCACTGCATCATGTTTTTATTCTTGATTTTGTTGTGCCCCTGCATTAAATCCTATCCTGAGATGGGAGCAAGTTATAACAGCTTCCCCAAATATAGCACTCTGCAGGTTTTCTAGACACCAACTTTTATCATCACAAATTAGCTGAGACTAAGGGTGAATTGCAGTCTAGAACATCTGGGGGGACACCATTTTGGCGAAAGCTTATTTACACTTTGCTTTTGCTTTAGCAGTTGAGTTTGCTTAACTATAGTTGAACAGTAATAAAGTTACTCTTGAAGGCTGGTACAGTTTTGAAGCAGAGAGCCAGCATGGTGTAATGGTTTAAGTGTTGGATTAGGACACCAGGATAGGAGGGTTTGAATCCTCATTCAGTCATGGAAATCCATTGGGTGACCATGGACAAGTCACACTCTCTTAGCCCCAGAGGTAGGCAAAGGCAAACCCCTCTGAACAAATCTTGCCAGGAAAACCCCATTATAAGGCATTATAGGGTTGCCTTAGGGTCACCATAGGTCAGAAACTACTTGAAGGGACAAAACAATAAGAGCTTATAGATACAGCAGACATATCCTGGTGGAATTCAAAGAATTAAAGGCATGACTATCTAGTTGTATATAGAAACTACTGGGAAGGAAGGGTGAATTGGTGGGACTCATTCTGTGACAGTGTTTCTACGAGACAACAAATTAAGAGGAATAAATATACATAGGAATACCACCATCTTCTCTCAAAGGGTTAGTTGTGAAAGAATTCAGAGAGATAGCCATGCTTGTCTGGAATATCAGTATGCAAAGGGATATTGCAGCACCTTAGAGGCTAGCCAACTTCATCAAATGCCTGCAGGTCCATGCATTTGAGGAAGTAGATAACTAATGCTGCAACTTCCTTTGCTCAGTTAGTCTCAAAGATGCTACAAGGTCCCCTTTCATATTGTGTGAAAGAAGTTTGTGGTTCCATTTTTAAAAGTGCTGTGACCTGTGGATGACCTGACAGAACAGTTAGCAAACTGTTCCCTGTCCATAAGAAGAACTATTTCTATCTAGTGGTGACCCACATTTGAAAGGAATGTACAGACTATCTGATTTTCCCCCCTTTTCTTTTTCAGAGATGTTTTCCAGGTGGAATGGAAGGCTAAAACTATGAATCATTTAAGATTGTCCACTTGCCAACAAATGATTGTTCAGCTGAAAGGGTTGCATAACCTGTTTTCTGTGCATGAAAAAAAGAAAAACTTTCCAAGCCCTTCCAGAGAAAACCAGGAATTGTGTAACCTGCAATGTGTATCTTAAAAGGAGGAACGGGCTTCCCCAACTCACCCACTCCAGCATCATTTAAAAACTACAGTGTTCTTTTTTTTAAAGAATGAAACAAGAAAGTCTTGAGTGATTTGGTTTATGTTTTGCTCTGGCTAGAGAGAAATCCATGAACTTTACAGTTAATAATATAGGTTTGGAACTCTTGATTTAGGAGAACATTTAGATTGGGGTAGTGTGACCCTGTTGGTGCTCTTAGACCTCTCAGCGGCTTTTGATACAATAGATCACGGCATCCTGGACCGCTTGAGGGGGTTAGGTATCGGGGGCACTGCTTTGCAGTGGTTCCGGTCCTTCCTCTCGGGTCGGTCCCAGAGGGTGCTGCTCGGGGACTGTAGCTCCGGTAAGAGACACCTCACTTGTGGGGTCCCTCAGGGAGCTATTTTGTCCCCGATATTATTTAACATCTATATGAAGCCGCTGGGTGAGATTATACGGAGTTATGGTGCTGGGTGTTATCAGTACGCTGATGACACCCAAATCTATTTCTCCGTGTCTCGTTCGTCGGCCTCGAATTCCAATGGCATCTCTTCTCTCAATGAATGTCTTGGGGCGGTAATGGGCTGGATGAGGAAAAACAGATTGAAATTGAATCCAGACAAGACGGAGGTGCTCACGGTAGCGGCCCCGAAACCAAGAATTGGGTTGCAACCTCCAGTCGTGGATGGAGTCACACTCTCCTCCAGTGACTGTGTTCACAGTCTGGGAGTGCTCCTTGACTCGTCGCTCCTGATGGCTAATCAGGTTAATGCGACGGTCAGGAGCGCCTGTTACCAGCTTCGGCTGATACGCCAGCTGCGCCCTTTTCTGGAAGTAAGGGATCTCGAGACTGTGGTGCACGCGTTGGTAACCTCCCGCCTCGACTTCTGCAATGCACTCTACATGGGGCTACCCTCGTGCTTGGTTCGGAAACTTCAATTAGTACAGAACATGGCGGCCAGGTTTATATCAGGGTCATCTCGGAGGGACCACATTACTCCGGTTCTGAGGTCCCTCCACTGGCTGCCTATGAGTTTCCGAACCCAGTACAAGGTGTTGGTTATTACCTTTAAAGCCCTAAATGGCTTGGGTCCAAACTATATCAGGGACCGCCTTCTCCCATATAATCCTCCCCGCGCACTTCGGTCCTCCGGGAGGAAACTGCTGCAGCCTCAAAAATCAAGGCTGGCAGCTACCTCCCGGAGGGCTTTTTCAGTTGTTGCACCCAGACTCTGGAACGGCCTGCCGGACGAGATCCGTCTATTAACATCTTTAGACAGCTTCAAAAAGACTGTCAAGACGGATCTCTTCCGGCAGGCCTTTCCAGATTAGTCATCCTTTATAGATGTGTTACCCCCCTCGGACAACTGATCCTGCAAATCAATGCTCCTCACGTGGCCCATCTTTGATGGAAGGAGCACCGAGTCAGGCTTCAGTTAATCTGGGTACTAGGTTTTAAATTTTTGTGATGTTTTTAATTGATTCGATTTAATACTGTTTTAAGGAGGTGGGGGGTATCTTTTGTATTATAAGTTTTATTGTATGGTATATTTTAAGATTGTTAGCCGCCCAGATTGGTGTTCCAAAGGTGCAGGATATAAATAAATTTTATTATTATTATATTATTATTATTGTACATTATTCAATAAAATTGGTGGCACAAACAGAAATTGCATGATAACTACAAGAGGCTCACTCCCATAATAACTGTTATAACAGAGAAAAACAATGGCAGGCTTACTATTATGTAGAATGAAGTGGTCACTTCAGCAAACCAATGCTAAAAGGCAGCAGCAAAGTGTTTGTTGAAGAGAAAAGCTGTGTGCCACATGGGTTGTCCTTTGCCACTAACCTTGTCTGTTGCTTTTTGGTGCAGTGAAGGAGGTTGTCCTGTGTTCATCTATCAGTCCAAGCATTTTTTTGTACATGGGTGCCATCTTGTTTTTTGCCTTAGACCTGCTGGAAGGGAGGAAGTCTCAGCCATGCTTGTACAGTGATGGCGTTCCTCTAGGGGACAATAAAAGTAGAGGGAGGCTTGGTTCCCTGTAGGGTTGGTTCCTTTTTGTCTTACCTGCTCAGATGTTTTCTTACCTATTGTATGCTTTCATGGTGACACAGCCTAAGGCAAATCTATCACAGGGTTTTCTTTGCAATTTGTTCAGGGGAGGTTTGCCTTTGCCTTCCTCTGAGGCTGAGAGAAAGACCTTTCTTGGAGGTCATTAAGCAGAGGCTGGATGGCCATCTGTCGGGGATGCTTTGATTGGGAGTTCCTGCATGGCAGGGGGGTTGGACTGGATGGCCCTTGTGGTCTCTTCCAACACTATGATTCTATGAATGTGACTTGTCCAAGGTCACTCAGTGGTTTTCCATGGCTGAGTGGAGATTTGAACCCTGGTCTCTAGAGTCATAGTCCAACACTCAAACCACTACACTATACTGGCTCTTTAGCCTGGTGTTTCATGGCTTGGTTTCATTTCCTCCCACTCTTCCTCTCTTTCCTAATCATTTAGCCAGTGGTAGCCTGCCTTGGCTTTTCTCTCTTCCAGATATGTTGCTCACTTCAATAAAACTTGTCTTCACTGAAGCTGCACTTTTATTGATTGCTCCAACCACCACCTTCCATGTATGCTAACAAGGCATAGTCTCTCAGACAACTGGCTTAATTCAGAGTAAATTCCCCAGTTTAACGTATTGTTAGATGATAAATTCCTGATTTATTTGAAATGATTTTGATCCTGTCATTGTATTCCCTTTAAAAATTATTCAAGGAAGACAAACAGTTCTTGGCTGTGGCAGCTTTTAGTCAAGTGTTCCACACACTGGCTGTACTAAAAGCCTTTTAGATGCATGTTTTTGATATATAGTGTACACGGAAGTACTGAATGTTTTTCCCCAAGGCAGTGCTTTTGTTTCTGAGAGATTTCATTTCCCCAACATTCAAAGTATAATATTTTGTCACTAAGAAACTGGATCTTCCACCAAGTAGCAGCACATCAATTGTGACACTGTTTGATGGAATGTGGCTGCACAGTTGTTATGGGCACATATTTATTGGTATCTCTGTAATCACTATCATACTTCTTCCCATGACTTTTCACTGAGAATTTAGAAAAGTTACTTTTGTGGGTTATAGCTCTCATGTACCATGAAAAGATTCTGGGAACTGCACTCCATATATATATATATATATATATATATATATATATATTCCAAACTCTGGTTTTATTGTCACTCTATTTTTTCCTGTACTGGGCAGCATCATTCTCTTGGCAATACCACTTATCTGCAATAAAAAAAAAAGAGTATTGCAAAAGGATATTGTTGCCATTTTCTGCTAATGGACTTCACACAGATCCGATGGGCCACTATGAGAAGTTGGATGCTCATCCAGGGGTAGGCAACCTTTCCCCTTTAAGGGCCGAGGGACTTCAGCTCCCAGAAGCCTCAGCCATGTTGGCCAATAGTCCCATGTTGGCCAATAGCTCCTGGGATTCTGGAAGCTGAAGTCCCTCAGCCCTTAAAGGGGAAAGGTTGCCTACCCCTGAAAGAGGCCTTTGATCTGATGACTCTTCTAATAGGTTTTTGTGGGTTTTTCGGCCGGCGAGGCCGTGTTCCAGAAGAATGTTTACATTGTGAAACTACCCTAATTGATAAGGTGGTTGTTGCAATTATTGAAAAGAATTCTGGAGCATGCACAAAAAATGCTATGGAAGTGTAAATGGTCCATCTCACCATAGCCATCATCTTTAAAAAATTGTTACTTAACACTGAAGTGCACACCTTCCCATCATTTTGTTAGTGAATATCAGCCTTCTCCAATCTAATGCTATCCAGCTGTATTAGATTACATCTCCCACTATCCCCAGCCAACCTGGTCAGTAGCTAGAGTTGATGTGGTCCAATGCATCTGGAGATTATCACCGTGGGTCATTTCCCCTGTAGTGCTTTCAAAAGGTAGACTACAGTACTCAGATCCTGGGCATCATAGTCCCAAATGTTAGTACTCTGTCTCTGCAGGAATAAGGTCTTTCTCCCACATTGATCATACTCCAAATGCTGGATCAGGGCTATTGCTATTAAAGCAATAAACATAAACTCTGTTTTATTTCTGTCTAAGGTTGAGCCATAAGATCTACACCACTATTCAGTGGTCTACAACTAAATTATCCCTCTCAACACTCTGTTGAGCTTAGCTAACTTAACTGTGGCAGAATGTTTTCTGAAGCAAGCGGTACACACTTTGTTGATTATGTTGTTTTTGTATATTGCGTTGATTCTGATAGAAAAATTGTACAACTGCTAGAACACTGAATCGCTGTCTTTCTCCTCCTTCCTCCCCCCTCCTTCCACTTCACGCAGCATCCGGAATGCATGACTTCATCTGCTTTATTAATTTGGACCTTGGGAATGCTGGCTTTCTATCAAAACCTACTAAAATGTGCTGAGCAAACACCAGCGGAAGTCAGGCTATACCAGAGCTTAGATTTACAGTTGCCTTATATGCAAGTAAGCTTCCCACGAGATGTCTTTTTTTTTTATGAGATCATCTTTAATGATACAGCTTTGTCTTCTTTTACTAATTGAATTAGACACATAGGCCATCGCTAAGGATCAAATAAATACTTTTGAACAACAGACTTGTAGTAGTAACCTTTCAGGGACATATACTGCACAAGCTCATTTTTAAATTGCAGATTCACAGCCATTAACTCTGACAGTGATTGTTTCTATCCTTGGATGTCATTCAACCCAGACCCCCAGGAGATTTAGTAGAGAGTTGTATGCAAAGAGAAAAACAGATGCCTCTTTAGTAGGTGTGTACTTTTCCCTGCCCTCCTCAACTAACATAACTGCTGGGATTTGGGGAAAAGACAATCCATAGATTGTCATTGTTGTTGCATATCTAATTTACATGTGTCCTTGAATGGTCAAAAGGGGCATTTCTCTCTCTCTCTCTCTCCCACTTAGAAACTATTCCATATCTGTAATTTTGCAATGATTTCTTTACCCTTGTCATGTTGATTACACTGGATTTGCTTTATTTGATTTGCAGAAGTGATAGCCGTAACCGTTTAACAGAAGAATTGACAACTTGGTAATAATAGTAGAACACAACCATCAATAAGGTTGGTAGAAAGCAATGAAGTATTTTTAAAAAATCACAGTAAGAGAATTAAACATCAATTGGATAGTGGACTTTTTACTAGGACACATAGAGACTTCTCATTATTCTGGGCACTGATGTAAATAAAGTGAGCTACTTATTTAAGTACCATGTAGTAGCAGTTTGCTTTTTCTGAGCAAGAATTTGTAGCAATAGGCTTCCTCCTTGCCACAGAGTTTTTATAAAATATTGCAATTTTTTGAGGTGATCATATTAAAGGCTCACTTTGGATAGATATGCTATATTTATCAAAAGGACATTACACCTAATTCTGCATGAGGGAGTTTTAAACTTCTGTTTCTCTAGTGGTTCCCAAACGTCAGTCCTTAAGCTGTTTTGGACTTCAACTCCCAGAATCCCCAGCTTATTTAACAAACAGGAATTCTGGGAGCTGAAGTGAAAAACATCTGGAATACCAAAGTTTGGGAATCACTGCTCTGGTGATATATTTGAAACTAGGTAATATTTTATATTGCTTGGAGGTGCAATTCAAAGATGGAGAAAGGATAGGAATTCCATTAAACATTACCCAACCCTTGAGTATGTCTAATATTATAGATTCCAGAGTTTTGCATGCCAGCTTTCTCCAGCCTGGAGCCCTCTAGGGGTTTTGGACGATAACTCCATCACCCATAGCCAACAAGGGGCTAGCAGTGGGTGATAGGATTTGTACTGAAAAACATCTGGAGACCCTAGCCTGGAAAAGACTAGTTTGTGTACTTTGGGAAATAATTGGAAGGGGAAGGGTACAGGGAGGGCTGGGGAAGTATTTTAAATGCACACCAAACTTCCATCATCTTTTTAAAGTATTAACAACCATGTACAAAACAGGGCAGATATTCAGATTCCTTATTGATGATGCCAAATGTTTACCAATTGATTTGTTATTGTTATTAACTATCATAATGTTGACTTTGACTTATGGCGACTCTAAGATTGAGCAACCTCCAAGTCACCCTATCATTAACCATCCTGCTCAGGCCTTGCAGACTCAGAACCGTGGCTTTCTTGATTGAGTCTATACAGCTGGAATGCAGTCTTCCTCTTTTTCTACTGCCTTTTACCTTGCCAAGCATTATTGTCTTTTCTAGTGAGTAATGTCTTCTTATGAAATGGCCAAAGTGTGACAGCCTTAGGGGGAGTTCAGGCTTGATTTTCTCTAGGATCCATTTCTTTGTCCTTTTAGCAATCCACAGTATCCACAGAGCTCTTCTCCAGTACTACATCTCCAATGAGTTGATCTTCCTATCAGCTTTTTTCACTGTCCAGCTTTCACAACTATACATAGAAATGGGTCAAAACAACCATATATAGACTGCATGGATAATCCTAACTTTAGTTTTCAGTGATTTATCTTTACACTTCAGGATCTTGTCTAGTTCTTCATAGCTCTCCTTCCAAGTCCTAGTCTTATTGATTTCTTGACTGCAGTCTTCATTCTTATTAATGATTGATCCAAGGTATGGGAGATCCTGAACTATTTCAGTGCCTTCATTGTCTTCTTTTAAAATTATGTAAATCATTTGTGGTCATCATTTTTGTTACTGTTCAACTGAAAACCTGCCTTTGCACTTTTCCCCTTGACTTTCTTCAGCACTTGTTCCAATTGATGCAGCCCCACAATTCAGAGGAGTTGCTGAACTGAGCTACTAAAGCTCTTTTTTTAAAAAAGGATACAACAGGCAATGTCCGCTGTATATGGCCCTACTTTTCTGCCATCTAGTAAAATATTTAAACCAATAATATGTAACAGAGAGTAATGGTAAGACCCATCAGTTTATTGACACAAAGGGCTGCATTTGCTCAAGAATTATCAACTGGATCAAATGGGCATGTGGTGTGTCGGTATTCTTTTTCTATTTAAGAAACATGAAGCAAGCAAATACTCAAAGCACACAGGCTGCTTGTTAGCTGCTTTTCGATAAGACCCAAAGCTGTGGCTAAAGAAGTGTCACATGATCTAATCGCCATTAATGTCAGCACCATGTGATGGCAGTCAGCAATAATGTCAGATGAGGCATAAAATAGTATAGGTATGGCTTCATTGTTTGCTAAGGTGTTCATTTCCTTTAATTTCATTAAAACAACTAGTACAGTTTCTATGTCAAATTTCTTACAAGAATTGGTTTATAATGAGAACAAAAATTGTGAAACAGGCAGAAGTTGGTAGAGAAGAGTAGGCAGACAAAGGAGATGAGCAGGTGCAGACAGGCAAGCACAAACAGGCGTAGACAGGTAGAGACAGAGAAAGAGAAGGAGACAAACAGAGGGATCATACTGACAACCACAATCACCCCTAGCATACCACTGATGCAAAGCTAGGACACAACCCAGGCAAAGCTGAATGCTTCTTAGTGCAGGATAACTAAGTATATCTTTAATTTTCTCCTTGAAATTAATTAATTTTTCCAATAACTTACTGTTGTTGGTCTATTGCCGCAAAATAACATTTATTCTGGAGTAAGCTTTTTTTAAAAATGAAATTATGCTATAATACGTTTGTTAGTCTCTAAGGTGCTGCAAGACATTATTGAAATGAATGCCTTGTAAAAGTGCTTACCAGTTTCTAGATCATGGCAATGTTAATGGTAATAAATTTGAAGTATAACCTTGGTCAAAGTAATATAGTTAAAACAGAGCATAAAGAAAGGACACATGTTTAAAATTAATATGTTGGCTAATCATTTATTGGTTGATTTGGCTTTCATCTCTTGGTTGTTGACTTTTTTCTCTTTTCAGTGTCTGGCTTCAAGAATCTGCTTTGCAAATCTGGGTTAAATGGTCTAGGATTTTGTAAGCAGGTTGATACTTATGAGACATGCTTAATTTGCCCTAAAAACATTCTGAAATGCTGTACTTCTGGATAGGCATTATAAAAGTGCTTTATTTCTGCAGTAATTTAGGCAGTCTTCATGATGCCAAGGAATTCTGTCAGGTTTTTTTAAAAAAAATAAAAATAAATATCAAGCAGCAGCAGAAACAGTGATGGACTGGTTGGTTTGTGGGTGGGTGGATGGATGGATGGTTCTAGATCAGGGGTAGGCAACCTTTCCCCTTTAAGGGCCGAGGGACTTCAGCTCCCAGAATCCCAGGAGCTATTGGCCAACATGGGACTATTGGCCAACATGGCTGAGGCTTCTGGGAGCTGAAGTCCCTCGGCCCTTAAAGGGGAAAGGTTGCCTATCCCTGTTCTAGCCCCTGAAGAATGTTAACTTCTCTAATCCAAAGTTCATATTATCTAACATTACATAGCTTAGTCATCCACATTGTTACAATCATATGGATTTGGTATGCTTACATGTATGAACCTATAGTTATCCAAATATTTATAATATTCCTGAGCTGTTTAGACTAGTCTAAAAAATATTATTCAGAGAGTCATTCAGTAATGCCAGTGTGTGGATTAATGATTAGAGTGCCCAAAATGAGAGGGAAGAGAAACTGAGTTTGGGTGTGAGGAGGACAGTTTATGCCCAGGGCTCTTGGAGATCTCATTCATGGGATTGCCATCAGTCAAACTCAGCTTGACAGCAGTTAACAACCCCACCCTGCCACAAAATTCACTGAATGGTGTTGAGTTAGTCATTCAAGCTTATCACACAGTTAATTAAATCACCTTACCTGATCAAGCTTAAATTTTAAATCAGGCTGCATCCGGAGCCTATCACAAGGATTTATCCACCAAAACTGCCACCTGCATCCATCCTAGGTCTATCCCCATTCCCAGGGCTGCTCAGTGAGGCTTTTTTCAAAGCTGGGAGTTTTCTGGCTTGAGAAAATGGCCACCAGAGCGGCCCTGGAGTGATGATGGACCCGGGATGGACCCAGGTGGTGATTTTGGCAGCTAAATCCTTGTGATAGGCTCCAGATGCAGCCCAATTTAAAATTTAAACCAGATCAGGTAAGGCAATTTAATTGTGCAATAATCTAGAACATCTCAGCCTTCCACATAAGGTTTGTCTTAAAGAAAACAAAGAATCATGACTACCACCTTGAAAAAGAAAGAAAGAACTGCAGGTATACCTCAGTTAATGAAGCAGGTGTGTTCCTGGACATTGTTTCTTTAACAGAAACATTGGTACCAGAGGCAGAATTAACATGAAAAGAATAGGAGTTTCCTGAATCACAAAAATAGTAGCTTCAATTTGTTTCAGAAGACTTTTTCTTGAGAACTAATGATATGTACATGTGAAATGAAAAAGCCAGGTCAGGTAAGCCTTGCATGAGGAAATAAAAACACTTTGAATCTTCTAGAGACCAAGACTTCTTTCAGTATGCATCCAGGGTGGATGTTTTCTTTCATCAACCTCCACTCCACTTAAGATTTCCATTTTAGTGGACAGATTTACATTTCTTTAGTGTGCTTAGAGTCTCTGGCAAGGCAAACTTTGTCTCCTGACCCCCTTTTTTCTTTATTTTCTTCTTCACACATGTTCAATAAGGGATTCTGGAGATAGTTCATGTTCACCTTGTTATTGTAGGCTGGTGCACCTAGCTACAGTACGATCATCTTGAGAGAATAGAATCCCATTCTTCCCCAGCTCAAGGTTTATTGTATTGTTTACTGGAGACATACAATAATTGTATTGCCAAAAGTCTGTTTTCTCCTCCTTCCTTTCTCCATCTTCCTAGTGCCAACACTGCTAAAAACGCTTCCAGTTAGAGAGAGAACAAGGTCCTAGGAAGGTGGGGCTGGGCAGGCATAAAAAGACTTTGTAAATAGAAGCTTATTTCTCAGAGACTTTGGGCCCTTGCAGACTGCCAGAAATAGTGCAAATTGAGTCCACTTTAGCTGCCCTGGCTCAGTGCTAGGAAATCATGGGAATTGTATTTTTTTTTCCTGAGACATTGAGCCTTCTCTGTCAGAGAGCTCAGGTGCCACAATAAACTACAGTTCCCATGATTCTCTAGCACTGAGTCAGGGCAGTTAAAGTGGACTCAATTTGCACTATTTCTGGCAGTCTGCAAAGGCCCTTTGTTAACTGAGGTGTACCTCTACATGTAAAAATATAATCTTCTGCCTATTGGGGAACAGCACTCTGCCAGTTTTGGTTCAGCAGGTGTGAAATTCACCTTCCTGGTAATACATAAGTTAGTTTGAGTACAGGGAGTTCTGAAGAAACCAAAATCTATGGCAAGTCCCATCTTTAGTACCAAATTTATGAAAAGGCCTAAGTAAAGTACAGTTTAGGACCTCAGGTTATGAGATAGTTCAGGATATTTCAATACAGTTGGCCCTCCGTATCCTTGGGTTTTTTTATCCACGGATTTGAGCATCAATGGATAGGAAATATTACAAAAAATATAAATCCCAAAAAGCAAATCTTGATTCTGCCATTTTATATAAGGGAGACCATTTTACTATACCATTGTATTTAAAGGGACTTGAGCATCCACAGATTTTGGTATCCATGATGGGTCCTAGAACCCAACTCCAGTGGATACCAAAGGCTCACTGTATATTATTTTGCTATCTGTCTTGTTGCAGGGCCTCTTAAACATGTCATAACTTAGGCGGGGGGGGGGCTTAGCATATCTTAACCTGATTCTGTACATTCTTCTTTCTAGACATCCTGGTTTCTTTTTCCGAAGAACAAAACTATCAATCAGTTGGTGCAATTGCCAAAGAATGTCCTGCCCTTAAAAATGTCATGTTACTCTTTTAACGGAGCCATTTCTTCTTTCCCCTGAAATGTTTAGTTGCTTCACAGCCTTGATTACTGAAATGGAACCCTACTGTTGAACCCAACACCAGTCCCTCTTGGATTCAGTCCAGGCCTTTGATCAGATGGTATAAATCATCATCACACAGCCACCAAGGTCAAGCCGGGGCTCACTAGCTTAGGGCTGTGTCCTGTAACTGTCAATAACAGTTAAATTCAGATCCAGATAGTAAATTCAGATCCAGATATTTTTTTCTTCCTTTGCTTAAATGATCTACAGTCCATGAGCATGGATATGCTTCTGGCTACAGCTGAAAATAGCCCCTCCTTTCAGGCAGGTTTATACAAATTATCTCCATCCCTTTACAGAATGGTTATAGCAACCTTTGTTTTAAGCCTTCTGAAGACTTATTTCCACTGCACTGAGCAGAGCAAAGATAGCTGTCAGGAATCGTACTAAAAGCTTGGAAATTACTGTACAAAGAGAGACTGTTTAAATACCCTGATTATTTGTGCAGAAGAATATTGCCAATAGGAGAGATGGGAGGGACAGGAGGAAGAGAGGCTCGGATGTATTTACAAAAGACAAAATAATTTTCCAGAAATTAAGCCAGCCACATAGAGACATTGAAATTGATTTGCCTGTGCTGAATAACTTCTGATTAGCCTTGTACAGAAGTGAGGCTAAAACTGAGATAGACTGCAAAAACTTGCTTTTTATTATTCACTCTAATAGATCCTATGTGTCTTTGGAATCCTGTTGGCAATAGATATAAGGAGCCCAAGAATCCTAAACTAGTATGTGGTAGAGTTTCTGGTTCAATTATGGTTTGAAAGCTATAGGTCTATAACAAGATGATGTCAATGCAATATGTAGCAAATATAGAAAATATTTAGGTGGAATCTGGCACATAAGTCCATGCTGTGATGCCATCCCATTGTAATTGTTGCTACTAGATTTGTGTCATGTGGCTTTTGTTTTGCATTGAATTCTTCACTCCCAGGTGCAATTCGAAGTGCATTTGGGTGAAAAGGTCATTGTGAAGGCATACATTGCTTTAAAGAAATCTCAACTAATCATTCCTGATGATAAGCATGCTATCCACTCAACAAATACGGAATCACTTAATAACCACATCATTTTGCTTACTTCAGATTCCTATCTAGCTACACAAAGCTTTCACACCCTGTTGGCATTCTTCCTCATCAGCTGGAAGTTTTTCTAGACCATGCCATGACATCATGGGAGACATTTACTAGGAAGAAGTCTTATAGGTGTCCATCAAAATTTAGTCTTTGACTGGTTTCAGATGACTTAAATGTCAGCCAATGGATGCTTTTGTTATTATTAAAAATTCACCTTGTATATGATTAAGTTACATGACCTTTTATTTTTCATTTTTTTAAAAAAAATATTCAATTTTTTTAAAGTCCCATCCTAGGTTTTGTTTGGTATTTTCCCTGTGAAATCAGAATATTTTCTTGCCATCTTTGTGACCAGGGCTGCTATGGTTTATGTTCTAAGTGATTTTCATTTGTTGGTTTTTTTTCACTTTTGTATTTTGTGAATTTATAACTATGTTTTTAATCTGATGTAAGCCACTTTGAGTCCCACACAGGGAAAAGGACAGTACGGTCTATAAATATAAGAAGAAGGAGAGGGAGGGGAAATGGTGGTTTGGTTAAAATGCTTAACACTTCACAAGGTGAGAGATTGGGCTGAATGAAGTGTACAATGATCTTAAGAAAGTTCCCCCTCCCACAAGGTGCTTTGAAATTTAATTTGACATTTAATTAGTGCCACCAACATCATATAATCTCACTTTGATGGTTATATTAGCACTTTTCCCTTTCCTTTGATGAATCCCACCTTCCTTATGTAATGCTCTCTAAATGGAGATAGTTGAAATGGTGAACTTTAAGCCACTTTTTATTACTGTTCTAATGACCAGAGGAACAAAAAGACTCTTAACTTTCCTAAAAATACAAGGGGTTATTAGATCAAAGTTCTCCAACCTTCTTGGGTAATATTTCCAAGGTGTAGAGACTTGCAAGATTTTTAACTTAAGAGAGAGAAAGAGACAGAGAAAGTATGGAAAGGTGCTGATCTCCACATAGACATTTGCAAACGTATAGGTACTTATTATCTTTAAACTAGCTTGACTGCTTCCTAATTTCTCCTCACCCATTTTGGACCTGAAGGATCTGCTAAGAAACAAATGCCACAGGACACTCTGTGAGTGGTGCAAGATGAAGAAATCCTCCTTTCACCAAAGAGTCTCACACAACTGAGCTGTCTCAAAGAGGCTTTAATCTTAGTTGCAATATTTACAATATCTCTGGGGGGAAGCAGACTGGCGGCACGGGGCCGCCCTGGGAAGGTGCGCCGCGGGACCGAGGCATCCCCACACCTCGATCCTGCGGCGCCCCTTCGCTGCCCCTGAAAGGAGCGCTAAAATAGCGCTCCTTTCACAAGTCAGCGAAAGTGCGCCTCAAAAGCTTGCGGCGCACTTTCGCTGACTTTTCTGCCGCAGCGTGTCTGGACGCTGCGGCAGGAGGTTGCCCTCGGCGCGCCGGCCGTGCGGAGGGCCAGCGGCTCTGAGGACGACCTCGGGAGGAGGAAGGGGCGCCAAGCGTGCAGCTGCCCCTCCTCTTCCCTAGCTCCAGGACGGCTTTTTAAGTGGTCTGCCGAGACCCTTACACTATCTGACAAAAATGCTCCACCACCATCTGACAACAACAACCCAACGATGTACAGTGGCAGAGCCTCCCTTATATACACACACTCTACCTGAGAGTTTAGTCCAACCCTCATCTGGTATGTCACACAGTTTTCTGTGTGCACAGTTGACTGTACAGTATTGAAGCAACCTCCTGCTGAGGTTTCATCATCATCCTGTGACTCAGCACCCCTCAATTTTGCACAATCATCATGGCACCTGTTGACCTTTAGTTACCTTTTTGTCTTTACACTCCATTGCTGCATCTGGGACATTTTCTGCTCTGGATATGACTTTATCCTGACACATTTTTCTTTGGTGGCTGCAAGATCCCTTGGTAGGATCTTGTAAGGATCCTAAGAATTTTTGTGAGAACTCAAAAACCTACTGTTAGAATGTTTTGTTTTAAGAGAAGCCATGATAGCTAAACTAGTATAGGCTTGGTGTCACTATTCTTAGCACTTAACAGAAAAACATGGGGTGTCCAAATGCCATGAAACGTTAAATCAAAGGTGATTGATTACAGCAGGGGTAGGCAACCTAAGGCCCGGGGTCCGGATGCGGCCCCCGAGGCTTTTGGACCGGCCCCAGGTAGGTAAGTTCATGATGATATTATTGTTGTTATTACTTGTTCTTGGGGTTTTCTTGGCAAAATCTCCACAGGGGTTTTGCCATGGCTTTTCTGGGGCTGAGAGAGTGTGCATGTATATTTTTAATTTTTTTAATTTTAATTGTTAGATTTATTTATTTATTTATTTATTTATTTTTGGTGCTTCACCCCCCCCCCCCCAATTGTCTGAGGAACAGCAACCCGGCCCCTGGCTCAAAAAGGTTGCCTACCCCTGGATTACAGTAACCATTAAGGTTCTAATTTGTTCCCCAGGTTACAGTTTTCATTCAGCTTGAGTATGAGATGCACACATTAACCTACTCACTTCAGGTTTGATACAGATTAAGAGTCTGCCTCTGCTTGGAAAAGTTCATGTTTTCTGGACTTCTAGACACAGGGTGGTCAGTAATGTGAGGATGGACAGATGCATGTGTAAATGCAAATGTTTCAGTTAAGTTGAAACACAAGTACATGAGTGTTTTCTTATCATCCTGCAGTTTAAACAACCATATAAACTTTGTCCAGGCCATCTTTATATGCTCTGTCCTCATTCATAGGAATTGGAAGAGACCACAAGGGCCATCCAGTCCAACCCCCTGCCATGCAGGAACTCAAAATCAAAACATCCCAGACAGATGGCCATCCAGCCTCTACTTAAAGACCTCCAAAAAAGGAGACTTCACCACACCGAGGGAGTGTGTTCCACTGTCGAACAGCTCTCACTGTCAAAAAGTTCCTCCTAATGTTGAGGTGGAATCTCTTTTTCTGTAGCTCCGGGTCCTATTCTTGTTCCCTCCTCAATATGACATCCCTTCAAATATTTAAAGAGGGCTATCATATCCCCTCTTAACCGTCTCTTCTCCAGGCTAAATATAATAATAATAATAATAAACAAATATTTCCCTAAGTTCCCTAAGTCGTTTCTCATAGGGCATGGTTTCCAGACCCTTCACCATTTTAGCCGCCCTCCTCTGGACGCACTCCAGTTTTTCAACATCCTTTTTGAATTGTGGTGCCCAGAACTGGACACAGTATTCCAGGTGGGGCCTGACCAACACAGAATACAGTAGCACTATTACTTCCCTTGATCTAGATACTATACTTCTATTAATGCAGCCTAAAATTGCATTGGCCTTTTTAGCTGCGGCATCACACATCACATCACATTCCTTTACATTCACATCTTTCTGCCTGTGTGAATGCATTCATTGTATTCACCCCGTTACAGTTGTACTTCCTGTAACTTTAATGCCAATTGAGCAAAAAAATTTGTAAACCCTTAAACTGGTTTCATTAATCATAACTCCCTAGCTAATGTGATGTAATGGTTTGAGCATTGGATTACAACTCTAGAGATCACGGTTCGATTCCCTGCTTAGCTATGGAAACCCACTAGGTGACTCTCACTCTCAGTCCCAGAAGACACCATGATAGCGCTGCCTTAGGGTTGCCATACATTAGAAATGACTTGAAGGCACTCAACAACAACAACAACAGCAACAGAGTCCCTGCATCTATCCTTCCGAAATTTTGCAAGTTTTTCTTGCCTAGGGATATTTCTATGATGTATGCCTTTTTCATAAACATTGTAAAAAAAAAGGTCACAGAACGCAAGTGAAATCATTTTTAAAAATTCATAGTTTGAGAACTTCCACAAGAACATCTGTGAATAACATTCTGAAATTTTGCAGGTTTCTTAACAAAGGCCACGTCTCTATTTCTGTTCCTCATAGTTGTTCACAAGAAATAAAGGAGCATAATTATCAGGAGTATAGCTATGGGGAGCAAAACAAGACATCCTCTCCCCCAATTCTGATACCCCACAATGAAATTCTCCTACCGTTCCCAAATTTCCAGCACTGGAAAATTTCACGGGGGGGGGGGGGGGGGGACTGTTATTTGGAAGGGCAATGACTTCATTTTGTCCCCATCCTAAACCCCCCCCCCCATTGCTACAACTGTGGCAGACATATCCCTTTTTGAGTGTCCATACCAAATCTGTTCAGCTGCTTATGCATAAAATTCCATGCTTCCAATCTTAAACCCAGTAGGCTTGATTCCTTTATAAGAGGTAACACCATCCTGGCAAATTTTAGCTATTTCTGCCTGGAAATGAACATGGCGTTGGCATTTCCCTTCTTAACAAACAAACTGTAAATGCACCTGGTAAAGTCCCTGTACCTGCTCAAATGGAAACTTGATAAACATAAGCCACTCATAAAGGGCTACTGTTTCTGAAGACTGCATCCAGCTATGACAAAAAAGAAGGAACATTGTACCATTTGCTGATTTCCAATAATAGACAAAGGAAGACATGAAGATTTGTATTTCTGAATTAAGATTTGGATTTGTAAAAGAGTCAACCTCTGAATTGATCCAAACTAAATCAGACTGTTTGCCAAATCTGGGTCAAAACGGAGGATTTTATCACAGGAGCTTTGGTCTTACCTCCACCTTGCTGCAACTGAATTATTAAAAGAGGATGAAAGCATACCAGTTTGGAGCTTTATTATCACATCTCTCTTCAATAGTGTGATGGGGGCTTTTTGTACCATCGTTGGTCCCTGCACACTCTCTTCCTATTTCCCCCCTTAACCCTGCCTTCCTGCCCTATGTCCTACCCAGCATGTCTTTCTTTTTATTTTTATTTTTATTTGTAATGCAGTTACTAAATCCTTCTCTTTCTACTAAATCACTTTCCCAGAGTTATGGGAATGCAATTTAGGAGAAGGAGAAATAGTAGTAATAGTAGTAGTAGTAGTAGTAGTAGTGGGGGGGGGGAGAGTAAACAGGCTGCCTTGGAATAGCAAGTGGGAGGGAGAGAAAGGAGGAGACTGACACTATGTGACTGCCCAATATCGAGATTGGCATGGACTATCACTATCAAATCTGTGGAGTAATGAGGTGGCAGTGTGATTGGCTGCTTATTAATGGGTTTTCCAGTCAGTGAAAAGATGCCCTCTAACAACACTTCAGAGACACAGCAACAATGGATTGGAGGCAGTCTTATGCGATAGGTACTGCCAAAGGCACTATTCTCTTGCTAAAATTGCAGTTTAAAACCCATGTGTGATAAGGTCCTGAGTCATGTAATGAGTACACACCCTAGTAAGTAGCTTCATCCACAAATGTCTTAAGATTTATATGCACTAATTTTGGGATGTAACATTTAATTCAGAATTAAGGGCACTCACTAAGGATCAAATTGCATGGAACATTTAATGCCAGCATGGCCAACCTCCAGATGATTTTGGCCAGCAGCTTCCATTAACCATAACCAACGTAAGCATCAGTGAGGGATTACTGCAGTTGCAGTTCAGAAATGGTTAGAGGACCACAGTTGCCCATCCTAGAATCCTAGAATCATAGAATCCTAGAGTTGGACATGCAGGAACTCCCAATTAAAGCATCCCCGACAGATGGCCATCCAGCCTCTGTTTAAAGACCTCCAAGGAAGGAGACTCCACTACTGTCCGAGGGAGTGTGTTCCACTGTCAAACCGCCCTTACTGTCAGGAAGTTCCCCCTAATGTTGAGGTGGAATCTCTTTTCCTGGAGTTTACATCCATTGTTCTGGGTCCTAGTTTCTGGAGCAGCAGAAAACAAGCTTGTTCCCTCCTCAATATGACATCCCTTCAAATATTTAAACACGGCTATCATATTACCTCTTAACCTTCTCTTTTCCAGGCTAAATATCCCCAGCTCCCTAAGTCGTGTCCAAAGGAGGGCAACCCTTCACCATTTTAGTTGCCCTCCTTTGGACACGCTCCAGTTTCTCCACATCCTTTTTGAATTGTGGTGCCAGAACTGGACACAGTATTCCAGGTGAGACCTGACCAAAGCAGAATACAGTGGCACTATTACTTCTCTTGATCTGGACACTATACTTCTATCCTGGCATTAAGTGCATGATTTTTCTATTTAATATTTGTTTTCAACACTGTGTTTGGTGCAGGCAAGATCAGGACAACAGCTATGGAGATGTGGGGTTTAAACGATAATGAAAACTTCTCTCACTTGTCAAATAACAGTGTGGAAGAAAGAGCGGGGAAGATTTTCTCCTTCCCTGCCCTTCCTTCTAAACTTATCCTTGTCCTGCAGTGTGATTCTGAATTGCACTGGAGCCATTTCCTGCTACATTTTTTTTTAAGATACAGAAAAGCAGGCTCACGCTGTATGTTTTGTCAATTCTGAATCCTACATTTATAGCTCTACCGAGATCTGAAATACGTTTTCAGCTATCATTTTCCATTCCGACAGGACTGTTAAAAAAGGACTTTCTGTACAGCAAGCAAACAGCTTATTGGCAAAAACACCAGCCCAAATGAGAGGAAAAGAACAGCAAAAGCAGCAGTAAATATTTTTGCTGACAGAGAAGTGTCAGGAAGTGGAGAGAGGGGCACCTGGGGGGATTCCGAGTGGCTGCTTCAGGCGTTGGCAAAGATTTGGAGGAATTAGTCACACAGACATCTCTTTCATGTACAGCAGCAAGCACAAGAGGCCATCACAAGACCACCAGACATTGCCTAAAACAATGCCTAACAAATGCACAGACGTACTGCTTTCTATGTCCAATGCACAACTGAGAGACTGCAAATTTGTTTGGAAGCAATGCTGAAAATAATGACTGCATACAGATGAGAAAAGGAAGAGAGATAAAATGCCAGATTTTCTGAAAAGCAATCCATTATACGTATACTCCAGCCTGGCCTTATTGTGAGAAGGGAAATAGGCAAGAGGAAATGGATGTACTTAACATTTTTGCAGCTTTAGCTGGCCAAAATATAGAGTAAGCCAGAAGGCTGTTCCCCCCACCCCCAAATTGTGCTGCATCTTTGTAGACAACAGGGACCCATAAACAGAGAAGAGTTCCTGTCTTATTTCCTTGTACATTGTTGCCATATGAAATCCATCCAATTTGTATAGATCTCTATATGTAATCTATTCATTGTCATCCATTCTCTGACCAACATTCATAAAGTGCTTTTAAGTGTACACATCCAGGAACATGGATAATTTCGCGTTTTTTTCATTTTGAGAATCACACCCATATGCCCTGCTCAAAAGTCTATATCAGGAGTAGGCAACCTTTCCCCTTTAAGGGCCAAGGGACTTCAGCTCCCAGAATCCCAGATGCTATTGGCCAACATGGGACTATTGGCCAACATGGCTGAGGCTTCTGGGAGCTGAAGTCCCTCAGCAATTAAAGGGGAAAGGTTGCCTACCCCTGGTCTATCATAACCTGCTTTCTAATTCTCCTTCCTTTCAAAAGAAAGATGGGGAAAGGAGACTAAGGGCCTCGCCAGACGGCTAATAGAGCCGTCCTCGGTGCAAGGAAGGGGAGGGGCAGCCGCCCGCTCGGCGCCCCTTCCTCCTCCCGAGGTCGTCCTCGGAGCCGCCAGCCCTCCGCACGGCCGGCGCTCCGAAGACAACCTCCTGCTGCAGCGTCCGGACATGCTGCGGCGGAAGGGTTGGCAAAAGTGCGCCGCAAGCTTTTGCGGCGCACTTTCGGCAACATATGAAAGGAGCGCTATTTTAGCGCTCCTTTCTTGGGGCGCCGACGGTGCGCCATGGGATCGAGGCATGAGGATGTTTCGGTCCCGAGGTGCACCTTCCCAGGGCGGCCCACGGCCTCCCGTCTGCTGAGGCCCTAAGGCTTTGTCTACACCAGCAACATACTCCGTAGCTGGATTCCCAGTCTGCAGCGAATCCGATAACACCACATAATGGTAAGATCAGGGTAATCCAGAAGATTAGGGTGCTCCTACAATGATCATGTATCCTATAGTGCAAAGTATTTCCAGCCATATGATGGTGTCTTCACTACTGATCCAGATTTTTCAGGCAAAAGGAAAATTTGTCTTCACTGCTGGTATAGAAGCCAGTTCTTTTTTTCTCCAATTTTTGGGAGAAAAGCCCTACATTGCCTGTGAATCCTGAGGAAAGTTGTGTACCCAGGTTGCAGCTGCTACAGGGTGAATATGAGGTTCCCTGGCCCTGTAGACAAGCCCTAGATATCTGGAAAATACAGAAAAGTGGACACTTGGAACACATGTCCCTTAGATAAAGGCCTATAGTCTCCCAAAGTGTAGCTAAATATCAGTTGTCAACAGGGTCTTTCCACCTTGGGTTGAATTCTTTCTCTTTCCTTCATGGTGCCCCTAGTCTGCCCTCTGGATTTACAGAACTACAGGGGGCAGGAAAAAGACTGAATGGATTTCAAGCACTATCCTTTGCTATCCTGACTTTGTGTGAGATAACAGATTGCATAATATTCCATCTGGAATCCATCACTTTAAAACCTAACCACATGTAAGAGATTACTTTTGTTCTAGTTTAGAATTTCTGCACTGTGTGAATAGCAATTGATGAACCTGGTTCCTGTGCCATAGAAGTTACAATCTAAAAGTGACTGAAGGAGAAGAAGATGATAAAAGGATAGGAATATAAAAATGTTAAACCATGCTTAAATTACATTGCAGAGTTCCTTTGTTTTTGATGTAGTGGTGAAGTACATTTCAACAGAAGATCATGTGGTTACTAACGGATTCTGGGAGTTGGTAGTCCAAAAAGCCAGTGTGGTATCATGAGTCCAGACTAAAACTGGGAGGCCAAGGTTTCAGATTCACACTCAGCCACTGAAACCCACTGGGTGATCTTGGGCAAGTCACACTCTCTCAACCTAAGAAGGTGAGGGCAAACCTCATCTGAAGAGATCTTGCCAAGAAAACCCAAATGAGTTGAAGGCAGATAACAACATGTGGGAGAAGCAGATTTAAAGGATGGATTTGAAATTATGTAGTTGCTAAATTGCATCTGTTCACAACTGGAATAGAAGGCAGAAAGGGCAGCAGCACAGGACACATGAATCTGTAAGCAGCGTAGAAAAGTCTCTTTTGACTATAAATCCCATAACCTGCCACAATATGGACAATGGCATGCTGGCTAGCAGATTTTGTAGTCCAAAAAAGGCACTTTTTGTTGCTCTTGGAAGGAGGTTATATTGAAGCACTTTTCACTTGTGGAACAATCAGAATAATATAGAATGAGAGAAAATGAACTGAAAAAGATATAGTGACCAAGATGAAATGAGTGTTCTTGACCCAGTGTGGGTGGATAAAATGATAGGATAGTTAAATTTAGTCTTCTTTGAGGGAGGGTGGAAAGGATGAATATAGATGGAATAGGGGATTATCAGAAGTATGACTGAGGACGTTTTCACACGGGGCAAAAAAGGGAGTCATTCCTACCTCCATCTGGCCCCACTCCGGCTCTGTGCAGGAAAAGTTCACACGACGTCGCGGCAAGCCCCTCCTCATCCTTCGCCATCCCTGCGCCATCCCTACCTCACTCCGGGGTCTTGCTCGTCGTGTTCATACGACGTCGCAGCAAGCCCCGCCCCATCTTGCGCAATCCCTGCGCCATCCCTGCCGCTAGCCGGCTTTAGCCCCATCTTTTTAATTCCTTTTTTAAAAAGGAATTACAGGCGCTTCTGCCGGAGGCAATCAGGAGTCATTCCGGCGGCTGCTGTTTTCGCCGCCGGAATGACTCCTGATGGCTTCCAGGGGGCTTCCAGGCGGCTTTAGAGCCGCCTGTGTGAAAACGTCCTGTGTGACCTCCAGATCAAAAATAATGACTGGAAGGAAACACCTTCCACCTCAGCCATTTCTCCTGATCCTGCTGGCCTTCTCACTCTCTTAAAGGAGGTCAGTGCTATATATGCCAAACCTACAACCCCTTTTGTTATTCTCATTGTTCAATTGCTGTGGTTTAAGTAAGAATTAACAACCAACCCAGTTGGCTTCTGTATGTGGAAGGCAAGAGTGTCATCTCATTTTTTCATAAGCACCAAAATGTCTAGTCTTAATGGACTAGTCTTAATCCCAACTATGCAGAGGAAGAATCATACAGAAAACTCTTCAAAAATATATTTGTTCTTTATTTATTTATTTATTTATTTATTTATTTACCTACTTTATTTACTTTATTCATCTGCTGCCTTTCTCCCAGGCCAAGACCCAAGGTAGTCCATAACAACATATATTCATATATTACAGACATATATTCTCCCAGGCCAAGACCCAAGGTAGTCCATAACACAACATATATTCATATATTACAGACTCATTCTATGAGATGCAGTGGCTCAAGTGGTGAAGACGCTGACTTTGTTGTTTGCAAGATCAGCAGGTTGGCAGTTCGAGGCCTGGGTGCTGCATGATGGGGTGAGCTCCTGTCACTAGCCCCAGCTTCTGCCAACCTAGCAGTTCGAAAGCATGCAAATGCAAGTAGATAAATAGATACCACTTTGGTGGGAAGGTAACAGCGTTTGGTGCAGTCATGCTGGCTACATGACCACCAGAACAGTCCTCAGACAATGCTGGCTCTTCGGCTTAGTAACAGAGATGAGCACTGCCCCCTATGATCGGACACGACTTGACAACCTTGCCAATGGGGAATACCTTTACCTTTACTTTAGATTCATTCTATTTAGATCTTCTTCCAATATTACAGTTTTCCGACATGAGAAGCACTTTGGAGCCTGCAGTCGTGATTGAACACAATTTCCCAGTCAATGCATGCTATGTGCATGTGCTGTAAAAGAGCACAGAGTGGTTGTCTATGCCTCTTCCTGTTTCCTTCTCTTTCTTTTTTTACATTTATACTCTGATGTTCGTTCCAATGAGTTCATGGTGGTATACTTGGCCTTCACCCTACCCACTTTATCCTATCCTCAGAACAATTCTGTGAGGCAAGTCAGGCTGAGAGATTGTGACTGGCTCAGGGTCTCCCAGCACATTTCATGATTCATTGGGGATGAGGACCTGGTTCTCCCAGGTTGTAATCCAACACTGATAGGCATTACACTACAGTGTCTCTCATACATGGCAATGCATTTTATATATGGAGTTCATAACTGAAAAGCAGACAGTTCTGAGTTTCCTGAAGAAAGTCAATCTCCTCATCACCTTGGAATGTTGTGCACAGATGCAGGCAAAGGTCTTTGTGGTGGGACAGGGTCATGGGAAGATCCAAGAAGCCCTGGAGAAGGAGGCATGCTCTGTCTTTAACTCAATTTGTATACTCTCCCTCCATGTCAGGCTTTCTCTGCACAAAATACAGTTGACATACAAGTCACTCTTCACATTTGCCACCAAGATCCAATGTTCTGGATATACCGGTACTTTGCTCAGAGTTTTCCATGTGTTGTCTAAGGATTCTTGAGACATTTATATTTTCTTAGCAGGTCATTGTAGATAACAGAGATATTGGATATTTCCCTAAGTTTTAGACATGCTTCTTTATAACAAAGAATACTGTATTTATGTTCTCTGAAACCACATGGCTGGAAGAAAAGTATTGACATTGCTCTCCTTTCCAAGCTTTCCTGGATAGTTTTTTTTAAAAAAATCTGACTTCTCAGACAATTTTAAAAATGATATTAAAATATTCTACTTTTTGAAAGAAATCAGAATTATTTTCAAAAGCCTCATGAATACATGAATGAATGACTCCCATGAAAGCCCTCTATCAAAATCCCACACTGGGTGGAGTTTCATCCGTGGCCTTCATTGACGCACTATATCTTGCCATTGATATGTAATCTACAAAAACGGAAGTGTTGGGTGACTAGTGGGTAACTGTTGAGTGCAAGATTAAAAATGGATATAAGAGTTAGTTGAACCTGAATTATGGCCACAACATTTTAAAGCAGCCTCCATGGAGTGGATACACACTGAAATGCCACTTGCTCTGGCCTCATTCAAACTATGAAATAACCCAGTGTGGAACCTGGGTTATTTGATATGTGTTCACACCCTCCCCAATATGTGTTCACTCCTCAGTGCAGTTGGGGAGGGGGCACCAAAAAACCCACTTGACCTGGTGCATTTGACACTGGCTCAACTAACGAGATTTTTTTTTTTTTGCAGTGCCACAAGGATCTGGATCTTTGGTAGTGAGAACTATCAATCCAGATCTGAACCATTGCATCCTCCTCCACCCTCCTCCTTCCTCACTCTCCTCTTCCTCTCCCCCGTGCCATGTCCTCCAGTGTCCTTCCTCCTCCTCCTTCCTTATCTTCCTCCTCCTCCCAGCTGTATCCTCCAGTGTCCTCCTTCTTAACCCTCCTCTTCCTCTCCTCCTCCCTGCCACATCCTCCAGTCCTCCTTCCTCACCCTCCTCTTCCTTCTCCTCCTCCCTCCTGCCATGATCAAATCTCTCATGACATTTTATCTCAATTGCTGCCCCCCTCCCATGTGAACGTCAGTAGGGTTGAAATGCCACTGAGAGATTCGATCGTGGTGAACGTAGTGGGAACTTCAATTTGGTATCGCATTATCGAATCTCCTTGGATCTACTCAGTACAAAAAATGTGTGTGAATGAGGCCTCTGTCAATTATCCTGGTTTATCCAAATCTTCTTGTTGTAGCTGTGTAGGCATGACCCTATGAGAAATCTCTATATCAAAGCTATTTCAGAGGTATCAGTTAACTTGCCAGTCCTAACTACAATAGGCCCATAGAATCAATTGCTGAATAGTAAGTCATGGGGCCTTTGCAGACTCCTAGAAATAGTGCAAATTGAGTCCACTTTAACTGCCCTGACTCAGTGCTAGGGAATCATGGGAACTGTAGTTTATTGTGGCACCAGAGCTCTCTGACAGAGAAGGCTCAATGTCTCAGAAAAAAAATACAATTCCCATGATTCCCTAGCACTGAACTAGGGCAGTTAAAGTGGACTCAACTTGCACTATTTCTAGTGGTCTCTGCTCTTGCATTTAGTATAAATGTAGAATGGATAGAATTCATTCTAGCACGAGATACAATTGCTCAGAACTGTAACAATCTGAACTAGAAGCCTAGAGAGAACCATGAAATCCCTATGAATCCTAGGGCGTTTTCACACGGGGCTTTAGGCGGACGCAATCCTACCTCCCTCCGGCCCCAGTCCGGCTCCTTTTCCAGTGTGTTCACACTCACGTCACAGCAAACCCCGCCCCTTCCGGTGCCATCCCTGCGTCAGTCCGGCTCCTTGCTCCGTGTGTTCACACTCACGTCGCAGCAAGTCCGGCCTCACTCCGGCCGATCCAGCGCTAACTCCGGCATCAGCCCCGGCAAGGTAATTCCTTTTTTAAAAAGGAATTAAGTTGCTGCCACCAGAGCCATTCCGGAATGAGCGGCACGGTCGGCTCCAGGCGGCTTTGGTGGGTCTAGTGTGAAAACGTCCCTAGTTCTCCAGACAGCAATGCTGGGATGTAGCAGAAATCTCAGGTGCACACAACTGAAAGATTAAGGTGCCCCTTTCCTTCCAGTGCCTAGTAATATTAACTCCTTCATCCATAAGTTGTGAAGAAGTTACTTTTGTCTTGGCCCTGTTATTTTGCTATGTTTTAAAAGTATTTTGTCTGGGGTTTTATTTGGTATTGTTTGCATATCACTGTAATGTAAGCACTTAATGATGTCTATATTTAAATAAGATATTTTAAATATAAACCAGCCTGATCTTGAAACAACGGCACCCCAAGTTCAAGGCCAAGTTGGCTGAGAAAGGGACCAGAAGAGGAAACAGGTATTACAAGTCAGGTTCCCTTCCTTTCAATTGTTTTGTTTGTACCCTGTTTTTTAGCCAAGATTGATTCCCAAAGCGATTGACTTACACAAAGGTAGGCTGTAATGTGTGGAATATGAGAGACGGCTTGTAGCAATCAGGTTCCTTCCAGTTGACATCACAGTTTAGGTTCCAGAATATTATTATTTTATTTGTTCACTGTTGCTTAGTAATAACCTTTTCTGGGTTGTTCACAAAACAGAAGCTAAAGACATAGGTTGAGATCCTAGATCAGCAACTGGGAAGCATCTACTGGCCCACTCACCCCAATCCTACTCTACCAGGCAGATGTCACTGTTTCTGTCCTCCTTCTGCCAGCAATCTCCATAGTGGACAATTCATAGTGGACAATCAGAAGCAGGATTCCTTTTTGCAATTTCTTCTTGCATGCAAGATCGCAAGAAGGATGGGGAATAGAAATGTTAGTAAACTGCACCCTGATTGATAGGAAACCGACCTCTGTAGCTTGCAGTGAAAACAGGATTGGAGGACTTTTATAACTGAGGTAATAGTGCCACAATTGTAAATATGCAGGGACCATGAATATGAACCAATTACAGATACATAACTCTAGGAAACCCATCCATTACTGCGATAGTGAATTTCAGGGCCAAAATATAAAAATAAAGATATAAGGCTCTAAAACAGAACAGCACAACCACAAAGTAAAGACAGGGGAAAAAACTCAGCTATAAGAATTACAATTGCAAGGACTGAAAATGCACTGACAAACTTTGTAGATTAAAAAGGCCAGGAATTGTCAGAGGGCGGGGGGGGGGGGGGGGCAGAAAAGCTGCATCTACACTGCAGAATTAATGCAGTTTGACACCACTTTAACTGCCATGGCTCAATTCTATGGAATTCTAGGATTTGTAGTTTTGTAAGATATTTAGCCTTTTTGTCAGAGAGCTTGGATACCACAACAAACTACAAATTCCAAGATTCTATAGGATGGAGCCATTACAGTTAAAGTAGTGTCAGTGTATTAATTGTGTTGCAGCACTGGATGAGCTGGACTTCAGCATTTGCTTAATGAGAGATGAGAAGTAGAGTTTCCAAAATTACATTTTTGGACTACACCTCCCAGAATTTCTCCCAGCCAGCATGATGACTGCTGAGGACTTCTGCGAATTATAGTCAAAAAATAACTTATCAACCCAAGCACACTGCAGAAATAATCCAGTCTGAGACAGCTTTAACTGCCCAGGCTCATTGCTAGCGAATCCTGGGAATTGTAGTTTATTGTGGCACTAGAGCTCTCTGACAGGGAAGACCAAATGTCTCACAAAACTACAGTTCCCAGGATCCTCTAGCATTACACCAGGGCAGTTAAAGCAGTTTCAAACTGGATTATTTCTGCAGTGGGTTTTGGACCTTTGACTCCTTTATTGGCCCATTTTCTGTATCAAGGTGCTGGCACAGAACAGGTTAGATTCATCATTTCAATAAGCAACTGTATGGGGAGGCCTTTTTTCTGAAAATGAAAAAATATATATGCTGCATATGTTTTTGCTCATAATTTGCAGCTGTGCGTTCAGCATAAGCTACTCATGAATATTTGGTTATTGGCTGTTGATGGGTTTTCTTCCATGCTTTGTTGCTTTTTGAGATGTGCTCTGTTGTGATAATTGCAAAATTGAGAAATCGCTGCATTTGCCTTTTAGTTGAAGCTGGAGATAAGCTGATAGGGTCTGGCTCTGGAACGGGACAAGCAGAAGCATGCTGCCCCCTACATGTTGCAATGGAACATTTGGTCTCAGCCTTTCCGTAGCTTGCCACAAGTGAATTACGTGTATTCTCATTTCCCAAATTTACAGTCATGTATCCCCACTAACACCACTGAGAAAGAATCAGAGGCCTTACATAAGAAAGGAATTCACATTCTGTTGATGGTGTGGAATGGAGCCAATCCCACATATTTAGAAAGCAGTCATCCTTTCATATCCACAGATTCTGCATCCACAGATTCAACCATACACAGCTTGAAAATATTCCAGAAAAAAAATTCAAAAAGCAAAGCTTGATTTTGCCATTTTATATAAGGGACACCATTTTACGATCGCCATTCTATTTCGTTGGACTTGAGCATCCACAAATTTTGGCATCCACGGAGAGTCCTGGAACCAAACCCCAGCAGATACCAAGGGCCCACAATATGAATAGTGTTCTCAACAGAAGCAAGTGACTTTTCTTTTGCAGCATTTGGGTTCAAACATTGGAAGGCTAATACACAAACAGTGGGCTAAGAATCCATTAAATAATAAATACATAATGCAAGGCATTACATTAAATACACTAATTGGCCAAAGTGTTCAATAAAAAAGAAACTCACACTGGTTGCAATGGATTCATTTCAGGCAATGTGTAGGTTTCTGGTTAAGAGCAGGATTAAAGCAGTAGGCAAGATTAGATTCCTCATAACTCTTTCTTGATAAATTCCTAATCCAAATTATAGAGATTTAGGTACTAACAACCTCCCTTTTCTTTCTCTCACTCAAAGAGAAAGAAGGAATGAGGGACAAAATCTTTGAAGTTAGTATAGTTTGTTGCTCACATCCCATAAGTGCCTTGGTGCACACAGATATTTATCTGTTCTTTCTCACCTACACAATAACCAACACTGGTAACAAAAACATATCTTAACAGAATGTATTTCTTGCTTATATACCATGAGGCAAGCTCTTCAACTTTGCAGATCCTTGGAGTAACCAGCAAGAATCCTGCCTTTCACGATCCTACTGGATATGTCACTAAGGTTGGTGAGGCCAAGAGAAAGTCCACCCCAAAGGTTTCAGAGTCCAGAGTCCAGAGCTTGTATGGGAGGATGCAATCCTTTGATTGGCCTGGATCCCAAGTTGCAAAGGGTTTTTATCTGGGAGCATACCTAGCACTTTGAATCTAGCCTGGAAGAAGACTAAAAACCAATGAAGCTGTCATGACATGGTGTATGCTCACTTTTGCCAGACCTAGTCAAGAATCTCTTCACAGCAGTTTAGACCAGGGGTAGGCAACCTTTCCCCTTTAAGGGCCGAGGACCTTCAGCTCTCAGAATCCCAGGAGTTATTGGCCAACATGGGACTATTAGCCAACATGGCTGAGGCTTCTGAGAGCTGAAGTCCCTCGGCCCTTAAAGGGGAAAGGTTGCCTACCCCTGGTTTAGACCATCTTAAATTTCCAAACACTTTTAGCCATGACATAGGAGATTTTCACATGGCCAAAAGTGACGGGAGCATAGCATTTGTGCAAAGATTATCAGACTTTCCTGTGAATGAAAAGCGATGCTAGAATTCCTCTGTATTTGCAAGATAATGATGCAATTATGGCGATGTCACGCAACATCGTCTGATAATCTCCTCGCAATTGTGCAATAGTGATGGGAGCATCCCGCTATACTCCCATCACTTTTGTCCTTGTGAAAACCTCCATATGCAGGCATAAATCATTTATTTCAATGTTTTACATTTTTTAAAAAGTTTTATTGTAAAGTTTTTTAAAAAATGTTTCTACAGCTCGTCTGCCCCAACTGCAGGCTTGCCATCTATGGATTTAAGCATCCACGGATATCAAGCCCCATTACCCATAATGGCTGTGTGTGCACGCTGTTGCAGTAAAGCGGCTGTGCACATGCACACCAGGGGACTTGCAGTCCTATAATTTTTTGCATCCGCAATAGGGTCCAGAACAAAAACCCCATGGACACTAAGAGCCAGCTGTATTTGTGCCTTGGGTCCCTTTCTTGGAGAAAGGCAGCAAAGAAAGAAAGAAAAAAAGAAAAAGAAAGAAAGAAAGAAAGCTTGTGTATTTCTCATCTTGGTCATTGCAGAAGTTAGCGTTTTCTTCCACATTCTGCAATTACCAAGGCCCTCTCCCTACAACTTACTGTTCAGCCACTACATTCTCACCATGGTCTTTCCAGTAGCTGCAGCTCATCCATTGAGACCTCCAGAGGACCCTGGTGGATCTCAATGGATTATTGTAATGTCTCACTCCATTCTCCCCCAGCCAGAGAATGGTTAGTGGTGATGATATGCAGCAGCTAAACAGTAGGTCCAGGAGCTATTGAGAGGAGACAGTTGGCACAATTCTGCATGCAGATTACACTACACTGTAATTACACTACACTACAGGATCTATTACACTATTATTGCAGGATCTTGGCTAATGAAAGCAGCCCCATGTAGAATGTATTACAATAATCCAAGCAAGATGCTACTAAGGCATGTGTCCCCATGGCCTGGCCAGACCAGATATCTTTTGTGATGTGTGGAACTGATGCATAAACCCTAACCCTGGAGACATACTCCTTGCTATTGCCCAAACCTTGCAGAATCCAAGTTCAGGCCTAAACCCAAGACCATACCAAAATGCAAACCTGGGTTTTTAATGGGAGCATAATTCAATCCTGCACAAGTCGAACCCCCTTTGATATTTTATTTGTTTGTTTATTTCTATTTAGGTAAATGCTGCTTTATGAAGAATAGGTGTGATACCTGGAGAAACAGTAGAAAGCAAAGGAAATGAAGTGAGGGTTACGGGAAGAATATGACATTATTTTGATTAGACACTCTTAACAGATTATTCCAAATTTAAAATTGGGACTTTGAAAACTGAAAAGATTGGGACCTTAGGAATACAGAATGGATTTCCATCAAGTCAATGAACCCTTTTCATTATATCTAACATAATTTAAATTGTTGCATAGGCTGCTGCGACTGTGCCCTTTTTCATGTACATGTGTTGTTGTTTTTTAACGGTCAGAATCTACATGTACTAGGTAGATTATTTGTACCAGATTTCACGCTAATAGGACATTTTCTTTCACACATAGTCATTTAATTTTCAGGATGCATAATTGTTGAAAAAGCCAAATGCCCTATAATGTTTTGTGCATAGCCTAGAGAGAGACAAATGTACCAAGATTTAATACCAAATAAAATTGTAATTGGTTTTGTTTTAAAAGTGAAAGAAAAGAAAAGAGCAATCCTATGGTTTCTCCACAATCTGTTCCATGATCTGCTCCATGGAGTCTTCTACTACTGGAGACCTCTTCCATGGCTGTGGAAACTGCAAAGACCATAACTCTGCCATTACTTCTACAACAGTAAGGGAACAAAAAACCCATCCCAGTGTGAATCAAGGGAACCTTGGGTTCAAAGACAGCTGGGAGTTGGCATTGGCTCTGGGGGGAAATGCATCCCTCCCTAAATTTAGCAAAAGACATTATAGCTATTCTCTGGGCTGTTGAGATACCTAATAATTATTTTGTAATGTAATGTATATTTTTGCCCTGTCCAGCCCTGGGGATTCCCTCCTGTGAGTTACACCCCTCCACAGCCTTTAATATACACATATATGGGTCGATGGCCACAGGGCAAAATGATAGTTGGTATAGTTAATTCTCCCCTTGAAATCAATGGGAACCACCAAAAAAGAAAAAAGAACAAAAAGTTTGCAAGGCCTCTCTTCTACACTCCTTCTCTATGTACCCCAAGCTACCAGGGCTGCATCCACACTGAAGAAATAATCCAGTTTGACACCTCTTTAGTTCCCATGGCTCAATACTGTGGAATTCTGGGAATTGCAGTTTTGTGAAACATTTAGCCTTCTCTGTCAGAGAGCTCTGGTGACACAACAAGCTACAAATCCCAGGATTCCATAGCCACGGCAGTTACAATGCTGCCAAAATGGATTATTTCTGCAGTGCAGATGCAGCCTCAGACATGAAGAAGCAGCCAAAGCTGAGCTATGGAGTCTCAGCTGCCAAAGGGTGGCTGTGCCAAATGCTACTGAGCTGCTAGCTTACAAGATCTTTAAGTCAAGATCATGCAGAGTGGCTTCATGCCACTATTGCACTGTTCATTTAATTATCAGAAACAGAACAGAAAGAAAACACATAACTTGGCTGTTGTGAGTTCCAAATTCCATTTACAATAAGATGGAGTGTTTCTCTAAAGTTTTATTGGTAACTGCATCCAAACCAGCTCAGCATTTTCCATTTGGAGTTGTTCCTTCCCTTCCCCCAATAAATCAAACAGAAATAGTTTTCAAATCCTTTGTCTTTTTTTCTAGGCTGCAAGAGTAAAGGGCTACATACAGTCATTCACAGGCCATGGTAAGAATCAATGCCATAGTTATGAAAACCAAGTGATGCTTGATAAAAGCATTTGAAAATTCATTTCCTTTAATTTAAAATGTCTGCTCTGGTAAGTTAAAAAATGTATGTTTTGCTCTCTCTGGAATCTTTGCTTGCTAGAATATTTGCATATGTCTGAGATACTTTCCTCAGCAAGATTCACCTTTTCCTGGTGGTTATTCACCTCCTGAAATTTCAATACTTTGAATATGACATAAATAGTATCCAGGAACAATGATTATCCCTTCAGGCATGAGTGAAGTAGCACAAGCAATCCCAGTGAATATATGAAAAAAGGGAGATTACACATCTTGTGATTTGGGATTTCCTATTACACATAAAAATGTGGGGAAAGAAATGACGATGACGATAACGATAATGGTGATGGAATATGGAAGGATGGAGTATAAAGTATCCTTTTAATACAAACACACAAGTAGTATAAATTAAATTGTGTGGATTTAAAGCCAAATATGCAAAGGTCATTGGAAGGTCTTCTGATGTGTTTTTAAAAGAAAAGATATCAAAGCAACCTTGCTAAAAGATATTAAATTATCACAGCAAAGTTAACCTTTTAAAGTAAACATACCCTTTTGTGAATGCATCTACCATGTATATTAAGAACAATCTTCATCCCCTTAAAAAGTTACATGAAACTTTTGGAGAGTGGGGCAGAAGAAAAGAAATATCAACAAAAAACTCCAGTTCCAGTCTTCCAAGAGAACAGTGGTGCACCAATGTGCAGTGAAGACTCTTCAATTTGGCTAGAATGTAATTTTCAACATTGCTGTTGAAAGCTGGGACTTACTGTAAAGTTGGGACTTTAAACATAGGAGTTTATCACAAAGAGAAAACTGGAAGTTTATACGGGTAAGAACCCATGATTATCCAGCATATTAGGCACAATTGCACAAATGGTTTTCACATGACATTTGCACACAAACTGCATAGAATCCTACAAGAAAGTGACATGAATCAGCAAATAGGCATTTTGGGGAAAATATTGTGAATTCATCTCCGTTTCATTCATGATATCACTTTTTTTGCACAATTGCTCTAGTGTGAAAGCTATTTGCGGGATTCTTCCCATTTCTATATTTATTGACAGATTTCCCATGGTTCCTTGGGGCGAGTAGCCAGGGCTCTTAAAGGAACAGCTGTGAGGGAAGGCAGGGACACCAGTTGCTGAGAGAGACGCAACCTTTTATGCTGTTTTTCCACCTTTCCTATTTCTTTGGGTAATGTTTTGTTCTTTTTACTTAGGTTGGATATCATTGCTTGGAAAGTAAGGGATAGTACAGTATATTTTTATAAAGAAAATGGTGTAAATAAAATTGTTTATTTCTCTGGGTGATTTCTAGTGATGCAGCTACTTCTTCTATGCGTATGTGCAAAAAAAGTGATTCCCAAACCATTATCCAAATGTGCGTTCTACCCTTTTTCTCATTTTAGTAATGAGCTTCTAATGCGTTATTGTGTTCTGCGTGTGAAAATCATTCATGCATTGCATCCTTTTGCAGGTTGCGGATGCTTTAATCATTATCGGGATGGAGGAACATATGGTCCCCATGTGATAAACTCCACAGAGTTAAAAGGGATTCCATAGACCATTGAATCCATCCCTGTACTCACTGCAGGGCCTTCAACTAAAGCATCCCCAGCAAGAAGCTGTCCAGTCTCATTTTGAAGATGTCCAGAGAAAGCACAGAATATAATGGGACTATTACTTCCTTCACATGGAAATACTGAGGCCCAAAACATATGGGCAAAAAGTGCTGGCTTTGGTCCATGTTGGGGTCATATAATCCACTCCTTCTGGTGGCCTGATTTGGGACCGTGGCAGCAGCCTGGATTGGGACCGGGCCTGTGTGGTTGCTGCAGTCCTGGTGCAATCAGGGCCAATTTGATTCCAGCACAGTCCTTTTGGCCCATCTGATTCTGGCCTCTGTTTCTGTTAATGCAAGGTAAGACATTATTTGCCTCCTTTGCTGCAGCATCACACTTTTGGGTCATGTTCATCTTGTGATCAACAATAATCCCAAGGTTCTTTCCACATGTACTACCGCCAAGTATCCCTCATCCTATATTTTTGCATTTGGTTTTTGTGGCCTAAATATGGAATTTTACATTTATCTTTGTTTCAGGCCAATTTTCTAGTTTATCAAATCCTTCTTCCAATCTTCCAATGTTCCTATCTTCCAATGTATCAGCTAACCCTCTCAATTTTGTTTCATCTGAAAATGTGATAAGGATTTCCTCTACCCCATCATCTAATTTATTGATAAAAAAGTTGAAGAATGGTGGCCCCAGGACAGAACCCTGCAGCATTCTGGTAGAGATTTTCCTTCAGTTTGAAACACTTAGGTTAAGAATTACACATGGGGGGAAATGGAAACAATGAGATCTCCAATGGCTCAAAACTGAAGCTGTCTTTTTAAGTACCATCAAAGCTTTAGGAAGAAGAATATGAAACAGTGAAATTCAAGAGATATAGCAATAGCAAGTACATTTCTATACCACTTATCAGTGAACTAGCACTCCCTAAGTGGTTTGCAATGTGTAAGCCAATTGCCCCCAACAAGCTGGGTATTTATTTTATTGACCTATGGAAGGCTGGAAGGCTGAGTGGACCTTGGAGGAGGACCTTGGAGCCATCCTCAAGAATCAAATGTGGCTGCAGTACCAGCATTTAACCACTGTTTCACCAGGGCTCATATTAGACACAAACATCTTTCCTGTAGCTGAAAACAGTTGTTTGACATGGTGCCACTTTTTTCCTGTAACTAATTATTTTAATAACTAATAATTAGATAGCAAGATGCACACACCTTCACAAAATAGGTGAGACAAAATGGACATTCACTTTGGAATAAGGTTCGACTGTCACAGGATGAGATCCTGTGTATGGACTGAAATGCTCCACCATGAAGTCTAGGCTCCTGGGGGAGGAAGCAAAGCAAAGCAGCTTCATTTATATACTGCTTCATACTGTGCTATGGAGTGTCTAAGCCGTTTACAACTGTAAGCTCATTGCCTCCCAATAGCTGGGTACTCATTTTAGCGACCTCGGAAGGATGCAGGCCTGAGTCAAGCCTGAGCCCTGGCTGGTATTGAACTTGCAATCTTGTGGTTTATGAGTGAGTGGCTGCAGTACAGGCATTTAACTACTGCGCCACCAGGGCTCCTCATACTGCCAGTCCTGACAATGATGGCAAGAAGCATTCCCAGCCCTCCTCCATGGACAATCTGTGTCTCTTTGTGGCAGGTTGTGTTTTTCCCTGTCTGTCAGCTGTCGCACTGCTATGCAAAAACTCTTGTATAAAGAGATACTGGACACCTCTTTCTGCAACACTGTAAAAAGCAGATCCATTTGTTAGCACAATAGGATTCTGGTATTTGTATGATTTGGGAGTATGTAAATCATTACAGAGTTGGTCTTAGGCTTTTCAGAGAATAAGAATATATTTATTTTGTTGTGTGCATTACAATCAATTCTGATTTATGGTGACCTTAAGGTGAATCCATCATATTGGGTTTTGGAGGGGCTAGTTTTGTTTAGAGGGGTTTTGCCATTGCCTTCCTCTGAGGCTGAGAGAGTATGATGTGCCTCCCTATACAATATCTATGACTGAGTGGAGTTTGAACCCTTGTCTCCTAGAGCTCTAGTGCAACATGTAGACCGTGACAACATGAAGGCTCTGTATAGAATGTATACATTGATAGATTTCTGCACAAGCTAAGCATGCTGTAGTTTAGGACTGAGAATATAAAGGTTATCTTTTTTTTTAAAAAAAAAATCCAAAATATGACCTTAATTTCAAGTCTTCTATAATATATATTGGGGGGGGGATACCATGAAATGTCTTAAACATGACCAGGTTTAGGGCTCTGCAGAAGCCTAAAGCAAATTGGGTTTGTTTGGACTGATGTCTACTAGCTCCAGATTGAATCAATTTGGTACAGTTAGGCTGTGGGGTGAAATGACACAGTCTGAAGTGATTCAAACATCTCAAGTGTTTAAAAAGCAGTGGGGGAGGGAGCCAGAAACTGTATTTTCAATATGGTCATATAGGAAAGCCACCAAGTTGGTGTGATTGGGAAGGAGTGGAACCAGGCTTTGCTCATTGACAGCTCTGTCATACAATCATTTCCTGCATCTCCTTCTTAATTTTCTAGGTTTAATTGCTAGTAGCAGATCATTGAGAGAGCTGTAATGAGGATTTGGAAATGATCGATCTTTATTTGAGTTTTATCTTTGACTCTTTTAACTCTAATTTCCCAGCTTTTTGTATTTTTGAATAGAATTATGGTATCATAGAGTTGGAAGGGACCCCATGGGTCATTGGGTCCAGCCAATCTACAGTGCATTCCCAGTAGCTGTCCAGCCTCCTTTTGGAGACATCCAGAGGAGGAGACCTCACCACCTCTCTAGGTAATTAGTTCAATTGCTGAGCCACTCTGTCAAGAAGTTTCTTCTAATTTTCAATCAAAATCTACCCTCCTGTAACTTCTATCCTCTGAGGCAACAGAGAACAAGCCTGCATCTCCTCTTTGTGGCAGCCCTTGGGATATATAAAGAGTGGGATCATGCCACCCTTCAGTCTTCTCTTCACCAATCTGAGCATGTCCAGCTCCTTCAACTTTTCCTCATATGTTTTGTTCTCCATTTCAATAATAATCTTTGTTGCCTTTCTCTGAACCTGCTCCAACTTATCTACCATATATACTCGACTATAAGTTGATTTCATGTATAAGACAATGGCAGGTTTAGGGGCAAAAATAATGGATTTTGATATGACCTGTGGATAAGTTGATGGTAAAATTTAAGATCATGTAACAAAGAATCTAAAGGATGAAGCAAAGCAAAACAATACCAAAGAAATTACAAAATTCCAGCAGGCATAACTTTGTGTTCACACTAAAGGTTGGATGGATGAGAAAGTAGAGGGGGATCAGTGCTTTCAGGACAGATTATACTCTTGCCTTTAACCAGGGGTTGGTTCTTTTTTTATATAAGAGTCAAAGTGTAGTACTTACATTGACCTGTGGATGTCAACTCAAGTGTTTGGGGTCAATTTTTGACTAACATTTCTAAACTTATACATGATTATATACAGTATAACCTTCTGTTTTAAGGTTTTAATGTTTGAATGATTCTGTTTGAATGATAATCCATTTCTGAGTCTCTGTATGTTTTGGGGAGTATATCTTATTCTTCCCCATCTCTATTTTTTAACTGCCTGATTTTGCTTTTGTCAGTGTGATTCATTTATAAAAACAGTCCTTCTAGTTTTTTACATCCTATAAGTACAATTTTGGTTCTACAAGAAATAAATTAATCTAATTCCAGACCAGATATATTGTTTTATTGTACATTTAATTCATACTGTGAATTAAGGTGATCCATTTGATTGAGCAGGGAAACTACTAAATTTAATTTCCATTGGACCTCCTCATTAGTTAAACTGATATTTGTTGTTGTCATTGTTAACCACCCTTGAGTCAATCTTAACCCATGGCTACCCTGTGAATGAGACATCTCCCTGTCCTCCACTGCTCTGCTATATCATTTACAATTGTTGTTGTTGTTGTTGTTGTTATCTGTTCACTATTTATCCATCATAGGGCTCTTCTACAGCAGTAATGCAAAGCCACATGTTGTCTCTCTGGGACTGGAGAGAGACAGATTGATTTGCCTTGATCCCCAGTAAGATGTCCAAGGGACAGCAATTTTAATGGCAGTTATAACAAACTTGCAAGGATTCAGGTGGTAGTCATGGATAGTGGGAACAAGTCTGCTACCATTGTTAGGGTAGCTGCATTTGAGCCTGAAGAGCAGAGGTAGATAGACAGCAGCAGCAGTACGACACAGGCAGCCCATGAGAAGGGAGATAGGCAGCCTAAATTACCAAAAGGGCTTTTTTTAAAAATTAAAACATGCCTTGGTTTACTTTGAGGTAGGAGCACTGATGTATTTCTTCACCATAATTAGAGAATAAGCAAGGATAAACTAGTAGGGAATTATAGTACTGGTGTCCTACCCAAGAATCTTAAGAGGCAGCTCCAAGTGGTTTTGCTCAGAACAAAAGTTCCCAGTAACTAGACAGTAGGAACAAGACACAGAGGCCAAGAAAAAAGAGCACCGATTACCTTGGTGGCAATGGTTCTCAGTCTCCCCTCACTCTCACTCCAAAGCAACTTAGCCAGGAAACTGTTGAAGAGATGGAGGTTTCCAGTGGCAGCCAGATCACCAAATACCTTAGGGAGGATCAGGAGGATCTCATCAGGTGAAGTGCTATTAAAGCATCTTCTCTCACCCCTATTCACTTAGACTATGAGCATTTGCAGACTGCCAGAAATAGTGCAAATTGAGTCCACTAACTGCCCTGACTCAGTGCTAGGGAATCATGGGAACTGTAGTTTATTGTGGCACCAGAGCTCTCTGACAGAGAAGGCTCAATGTCTCAGAAAAAAAATACAATTCCCATGATTCTCTAGCACTGAGCCAGGGCAGTTAAAGTGGACTCAATTTGCACTAATTCTAGCAGTCTGCAAAGGCCCTATGTCACTGAATCTCAGTACTCCTGGTAGAATCTCAGCAGCGCTGGTGGAATAAAGCAAAAAGACCCTTCATCAGAGAAGCTGTCATTTCATTGTCAGAAGTGATCATTAGTTAACATTTACCAGTCTTAGCTGACTGATGCTGTCTGCCTGGCATCCTGACTCAAGAAGCATCAGGGAAGTGATGTTGTGCTTCTCTCCCTGTCTGCCTGCCCACTGCTGCCTGTGGGCCTGGTACCTTGTTGCTTCTTCTCTTCCTTGGGGTTCATTTCTTGGGGCTCCTCTTGATACTGTAGGAAGGTGCCTCAATACTAGGAAAGACAAAGGCATCATAAATTGTCAATACTGAGCAGTCAACTACTTTTTATAAATTGTTTTGTTCTTCAAAAGAAAGAAAGAAAGAAAGAAAGAAAGAAAGAAAGAAAGAAAACCCAGAAAACATCCCAGGTACCTAGAATAAAACTTTTTGAATCTACTCTAGAATACTAGGAAAGACAAAGGCATCATAAATTGTCAATACTGAGCAGTCAACTACTTTTTATAAATTGTTTTGTTCTTCAAAAACAAAGAAAACCCAGAAAACATCCCAGGTACCTAGAATAAAACCTTTTGAATCTACTCTTATCCTTTCTTTAAGGCAGGGGTCGGCAACCTTTCCCCTTTAAGGGCCGAGGGACTTCAGCTCCCAGAATCCCAGGAGCTATTGGCCAACATGGGACTATTGGCCAACATGGCTGAGGCTTCTGGGAGCTGAAGTCCCTCGGCCCTTAAAGGGGAAAGGTTACCTACCCCTGCTTTAAGGTCTACTATATGTCTCCAATTGTATCCAGATGTGTCAAAAAGCTAAGGAATTTCTACCATTTTAGTTTCCCCATGCAAGTCAATGGCACTCCATATTTCTGAATTCTATTCAGATTCTGGATTGAAATAAGACTGGATGGAGTCCAGATTGATTGGGATGAATCAGAGCTAGATCTGAATCACCAAACTGGGCTCTGAACTGAGTCAAGGCCCCCATACAGCATTCTAGGGGCCATTCCTACTACGATTTACAGCAAATTGTGATTCGCTGTATATGTGCTTCGTTCTCACTGTGAACAGTTTCAGAAGCAACCTCGAATGTTCGCAGTTGCTTTGAATTGTCACAAATCCAAAAAACCCGCACTTTTTGAAGAGTAGTTTTCTGGCAGTCTTTTTGGAATAAATTGATTCAAAACCATATTCAACAAGTGTGAATGACGGATCTAAATTGCCTTCTACATTTTACATTTTACTGGAGGGGCCGCTCAGCTGCTCGTCCTCGCCATCCTTGTTGTCTTCCTCCTCCTTCTCCAGCGAGAAGAGCTCCGAGGGATCTTTATTGCTGGTGAGAGAGAGAACAGGTGAGTAGGCAGGCAAGAGAGAGCAGCAAGAGAGTGGGCGGACAGCCAGGTGAGCGAGCGAACGAGAGTGCGAGCAGGGCTGCCAAGGGGTGAGAAAGCCCAGCTGCTCAGCCTCCATTGGCCCTGTCACCCAGAGGGGCCTGGATCGGGTCCCACCCACCCTGGCGCTGGTTCTACCCCCCACCCCCAAAGTGGTGCAAATGGCACTAGTGGGAACTACTAGTGCCATTGCTGCAATTCAGTTCCATAGTGGGAACTGTGCCTCATCCTCAGCCACCCTCTGTCAACACGATTTGTGAACCGATTTAAATGTAAGTGGGAACAGCCCCCTACTTACTCTCTACCTGAATAGATAGAGAACGTATTGAAAAATCCAATCAAAATTTAGAGTAAACTAAGCACTTCCATTCTTCATTATATCTCTAACCATCCAGATTTAATCTTGAATAAACAAGTTACAATATATTGATCAAAGAAGCATATTTAGTCATATTTTGCTATATATGATTTAGTAACTGTAAAACAGAGGTATAAAGCTGCAGTCTTTTCCTGAAATAATTGCTATGTAGCGGATGGGGAACTGGCAAGACTACATAGCTAACAAATGTTTACAGTGCTAGAAAATGGTTGCTGGCATTATGACAAGAGCTCTGAAATATGGAATAGATGAAGATAAATGTGAGAGCCAGGCAGTAACACATACTGCAGCAGATGTGTGCAGAAATTAATGGTGTGGTGGCAATAACAGATTCAGATGTGTCACAGTTAATTCATCTCCAAACCAGACTGTAGTGGAACAAGCATTTAAGCAGTATTAAAAGGAAGGCAAGAGTCTTTCTGTTCCAGGCAACCTGTTCAGCATTGCAAATAATGTCTCAGAAATTTTGAATCACATATGGGAAAGCTTAACTTAACGTAAATAAAAAAAAAGTTTAAAAGTTGGTTTGTTTGTTCGTTTTTAAAAAGTTGGGATTCTCAAGTTTTCAGGCCACTTAAATTTACTGGGCAAAAATGCCCAAAGTCAAAATGTCAAAAGATTAGAATTGTGTCACGCACCCTGCACGCAAACACACACACACACAGTCAAAATATTGTCACTATTTATGTACAGACGTCTAGCAGTAACAGCTGTGCAAGTGTTTGACAGCCACAAGGAGACTTCGCAAGATCAAATAACAAAAGGTAAAGGAGGTAAACATATTTTGACACTCATGTAGTCCAAAGTTTTTAAATTCATAGGTGAATGCACGATCAGTGAAACATTGTGTCTACCATAATTACTCCAACATTTCCAAAATAGTAGTAGTAATAGTAGCAGTAGAACTGTAGTAGTAGTAGTAATACTCCCAACATTTCTAAAGAACTGCTTGGGATCCTGCTATTGAGGCACAAATGAGAAAGGATTAGTGGTTTTCACAGTTCCTTGAGGGTTTTTTTGGTTGCTTGCATTTCTTGACATGACAAACAAATCATCTTAAATAAATTAAAATAAATTAAAATTAAAATCCCAGATTGATATAGTTGAACTGTGGTCTAAAGGTCTCCCAGCAATGGGGATGCAGCCAAAGGCTAGAGCAGGGGTAGGCAACCTTTTTGAGCCGGGGGCTGGGTTGCTGTCCCTCAGACAATGGGGGGGAGGGGGCGACGAAAAAAATAAAATAAAATAAAAACATTAAAAAAATATGCATGCACACTCTCTCAGCCCCAGAAAAGCCATGATAGCAAAACCCCTGTGGAGATTTTGCCAAGAAAACCCCAAGAACAAGTAATAACAACAATAATCAATATCATCATGGCAGGCGGCGGTGGGCGACGGTGACGGCGGCAGCGGGGGGCAGCGGCAGGGGCGGCAGGACCAGCCTGGGGCCAGTCCAAAGGCCTTGGCGGGCCGCATCCGGCCCCCAGGCCATAGGTTGCCTACCCTGGGCTAAAGGATTCTCTGAATCCTATGAAGGAAAACAAGCATCTCCCCACTCCATTCACACCACCAGGACTGGAGCTTGCTCCCTTCCCTGTATGAAGGGGTGCAGAATTATTTTGTGGGGATAGGGGAGTGGAGAAATCCATGATCAAATCCCCTTATTTAATAACCAAGTTCTCTGCTACCTCATATCAGAATTCCTGATTTGTGATATGGACCCTGAGATGTAGTCCCAAATACCATATGACTGTACTATAAAGTCTCTTTAACTGCTGTGGCTTCATCTGGTGGAATACTGGGATTTGTAGTTTTTGAGGAATCAGAATTCTATGCTAGACAGCTCTAGCACCTTGCCAAACTACAAATCCCAGGAAACCTTCAAATACCATGGCACCATGGTAATTGAAGTAGTATAGAAGTCCTAGGGATGTGTAGTGTGAAAGGGCCCTAAATGACCCTTCTGTTCATTTTAATGTTTGTGTTTTTTAAATCCAGGTAGATTAGCATTATGTTTGTGGTACAGTGACTTTTTTTAAAGTTAAGTTTTTTACTGAATACACCTAAGCGAAATAAACAAAGATACATTTTTCAATCTTGCTACATTAACTTACCTCCCATCGCACTCCATCCATGTTATTGTACCAATACAGGACAAAAACATCCAGGGTAATGATCATTTGGCACACAGAGATAACAATTTGATTCCGAGTTGCAGCCACAAAGGTACAGCATTATTGTTAAACTAGATTCTACTTTGTTAGAGAATACATCTCCAGGTTCTTAGTTGTTTCTTTGGTAGCCTGTGACACACATACACACACAATGATACGTAACACACACACACACAACTACATAGATACAATTAAGCAAAGAAAATTGTTTAACTCTTAATTTAGGGGAATTGGGTTTGGATAGTAACCAAAGATATGTAACAAAACAAATTTTAAAAGCTGTCCATGCAGTGTTGCTTTTGGATGGAAAAACAAATCTAATTGGAATAAGTCTCATTTGTTTAAAAATATAAAAGGGCATACAGTCGCCCCTCCATTCTCACGGACTTGAGGTCTGCAGTTTTGAGTATTCACGGAGGGGTGACCTCCTTTAAAATCAATGGGGGACACCCCATCCAAGCCTATGGGGCTTTAATATTGGTGAGTCTCCGTTTTTACAGGGGAGGTCCAGAACTGTATATTATTTGATATCCTTAGGAAAGGAAGGCTTAAATATATTGGACAAAGCGATAAAGAATCATGGAACAATAAATGAGAAATTGTGGTTAAGAAAGTAGAAGAAAAAATTGGGGATGAAGAAGTTTTAAAAAATTAATTAATGACAGAAAGAAGTAATTAGGATGTATTCCTCATGATGTAAATGCATCTTTTAGGAGGGAAGGCTGGGAGCTAAGGCAAAGACTGTGCCCTTCAGTCTGCAAACAAAATTTCTGCATTTGCTCTGGTACGCAGATATGTCAAAATGTGGCTTATTAGTTTTGTGGTTGACCATTTTCTATGGCTTGGGCTGGTTTCTTTTCTTGCCTGAGTATAAAATGGTTTACAAATACCTTGACAATTCTTTGCAAACAGCATTGATGGAGAGCACGTTTCAAAACCAATGGTTTCTCTGTTTTATTAGTTTTGGATGAAAGCTGTATATTAACCATTTTATTCTTAGCATTTGGCGAATGGGCAGGATCCAAATCTCTCACTGAGAAACTTCAAACTCCATTTACTAGAGGCCCTAGTTATGAGTTTGTGCTCAAAGACCAAGTTCTACCTACCATAACACCTTTCAAAGCTCTGAAAAAAACTGAAACTTGGCTCTAGCCTGAACTCTGGTGATGTTGCGCTCCTCTATAAGCCGCACAAAGTAGATATTCATCATTTCAGTGTGCTTGTATAAGTGAAGGAGCTGCACAAATGTCTGCTGGATTTGAATTATTGGTTCAGGAGCTGTGAAAGACTCTTGTGTAACCTGGAATGCAAGGAGAGATGCCAATGAGACAGAGTGTCCAAGAAAACAGGAAACATTCTTTTCTTTCCTTAGCTAGACCAGTTTCTGTAGGCAGAACATAATAATTACAGATTTTATTTATGAACAGCGTGAAAAGTAGGATCTTTTTTTAAAAAAAATGCAGAAAAGTTCAAAGTTGTTTCTAATCCTGGATGAAGATTTGAAGTACATAGAATATAAAACAAAAGATCTCAATGTACAAAATTGAGCGGCTTCTTTACATTTGTTGATCCCATTCTCAACATTTTGTTTAGAAAATTCCCACCTCAATATATTTGACCAAAGTCTTACTTCAGCTAATCATGTTTCTTCTTCAAAAAAGACTAAGTGGAACTATTCAAGAAATACGCCTCCACTAAGCATATTTAAATGACATTGTTTATAGTCTTAGTCCATCACAATTTAGTATGTAAGAATAAAGTGAAAATACATAAAAAGATATAAAGTAAGTCAGCTTGGTGTGCCCTGCATATCCACCAAACAGCAGCAATGGCTAAAATAATAAAACTTTTAATAAAGTTCTGTTACTTCCTGTACAAAAGGCACACTACCTCCTGACCCAGCAGTAAAACAAAAAGTTTAGAAAGACAAGATGTTTTTCTATAGTTTTTTGTGGGTTTTTTGGGCTGTGTGGCCATGTTCTAGAAGAGTTTCTCTGAAGATGCCAGCCACAGATGCTGGTGAAACGTCAGAAAGAAACTCTTCTAGAACTTGGCCACACAGCCCGAAAAACCCACAAAAAACTATGGATGCCGGCCATGAAAGCCTACGACTTCACATTGGAAATCTCTACGGGGAGAAACTGTTCCAAGATGTTTTTCTGTTTACCCAGCAATATTTTTGTCTTAATTTTTTTTTAGCAGCCACACAAATTTTGCAATCTGCACAGCAATGAAACTACCTCTGCTTCTTCGCCATGTATATATATCTGTTGGGGTTCTATTTGACAAAGAACAGGGGATTTGACAGAGAATTTGTGCCTTGGGGACTTATACAATGAACAGCTTTGTAAATAGTAGAATGTATCCACAATTTCACCAAACTCAATGATACAAAAATCTTGGTGAGATGCGGTATTATTAAGCTTCCTGCCCACCTCCTCCTCCTAAAAAAGAACAGTGGCCATACGTTGGGGCCATTGAGCTGTAAATAATTTTCTTAACAGGCTACAGTGAGGAATGTAAAATATCGTTCTGAGCCAAATATACAAGGCTTCAGCCATAAAGAGACTAATAACATCAGATGATAATCTTCTTTTCAACATGATTTTTTTTTTATTAATTTCATCAATGACAGTGGGGAGATTACACTCCTCCATAGTCACATCTGAACCTGGGGGGAAATTCTGTAGTTGAATGATAAATTTATTGTTATTTTCTCATGCTGTGAACTTATGAACCAAAGATTTCATAATATCCAAAATCTCATTTTGGGGGAAGTAATATACAATACACTGTGAGGTTTTTTGTTTGTCACTATGTAATATTGTTAATAGCACAAAAACATTTAAAAGAACAATCAAACACACTAGTACTGAGCTTATTTGGGGATGATTGGTAGAGATGTAGCCATGCAAAGGGAAAAGACTGTTACTCAATAATCTTAGCTGTTTGCCCACACCACCCCAGTCCCTTACCATGTCTCTTGGTATAGTTGTTATAAAGCTATAGTGAAACTGACAGGTTTTATCTTCCTAGGACTGGTTAGAGGTAGAGAGAAAATGTCAGTGCTTTAAAAGCATCACATGTTTCCATTCTCCTCTTAACATTTCAGCAGTGCTTTAAAAGCATCATGTTTAATACTGATGACTGTGCATACTGAATGTGGAGAAATACACAGCAAGCCCTGTGTGAAAGTAATGAAGCTGGCTGTTGACACAGGCAGGTGACAGTTTGATGAAAATCACTACTAGTTTTACTGTTGCGGTTGCTCATCCTTTTCAAAAACAGCAGTAGAGGCAGCAAGAAGGTGGGGGTGAGTATGCAAGACTGGGAGTGGAGAATTCAAAGGCATAGCTGCGGTAGTCTGTATGCAAAGAGATCTTGTAGCACCTTTGAGGGTAAGGTCTGAAACACACAGCAGAAATAATCCAGTTTGAGGCTGCTTTAACTGCCCTTGCTCAGTGCTAGGGAATCCTGGGAACTGTAGTTTATTCTGGTGCCACAACTCCCTGACAGAGGTGGCTAAATGTTTCACAAAAGTACAGTTCTCAGGATTCCCTAGCACTGAGCCAGGACAGTTAAATCAGTCTCAAATAGGTGGATTATTTCTGCAGTGTGTTTTGGAAATAGAAGGCAGCACAAGCTTTTGTAGATTTAAATCCATAAAAGTGAATACCACCAACTTCTTTCTCTCAGTCTCAAAGGTGCTACCCAATCCCTTTGGGACTGGAGAGGCAGGAATACTCATCCTTACCAGCAAGGCCACTACAGGGATTTAGGTAAGATCTACCATGGAATCTTTAGGAACTGGATTTTCCCTGTTCCAAAGCTTCATGATGCGAGACTGCCTCAATGAAATTTGCAGCTGTCCCTGTCCCTACTCTTGAAATTTACAGAAGTATGTGCCTGTGAATTGCATTACTTTTGAAAGTGATATATAACTATGGAAGAGATGCAAGTAAAAGAAAGGGGAGTAGCAGCCTACTGTATAAATACATATCAATAACTTCCTATTGGCACACCTTGTGAGAAAATTGTATTATTTTGCACCCAAAATTTGCTAGGATGGAGGGGAAATAATCCAGAAAGAGTTCCCTGCAGACAATGCGGGGTAGATTATGTTTGATTGGTACACAAGTATTAGTACTGCTACTACTACTATTACTACTATTCCCCATCCCTGATAAATGTCATGCCTTTCCCCATCCCTGATAAAATTTCATGTCATTAAAACATACAAAAGATAAAATATAATTAAAATGTAATGAAGACCTTGAACTTGGGGAATTACTAAAGTCCAAGTCTTCTATGGGATCTTTTTATCCTATGTTTATGGAGGCGGCTAGGGAAGAGACTGATAGAGACAAAGGTTTCCAATGGACTGTAATTTATTTGGGGATTCAAACATATAAAGACACCTTAACATACATGCACACACACAAGAACTCAGCAGTAAACTAGTTAGCTTGGATAGGAAACACAAGGCTTTCTCATGGTGACAATTACCTGAAAGGAAGCTGATCCAATGATGAATGAAGAGGGATAGACTCAGCCATTATGAAAAAGAAAGGACAATGGATAGAGTCGGGAACTCTAGTCAAAGATCACAATAGCACAGGGTCACCATGAAATCTGTCCAGACCCCCATGTGCCTGAGATTTTGGGGAGCATTTATACCCTTAATCTTAGCCTGAGGCAAAGAGTTGCTATTTTATATCAAAGGATTCTGATTGCTATGCTTTGAAGTAGGCAATTTCCAAAAGAGAGGAGATATGATGCTGATGTTATTTCATTTTCAGCTAGACACATCCTGGCTGGCACTCATAAATCTTCTAGGTGTGAATGTCCTGCTTTGCAGCTCCTCAGCCTGGCCTTTTTGATCTGCAAATGGTTGTAAATGCAGATGTGACTCTGTTTGGAGTGCCTATGTGAGGCTCACATTTTGAGCTCATGGAGGGGAAGGCTCCTTCCAGCCCAGGGCTCTGACAGAGACCCAAAGGAGTCTTTATATCAAACCAATCATCATAACAAAACTATAAAATAGGAAGAAAGACATTTGCGAGCCAGTGTGGTGTTTGAGAGCCATTGTGGCCTAGTTGTTTAACTGTTGAACTAGGACTCTGGGAGAACAGGGTTTGAATCCCTGCTCAGCTGTGGAAACCTACTGGGTGACATTGAGCAAGTCAGTCTCTCAGTCTCAAATGAAGACAATGAGAAAACCCCTCTGAACAAATTTTACCAAGAAAAATCCATAATAGGTTCCCCTTAAGGTCACCATAAAAGTCAGATATGACTTGAAGGCACACAACAACAAGAAAGAAAATCAATTGACAACCATAACTTTTAAAATGCATACAATACAGCACAGTATTAAAAACCTTTCCGCATGTGTGTTTAGTTCCTAAAGGCCTGTGGAAACAAACAAAAAGGTATTTGCCTGATTGCAGAAGGACACAATGAAGAGCGCCAGTCTAGTTTTTCTAGGAAGGGAGTTTCAGAGTCTAGGAGCAGCTACCAAAAAATACCTGTTTCCTGTGAGACAAACAAAATACATGATGCAAGCTTTTAAAGCTCCATTGGCCTCTTCATTAGGCAAAGGTGTTAAAATCATACAGGAGAAAGAAAGAAAAATATGACAATGCTAGAGAACAGGCCTACATCTTGTCAAGATATTGTTGTTCTTGGTTACGGTGATATGGAGGGCTATCTATGCAGGCAGAGGCCATTCCTTTTGGCCCCGTGGGCTCTGTGAGACCAACAGTCTTAAAGCCCAGAAAATAAAATTTAAACTCTATTAGCAACACAAAAATATGCTTCCTCTGAGAACCAGGCTGCCTCAGTCCTTTGCAAAGGAATTGGGAGTGATGGGAGTGGTGGAGGTCTTATATCCTGCCACAAACAGATTGGTGAATATTGACTGAAATAGTCTCTGTATAAGGGAACTTCCTGTGTTCTAGTTTATCACATCTGTACAGCTCTTTAGTAATTCTCAGGAGAAGTAAAATGCTTAATTCCAACAAGGGTAGACAATCAGACATATGGAAATACTGCTTATGCTAGTGCCATACTTTGGGTTTCCAAAATATGCTAGCCTCTATAATCTGCAAGAAATTACAAAATATTAAAATACACCCTGAAATCTGTTATTCATCATTCTGCCTACATACACACTGAAATTCCTTTAAGATGAGAACACAAATATACATCTGTTTGCAATCATCTCTCTTTCCCTTTTGAAATGCTTCCGTTCTGATTGAGCAGAAATGTGACTCTTCCAGATTCAGTTGCAAAATGCTTAGTTAGTATAACATTCTTTTTTTCCTTGGAAAGTATGGATTTCTGCAAAATGAAAAAGAATGTATCATTCATACATTGGTCCTATTCATTTCAATAATCTGTTTTTTCTTCTATAGCCCAGTTATTTCTCGCTTCACTTTCAGAAGTCAAAGTGTGCTTAAATAAAGAACAGCTTGTTTCTGTGAGCGAAAAAGTAATGTCTTCTTCTAGGCAAGTATGAAGACATGAAATAGATTACAGTGGTATTCTCTGGGGTTTAGTTCCAGGACCCCCGTGGATCCCAAAATCTGTCAATGCTTGTCCCATCAAATACAATGGCAGAATAAAAAACACTTATTCTGCCATTGTAGTGTAGCCATAAAATCACCCATAAAATGGCAAAATCTTATTCTGCCATTGTAGTGTAGCCATAAAATCACCCATAAAATGGCAAAATCAAGCTTTGCTTTTTGGAATATATATATATATATATATATATATATATACTGAATATTTTTAAGCCATCGATGCTTGAATCCTTGGATAAAGACCTTGGATATAGAGGGCCAACTGCATTTGGTGAAAGGCAACTTGACTAAATAGGTATATTTGCTATCAAAAGTTGAGACTGAAAAAAAACCCCAGCAATTTAAACTTTGATGGAAAAAGGGGAGAAACTTTCACACTATTGTACTGAAAAGTTAAATGCTGGATAATTGTAGGTGGTCTAATTTGAACTTCATGAAATTATTCTTGCATTTGCTTAGAGAAATAAAGCCTGTGACATGTTTCAGCTTATTCTATTCATAGCTGAAACAACCTGTAATCTTAACTAAAGATTTAATATTAAATTAAACCCCATTCAGCATGCCTTAGGCTGTATTCCTACATTCCTATACTTACCTAGTTACATGCCCCAGTGAACTTAATGGAGTTCACTTTTGAGTAGACCAAATTGCATTGAAATCCCATTAGTTACATTAGTTCATAGACAGATGAACTACTTTAAGACAATCCTCAGACAATAACCTTTGAGGATTGTCTGAAAGTAGTTTGATAACAATATCAGTCATTGCTATAAGCTGGAGAAAACTGTAAAATTCTCTACTGTTATAAATATTAAATCTGGAGCACATTAAAATTTAAATAGTATTGTGTATTTGGTATTTGAAGCTTTTTTGCCATGTTCCTGGACACAATCCGCCAAGGTCTTCCCCTTCATATACTGAACTGAGGCTCCATTGCTCTGCACTGCATGCCTTATTATTATTATTATTATTATTATTATTATTATCCCGCCCTCTGTGAACGCAACCGGAGCGATGTACAAAATTAAAAATACCATAAAATACCATACAAAAATACAAATCCCAAGACCCACCCACCTCTTAAAATAGCATTAAACAATAAACAATAAAAACAAATTAAAATAAGTCACAGTGACAAAGCAGACAAATAACAATAACTGCGGCTGAGAATAAGAGAAAGGGTGAGCTAACTCTTGAGGCAGGGTATCTAATCAGGAAAGGCCTGCCGGAAGAGATTTGTCTTAACAGCTTTTTATAGATCTCATCTGGCAGGCCATTCCAGAATCTGGGAGCGGTTGCTGAAAAGGCCCTCTGGGCGGTTACAGACAGCCTAGTTTTTATAGGCTGCAGCAAATTCTTCCCAAAGGACCTGAGTGCGCTGTGTGGATTATATGGGATGAAGCGGTCCTGAAAATAGGTTGGACCCAAGCCATTTAGGGCTTTAAAGGTAATAACCAACACCTTGTACTGTGCCCGGAAACTAATAGGCAGCCAGTGAAGTGACTTTAAAACTGGTGTAATATGGTCTCTTCTTGTTGTACCTGAGACCAACCTGACTGCCATATTCTGTACTAATTGGAGTTTCCAGACCAAGCATGAGGGTAGCTGCATGTAGAGTGCATTACAGAAATCAAGATGGGAGGTTACCAGAGCATGCACCACAGTTTCAAGGTCCCTAACTTCCAGGAAAGGGTGCAGCTGGCGTATCAGCCAAAGCTGATAGCCGGCACTCCTAATGTTGCATTTACCTGATTAGTCATCTGAAGCGACGGGTCAAGGAGCACCCCCAGACTGCAAACACAGTCCTTAGAGGAGAGTGTGACCCCATCCAGGACTGGAGGTGGTATCCCAATACCTGGTTTCTGGGCCGCTACTGTAAGTACCTCCATTTTATCTGGATTCAGTCTCAATCTGTTTTTCCTCATCCAGTCATTACTGCTCTAAGACAATCACTGAGAGGAGAGACACCATCTGAAGTCAAAGCTGAAGACCGAGACATGGAGAAATATATCTGGGTGTCATCAGCGTACTGATAACACCCCGCCCCATGTCTCTGAATGATCTCTCCAAGTGGCTTCATATATATGTTGAATAGCAATGGGGACAGGATGGCGCCTTGCGGGGCGCCACAATTAAGCTCTTTCCTTGTAGAGCAACTGTTCCCGAGCAACACTCTCTGGAATCTGCCTGCGAGGAAGGAACGGAACCACTGCAATGCAGTGCCTTCAATTCCTAACCTACTCAGGCGATCCAAGAGGTTGTTATGATCTATTGTATCAAAAACTGCTGAGAGGTCTAGGAGCACCAGCAGGTCAGATGAAGGTCATCAGCTAAGGCGACCATGGCAGTCTCAACTCCAAATCCGGTCCTAAAGCCTGTTTGAAATGGATCTAGATAATCGGTTTCCTCCAAAACAGCTTAGAGTTGAAGACCAACTGCCCTCTTGATCAAGAAAGGTAGTAAAGAGTTGTTCCTATCCAGGGGGTCCAGGGAAGGTTTTTCAGAAGCAGCCTAATTGCCACTTCCTTCAAACAAGATGGAACCTGACCTTCCCTGAGGGATGCATTGATGATACCCCTGAGGAACATCCTCAAGGCATCCCCCCCTGGATGGCCAGCCATGATGGGCAAGGATCAAGAGGGCAGGTTGTTTTCCTCACTCTACCAAGGAGCTTGTCCACATCATCAATATTCACAGATTGAAATCCAGTATAATTTCATTAACGGAGTTGTGGACACCTCATCAATTGATTCTGTTACAATGCTGGCATCTAAGTCGGCTCTTATCTGAGAGATTTTATCTGCAAGAAGTTGTTAAACATGTCACAGCAGGCCGTTGTCAGGTTAAATAGTGGGTTCTGCACAGGTGGAAACTGTGACAGTTCCCCTACCACCCTAAACAGCTCTGCTGGATGGGACTCTGTAGACATAATACGTGCAGAGTAGAAAGATTTCTGCGCTGCACGTATTGCCCCTCGATAGGAACAAAGAAATTTCCTATGATGAGTCTTGTCAGATAAGAGTCAAGTTTTCTGCCAGATGCGCTCTAGTCATTGTCCAATCCACTTCATCTTCCTAAGCTCTTTTGTATACCAAGGTTTATGGTTAGAAGCGGGTTGGAAAGGACGCTTGGGAGCGATTGCGTTGATAACCTTGACAAGGTCTGTGTTCCAGGTGTTAGCCAAAGCTTTGACAGAATCACTGGCGTTACCAACCATTAAACCCTCTAAGGCTTTCTGGAATCCAATTGATTCCATTAGCCTTCGAGGGTGGAACATTCTAATGCAGGGGTAGGCAACCTTTCCCCTTTAAGGGCCGAGGGACTTCAGCTCCCAGAAGCCTCAGCCATGTTGGCCAATAGTCCCATGTTGGCCAATAGCTCCTGGGATTCTGGGAGCTGAAGTCTCTCGGCCCTTAAAGGGGAAAGGTTGCCTACCCCTGTTCTAATGGGTCCACCACCCCCAGTGCGGCCGGCAGTGGTTCTAAGTTCTAAGTTCAGTCTTGATCAGGAAATGATCCGTTCATGACAATGCAGTGGTTTTAATAATGTCCGCCCACGGATATTCCTGTTCCATACTGAAGACCACATCGAGGGGATGACCCACACAATGAGTAAGCCCGACAACCAATTGGGATAGGCCCATGTTTGTCATGGATTCCATGAACTCTCAAGCCTCACCTATTAGATTCGGCAAGCTGGTCTCGAGTGAAATGTTGAAGTTGCCCAAAACTAAAAGTCTGTTCTGAGACTAGCTGTGTCAGCTCAGTTAGGGAGTCTGCTAGACAATGGGGTGGCAGTATACTAGCAGAATCCTCAAACTATCCCTAGTTCTCAGGCTCAGGTACATACACTCTAAGTGGACTGTGTTCCAGACAGGTATCCTAGTCAAGGTAACGTTGTTCTTGTGAACCAGAGCCACTCCGCCCCCCCTGCCCACTTCCCCATACCTGCTCACTGACAGAGTACCCGGCTGGGAGGGCCCGCAACCAAGTTATAGTGCTGTCTTCTTCCAACCAGGTCTCTGTAAAACAGGCCAGGTTGTCATCCTCATCCAAAAGGAGGTCATAGATGATATGAGTTTTATTTTTAACCAACCTGGCATTGCAAAGGAGCAGAGTAAGGTTCTGTGGAATGATTGGTGTGCTCTCTAATCCATTCTGGGAAACAGAGTGAACTGAAGGTGGGATAGATTTCAAACATTAATCCCACTTTCTTTTGTAAAAGCTCTTCACTCTGTTCCATCATACCTTCCTTTCCCCCGAACTACCTCAATTTTTGCTCCCAGATCATTCCCGGCCGTCACAGGAGAGGAAGGTATTGGGACAACTAAATAACCTCCTCCCCAATGTTCTCCCAGCAGCAGCACTACAGGTGGTAATGGTATTGGGGCGGACTAAATGTCCTCCTCGCCGATTCCCCCCTGGTAACACTGCAGCCGATGGCAGTGGAATTGAGACAGGCTAAGGAGCTTTCTCCCCAGCACTCTCCCAGCAGTGATCACTGCAGGTAGTGTCAGTATTGATGGGAGGCCAGGTGTCTTCCATGCTGGCTCCCCTCCAGCAGCACTAGCAATAGGGTTGGAGCAGGCTATAGAGTGTTTGCCCGGGGCTAGCTCTGGTCCCATTGCTACTGCGCTGCACGATGTTGGATCAGGGTGGGCTGTAAGGCCTCTGCCCGGGCTTCTTCTTGGCCCCACTGCTGCCGCTGCTGCTGCGCTGCCATGTGGAGATGGAACAGGGTGGGCTTTAAAGCCTCCGCCCGGGCCTCTTCTCAGCCCCGCTGCTGCCACTGCTGCTGCACTACCTCATGGAGATGGAACAGGGTGGGCTTTAAAGCCTCTGTCCGGGTCTCTTCCCGGCCCCGCTGCTGCTGTTACTGCTGCGCTGCCTCGTGGAGATGGAACAGGGTGGGCTTTAAAGCCTCCGCCCGAGCCTCTTCCTGGCCCCGCTGCTGCTGTTACTGCTGCGCTGCCTCGTGGAGATGGAACAGGGTGGGCTTTAAAGCCTCCGCCCGGGCCTCTTCCCGGCCCTGCTACCGCTGTTACTGCTGTGCTATCAGTGGGTAGGTCCCACTGAATGCAATGGGATGGACTTCCAATATGCACATTTATTTATTTAATTTTTATGCCTTCTTTCTCCCAGAAAGGGACCCAAGATGGCTCACAGTAAAATTACTAGGATCACTATAGATGGGTGTTCAGCACTGATGTTATAGATGACATAAGAACTGTTGCACCTGTCATTAATGTCAGTAGAACTTTTGTATTTTACTAAGGGACAGCCATGTTAGTCTGTTGCAGCAAAAATAGCAAGAATACTGTGATATTATTTTTAAAAAATAGCAAAACTATGATATATTTGTACATGTATTTAGAGATTAATACTGTTCTAGTTTTTTCCTCCTCTTATCAGATGCTAGAAGGATAGCCATGTTGGTCTGTTGCTTGCAGCCAAAAACGAAACAATAATCCAATGATATGAACTAACTAGTTAAAATCAATACAGTTAGGTAATTTTTTTAAACATAAAGGAACAACTTACATTTATTTATTAACTAAAGTGATTGACTTAAGTTGGAATGTGAGCATTAACTTAATTATTTGTTGTTGTTGTTGTTAACTGCCTTTACGCTGATCTCGACCCATGGTGACCCTATGGATGAGACATCTCCAGGTCCCCCTGTCCTCTACAGCTCCTGCAAACTCACATTCTTTAATAAAGTCCATCCATCTAGCATGTGGCCTTCCTCTCTATCTATTTCCCTCTACCTTTCCTAACATTTTCGTATTTTCTCATGATGTGTCCAAAGTATGATGGTCTAAGTCTTGTCATCTTGGCTTCTAGGGATATTTCTGGCTTGATCTGCTCTAGGACCCATTTGTTTGTCCTTTGGGCTATCCATGGATTCAGTTATTAGAAAAGTTATTAATGAATTAGAATGCTAAAGAAATAATAGATTTCCCAGCTGGTTCTTTTCCCAATGCTTAGTTCTGTTGGATGAAATAATACATCCAAATTTCATCATCCCCTATGACATTCATGGGTCACCATAAGTCAATAGGTAACTTGAAGGCACATAAATACACATACAGGGGAAGGAGAGAGAGAAAGCTGTTTGAAACATTTTATAGCTATTTTATTGTATCTATTGTTCTCAGCGATTAAATTTTAATTCTTTTAACTGAATTGAGATACTTGAGTTCCTCAGATGTCTTTCTACTGCAACTCACCATTTTTCTACTGCAACTCACTTGTTGACTATGGCTGATAGGAACTGCAGTCCAATAGCATCTGGAGGGCTAAGACCGACCTATTCTTATTTTAATTTATATTAAAATAATGAAGAAAAGTAGGGTACAAAATTTGAAATAAATAATTCCTGCTTGGCAGGGGGTTGGACTGGATGGCCCTTGTGGTCTCTTCCAATTCTATGATTCTATGATTCTAGTAATAAGTAAATGTATACTTCAAATAATAAATTAATATTTATTAATTCTGGGATAATATGAGTTTTAATTTGGAACCTCACATGAGAATGACAATTTTTTTTAAAATGAATAAAACCACTGACTTATCATACTGCAATAGATTGTATAAAAGGCTGCCATCCATGACTTCAGTTATATGGAAAATGGTGTGACAATGCTATTTTTTTGTGTCAGAGGATAATGGCTCTTTTTTAGGATGCTTCCAGATGATGAATTTATCAAACTATCATCCTGCCACAATCCACTGAATTTTATAAGCTGGCTAAACAATGTAGTCCTCCACTTGTAATCCCACTTTATTTTTCCATTGTTTCTTCCATCTTTTTTCTTATTGGAAAAATCTATCACAGAGAAGTCAAGTAGAAGAGCTGCAAAGTGCCTTCAGACTACTTGCATGAGGAGTTTTCCTTCTGGAAATGCTCTAAATATCTTGAATCTGGCTTTTTATCAGAGGAGAAAATATATGGTAGGTTTAACAAAAGACCTGTAGGATATGAATTATACTATACACTGCTCTCTTCCACAGCCTTCTAATTTCCACTTTCTAATCTCCATCAATCCACTTCTTTCCCGCCACTGTGGAATTTGCAGCCAAACTCAGACCAGGGAAGCCTGAGATCAGAATCCTGTTAGTGACATATACAGTACACACATAAGAGTGGCTTACACACCTTTATTTCTTTTCAGATGGAGTGCAAGGTGCTATTCTGTAGCCCTTTGCATATTATCTGAACCCCTCCCCCCTTTGCAGGTCTAAAGCCCTAAGAGGAACTGCTACTGCTTGCTAGTGAGATTGCTGGGAGGCAAGTCGAATGATGTAATTCCAAGGAGAAGGAGGGTGAACTCCATTTGTGAGTGCACCCCCATTTCAATCTCTGGTGTGCCGGGCAAAATCAGGATCTCTTTCACAGTTCCCCCTCATGCTAGAGAACACTGGCACAAGGAGTAGGTACAAACTTTATTCAACTGCTTCCTGAGAGATAGGGGAACAGAACCCTATGAATCACAGAGGCTGCTGCCCAGTAAGTGGGGGTTAGGGGACTTTCACCTGAACTAGGGGCTACGTACTAAGAAAAGATGTGGCAAAAGCAGTCAGAGGATACAATGCAAAATCAGACAGAATCATTTCAGTAACGCTCCATGGTAAACCTATGAATATCACCATAATCCAAGTATATGCACCAACCACAGAGGCAGAACAGGAAGAAATTGATAGATTCTATGAAGGAGTACAGGAAGAAATTGACAGCACACCAACACAGGATGGCAAGCTGATCATTGGAGCAGAAAGAATCAAAAACAGAAAGCAGATTTCAATGGGCAAAAAACAAAACAAGTGAGCGTCTGATAGATTTTTGTGAAGCCAACAACCTATTCATTGCAAACACATTTTTCATACAACCAGAAAGAAGGCTACACACATAGACATCACCAGATCCAGGTCTGTGAGATTTTCTGCTATTATTATGGTTTCATCTGCATATTTCAGATTGTTGATATTCCTTCCTCCTATTTTCAGTCCTCCTTCTTCTGTGTCCAAGCCTGCTTTTCTTGTGTCCGAAGTATTTGGAAAAAAGATGTGTCCGAAGTATTTGGATAAAACAATAATGCTGGGGAAAGTGGAGGGAAATAGGAATAGAGGAAGTCCAGATGCCAGATGGATGGACTCTATTAAGGAGGTCACGGGTATTAAGAGGTTGCAGGAATTAAGCAGAGCGGTCGAGGACAGAGGGTCTTGGAGATATCTCATCCATAGGGCCTCCATGAGTCGAGATCGACTCAAGGACAGTTGACAACAACAACAACAACAACAACAACAATAATTTTTACTTATAACCCGCCCCTCTGCGTGGCAATCGGGGCGGGGAACAACAAGTTTAAAACAAACAAAGTTAAAAATCAGTCCCTCATCCCATAATCCCACCCTCCCATCCCCTTAAAAAAGAATTAAACACAATCAAAATTTAAAAAGCCACATTAATTAAAAACAGATAAGAACAACAAAAGGGGCTACGTAGGGATTGTGTATATGTAACAGTCATGTGTGCATAACTCTGGGTTACACATTCATAACAGCCATAGAGGATTTCACACAATGTTCTCGCCCTTAGGCTGCTGTTAGAAAAGATGCAAAAGGAAAAGGGATTAGGAGCGAGAAGGGAAAAGACAAACTCAGGCAATAGTTCTCGTATCCTCCAACTGTCCGAACTTGGTAGGGAGAGTCCTAGTTAATCTTCTGTTGTTCCACTGTTTCAGCTGCTTTTACAAATCCCACTTTCCCCCTTTGTCCTCAGATTACTTCAATTGCTGCAAACAGAGTTCCAAGTACAAATATTATTTTGACACTCAACCAACTCAGCAGGCAGGAGAAGAGAGGGCAGAATCTTGCCCTTCCCAGTAGGGGTAGTGAAAGGCAAACTGCAGCCGCCTCTCCTAGCTTGTTTGTTCTTCCTCATTAATAACTTTTGTCATTTTGACCACACTCTGGGGTTGCTTTGCTGTAAGTGTCCCAGTTTTCATCTGTGAAATGTTCTTTGACACATCCTTTTCCACAAGGAATCTGCTCTTTTTATGGCCTTGGGTTACTGCTAAATTGGTCTTCCCCTTACAGTAAGGGTCTTCCTGGAAGCCAGGGAGGGAAGCCTCTCACTGAGTGGCTCTTGGTCCTCTGGCAGGTGTCAAAGGTCCTGTGGGAACACAACCATCACTTCCTCTTGTTATTATGACAAAAAATGAGATGAGAACTCATTAGTTGAATTGTTCCTTCTCTATCCTTTTGTTTTATTGTTCGCGTGCATAATATTTTCCTGTACCAAGAGCAGTTCTAAAAGTCTTGTTAGGAGAAGCACAGATAGTTAAATTTCCTTTTACACATCATGAGTAACAGTCTAATTGCCCAGGCAAAATTCCAACTGGACTGACCTAGTGAAATAAATAAAAAGAGAAATTATGTAATAACTAGAAACAGCTATTGTTAAAACAAGAAATGGCAGTTATTTTTAGTTTTTTTTAAAAAAAAATGCTGACTACCCTCAATAAATCCATCTTTTACACAAACCATTCAATTACTGAATTATTTAATTCAAATGCTTCTCTTCCTCCATGAATGGGACTTAAGTCAGCTTGTTGTTATTGCATGATTTCAAATAGTTTCCAACTTGTAGGGACCCTAAGGCAAACCTATTATGGGGTTTTCTTGGCAAAATTTGTTCAGAGGAGGTTTGCCATTGCCTCCCCCTGAGGCTGAGACAGTGTGATATGCCCATGGTCACCCAGTGGATTTCATGGCTGGGAATTGAACTTTGGTTGCCAGAGTCACAGTCCAGCACTCAAACAACTTCACCACACCTGACTCTCTAAAGCAGCTTACGGTAAAATAATAGGAATATCTAAAATGAATAAAAGCAAAAGAAATTCAAATTGCATTCTAAATATTTAAATCATATTTTAAAAATGAAACACTTGTCCAGTCAAAAGCCTGTCAGCTTCAATAGAGGTCAACTGCTTGAATAATAAAAGGTCTTTGACTAGAAAGGACATGCTTCAGCTAATATTAAGGACATCTTAAATTCACATTGATCATAGTGGGAATGTTAAGCATATGTTAAGATCTCTCCCTCAGTACCTACCTCTGAAAAAACTAATGAAACATAGAACAGTGCTTTGTCTCAATCATATCAAAACCATGGTGAGTCCCTTTGCCACATGGCTTTTCTCTCCACTTGTCCTATATTCCTTGCAAATTTCAAAAAATGTGAATTTGAATGTGAAATAAAATGAACAAAAGGCATGGAAATATGCTACAAGTATTAGGATTGTGAGGGAGAATTATCCCAACACTATTTACAGTGATAATTATTAGGATCTGTTTTTTAAAAATGCTTTTAAAATAACAATCTTCCTACCATAACATTTCAGTTTCTAATATGTAACATCTAGCCAGATTGCTCAGATAGCAGTAGCCTCTTGGGAACTATAGTTTCACTCTACGTTAATGTGATGCTCACTGAAGAGAATGAGTGCTTTGTACTTGCCTGATTTTCTCTTCAGTCAAAGAAAGGATTTTGAGCCTCCCATTCCATTGCCCCCAATTTACAAGCGATTACCTAGCCCAAATTACATTGTACGTCACACATGCTGTCAAATACTTGACATGAAAATATATACTAATCAGCAGCAGAAGCTACTTCCCCAAAAGCATTCATGTTTGAGAATAAAGACCCAGCCCAATTCAAAAGGACTGGGGTGGGGGGAACCTTCCTTTAAGCCTTCCTTCACATCATCACCATACAGTTGCTGGTGATGATTCTTTGTATGTTGAAATAAACTATGCTGCTGCATCTGAATTAGGATAGTAGTCAGGAAAGGAATGAAATTAGAAGTGCTTTAGCCTAGGCAAAGCTATCATTTTCCAAACAATTACCCTTGCCCAGTCTTCTTTTCTTGCTTTGTGTATAAGAGTTTAAGGCTTAATGCAGCTTCACAAATGCTTTGTTAAGTAGAGGTATCCCTCATGTGTCAGGAGATGCTGTATCCTAAGGGAAACATGAGGACATTGGTGCAAGCTTGTGGAAGAGGAAATTTTAAAGCAGGATCTGAGTCTATTGCTGCACTTCTCTCCAACACTTAAGACACAAATCAGGAAAGCGGGTAGGTGAATTATATGTTTTCTCCATGGGCTGCATCTGCATTGCAGAAATAATGCAGTTTGACACCACTTTAACTGCCATGGGTCAATGCTATAGAATTCTGGGATGCATAGTTTGTTGTGGCACCAGAGCTCTCTGACAGACAAGGTTAAATATCTTACAAAACTACAAATATTAGAATTCTGTAGCATTGACCCATGGCAGTTAAAGTGGTGTCAAACTGCATTATTTCTGCAGTGCAGAATCTCAGGTCTCTTATTACCCACACAAATGGTTATCCTGAGCCTGAGCAATACACCATTCAAAACCTTTTAGAATCTAGTAGTAGTGTTTCTGTGGTGCCCTACTCATCTTGAGCAACCCTATATAAGGAGCTTCCCAATCCTATATAAGGAGCTACCAGCCATCCATAGGAAGAACTGGAGAACTACAAATAGGTACACAATTTGTCCTCCTTCTTTGTGGTTTCTGTGCCTCACACAAATGGGAAACTAACAAGCTACACACAAGAAGGAGATGGGAGTGTTGTTGCAAACAAGTGAAAAGTTTACTGAATATTAAGTGAAATGCAAAACATCAAATACGAAACATGAGCATCATGCATCACATCTAGGCACAGGAGAACCCATTTGTGTGAGTGCAGAGATGACCAGTTGAAGAATTATAGTTACAAATATGCAACCTGTCACCCCAAAATTCAAGAACATTATGGCACAACGGACTCTTAAATTATCTAGCATATATGAAGGAGTTCTTGCTTCCATCTTGCCAGTTTAGATTGATCAATGGATCCCTGCTTTATGTATTATCAATACGGGAGTCTACTTCTGGGATAAGTATCAGCGCCTTTGGTAGTAGTCCCTCCATTTGTGATGTGTAGTCTGCAGTAAGGCCACTACTCTCATTACAAATAGAAAAATGGGCTAAGATATGTTTATTTAGCTATTTGGGAACAGATTTGTTTCTGATGTATTGGTATTTTAACACCACAGTTATTTTATAGAGGTTATTTTTGCTGATAACTTAGCAGTGCTATTTACAGTGGACTCTTCCCATATGCGAGGGATCCATTCCGGAACCACCCCCTCCCCCGCGTAAGGCAAAAACTGTGTATGCTTAAGCCCCATTGAAAATAATGGGGTGCACCACAGGCACATGCACCATTGATCCTGCCACGGTATGCCTTCCGCGTAAGGTTAAAGCTGAGTATAGCACACCTGCATATGGCGTGGGTGTGCTGTATTTAATTGTGCTTAAGGTTTTGTAACTCTGCTGTTGCCAGCAAATGAAAATATAAATGGAGGGGTGGGGAACAAATTGAAGCCAGATACAGCCTTAGACTACACAAAGCCCTAGGGCAGTAGCAGAGAAGCACATGTGTCCATGACAAATGAACAGATGCATGATAAAAACTACTAGCAAGCATGATGAACATCTGCATCCTGAATCTGCTTTGAGACACAGAAGCAAAAAACACCTGTATAAACATTTTCAACACACAATTATTAGATGGTTCAAAAATTATGGCTGAGATCCTGCATCACAGACATAGTTACGAATATGTAATTACGCATTACTATGCAGAACCTAGGGTACCATAGATTTCTGTCATGGGCCCAGGGCTATTTAACATCTTTAGTAATAACTTTGCTGAAGGAATAGAGGGCATGCTTATAGAATCTGCAGATGACACCAAATTAGGAGAAGTAGCTAATACCCCAGAAGACAGGATCAAAATTCAAAATGACCCTAATGTATTAGAAAGCTGGGTCAAAACTAACAAAATGAATTTCTACCAGGAGAAATCTAAGGTACTACATTTAGGCAGAAAAAATGAAATGCATAAATATAGGATGGGGGACACTTGGCTTAACAACAGTACATGTGAAAGGGATCTAGGAATTCTAGTACATCACAAGTTGAACATGAGTCAACAGTGTAATGCAGCAGCTAAGAAAGCCAATGTGATTCTAGGCTGCATCAACAGAAGTATAGTCTAGATCAAGGGAAGTAATAGTGCTACTCTATCTGCTTTAGTCAGGCCTCACCTAGAATACTGCATCCAGTTCTGGGCACCACAATTCAAAAAGGATGTTGACAATCTGGTGTATGTCCAGAGGATGCGGAAACCATGCTCTGTGAGGAGTGACTTAGAGAGCTGTTTATGTTTAGCCTGAAGAAGACACAGTTAAGAGGTGACATGATAGCCCTGTTTAAATATTTGAAGGGATGGCATAATGAGGATGGAACAAGCTTGTTTTCTGCTGCCCCAGAGAATAGGGCACAGAGCAATGGATTCAAACTATAGGAAAAGAGATTGATTCCAGCTCAGCATTAGGAAGAACTTCTTGACAGTAAGAGCTGTTTGACAGTGGAACACATTCCCTGGGAGGGTGGTGGAGTCTCCTCCTTTGGAGGCTTTTAAACAGAGGCTGGATGGCCAGCTGTTGGGGGTGCTTTGATTGTGTGTTCCTGCATGGAAGGGGGTTGGACTGGATGGCCCTTGAATCTCTTCCAACGATATGATTCTATGACTCTATGATTGACTCTTGACACAATTCCCCAAACCTACCTTAACAACCAGCAGCTGCACCAAGTGATGGAGGTCTATTCTGCTGGTGACTGAGGCACAACAAGGTGACATTTCCAGCTCCCTCCTGCCAGAGATCTGTGGTTCTTTGAGCAGTTGCAGCAGGAGTCTTGTTTCTGATTATCACACCACAAATTGCTGGTAAGAGGGGGCTGTTACTGTCATCCTGCTGTACCCCAATCACCAACAGAACAGACCCCCATTGTTTGATGTGCCTCATTGTTGTAAAAAGGTATGGCTTCTTATAAAAAGTAGATTGTGTGTTTGGGTTGATGTTGATAATAGATATCAGTTGCAATCGAATACACAATTGCCTGGGAGTAAGCCCCACAGAGGAGGGTGGGATTTAGTATGCCTGGGTAAATACACATTACAAAAATCTGCCAACAAACATGGAAAACAAAAGAATGGCCCACAGATTGGAAATGTTCGATATACAGTACTTTCCAATCCCTAAGCGACTGCAGTAACCATAGGACCATTGCATTAATTTTCCATGCAAGCAAAGGGGTGCTCAAAATTTTACAACAAAGACTTTTACGATATATGTCCAACACTTAAACCACTATACCATGGTGATATGTAATTCATCCAGCAGTGTCTCATCTTAAGAACTGGGACAGTGATGGGACAGCTAGGGAAAGTAGAAGTGGTGGCTTCGGATGGGTCCTTCCAGAGGCCATGATCCAGCAATCTTCCCTGCTCTTCTCCGCTGTTCCAAGAATCCTCCTCACCTTTCTCTTCCTCCACCAGGACAGAAAAAGTTTGGAAAGAGAAGAAGGAGGAGAAGTCTTTACCAACAGCTATCAGAGCCATCAACCTCCACTGCAAGAGGGTTCCAAATAGAAGATGTTTGGATTCCTTGTAACATTCCATAAAATAGACAGGGCCACTGAAGAATAAAAGTTTTATTTGGATGGGGTATGTACGTGCATATGTATACGTGAGAAGGTGATGTTAGGATGCAGAGTTTTTTTCCACACAGAACAACTCGATGGCATTGTGCAAACAAAGTTAGCCCCCTGTATCTGTGGATTCTGTATTTAAGGATTCAACCATCCACAACTTGAAATATATATATATATATATATATATATAATTCCAAAAAGCAAGGTTGATTTTACCATTTTATGTAAAGGACACTATTTTACTACACCGTTGTATATAATGGAACTTGAGCATCCACAGATTTTGGTATCCATGGGAGGGGTGGGTCCTGGAACCAAATCCCAGCAGATTTTGTTGTTGTTAACTCATGGCAACCCTATCAATGAGACATCTCCAAGACCCACTATCCCCCACTGCTCTGCTTAAATAGGTCCTGTAGATTCACATCAGTGACCTCTTTGAGTCTATCCATCTCGCATGCGGTCTTCCTCTTTTTCTGCTACCATCTTCTTTTCCTAGCATTATTGTATTTTCTAATGATTCATGCTTCCTTTGATGTGGTCAAAATAGGACAGTCTCAGTTTGATCATCATGGCTTCCAGGGAGATTTCAGTTCTCTGTTCAAAGATTCATTTGTTTCTCTTTTTGGCTGTCCATGGTAGTCTTCGCACAAAGGGTCTATTCAGCCTTTCTCTCCTTAATAGATTTTCCACATAAAAAGGCATAAAGAAATCCATAAAGAAAAGCATAAGTTTTTGTGGACTGCAATTCTAGCTCATACAAGAAATTTATTTTTCCCAGTTAAGTCTCAAGGCTCATCTTGGAAGCTCAGCAGAATCAGCCCTGGTTAGCACTTGGATGGGAGACTGCTAAAGAATGCCAGGTGCTGCAGGAAGGGACTGGCAAAGCCACCTCTGAGTATTCCTTGTCTAAGAAAACCGTATAAAAATCATGGGGTCACCATAAGTCGAGGGGTGACTTGAAGGCACACACGTATAATGATGCTATTGCATTTTCCATACTAAGGGGGAGGGAGTAGATGTAACAGTTTATTACATGAGAAAGATCGGAAGTTTAAACTGGTAAGAACCTGCGATTATGTAGCGTATTAGCAGCAATTGCATAAATGGTTTTCACACAACATTGCACGCAAACCACTTAGAATTCGACAAGAAAATGACATGAACCAGCAAGTAGGCATTTTCGGGAAAATTCCATGATTTCACTTCTGTTTCATTCATGAACTCACTTTTTTTGTGCAATTGCTGTAGTGTGAAAGCCATATGTGGGATACTCTCCATTTCTGTTCTTGTTGTCAGATTTCCCATGGTTCCTTAGGGATAATAGCCAGGGCTCTTAAAGGCACAGCTGCTCAGGCAAAAGCAGAGGCACACAGACACACAAGAGGAAAAGCTTGCTTCTTCTCCCTACGCCTCTCTCTCTGTGTGAATATCTCTCCTCCTCCAGCCAGGGCTTTTAAATGAGCAGCTGCTGAGGGAAGTCAGGAACACAGTGGGAGAGAGAGAGAGAGAGAGAGAGAGAGAGAGAGATTTGCTTCTAGTGCTGCTTTGTCCTGCCCTTCTTCATAGCTAGAGCTCTTAAAAACAAACAGCTGGCGGAAGGGCAGATAGAGAGAAGAGAGTGAATGAATGCTTGCCTCCTGGTCTGCTGGAAACTGTCCCCTTTAAGGGATTTTGGACTTCAGCTCCCAAAAACCCAGACTGTTGGCCAACATGGCTGAGACATCTGGGAGCTGAAGTCCAAAATCCCTTAAAGAGGACATTGCCAGGGCTCATTGAGTGAAAATCATTTGCACATTTGCTCACTTTTGCAGGATACGTGCACTTTAATCATTATCAGGATGGGGGCACATTTGGTCCTGTTGTGTGAAAAGCATTCCTGCATTTGCATGCAAGTGTGAATTAATCTTGGATTCTGCATGAGATAAAGCAAAAGCAAAAGCAGCTTCATTTATATACCGCTTCATACCGCACTATGCAGTGTCTAAGTGGTTTACAACTGTAAGCTCATTGCCCCCCGACAAGCCTGAGCCTTGGCTAGTATTGAACTCACAACCTTGTGGTTTATGAGTGAGTGGCTGCAATACAGACATTTAACCACTGCACCACCAGGGCTTTATGTGTGAAAACCATTTGTGCAATTGTGAGTTAGTCACGGGTTCTTACCATTTTAAACTTCCAATTTTCCCCAGTATGATAAACTCCTAAGGATGGTTACTGAGAAAAGAAGCTCCTGTCAAAATTTTGTGAAAGAGCCAGGTGGCGGGGTGAGCCCCCTCAGAAACCAACCCCCAGGGCAAAATGAAATGAAATGAAATAAATGACATAGTGGTTTGAGTGTTGGACTGCAACTCTGGAGACCAGGATACTGGGCCAAGTAAACCCACAGGCTGACCTTGGGCATGCCACACTCTCTCAGCCTCAGAGGAAGGCAGTGGCAAACGAACAAACTTGGAAAAGAAAACCATAAGCTGGAAACTTATGCCATGAGTTGGGAACGATTTGTTTGTAGGCAAGGTGACCAGAGAGAAGTTCTCCTCCTTTTCCAGGACAGGTCCTCCATTTCAACCTTCTGTCCAGGAAGAGTTCCAAAACGTCCTCCGTTTTGAGAGCATGACTGAGAAGCATGCATTTAACATTTCTAGGGACGTTATCCCACGGGGCCAAAAGCAGCAAGAATCCACCAAGAATCCGGCGCTATAGCGCTAAATTTTTCCGACTGATCCCACGACGTCGCTAAGAAGCCACTAAGAATCTGGCGCTATAGCGCTAAATTTTTCCGACTGATCCCACGACGCCGCTAAGAATCCGGCAAGAGACCGCTCGGAATGCAGCATCATTCACGTTCTTTTGAATGTCGGTTTCACCAGGCATTGCAATAGCGCGAGCTGATTCTTAGCGCTATGAAAGCGCTAGCGCTGTAGGTATGGTCAGCAATTCCCTCCCCGTGAGCATTTCCACTTCATAACCCATTGTTCCTAGCGCTATTTCCCATCGTTCTTTCTGGCAGCATCCTATGACGTGTTTCCTTTTTGCATAGGGACACAAACACAGCCGGTGGACATTTTCCTGTCGTGTGGGTGCTGGGTTGTAGGGTGCAGGCTTGTTGGGTGCAGGCTTGTGGGTGCAGGCAGAGCATAGGGGTGAATGATAACATGTTTTGTAGTACTTTTGGTGATGTGTTGACGCCAAAGCAAAAAGTTAGTGCATGTGCAAGAATATGCTTGCCGGAATCATCCCACTATACCATGCTGTAGTGTGCTCTGCAAATGCGCTTTCCGTGGGGGGGGGCATCATCGCGATATCGTCAATAGCGCGATGATGCCAGTTGCGTGTGCTGGCCATTGCCATCTCTGGGGATTGCTAGCGCTATAGTAGTGGGATGATGCTTATATCGCTTTCTTGCCACTTTTACAGCAGCGTGGGATAAGGTCCTAGGAGTGGTTTACTTTTGTTTGGATTAAAAGAGAGAAAAAAAAGCTTTTATCTTATGTCCTCCATTTCTTTCATGGAAGGGTCCCCCCTCCCCAAATTCCTCCGTCCCTGTGTCCTCCTTTCCTGCTATTAAGACATATCTGGTCACTCTTTAAAGATTTCCCTCCTTTTCCCTCTCTTCTTCCCACATTTCTCCTCATAGTTGGAGCCAGGTCCAGGAGGAGGGTGGCAGAGAAAGAAGGCAGGCTCATCCTCCTCCTCAGCCTTCCTTGGCAGCCACTTTCCCCGCCTTTCCTCCTCCTCTTTCTCCCTTTCCCCCTTCCCCATTTTCCCTCAGAAGTGAAAGAAGGAGAAGGAAGGGAGGAAGGAAGGAAAGAAAGAAAGAAGGCTTGGGCTCCCTCCAAAATGGTGCTGCTGCTGCCTCTGCCCTGGGCTGCCCTGGGACTGGCCCTCCTGCTTTCTTTGAGCCCAGGTGAGTCAGAGCCAGGAGGGCAGAGGAAAGGGGAGAGAGCCCCAGACTTTTTTTGGGGGGAAACTCTAGTAGGGACTCCAGGGATGGGCAACTGTGCCATGGGAGGGAAGGACTAGATATTGGGAGTCATTTGCCTGATTAACATATGAAGGGGATTCAGAGGTAAGGATGTTAAAGACATTTTTAAGGTGGTTGGGGATGCTAAGAAAGAAAGAAAGAAAGAAAGAAAGAAAGAAAGAAAGAAAGAAAGAAAGAAATTGGGGAAAGGTACATGCATAATGTGTGTGAGCCAGGGCGTCCTCCTTTTCCAGGACGCGTCCTCCATTTCAGCCTTCTGAAATTCCCAGAAGGAATCCCAAAGTTTCATTCAGTTAATGATTCCATTCTCATCCAAAGAAGCATGGGTTTATAGTTAGTTATACCAGTGTCTTTCGCTTTTTATGTGGTCACCCCCTCCATTTTTCTTCAGTGTCTTAGCTTTTGTGGCGGCCAGGGTGACCAGAGGTCCTCTTTTTCCAAGCCATGTCCTACATCTCAGCCTTCTGTCCAGGAGGAATCCCAAAGTGTCCTCCATTTGGAGTGTCACTAAGAAACGTGCTTTTACATTTCTAGGAGTGTTTTAGACTTTTATTTGGTCATGCCCAACATTTTTGTTGTGTCCTACAATTTGTGGCGCCAGGGTGGCCAGAGGCGCCCTCTTTTTCCAGGACACGCCCTCCATTTCAGCCTTCTCTCGAGGAGGAATCCCCACATGCCCTCCATTTGGAGCATGGCTAAGAAGCATGGATTTCATATTTCTAGGAATGTTTTGAGCTTTTATTTGGTTATGTCCTCCATTTTGGTCTGGAATGTTCTACATTTTGTGGCATCCAGGGTGTCCAGAGATCCTCCTTTTCCAAGATGCATCCTACATTTCAGCCTTCTGTCCAGGAGGAATTCCAAAATGTCCTCCATTTGGAGTATCACTAAGAAGCCTGCATTTACATTCCTAGGAGTGCTCTTAGCTTTTCTTTTTCTTGAGTTTCCTACATTCCTTTGCAGTTAGGAGGACATCTGGCCACTCTTGGGCGAGCTGATCCTGGAAGATCCCCCGTCCCACGCACTCCCAAATTCCTGAAATAACGCATGTCTTGAAATGGGATGGAGTTACAGTGGCTGGAGTCACATTTGGGAATATTTCGTTTGAGAGGAATATGTGTGTGTGTGTATATTTTATTATCATCCAAATACTACAGAAAGACCAATGTCACGGAGTTTACACTTACGATCTGTTCATCCTTTTGTTGTTGTGTACCTTCAAGTCATTTCTGACTTGTGGCAATCCTATCACGGGGTAATCTTGGCAAGATTTGCTCAGAGGTAGCTTTCCATTGCCTTCCTCTGAGGCTGAGAGTGTGTGACTTGCCCAAGGTCACCCAGTGGGTTTCATGGCTGAGCGGGGAATCGAACCCTGGTCTCCAGAGTTGTAGTCCAATGCTCAAACCACTACTCCACACTGGCTCTCACCTTTCATCCTTAAAATTTCTTAATGTCTTTATCTCTTAATATCATTATCATCCATATGTTCATCATGCTAATGATTTAAATATCTGATGTTTCCATCGCATAACACATTTACCCAAACAAATCTGAATATGTCCTCTCTTTTTCTTCACCCTTTCTAAGTTCATATCATTCCTTCTTTTTTATCTTCCTCAGCCTTTCTTTGACTTTTCTACCTACAATTCCTTTCTGTTTTTATTATTTGAAAGGAAATTTGGGGGGGGGGGAGTCTAGGTCCAGGTGCAAGGAAGGCATCTAACCTTTTTCCTTCCTCCCTAGCCCAGTTGTCATCATTACAAAGGAGTACAAGGCACCCCAAAACAGCAGTCAAGAAAAAAGGAGGACATTACCAAATAAAAGCTGAAAACACTCCTATAAATCTTAATTCCTTCTTCATAGTTATCTTTAGAGACAGTGGTGTTTTCTTAAATGGAATGGGTTCTAGCTCCAGTCTTAATGGGAAACACATTAAAATGCACATTCCTCTTGGATTTGAGGTGATGCTTTTGACCCATAAGGAATGCTGAAGTTAGATCTGAAATTTAACAACCTGGTCACCAATAGCAATGCCACCATGGCTGCATCTGCACTGCAGAATTAATGCAGTTTGACACCACTTTAAGTGCCATGGCTCTATGCTATAGAATTCTGGAGTCTGTAGTTTTATGAGATATTTAACCTTCTCTGTCAGAGAGCTCTGGTGCCGCACCAAACTGCAAATCCCAGGATTCCATAAAGCAGTGTCAAGCTGCATTAGTTCTGCAGTGTTGCAGCAGCTCACCTCTTGGCCATGTTCCTTGGCTCTTTATGGTCACCTATCAAGTACAAGTTCAAAAGGTCTTTGACAAGGTGAAAATGCACTGAGTAATAAATGCACTGGAAATCAATGCTGCATTAATACATGCACTTTGCAAGGGGAGGTAGAAATCAGTGAGTAACTTCTCCTTTGAGGGCAACTGACCTGTTTCCTTGTAAGAGCAATGCCACTTTTGCCCTCTTCATCCATCAAACATGCCCATGGTCAAAATCAGTGTTAGATGCATATGTATATACTACCATATTTGGAGTCTTATGTGCAATTGAGAAGGGAGGGAGGAGAGAGTTATCCCAGTCGATCCCTCCTTGCATAGCTACAGTATTTTAACAGCGTCACGTGAAGAAATTCCACAGCACAGATATATTCTAATAGGAAACCTTATTCTGTTAAATTTTCCGTATGACTTTCATGCAGCTTAAAAAAATTATTAGGTAGAGAAAGTATGGTCTTTACAATTCACTATTTCCAAACACACATAAAGGGAGTTGGCTGCATACATTTTTAAAACAAATGTTATTACATTAATAGCATAGAAGTCAAAGGATAAGTTTGTTTCTTTTGTAAGAGGGTGGTGGGACATAAAAGCTACAGTCAGTGTGGCTTAGTGATTTGAGTGTTGGACTACGAATCTGGAGACCAAGGTTCGATTCCTAGCTCAGCTATGCAACCCATTGGGTGACCTTGGACAAGTCACACTCTCTCAGCCTCAGGGGAAGGCAATGGCAAACCTCCTCTGAACAAACCTTGCCAAGAAAACCCAATGATAGGTTGGCCTTAGGGTCGCCATAAGTCAGAAATTATTTGAAAGCACACAACAACAACAACAGAATGAAGATGATGATGGGATGGGATGGGATTTCTGCAGTTTGCCCCCGTGCAATAAAGTCTTTAGATTTGCACATAACAAGTCAATTTGAAGAGACAAGATAATGACTTATGATGGGCAAATTCAGTCAATATTTCATGAAGCAAAAGTCCACTTAAAACTGACTGTTGGTTCCAACTAGTCCCAATACATTCAATCAATTGGATCTTCATAACTGACTTACTATTCAAGATTTGACACGCCTACCATAGTTTTGACTATTAGATTTAAGACAGAGGTGAAAATTATACAGCCTTGCTAATGTTATTGAACTGCATCTTCTGAAAATGAATGATCTCGGTGTTTGACACTATAGAGGAGCCTGAGGGGCTGAATAGACGGCTCCTAAGAGGTGGAGTCCCACTGTCCCATTCCTAGCCGGATTGGGGCTGCTGATCCAGTGGTTTGCCGCTCTAAAATGAGCTGGCAAATGCTGCTCCTTTTTAGATCTGGCAAATGCTGCTCTTACCGCTACAGTGGTGGCTTTTCGATGCTCCTTTGGTGCAGCGTGTGTGAACATTGCGCCAAGGGAGTGCCCTGATGCCACCCGCCATCTGGTTGGATGGGCGGTGTGACAGCGGCATTGGAGCGGAATCGGGGTGGCCGGCATGCGGTCACCACGCCCCCACTCCACCCCCAAGGCAGCCCTTTTGGCCAGTCTGTACAGCCCCTGCACTCAGAATGTATTACTTGTTTTACAATAGTATTAATGGCTTCTTTCTTCTCTTTTCAGCATTAATCCTTTGCCTGATTTTTATGAACTGGCAAAAGCTAAGATATGCTAGTTATCTTGGCATTCAGCAGCTTTTATAAAAATCTAATGATTTTTACTGTTCAATACAGAACAAAATCAATATTAGATGTAAACAAAAAACTATACACAGATGGTTGACAATGTACGATGACCATTACACTTTCTTATAATCCAGTATTGATCCAATATTGAAAGTTCTTCCAGAACCTCAATGCTAGTAATGGTGGTCCAAGCAGAGAAGAATCTTTATTGGCAATAAGAGAAAACAAATTTATACCAAATGCTTCTAAATTTGCCCCCCCCCCAACATCCTTTTGTTAGGAGAATCAATTTTAGCTAACAAAAGGGTTTAAATGCCACTTGAAGATAATGTTGAAAGAGGATTAACATGACATCTGCCTGTGAAAGCTGGTGACAAGAGATTATTGACATTGTCATGTAAGGCTGGTTCTGTAGCTTCATAAATTCAGTTGCAATTTTTGCTATGTGTGTGTTGTTTATGTTCTCTCTCCCTCCTTCTCTCCTTCTCCCTTGCTCTTTTTTTGCAGGCACTAAATCCCATCGTAATCTGGAGGGGAAACATTTTGGTGGTCTCCCATCACCATCAGATACAGAGGATTCAAACTCTTTAGGAAAGGGTAAGTCCAGGGCTTCACAAAATATGGCAATTTGAGCTGCATTGGTAGCTGTCCGAACTTTCTCCTACTTGTATATCATGATATTAAATGGGAACTCCTGCCGATAACAAATTCCTACTTCTCTTAATAGATGGAACTATCGATATCTTCTTAATGTATTTAAACAAAATTAAGGTTGCAATATAATTGAAAGTGAGCAAGCATAAGGCACTTAACTCCCTTAATTTTGTGGGGGTTTCCATGAACATGAGGCTTAGGGTCCTGTGCTCTATATTTATTTTCCACATTTAGAGTTGCTGAATTGAGACTTGAACAATGTACTCCCAAATATTATTAGAGCTATTATGTCTATGTCTTTTCCTTTGCCTGGGACCTCAGAAGCACAGGTTTGGCTTGTGGCTTCTGTTTTCTCAAATCTTTCCACTTTACTTTTCAATATGTGTCTCAGATGTCAAAGTTCAATTTAGCATACCTGGGTTAGGCTCCAATCAAGTGTTCTAGGCTTAAATCAAGTTGCTGCTATCTCTGTGTTACTGTTGCTGAGAGATGCAGTAAAAGAAAAGTGGATAAAGCCACATCTATGTCTGTTCTGAGCTGCTGTGTTGAATTCCACAGATTCTTCTGAACCTGGATCTTCTTTTGATGCTTTTTGCATCCCTGGGTACCATGTCTGCAAAGACATTATGACTAGAAGACTCAGAAGCAGCCTGAAAATTTACCTAATTTAGCTAATCCTGCCCCACTGTTTGAGAACAACTGAGATAATGGACTTAGCCCAGTATTTCTTTCCTTTTAGTGGAATGTTTTAAAAGGTGTCTGGCTCAGAAGCATAATAATAATGCAAAAAATCTGCAAAATATTCACAGGACTCTCAATCCATATGACTGCCTTGGCTGGGAATAAGCTGTATCCCCTCTTTTAGCTCCATTTGTAACAACAATTAGAAATATTAAAAACAGTTTTAATTAGTACATTTGTAATTAATGTTTGGTTAAATGATACTTCAAAGTATCATAGATTGCATAGATTAAGAGCAAATAGCGTGCTAAATAATTAAATTTATGTTCATAAAGTAACAGTTATTATAGCAATTTAAAATAGTACTGTCAAATCCATATGAAAGGGGTGTGATAAAGGCATCAAAAATGATTCACCCAGTTGGTGACCAGAGACCAGAAAAATGAACTTTTAAACCACAAGAAAGATAATTTTTGTTCCTAATTTTTCCTAATGCCCATTTTTGTATGTGAACACCACTTGGAAAGTTGCATCTTAAAATCTTATGGCATAAATACAGCTAAGCTTTTATGCCTATGTTTATTTTCTTGTGTGGGAATACCAGTAGCACACATTGCTGTGCCTAAGATAACACTCATGGAAACTCTTGTGTCACCTTACTGTTGGTGTGTGGATGATGAGTGTTGTAGTGATGTCCTTTGGCACCCAGCAGAGTCTGCAGGACAAGCTGGCTGCTGTGATCCACAGCCACTGTGTAGATTTGCCATCAACTGGCTCAGCTTCTCCTCTCCAGGCAATCCTGTCTTCCTCAGTCAAGAAGACACATTGTAAAGTCCAAAAGCATAGCTTTATTAATGCATATAAAAAGTAAAAATAAGATAACTAAGTAAAATCCATTGTGATGAACTTGTCCAGTTCAGCCATACAAGATTACATCTTTAACAATCCCAAAAGCATTAGGATCCAACTTGTTGCAGTTAAAACCACTGCATCCAGCCACACACGCTCACATCTTGAACAATAAAACAATTTTAGACAAAGGACTTTCTAGGCCCATCCCATAATCCACCTTCTGGGTGTTAACTTTATGTTAATTGGATAATGACAGTATGATGTATGTTAACCCAGCCTCTTGTTGTCCATCATCCACCACGTGAGTAACTTTCCCAAGCCTAACGATGTCTACGTATTTGATATCTCTTTGTTATCCATAACAAAGTCTGGTTCCATTAGTTTTACCTCTGGGAAAGTACATTCTTGATGTCTCTGTTACCACCTGGCGTTGATTCACCCTGTTTCTCTAAATATTGTTTGTGTCTTGTCCAAAAACTGTTCTCAAGTGGAAAATTACAGACACACACACATCTTTACATTTCACCTTTGACTATATATCCCAGTCATATCCTAACACTTACGACGTCAGTATTTTTGCTCTGCTTCTCAATCAAGAGATGTATTAGTGACACTCTACTCTGCTTTGGTCACACCTCACCTGGAACACTGTGTCCAGTTCTTGGCACCACAGTTCAAGAAGGATATTGTTACGCTGAAATGTGCAAAGAAAAGTGTGACCAAGATGATCAAGGTGTGGAAACCAAGCTTAATGAAGAATGGCTTAGGGAGCTGGATACGTTTAATTTGAAGAGAAGACTAAGAAGTGACATGGCAGCTATCTACATTTTAAGGTGAAGCCAGCTTGTTTTCTGATGCTCCAGAGACAAGGACGTGAACCACTGGATTCAAATTACTATGAAAGAGATTCCACCTAGGAATAAATTCTTGGCTGTAAGAACTGATCAGCAGTGGAACAGATTGTTGCAGAGACCTCAGTCTTTTGACGTCTTTAAACAGCGACAGCATCTTTCAGGAGTGTTTGAGTTGTGTATTCTTGTATTTCAAGGATTGAACTAGATGGCCCTTGTAGTTCCTTCCAGCTCTAAGATTCTATGATTCTACAAAAGTGTCAGCTTTAAAGCCCAACTGATATTTGAAAGATTTTTTGAATACTTACACCACGACAATGCTGGAGAGATCTTTTCACACACTTAATGACCTTTTGCTTGATTTGATACCTGTTTTACAAGCATAGGTACAACATCCATGTTAATGTATTGCAATCTTTAAAAAGTTAGAGCCCAATAAAATCCATGTATGCACAATTCCTCAGATTTATAATTACAGTCATCCCTCCATTTTTGTTCCGGACCCCTCACCTGCAAAAATGAAAAAAAAAAAAAAGAGCAAATATTCAAGCCCACTTAGCTTGAATGGGTTGTGCTCCTCCGCGCATGCCATTATTTTCCTCTTAGCTTCCCGTCCATGGAAATTCAAGACCGCGGACAGGAAGTCGTGAAATAGGAGGGATGACCTTAAGGGGGACAAAATCCTTAGTTATTTGAAACTGAAACTGTTTTCCATTTGTTTGACCACATTGACACAACTGAATATATAGAAATGCCCATATTTTCCTGGTGGTTTTTAACTTGCCAGACCAAAAGGGGACTGTTTTCTTTCATGAATTTAGCTTTTCATTTACATGCAGAAGTAACTTGTTTTTACTTCAGGCTTACCTTCTTCAAATGAATCTAACCACATTTGTTAAGAAAGTCATATTTTTAACAAAACATTTTATGTAAACTTTTTATATCTTTATGAATTTATTTGATTTATTTGATTTTGGATTCCTTTAGGTGTTTCAAGAGGAAATAAACTTAAGCTGATGCTTCAAAGACGAGAAGGTAAGCCGCTTCATCTTAGCGATATTACCTCTTAGCTGTTACTTGGGAGGAATAATAGCATGTAAGTAATGCAAGAACTACTCATCCTGCCAATATATTGTTTCTTGAAGCTTATTTAGCTGCTTCCCTTCTGCAAAGTAATATTAAGAGGGAGGAACTTTCAGAGAAATGCTTTCAAAGAACATTTTTGCACTGGAATGTCTTCCATTTGCCTCTTTTCTTCTGTACAGCCTTTCCCAACCCACATTGGCAACAGAAACACAATCTGTGCCAGATTTGCATGTGTTCATAAGTTCATTTTGTTCCATGTCCACATTAATATGCTATTCTAAAAAAGTCCTTCCGCCAATTTTGTTTCAGAATGTATCTTGATCATATTTTTTCTCTTCGATGATGCTATGTGCATATCATCACAAAGGGTTACACATTTTATGCTTATATTCATGGGTTTGTTTTCTAGCATATGTGTGAGAAATTTTGCCATGTCAGCATAGTGCCTTGTCACATAGCCCTATTTTCCATGATATGCTTTCTAGTTTTAGCCTTAATTATTTGCCACACTGGCACACTGCCTTGCAATATAGTCCTGTTTACTCCACACTGACTAGTTTTATCCCTAGCTGTTTGACATGCTAGCACAGAACTTTGTCACTTTTCTCCCAGAGGGCACTGTGTATTGGTTAAAATAGCTATATCCCCCCTGTATTCAAGGCTCTCATGGCAGTGCAGAATAAATTACATTCAAACTATTTTAACACCATTTAAAATTTAAGGCACTACCAAAACAAATGCAGCCTAAAAATGTATTAAATTATACAATTTAAAAATGTTAAAAGTGTTACCTGTGGAAATCAGATAAAAGTATTTAACCCCAAGGACTTTAACAAAAAGCTTTGTTTTAACCTGGCATTGAAATGAAGCCAATGTTGGTGCCAACCAGGATTCTAAAGGAGCCAAAAGGCTCTCTTCCATGTCCTCACACAGGTATTTATACAACAGATGGGAGGGCCCCTCCAGCAGACCTCAGTCCTTGGGCAGACACATATTCTCTTGCAGGACTGCTAAATGCTGCCATCTGGGGGTTCTGCACCAGCATCTCTATTTTGTGTGGTTTTTAACACTGGCTACTTCTGTTAATGAAAACTAGGTGCTGTAGGCTAAATTTCAGAGGAAGGAACTGGCAAAACCACTTCTGAAGATTCTCTGCCTAAGAAAACCCTATGAAGTACATGGGATCACCACAAGTCGACAGACAACTTGAAGGAGCACACCCACCAACTCACCCATATTACTATCATTCGTCCTGATTTTGTGTTTCTTTCCCTTGCACTGTTGTTGTTAACTGCCTTCAAGTAAACCCCAACTCATGACAGCCCTGTGGACGGACATCTCCATGCCCACCATCATCCACTGCTCTGCTCCTGCAAATTCAGGCCTGTAATCTCCCTGAGAGTCTAGCTACTGGCATGCAGTTTTCCTCTTTTTCTACTGCCTTCTACCTTCCCTAACATTGTCTTTTCTAATGAGTTGTGCTTTCTCATAGTGTGGCCAAAATACAACAGCCTCAGTTTTGTCATCTTGGCTTCCAGGGAGAGTTCAGCTTTGATGTGTGTTTTTGGTCATCCACAGTACCCTCAGCACTCTTCTCCAACACATCTCAAATGAGTTGATTTTTTTTCTGGCCTTCTTCACTGTCCAGCTCTCTCATCTATACATGATGACAAGGAATACGATGGCTTGAAGGATTCTAACTTTAGTGTTCAGTTGTATATCTTTACTCTTTAGGATCTTGTTTAGTTCCTTCATATCTGCCCTTCCCATTCCTAGTCTTTTTTTGATTTCTTGACTGCAGTCTCCATTCTGATCAATGTTTGATCCAAGAAACTCTTTTTAACTATTTCAATTTCCAAATTATCTAGGTTGAACTTACGTAGATCCTCTATAGTCATTATTTTTATTTTCTTTGTTTTGCAGTAAGCCTGCCTTTGCACTTTCTTGTTTGACCTTCCTTAGTAAAAGTTCCAAGTCTTTGATGTTGTTCACTAATATTAAAGTCATTTGCATATCTTAGATTGTTGATGTTCCTTCTTCCAGTCTTCACTCCTCTTTCTGAGTCTAAATCTGCTCTTTGTATGGTATTTTCTGTGTACAAGTTGAACAAATAGGGTGACAGAATGCACCTTATCTGTCCCCTTTTGCCATTTGGGAACCATTCTGTTACTCTGTATTCTGTTCTAACAGTGTCTAACAAGTACAGATTTCTCATCAGGACTATCATGTGTAGTGGCGCTCTGACGTCTGTAAGAGTGTTCCATAGCTTTTCGTGATCTGCCATGTTTTTCCATTACACTGTCCACCATGTTTCCCCATTGGTTTGGAAAAGTAAAGATACTACAGGTTTAGTCTCCCTTATCTGGAATTTCAAAATCCAGAATATTCCAAAACCCAAAACTTTTTCCTGGGTGGCTGAGATAGTGACACCTTCGCTTTCTGATGGCTCACTATACACAAACTTTGTTTCATGAACAAAATTAAAAATATTGTATAAAATTACCTTCAGGTTATGAAAGGTGTATATGAAACATATTAAGGTATATGTATATGAAACATTTCTTATTTAGACTTGGGTCCCAACTCCAAGATATCTTATTATGTATGCATATGCAAATGCAAATGCAAATTCCAAAATCCATAATATATCTCCAAAATCCAAAACAGTTCTGGTCCCAAGCATTTCAGATAAGGGAGACTCAACCTATATCTCAAAAGCAATTGGTGTGCAAAGGTCAAGGAAAGGTCAGGGCGTTGGAGAAAAGTCCAATCCCCTCAACCAATGTTGATAATAGGAACTTGCAACTACAGGGGCATTGTATGTTCTTCCATTTGGACACCACCTATGAAATATCATGGTCTATGATGAAATGAAAATGTATGATACATGCAAAATGGTGGTTGAAACATACTACCTGTCTGGATTTATCCATGTACATTGGTAACTCCATCAAAGCCTTTGACCTGTAAATCTAAAATAAATAATTTATATACATTTGCAACAAAAATTACAATATTTTTGACTTAACTGATTTTGACATCTCATTTCAGCCCCTGTTCCAGTTAAGGCAGAGGTTTCTGTCAAAGAAGACAAGGCCAAGGAATTTTTAAAAAGCCTAAAGCGCCAGAAACGCCAGCTATGGGACAGGAGTCAGCCAGATGTACAGCAATGGTACCAACAATTCCTCTACTTGGGCTTTGATGAAGCTGTAAGTAGCAAAATAATCTGCTCAAACATTTAAAAAGGTAATTCAGTGATGACAAGCATTAGAGAAATCTCCCTGGAACAGTGAAATGGTCAATTAAAGTTTAAAACTAAAATCAAATTAACATAAAATTTTATTTTCTTGCAAAACATGGTAAGTCTATTAGCTGTGGACACAGTCACAAAAGGGTGCTAAATTCAAGGAACATTTTAACCAGTCTCTGTAAGGCTACATTTTTGTTGACTTGGGCTGTGTAGGTAAGGCCTCCCCTGAATAACTATCATCATATGGTATGAAAGGACTGCATACGGCTGAATCAAAGAGAGGGTTTCAGTTGTACAGAAGTATAAAAAATTGCAACTAAACAAGCTGTCTTAAAGCCAGGTCATGAATATACTGGTCATAGTGGGAACTATGGTATAAGTGTGGGCAGTATGCCTCCCTAAGAGGAAATTCAAGAATTATTTGATTTTGCGTAGCCTGTGCAAGAGGGAGGATGAAATGCAGCATGGGATTGTGGTTGGAGTGTTGGACTGGGAGACCAGAGTTGAAATGCCCCATGCAGGGCAGATTTTTGGCCCCACTTTAAATCTATCCTTTCCCTTCCTTTTTGGGAGTACATGGTTACTGTAAACCAAGGCATGGGGCAATGGTTTTCAGAAAATACTTACAGTCAGCAGAACATTAAATGGATAATTCAATAAGACTACATCCAGAGCCAGTTCTGTAATTAGTTTGATCTTAAACTAGAAGGAGTTAAAAATAAGTTCAGTGATACATGGAACAATGTTTTAGATCATACCATATAGGTTAGGTACAGTTGAGCCAAAGACGTGTGTGGATTGTGGAAAACTGTTGTGACTAGATGTGTATCAAACCTCAACAGCAATTTGTGTCCAAAGATACTGGGTTTCTAACAACCATCCATTTCTAGTTTCAGAAATTCCTAGTTTTGAACACAAAACACTTAATGACATCATCTTGAGACATTTTCACATGCATCAAACAAATAAACAAACCAGCCCAATATCCAGTCTGCAATTCTCGCAGAAAGTATCAATTTAACGATAGTTTTTTGTAAGTTTTCAGGCTATGTGGCCATGTTTATTCCTGACATTTCACCAGCATGGAAGTGAGTGGGTGACCCTAGAATGGGAGGAGTGATTTAAATGTTAATCTGTGTGTCATTCTGTTGTTGAATGGCAAGGCCTCAGGGCAGGAGGATATGCAAGGAGGATTTGTGTATATTTAATTAGTGATCCATTGTCTGCTAGGAAAACCCCTGACCCTGGATGGTTTTCATTTGTATTTTGCTGGGTCTTGATTTTGGTGTTTTTCAGGACTGATAGCCAAACTTTGGGCCTCTGCAGACCAACTCAAAGGGCCGGCCTGGAGGCAGAGATGGGGAGGGGCAGCTGCACGCCGGCTGCCCCAAACCTTCCCAACGACATCCTGACGCCGCGCACCGTTATGCATGGCGCACAGCATCAGGATGTCCTCCCGGCACAGCGTCCTGATGCACTGCACCAGGAGGGGTGAGAAAGAGCCAAGCGCTGGCTCTTAGGCGCCCTTTTGCCGTCCCCAAAAGGAGCGCCATTTTGCCGCTCTTTTCAGGATGGCAAAGAGGATCAGGACTGCGGTGTGCAGTCCCGATCCTCCTGCTTCCTGGGGCAGCCCAGGGCCGCCCGTCTGCACACACCCCTTGTTTACTTTAAGGGTTTCTTCTTGTTGAAGTTGTCTAGGTGTTTGTGGATTTCAATGGCTTCCCTGTGCATTCTGATCTGATAGTTGTTGGCATAGTCCAGAATTTCAGTGTTTTCAAATAACATTTTGTGCCCAGGATGGTTTATAACATGTTCTGCTACTGCTGATTTTTCTGGCTGACCCAGTCTGCAGTGTCTCTCATGTTCTTTGATTCATGTTTGAACACTGTGTTTGGTGGTCCCTATGGACTTGTCTGCAACTGCACGGTATGTGGTAAACTCCTGTGGCTGCGAAAGGGTCTCTCCTGTCCGCTGAGCGAAGCATTTGCCGGATTTTCTTGGTCAGTTTGTAGATCATTTGGAGGTTGTGTTTCCTCACTAGTTTCCCTATTCTGTCTGTGACTTCTTTGATATATTATAAAAATACCTTCCCTTTGGGTGGTTGGTTGTCTTCACTCCTCTGGGTTTTTCTGGGTCTGGCAGGCCTTCTGATGTCTGAGCTGGAGTAGCCATCATTAGCCTGTAGAGCCCAGTCTAGATGTTTCAACTTCCAGGAAGTGGGGTTCACAGATCCTTTTTGTCTGGTCTACCAATGTTTCTATTGTGCTTCTTTTTTGTCCTGGGTGATGGCTAGAGTTCTCTTCAATCAGGATCTCAACCATTCCATTGTTAAAATTCTAGTTTTATTTTATTTGCTAATTGCCTCACAAATGACTGGAAGAATATTAGTCTGTACTTTGTTTTAAAAAGTTGCATATATAAAATGTTATTTAGGTTCATGTGTGTGTGAGTGGAGAACCTTCAAATTGATAACAGTACACCATTCCTGTTTTTGAAGCAGTATCTTTAAGTAATATTTATGGTGCTCCAGTTTTTAAGTTAACAGCTTCTACTTTCTCCTCACATACAGAAATTTGAAGACGATGTCTCATATTGGTCAAACCTAGGACGTAGTGGCCATGAATATTATGGCGGATATTACCATCACCATTATGATGAAGATGCACCTATTGGCCCCCGAAACCCCCACACCTTCAGGCACGGAGCAAGTGTGAACTACGATGATTATTAATCTTTTCTTCTTTGTATAGGAACAACAGGAATGTTGATAGCCCCTATATACCTTTACTCTGCTCTTTTTTAACTTTCTTTAAAACAGTAAGAAAATTGTTATGTTTTTATATCCAACCAGTAGCGCACAATGTACAAGTGTTAGAATTAAAGCTTTTTGATAAACTATTTCACCAGAGTACTGGGGCGGGAGGACTTAATTCAAGATTGCTATCCTATGGAAGACTATTCTGGATCTTTCTCTTGACAATGGATAGCCCTGTATCACAAGGCTATGAAGAAGTCTCCTGCTTGCAACACAAGAACACGTGATTAGGCTCATAACAGATATATGAAATAACTGCTTACTAATTGTAGAGCATGGAGAGTTGTAATATAATCTGTTACAATCCTAGCTAGCAGGGCAGCCCTAAGTGAATTTATGCATAACCATTACAGAATATCAGGGCAAAAACCAATAGCACAGTTTGGCACATAAAAAGGTTGTTTTCAGAAGTAATCATCCAATCAGGCAATTTGTAGTGCTGGCACTCTAGTGGCAAGAGTACTTTCCAATGCTGCAAGGAGAGAGCAGTATTCACAGTGTCTATAATGCAGTTGCTTCTGCATGATTTGTTTAAAGGTTCATTGATAAAGGCATACAAAACTACCTGGGCAGCTGCCATTACTCTAAGTAAGTAATCACAGCATATATTCTTATGCAGCATATTGTAAGTGTAAGTCTATTGGCATTATAGCCTTGCATCAGGAAAGACAAGAAGAATCAGAGAATCATAGTGTTGGAAGAGACCACAAGGGCCATCTAGTCCAAGCCCCTGCCATGCAGAACAGTTTGACAAATAGCCACAAGACTGTAGCAATTCCATTCCAATCTGTTTGATATTAAAACAGTAAAGCTGGTAACAAGTTTACTTAGTATGGACAAAACATTTCCAGCTAAGGTAAATACATCAGGGAGACACTGTTTTTGTAAGGATTTTGCACCAGTGAAATTAAATTAAATGAGTGACTGGCAAAAAGGTGTTAATTATTACTGCAAAGAGCGATTAAGTTTTAGGAGTAAGGAAAACATAAGCTGTAATGTGCTATATCCAGTTTAAGGACATGGCTAACTGCTTCATATAAAATCTATGCGATTATTTTTAAATGGACTAGATTTAGTGACACATATTACAACATTACTCAATTTTGATTAAGAGAGTTAACTACTGAAAATATAATGAATGCCAACAGTTTGGCATTATTTTTATAGGCCTTTTATAACAACATGTTATTGTTTCGTAACAGTGGGTTAAAAGCATGAACTCCCACAAATACTATAGAATTATTACTTACTGAAATCTGTAAGTTTCAATATTTTATTAAAATAGCATATTCAACCACTGGTAACCAATAATACATCAACTTTTGCCCCAGAGTATGCACAACACAGTAGTGATTTAAAATAGCATTTATCCATAATAGTCAGTGAAAATATTTTCAAATTCAAGTGTGCAACTAGAACTAAACATTTGGAAAACAAACAGATTTCAAAAGAATACATAAAGCTCTCATACAGAGTTTTTATAATCCTATAATACTAAATGCCAGTGTTTGTCACCTGACAATACTGCAAACTTTTTTTTCCCTTTATGCATAGTATCTCTCACTTAAAGTACTCACTTTTATAAATAAATTGGCATTTTCCATCTCATCTGCAGCTTCACAAAGAAACCAGTAAATAAAACTGTCAAGGACAGTCACAACAAAATGATCTCACAGCAAGATATAAAACTTGAAGATACTAAAAAAGATGCTCCTATTTTACATAAAAAGACAGATTTAAAAAGTGCAAGGCAAAGATTGCAGTTTTCTTATTTAGGCACATCCACTTCTTTAAAGCAAGCTTCAGAGTGAAATTCCAGTTTTCGCTTCTTCATGATACCTGTTTCGGAGGTCTTTTTGAAAAAAGACAAAATTACATCTTCTCAAATGCAAGGTAAGGAAATTAATTTCCTGTCCAAAAGTTTTTAGTTATGTCTGGTTCTTCCTTTTTTTATCCTGGCAGGTTTTGGTTTGGGAATATATTGATTATTCGCTTGATATTCAAGTTCTTTCCGAAAATAATGAATTGCTTTATTTAAGCCTTCTTCCAAGGGGACCTGTTTTCAAGGAGAGAGGATAAAACCAAATGAGCATAATCACTACTTTTCAAAATGTAGGGTACTGGAATATAAAAAGTGTTCTGTGGTCATCAAATTTTTCACAGTTATAACAATAATCACAATCACAAAACTGGTTACGTTCAATTCTTTTCAGAATATCTAGCCAAATATCCTTTTTTTTTCTCCACTCAGAGGTGGTCCCTAAGAAAGCTGTGAAAACTGGATGATTTTCTCAACATCATGCACTTAGGGACCAATGATGACACTGACAAAATTTCATCAATATACCGTAATAACTTCTGGGTGATAATTATTACTTTACGATACCTCCTCGTAAAGCACAATCTGCAGACGTCTACAATATCAGGTATTCAGAGGGTCAAGAAAGGCTGGGAAAAATGTGTAAATTTGGATGGTGACTACGTAGACTTTGTCAATTTTTTAACAATTTTGATAATTAGAACTTTACGATATCCTTTGTATTCAATTGCTAACAACCGTTAGCTCTTGAAAATATTTAGTTACACCTGTTTCTCCAGCAGTACATACCACAGGCTCCCAACCAAGTAGTAACTTGGCTTTCTTGATGTCAGGCTTCCTTTTCTGAGGATCGTCTTGAGCTTCTGATAGAAACTGGATTTCACTTCCACTGCCTGTAAATCAATGAAACAAAAAATCCCAGTATCTATACAGTACTCAGCTCTACATATTGATTATGTGCAGGTGGTTATAATTTTTTTAGTGTTAACAAGTCTAAACAGATAATTTCTTATTCAGTTCACAATACTCCAAAAAAGTGTGCATTTCAAAGCTTTCACAGCCTTTCTAAAATACAAAAACCCCTCAAATCATCACACAGACCTATTACAGTTTTAATGTGGGCTATTTTTCAACTTTTTAAACAGATGTTCACTGCTCTGTAGGCATATATGTTTCTCTTTCTTTCTCACACATAATTGAACTGTTTCCCTTTATTTTTATCTTAGTGCCAACAGCTACATCTCACTTTATTTATAGCTTCAAGCCACAGTTGGCAACTATTTCAGTCTATTGAGTAGGTATCAGTTGATACAAATACATAGCATGTAACATTTTGCTCAAAAATTAAGTATACATCATACTCACCAACAAGTTTTTTAATTAACTGGGCAAATTCTAGAATAGAGTGCTCTTCTGGGTTTCCCTAAATGCAAATAAGTAGTATAAACATCATATTTTTAAAAGTTCATGCTGCAGTAGGCTTAATCACTGAGATAATGAAAGCCTGGATTCAAATTTCTGTGATACAAAAATTAATGATGGGTTTCCTTCCTTCTCATTCCTTTCACTAGCACAATTTGCAAATATGCACCAGAATTTGGAAAACTCTGAACGGCATGCAGCACATGGGCCAGCAGCTAGAATCTCAGGCATACTAATAAAAGCGTTTATTACCTACAAAATCATCGCCCTTGGAACAAAACGTCTGCTAATAAATGTAACTTCATACCAAAAGCTATAGTTAAGAACTCAAAAATTATGTTTAAAATGTGAGTCAACAGCTTTAAATATTTTATATTCTGATAACAGAATAATTGGAATTAAAACCTATTTTGGTGGGAATACTGCAAACTACTGTTACAAAAGCAGACCACCATACACTGAATCAGTGAATCAGTTATTAGTACATGGTGCATCAAGGAGAAGGCCAGAAGAAAACTGTATGCTTACCAAATTAACAGGACTGCTAACATTGCTGTTCATTAAGGCCACCAGCCCATTCACCAGGTCACTGAAAAAGAGAAAATACAGTTTGAATAGAGTCATTTCTTCACAAGTCTGCTGTCTGTCCCTCTGAAATGCTTATATCTAGGGGGAAGGGCAAACCGCTAGAAACTACATGTTTGGTGGTAGCGGTAGTGGTAGCTCAGTCCTAAAAGTTAAGCAAACCACTACACCGTATTTGGAATCTAGCAGAGCATAACCCAGGGGTATGCAACCTTTCCCCTTTAAGGGCCAAGGGACTTCAGCTCCCAGAAGCCTCAGCCATGTTGGCCAATAGTCCCATATTGGCCAATAGCTCTTGGGATTCTGGCACTATATGGCATAACCTATCTCTACACTGACTATTTTTATACACCTTTTCTGGTACCAACCACTGCATGAGACAGAACACATCCTATCACCATATAGAACAAAAACTGTGTGGGTATGTTCTCTGATGCCACTGTATCTTGGGCACCATACCACTTTGGAAGCCAATTTACTCAAATCAAGAGGAGTTTGTAGCCAAACACATTATCCTAATAAAATGTTTGATATTCACTGATCTAAATGGAGAATTTCAGTAAGAACTGCTCTTGGGGAGGAAACATTTTGGTAGTTGAATCCTTTCTTCACACTGACTCTGGATGGTTAGCAGGGCATGTGCACTTGATATGTTTATGAGATGGAAGGTTCCTTTATCCCCATATTGCTGCTTGGTTTAAAAAAGCCTTGAATGGAAATGAAAGTCACTTCCTCCCCCTGCAACCTCCCAAACTATTGCTTCTGTCTCTACACAATACTTAAAACTATCAGAAGGGGAGTCATTTTTGAGAATAATAGCAAAACAACAATAGCACCATAAACATCAACAAATCTACTGTTAGTTTTATAGAGTAGAACATACTTCCATAACTGTTGCATTATCAGTGAAACTAAATTCTGCTGAAATCACAGATAATTTCCCCTTACAAGGAGAAATTGCATATTCACTCTATAAACACAAGGTGGCAGCAATGTTTTAAGAAAAACAGAAGACCCAAACTCAATGTTACCACTTTTTAAACTCTAGAAGTGCCTCTGAAAACTGCATGTTGGATTTTAGAGTCTCAGACAACCTAATAATTTATAGCATTTATTTTCTATGTTGTAAAAATACAACAGGAGAGTGCTATTATTTCACATTTATTCAGTCCCAGTGGCATCATAGCCACTGGATAAGCAGACAATCTTTAAACAAATGCTACATGCCAATAGCTCCATGAAATTATCTGCTCCAAATGACTAAAACCTGGACTGCTTTAGATGCCATGTACATACGCATTCTGACATAGAATTGTGTTCACAAAGCTCTGACACTGTGTGCTAGCCAAATGCATGCACTGGCTGCATGCCACCACAGCTTCTGTCTGGATTGGTGGTATGCTAGATATGTGATTATGTGGCACAGCAGGTGTAATGTTAGCAACAAATGGTACTGAAATGCACTAAATGCTTTTCAGTGGCATAGGTTGCAAGACCTTTAAACTTGTCTTAGGAAAAATCTAGGGCAGTCATTCTATCATAAAGTCTTATTGCTTACTGGTTTTTACTGAAGCATCAACACAAAATTTAATTTTCCATAATCAAAGCTTCATTCAGAAGTCTGGAATAATCAGTTATTTGTGCCATCCACATGCACAACAATTTTACCCAGCAGCTAGAACAGTATTATACTTAACAGCTGGAATGTATGCTTTGTATCTGGAAGATCCTGAGTTCAGTCCCTGGCATTTCCTAAGAAAATCAGCTCAAAGTATGGAGAAAAGACCTTTCCCCAAGACCCAAGCAAGAGAAAGACTCTAGCAAGAGGTGGAGAACCTTTTTCAACCTGAAAGCCCACTTCAATTTCAGACAGGATCTCAGGGAGGCTGTGAGTGTGTGTGTGTGTGTGGGGGGGGGGTGCCATGGGAAAGTAGCAACATGGCCATCTTAACAATCTCTGAGATGTGAGAAGCTGGGTTCAGATGCAGGGCTTGAGGCTCCCTACTGCTCCTCTGAAGAGCCATTACCAGAGTGGATAATATGGAACTCAGTAGAACTCATTATAAGGTAGCTTCTCAACTTCAGCCAGCGAAAAATGTACATCCAAATCAGCAGAATGGCTCAATTTTCAAGTAAAGGCACTCAGATAGTACTCCATACAATGGCTTATTATTTTTCACAACAGCCTCTTTTTTTGACTTTAGACTCTTGAGGCATGGGTTGCTACACCCTCAGTTGCTGAGAGCAAAAAAACAAAACAAAACAAAACATGCTGGGCAGAAGGAACAGAATGTGGTGGGGTGACTCCGTGAATTTTAAAGGGTTTTCTTAGGCAAGGAAAACTCAAAGAGAACAGAATGCTAAAAGTAGGAAAAGGAGAGCTGTGAAAACAAACTTCAACAGATCTGCCTATCTCTAATATGCATGTCAAATCACAAAGGATTCGTAACCACGAAATTAAATCGAGGATTTTTTTTTTGCACACCACTTCAATCAAATGCAAAGTACTGCCATGCATCTGCACCCTGTAAGAAATAAAAGTGGAGGTAGAGGTAAACAGCAGAAAAACTGCAAAAAACAAAACAAAACAAAACAAAACAAAACCCTGAAAACTGAAGTAAAACTGCACAGGCCAGTGCCAAAAACCAGTTTTTAAAAAGGCAGGTGGAGTGGAATGCAGACCAGAAAGAACCCACAGAATCCTTAACAAACTGCTCAGCAGAATTCTGAGAGTTGATTTTAACAACATAGTGGAGCCACGTTGAACTAAACTGCCAAGGTGCAAGAGCTGTGCAATGAAAGAAATCCATACATATCTTACTCTTCAGTGGGAAACAAAATCATGATTCTCATTGCTTATGCAAACACGACTCCTCACATAAACAGTGTTTTTGCATAAGTCAGCCTCAGAGGCTTCATTGGAACTAACTTTGAACAGGAGGGTCACACTTTATTTGGATACTTGTCATCAGAGAACAGCTTCATGGCAGGTTCTGTGAGAGGCAACAGTAGGTCCAACAGGGACCTCACTACTGAGTAATGTTATTTCCCCTACTCCTAAGGGTAGGGAAGTGCAAGAAAAAGGTTTTATCTTGAAATATGAAAGGTCAGTATTATTCATCATTTTATGCACTTGATTGTAGTCACAAACTGAAAGTCTACAATCCCCCGAGCTGAGAATACTGATCTAAAGAACTCAGTATTGAATAATGCAGAAGAAACAGCATCAAATAGAAAACATACCACTGTTACCATAGACTTGCGGTAAAACAAACCTCTCTCCCTCCAAGTCAGTGTTTCACATTCAATTTTTATTTTATTTTTTTGGTTCTGTGTCAAACAAAAAGAATATACCTGACATACTGGAATGCTCTAGTTTGTGTGCCAGGCCCATAGACCTACAGGGGGGTGGGGGGGGGGGAGAAAAGAAAATCAGTAATATTGACATTATTGGCAATTAGCTGTATCAATGAAATCACACAGGGTTTGTCTGCACCAGCCAGGGAACTCCTGGTCCCAGGGCTGGCCCAACCTCCGCATTACCTGGAGCCACCCAGTGCATCTGCCACTGCAGGTCACTCGCTTCTGAGGTCAGAATGAGGAGCCCAGCAATGACCACATGGCTGGATGCCTCATTCTGATCTCAGAGTGAGAGATTGATGGCAGCGATGGATACACCAAGCAGCTCAGCAGGACACACATGCACACAGCCATACTGGCATGGAAACAGGGGACTCCAGATCTTCCCAAAAGATCTGGAGTAAGAGGTTTTTTAAAATTAGTGCTAAGGGTGTTATACCCCAGTTCCAGTGCTGAACGTGCCAGATATTGTCCGGACTGTTTGCACCAGCTGCAGTTTAGACTGTGCTTCATCCGAACAGGACACTGCCAGAACAGCAGGAAATGGGCCTTTTGACCCTTACAGACAAGGCCACACAAATGATTTCTATTTAATCCAGGGATGAGCAGCCTCTGGGGATAAGGTGAAGCCACAGTGGCTCACTCCAAACCACTAGATGGATTTCTTTTGAGTATGCTTATTTTTTGAAACAAGATATGCATTTGGCATGTACATCTCCTTCAGATGAAAAGTTCAGGCTGCTACTACAGCATTACAATATACCAGTAGGAAAGCAAATAGCAAGGACGGTACAGAACAGATAAGACATGAGGCACATGTGGCCCCAAATGTTGCCAGGACTGAATGCCTTTGAGAACGCACATTCAAAGCAACACGTATCCTAATCTATCAAACACTTACTTAGCTAGATGCCCAGGAAATTTAGGTCACATATTTCAAGCATGATGAAATATTTATGAAAAGAAGTTCACTATGGCTTGAATGAGTTTTCCCAAATTTGCATCCAGTTTTTACCCAAACACCAACCAACTCCATTCATTTTTCACAGCAACTTTGCACCAATTTGTTCCAGAAAAGAAGCCAGCATTCTGCATGTACCGTATTTTTCGCCATATAAGGCGCTCCGGCATATAAGACGCATATAATTTTAAAGGAAGAAAATCCAGGAAAAAAGGATTCCTCCCTTTAGCCACGGCCGGTTGTTCAATGGGCTGGTGCTGGGATCGGAGAACTTCTCCGATCCCAGCACCAGCCCATTGAACTGAGGTCGCAGGGGGAAGGAGGGCTCCTCCCCCCGCGACCTGTCTTTGAATGGGCTGGTGCTGGGATCAAAGCGATCCTAGCATCAGCCCATTGAACTGAGGTCGCGGGGAGGAGGGCTCCTTCCCCCCGCGACCTCAGTCTTTGAATGGGCTGGTGCTGGGATCGAAGCGATCCTAGCACCAGCCCATTGAACTGAGGTCGCGGGGAGAAGGAGGGCTCCTTCCCCCCGCGACCTCAGTCTTTGAATGGGCTGGAGCTGGGATCGAAGCGATCCTAGCACCAGCCCATTGAACTGAGGTCGCGGGGAGAAGGAGGGCTCCTTCCCCCGACCTCAGTCTTTGAATGGGCTGGAGCTGGGATCGAAGCGATCCTAGCACCAGCCCATTGAACTGAGGTCGCGGGGAGAAGGAGGGCTCCTTCCCCCAGCGACCTCAGTCTTTGAATGGGCTGGTGCTAGCCCTCCTTCTCCCCGCGACCTCAGTTCAATGGGCTGGTGCTAGGATCGCTTCGATCCCAGCTCCAGCCCATTCAAAGACTGAGGTCGCGGAGGGAAGGAGGGCTCCTTCCCCCCGCGACCTCAGTCTTTGAATGGGCTGGTGCTAGGATCGCTTCGATCCCAGCACCAGCCCATTCAAAGACTGAGGTCGTGGGGGGAAGGAGCCCTCCTTCTCAATGCGACCTCAGTTCAATGGGCTGGTGCTAGGATCGCTTCGATCCCAGCTCCAGCCCATTCAAAGACTGAGGTCGCGGGGGGAAGGAGCCCTCCTTCTCCCCGCGACCTCAGTTCAATGGGCTGGTGCTAGGATCGCTTCGATCCCAGCTCCAGCCCATTCAAAGCCTGAGGTCGCGGGGGGAAGGAGCCCTCCTTCTCCCCGCGACCTCAGTTCAATGGGCTGGTGCTAGGATCGCTTTGATCCCAGCACCAGCCCATTCAAAGACTGAGGTCGCGGGGGGAGGAGCCCTCCTTCTCCCCGCGACCTCAGTTCAATGGGCTGGTGCTAGGATCCCCGCGACCTCAGTTCAATGGGCTGGTGCTAGGATCGCTTCGATCCCAGCACCAGACCATTCAAAGACTGAGGTCGCGGGGGGAAGGAGGGCTCCTTCCCCCCGCGACCTCAGTCTTTGAATGGGCTGGTGCTAGGATTGCTTCGATCCCAGCACCAGCCCATTCAAAGACTGAGGTCGCGGGGGGAAGGAGGGCTCCTTCCCCCCGCGACCTCAGTCTTTGAATGGGCTGGTGCTAGGATCGCTTCGATCCCAGCTCCAGCCCATTCAAAGACTGAGGTCGCGGAGGGAAGGCTCCTTCTCCCCGTGACCTCAGTTCAATGGGCTGGTGCTAGGATCGCTTCGATCCCAGCTCCAGCCCATTCAAAGACTGAGGTCGCGGGGGGAAGGAGCCCTCCTTCTCCCCGCAACCTCAGTTCAATGGGCTGGTGCTAGGATCGCTTCGATCCCAGCACCAGCCCATTCAAAGACTGAGGTAGCGGGGGGAAGGAGCCCTCCTTCTCCCCGCGACCTCAGTTCAATGGGCTGGTGCTAGGATCGCTTCGATCCCAGCTCCAGCCCATTCAAAGACTGAGGTCGCGGGGGGAAGGAGCCCTCCTTCTCCCCGCGACCTCAGTTCAATGGGCTGGTGCTAGGATCGCTTCGATCCCAGCACCAGCCCATTCAAAGACTGAGGTCGCGGGGGGAAGGAGCCCTCCTTCTCCCCGCGACCTCAGTTCAATGGGCTGGTGCTAGGATCGCTTCGATCCCAGCACCAGCCCATTCAAAGACTGAGGTCGCGGGGGGAAGGAGCCCTCCTTCTCCCCGCGACCTCAGTTCAATGGGCTGGTGCTAGGATCGCTTCGATCCCAGCTCCAGCCCATTCAAAGACTGAGGTCGCGGGAGCAAGTAGCCCTCCTTCTCCCCGCGACCTCAGTTCAATGGGCTGGTGCTAGGATCGCTTTGATCCCAGCACCAGCCCATTCAAAGACTGAGGTCGCGGGGGGAAGGAGCCCTCCTTTTAGCCGCGGCCTCGGCCCTTCGCCTTATAAGGCGCACCAACTTCCCCACCCATGTTTTGGGGAAGAAAAAGTGCGTGTTATAGGGCGAAAAATACGGTACCTTCTATACAAGAAAAGGATTCAAAATGTTCCAGTTCTTGCCAAAGGAACTGCATTTTTGTTTTCCAAGTAAAAGGAAATATGTTGAAAGTCATCCCCAGTGTCTTTCCTGACAAGAGCTGGAGGAAGAAATGAAGAACTGTATTTTCATTCTTTTCCTAACACAGTTCTTCCTCCAGCTCTTGTCAGGAAAAACAATTGTATTATTATTATTATTATTATTATTATTATTATTATTATTATTATTGAAATATATATTTATCTGAGAAGTCTCCTGGGGGAAAAAGGTTTATTAGGATTTTCCAACATTTATATTTTATATTTTCACAGTTCTGCCATCTAATATAAAGCATTATTATAAGGGAAAAAAAGGAATAACCTTTTTCAAGTTTTGAAAACATAATGGCTGCTGGAATCCTGTTGATGAATTATGATGGTATAAAGTCAGACTTACCATATATACTCTACTATAAGTCGATCTCATGTATAAGTCAAGGCCAGGTTTTAGGGCCTAAATTATGGATTTTGCCATGACCCATGGATAAGTCTAGGGTAAAACTTGGAGACTTCAAGTAAAACTTCAGTGTGTGTATGTGTGCTGTGTATATGTGCACAGCAAGAAAGACTAAATGAGGCATTTTGCTTTCAATTTTCATTTCAGCCTTCACTCCACTGTTTGTTTAAGAGCAATAAATCCAGACTCTTTCTGCTTGGCTCAAAACAGAAAGAAACTTTTCTAAGAGTAATAAATCACCCAGGACTCTTTCTGCTTGGCTCAAGATAAAGAAACTTTTCTCTCCACCGCATGGGGAAATCTAAAAGAATTGCTATCGCATTACCATACTGACCTGTAAGTAAGCTGACCTGGCATTTTGGGGCCAATTTTGGGACATAATTTTTTTCAACTTATAGAGAACATATATGGTATGCCATTGTAAGTCATTTTTTCTGGTGGTGTGAAGGTCAAAATTAAGTTCTGGCCGTGCAATGACCAAGTTCCCCACCCCTTTGGCCATTTCTGAGTTGTTAGGAAAGCAGAGACACATCCAGCTATTTTCCTACAGATAAACCTGATAGCTATGTCTGCCATATTACAGTTGCCCCTCCCAAGTAGCGGAGATCCGTTCCAGACCCCCCTCCCCGTGAAAATGGTGGCTCACTAATGTTGGACCCCCATTGAAACTAATGGAGTATGCGCCACTGGACGTGTGTGGCCATTTAAAACATAGGCACTCGTCGCTCCCTGTGAAGAGCAAGACTGTGGACTCAAAGTCCCCAAACAGGTAGGGACAACTGTACTCATTTTTCCACTGAAAGACAGTTCCAACATTTGTCTAAAAGGTATCACTTGATCACTCATCAAGTAACACACATGAATGTGTGAACCTGCCATGCATGGAAAAATATTTCTCTAATTTTGAAATTCTAATACGTAGCACACTTGACTAACCAGTCTAATCTGCATTATAGAAATAATGCAGTTTCACACTGCTTTAATGGCAATGGCTTAATACTATGGAATTCTGGGATTTTTAGTTTTGTGAGATATTCAGCCTTCTGTCACAGAGCTCTGGTTCCACAAATAACTACAAATCCCAGGATTCCACCAGATGGAGCCATGGCAGTTAAAGGGGCATCAAATTGCATTTCTGCAGTGCACATTAGACACCAGTGAAATACATTGTAGCATAAGCTTTCATAGACTTGGTCTACTTCCTCAGATAAATAAGGATTCTATTTTAATTGTATAAAATTTTATCCAGAGATCCCAAGCTCAGAATTCAAGCCCATAAACCTGCTCAATTGCTACAAAGGGGCATGTCACAAAATGACAGGTTTCTGCTTAAACCATCCAGGTATATCTAATGAAAAGTAATTAAAGCTGAACAACATGAATACATACAGTTAAAGGTTCTCCCTGAAGAGCCTGCAGGATAAAGTTACTGACAACCCTGCCATCATTCATGTGCATCCGAGGGCCAAAAGTGTTGAATATTCTTGCAACTCTGACTTCTACACCTTCCTGAAAGCACAAGTGAATTTTTAGAAACAAAAATACTATGCAAAGAAGTTCTCCCCAAAGTGCTACGCCAGACTAAAATCAAGAACCCATGAGACCGGAGGTGAGCCAAGTGTTGCTCTCCCTGCCTGCGGTCCTTGACCTCTCAGGCAGCTTGTGTGATCCCCTGAATTGTCCTTCAATGCCCCTTCCCTACAAATGAATTACACATTTCACCTTTTCAGTTCCTGCAGTGTTTAACATCAAACCTTCCTTGTTTTTCAAAACTAAAAATGGGATTTGTTTATTTTGGGTGGTAGTTTGGTCTTCAAATCTGTCACAGTTGCCCTTCCTTGGACTAGACCAATGAAAGCTGATTTTGTCTTTAGTTATGAAACGGAGGGCAGGGGGAGGGGGAGGCATTATATTGTGTTCAATTCTTCACATTTAGCCTAGCACTATGCTGGAATGGGCCTTAAACAAATTGCTCTAGGTCTACTTTAAGCAGGACTAACACTATACTTAGCCAGAAGAAAACCATTAATGCTATTGGCAAACCCCTCGAAGCTGTCAGCAAAATGTCTTCCTCCACTTCCACTTGGCAAAATGCACCATTTCAGGAACTTAAATTCCCACTTATTCCATTAAAGGAGACTCTGGGCCTTTGCAGACTGCCAGAAATAGTGCAAATTGAGTCCACTTTAAATTGAGGCACTGCCCTGGCTCAGTGCTAGGGAATCTTGGGAATTGTATTTTTTTCTAAGACATTGAGCCTTCTCTGTCAGAGAGCTCTGGTGCCACAATAAATTACAGTTCCCATAATTCCCTAGCATTGAGCCAGGGCAGTGCCTCAATTTAAAGTGGACTCAATTTGCACTATTTCTGGCAGTCTGCAAAGGCCCTCTGAAATTCTCAAGATCTGCTGCTTTCACCTTTTGCTTAAAAGATACTGTTCTCCCCAGAGCCATTCACCTGTCATATCATACGTCGCTGTTTGAACTCTGTATCTATATTATATATAAATCCCAGAGCTAGGTATTGCACTTATTTCTCAAGTTCTGAATACTTATGAACACTATCCAAACATCAACATCAATACCTGCTTCATATAGGCATAGCACATTGTTTCAGCAACTCTTTTTCCTTCATCATAACATGCTCTGGGTCCTATAGGGTTCACATGACCCCAGTAATCTTCATTTTGTGGATGAACCTCAGGATCTTAAAAAAAGGAAAGAAAGTTATTTTGAGTTTTTATCAAGTAATACACAGAAAGAATTAAAATCAGTTTACTCTGAACAGACTAGGAGATATCAAGATTTACATAAATATTTTACCAGATTTATTTTTGTCTTAAAAGCAGCAGATTCAGGAAAGAAAACCTTCTTCCATAAAGCTTGATCTGCTTTATTGTATCTCTTTGCATCTATCACTTCTCCCAGTCCTGCAGCTATGGTACTATTTTCCCCTGATTTCTTTACTCTTTGTACGATTTGCTTGCTGGCGAAAATGTATTTGCTTGCTGGCGAAAGGCAAGGCTTACCTTGTGTCCTCACCAAGCAAGCGTGACAGAAAGAAAGCCTTCCCCTGATGGTGTTAGGACTCCGGCAGGTTCGTATGGGGAGATATAGTCTTTCAAATAGTCTGGACTTAAGCTGTACAGGGCTTTTATAGGCCATCTGAGTTGTGCCCAGAAACAAAGCAGTATCCATGGAAGCTGTTTCAACAAGGAAGTTATATGTTCCCTGTAACTGTCCCCAATCAGCATTCTGGCCACCACATTTTGAACCTGCTGAAGTTTCTGAACAGTTTCCAAAGGTAATCCCATGTAAAATGTATTACAGTAGTCCAAATGGGAATAATCAAGGCATGTGTCATCATAACCAAATCTAACATCTCAAGAACGGGTGCAGCTGGCGTACTAGTTTTAATTTTGCAAGTGCACTCCTGGCCACTGCTGAAACTTGGGCATCCAAGCTCAGATCTGAGTGTAATCCTATCTAGCACAGGTAGAGTCTGTATTCGGCCTTTTGACTGACCAGAGAGATATAGCTAGTCATTCTTCTATTAAAGGAAGACCTGTGTGCTGATGAGAACTCTTTGTTCAACAAGAGGATCACAAATCACAGCGTCCCCAACCAAGTTCATGGCTTACCTCCATACACTTCAGATGTGGACGCAAGTAAAAGCCGTGCTCCAACACGTTTTGCTAACCCTTAAAACAAAAGGAAGACTCCATTTTAGAGGGGGGGGGAGGAACAGTTGTACACATGGTCCCCCTCCAAGTCATTGTTGTCGTCCTTAGACCCTCCAGAGCCCCACATATGTCCCTATGACCTGAAAGATAAAATCCACCACAAAGTTGTTTTTCTGCCATTTCCAAGAGGCTTCCAAGAGTGGCAAACCCTCCAAAAACACCTAACACCTGAAACATGAAAAAATGAAGCAGGAATGATCCACTTCCATGTTGTTCTTGTTGTTATTAGTGATGTTGAAGAAGAGGAACAACAACAACAACAAGATCAACAACTATTATTATTATTATTATTATTATTATTATTATTATTATTATCATCATCATTATTATTATTATTATTTTGGGGACTACTGTGCCCTACAGAAAGTCCCTCTAGCCAGAAAGTATCCATTAGACCTCTGGAAGCTATCCAAACTTGCCCAAAAATATCCAAAGAGTCCTAGAACACCTTAGAGCTAGCAGATCCTTTTCAGGATAAACTTTAGCAGGCTATACAGTGTACTAGTTTTATTAAAATATCCTCATTCAAGACACCATGACTACTGGAGCTGATGCTATATATCAAAAATTGTCTCATTCACTCACCATAGATGGGCAAATACCTGCTCTGGAATAGCTAGGATTATATGTATTTATAAAAGCTGTAAAAATTGGTTGCTTTAATATTCAAGAGTACTCAGAGTGTGGTGCAGCCTTCTTCTTTGGAGGTTTTTAAATAGGGGTTGGATGGCCATCTTTGATTTGCTTTGATTGTGTATTCCTGCATGGCAGAGGGTTGGACTGGATGGCCCTTCAGGTCTCTTCCAATTCTATGATTCTAAGAAATTACGTTTTAATAGGAATACTAACTTGATGTGGTGTAGTGGTTTGAGCATTGGACTATAACTCTAGAGACCAGGGTTCAAATCTATGAAAACCCATTGGGTGACCTTGGGCATGTCATACTCTCTCAGCCTCAGAGGAAGGCAAAGGCACCCCCCCCCCCGAATAAATCTTAGCCAAAAAACAAAACAAAAACAGGATAGGTTCACCTTAGGGTTGTAATAACTTGGAAACGACTTGAAGGCACACAACAACACAATCACCTTGTAACAAAAGATTTTACAGGTATTGAAAAGATACAGACACAGTGATGAAGCACACTGAGGACCAGGACACTGGGACTTAGGCACCGTGGTGGCGCCATGGTTAAATGCTTGTACTGCAGCCACTCACTCACAAACCATAATGTTGTGAGTAATACCAGCGAGGGGCTCAGGCTTGACTCAGGCTTGCATCCTTCCGAGGTTGCTAAAATGAATACCCAGCTTGTTGGGAGCAATTAGCTTACACATTGTAAACTGGCAACATGCAGGGGTAGCTGTGTTGGCCATTTAGCACATTCAAACAAAAATCCACCAAACAGTGATACCTTTATTGACCAACCAAAATGCACAATATACTTGTTGCAAGCTTTCGAAGTTCTACTGGCTTCTTTATCAGGCAAGATGAATATTTTCTTCTGTTTGGTTTGTAACATCTTCCCTGATGAAGAAGCCAGTGGAGCTTCAAAAGCTTGCAACAAGTATATTGTGCATTTTGGTTGGCCAATAAAAGTATCACTGTTTGGTGGATGTTTGTCTGAACACTGTAAACTGCTTAGGGAGTGCTTAAGTGCACTGAAAAGCGGTATAGAAATATACTCACTATTGCTATTGCTACACAGTCATTAAGACAGCACCATTTGATTTCGGTGGCCATTAAAGTCAACCATTAATTTTAGTTTACACTTACCTAACATGTTCAGTGTCCCAATTGTGTTGGTCTTTAGCGTCTTAATGGGATTATACATATAATTTGGAGGGGAGGCTGGCGAGGCTAGATGGTAAATCTGGTCCACTAGAAACAAAGAGAGGGGGAACAAGAAAGAGAACAAAAAATTACCGTAGCTTACATGACATGAAAAAGTTGCAAGAATTATCAGCGGTTCAACTAAAATAACTGTGTGACTCTTCTAGCCTGGCACTACAGAAAGCAGGGATAAGGACTCATGCACATCTGAAACACAGCTTACATTTGAATTAGCGGGGTTCCCTAGAAGATTAGTGGGAGATTAACATCCTAGAACAGTCTTCTCCCAAGATGGTGACATTCAAATTAGTAGAATACAACTCTCATAATGCCTTTGCCAGAGTAGCTACTTGGAGAATTCTGACAGTTGTAGACCAATACTTCTGGAGGATATCAGCTCCAGAATCCAAATGAGAGAGTTGGGGGCGCGGGGGGGGGGGAATAACCCAGCATTCCAAGTAACTATGGATCACTTCGCACTCAGAACAACACTGATTTCTCATCATTTGATTTCAACATGTTGATATTTGAGCTCACTTTGTGGAACTGCATCAGAGGCAATCAAGAAGTTTTATCTCGTCATCAGGCAATTAATCTACCGTAGTCCCTCCATATTCGTGGAGGTTAGGGGATCAAGACAACCATGAATACAGAAAAACTGCAAATAACCCTCCCCCCCCATATGGCTGCCATTTCAAAGGTGTGAGGGGCAGGGGGCAGGAGCGCTCCTTTCCCTCACCCCTCCCACACTGGAAAGCCTCCCTCAAGCCTTTTAGAGGGGCAGGGACTCAGGCGAACGGAGCGCTCCATTCCCCGACTGCTCCCATCCCTAAAAGGATGGGAAGATGCTTCTCCCAGCCCTTTCAGGGATGGGAGGGGTCCGGGTTTAACATTTGCAAATAACCAAAACCACAAATGTCAAACCCGCAAATATGGAGGGACTACTGTATAGCATACAGGATAGAAATAGCTCAGGAAACACACTTGGGGGATAACAACAGGAGGCAGAAGTATTTTAGAACACCAATGGGGGGGACTCTGTGTGGTCAACATTAACCCAAACACGATGGAAACCAGCTCCTTCAGTCTCTATCAGCAATAGCATCATGAGCATCTCTACTCTTAAAGCAAAAGGCAGGAAAGGCTAGAAATCAAAGAGAGGAACAGATTTTATGTCTCTCCAGTTGCAATGAGAACTTGGAGCTATATAAAATCTCTTTCCCAGTTGCAAGGCCTGTCCTACCTAGAGTTGACATATTCCTGCCCCTCATATCTGGGCATCTGGAATACATATTATTAATCTGCATTCTGATTATGCAAATTAAACAAATTAACCCTTGCACTTTGTTCATCATTATTTTTCAACCTCAGTACCAATAGCAAGCTAAGAGCTCTTCTTTTCTTCTTTGCATTCTACCTGGTGTGAAGAGAAGCAGCCCCAGAGTATAAAGGAACTCCCTTTACTCTTGAGACTGTCTAGAAGTGAAGTTCCACTGTGCAGCCTAGCCCTAGGCTCAAGCTATTGACACAATCATCACACAACACAAAGCTTGCCTCTTTTCCTTTCCAGCCTTCTGGGCCTGTCAGGGAATGGGAATAGGAATGGAATAAGGTGGCAATGTTACACCTATGCAGTAGCAAGTGGAGTCTGTAGGGCAGGTTGGGCGACCGCCAGTGCCAGTCTTCTTGCACTGTTTCCTACTGCATCACCAGGAAGCTGCTTCAACCAATGAAAACTAGGTTGGCGGCCACCTCCCAGAGGACATTCTCTGCCACCGCTCCCAGACTCTGGAACGCCTTGCCGGAAGAGATCCGTCAGATAACCAACTTAGAAGGCTTTAAAATGGATCTCTTCTGGCAGGCATATCCAGAATAAATTACTTATCTGTCCTAATCCCCCCCCCCCCCCGTCAGACACTTTTGCTTCCCGTGCCTTGCCCCAGAGTGCTTATTGTTTAATTTGTTTTTAAAATTGTGTATTGTTTAGTTTTAATTAAGACTCATATTTAATGTATTTTTAATGGGGTGGTGGTTAATCGTATTAGTTTGTATTGTTTTGTAGGGGATGTTTTATGTACTTGATTTTAGATGTAAGCCGCCTTGATGGCTATGGCTAAAGGTGGGATATAAATACATTATCATCATCATCACCACCACCACCACCAACACGACCGTCGCATTTTAACCTATTTATCAGCTTGCAACCAAGCAGAAACCCAGGATTTACTGATTCAATGATCCCAGCTAGCCAGGACATTTTCAGTCCCTTCAATCTGGGATATTCCAGGTTTTCTGAGACAAATGGCAATGCTAATCCTACCAAAGTGGTTAAAACCTCAAATTATGTCAGTAGGAGTATAGTGAAGCAAGGGAGCAATACCTGCTGTAGGGCAAATAGGAGGACAATGGACAAAGAGGTCCAAAAATAGTGCTAATGCAAACCAAGGATAAAATGTATTGTACACATTGTGGTTGAGAGCTATGAAAACACATGTCCATTTCCTAAAGTACAAATTATGCAAAGGAAATCAAATTATTTTTTCAAATCCCACCCCACTTACAAAAGATTTAAGATCTAATTTTCACTCCTCCAAACAAATATTCACTGTCTTACACTGAAGTGATGCAAACACAAATCCTTCCAAAACTTTCCTTACCCATTCCTTTTAGACTTTTTAAAAAGGTTGGTTGGCTAAATATTTATGGAGCCTAAAGGATAATGTCAAAGCAACCCTAAAGCAACCTTATAGAAAATTGTAGAAAAATATTTGTGTCCAGTCTGGCAAACTAGCTCCAAGGGTGTACTTTTACAGACGAGTGATTTCCACATTGTTTTCTTGTCACCACACACACAATAGACACTTTGAACTGTGAATATCTTCCTATTAAGGGAATCACACTCAAATTGCCTTTCAGTATACTCCACAGAAAGAAACAGTAGAGTTCACACCCAGCCAAGGCTGGAATCATGCATTAAAAATAGGCTGTCAATTTAATAATGTCCCATTGGTATTATTTAACCAAGAGCTCTTGATTATGTAAGTGAGATGCTGTAGGCTATTTGCAAATCCCTACTGTGAAGAACCCCCCCCCCACAATCCAACAAATGTCAAAGGATCCTATTAAGTTGGAGTTGGGGGTTATTAAACATATTAACTCTAGTCTATAAAACACTAAGAGCCAGCATAGTGGAGTGGTTTGCGTGTTGAACTAGTACTCTGGGAGATTAGCATTCAAAACATTTAGTCAGTGACTTTAGGCAAGTCACACTTTTACAGCCTTGAAGGAAGACAAAGGAAAACTTCTGAATAAATCTTATCAAGAAAACCCCAGGATAAGGTCACACAGTCAACTTGAAGACACATGACATTTAAAATTTTCAGCAACAAAGCTAATGTTCTCCTCCAACCCCTGCATTGATCTAAATGTTCTTGCATTACATTTAAAATAGTAATTATGACATTCTGTAGCCTTATGATCACAGCCATGAAGGCAACGTTTATCAAAACAGTAACTTCAGTTTTTAAAATGTACTTAAAGTTTGATAGGGCCTGGGTGAGGAATTGAAGTGAAGAAGAGAAAGGCTCTCCCAAAGCCAAGGTTCTTCTTTTGTAATGACAGACATTGACCCCATTCCTCCCTTTCTTAGCATGCTCGAATGTCTTCGCGGAGTGTGAAAACCACAACCAAGAACTCTAGGACAGCTCCAAAGATTTCACTTAACTAAGTCATACTGAGAAAGGACAATACTATCCTGCGTTCTAAAGATGCATATAAAATGGGAAAGAAAGAATCTTCCCCTTCCCTGCCCAATTTTGAATAGGTGCCATGAAAAAACTGATGTTTTAATTAATCTGATTTCAAATAAATACCATCCTAAATTGGTACGGTCTCTAAGCCTCAATGAGTTCCAAATATTGTCAGAAGTGTGACACAGTCCAGACACTTTCCCACTAGTGATGTATCTTTCTGTAACTGCCTGATGATTGCAGTACTTTATACATACCTAGACATAGTCTGACAGGCCAGGACAAGTGGGAATTGTGCGGCCCTCTAAATATTGTTGGATTGAAACTCCCAGAACTTTTCACAATCAGCCATACTTGCTAGGAGTGCTGGTCCAACAACATCTGGAGAACTAGATGAAGTGCAACAACATCTGGAGGGCTACATGATTCCATCCACTAATACAAGCAGTTCAGAAAGAATAGGTTGCTCTTTATGGGAAGACAGAACAGCTCATCAGCATCCATGCAGAGACAACTCAACCAGTGCATCTCAGGCTACTCACCTTCAATGTAAAGGGGCTCTACCACATCATGATTAATCAGTTCAAAGTTCTCATGGCCAATCCAGTGCTCCACGTTTCTTTTCCTGCCCGTAAAGAAGTTGTCCACAACTGTAACTTCATGGCCATCCATCATTAGTTTGTCAGTAAGATGAGAACCCACAAACCCTGCTCCTCCAGTTATCTGCATTAGGACAGTTTGTATATAAATTTTTCTTCTCTTTTAAAGGAAAACACCAGAAAAAAAGTCCACACACATGAAATGAATGAAAACAGCTGTTTTCAGATTTGTGTTTACATCTTGACTGAGGAAAGGGAGGAGAAAGGGGGAAAGAATGCCATTTTCTTTACTTAAATGAAATAAGCTTCAGAGATGTATTTGATTCATTTCACAATTTGTTTCATTTAACTACAAGCTTTGGTACTGAGGAATCAAAACTAATACAAGACCAATAATTTGAAATACATACACCTTGTTGATAAAGGTGTTTGACTTTCATGTGTAACCCCTCTCCCCCCTTTTTAAAACAATAAAATGTACAGTTGAGTTTTCTTTATCCAGAATTCCTAAATCCAAAACCATCCAAAATGCAAAACCTTTTTCATGGGTGGCTGAGAGAGTAACACCTTTGCTTTCTGGTGGATCTGATGGACACACAACCTTTTTTCATGCACAAAATTAAAATAACTAAAATAATTTTTAAAAGTATTTATAAAATTACATTCAAGCTCTGTGTATAAAGTAAGTATGAAACATAAATGAATATTTCAGATAAGGGAGACTCAATCTGTATTTTAACCATCTTTCTAACATGCTAGCTGTCCATGTACCAAGATCCTTTCTGGGGGTGCGTATTCCATCTCAGAAAATTGTTACTTGCATTCTGAAGTGGAACAGTTCAGGGAAGACTGTGTCACATGTTCATTTTGTCACACCTGTATCTATACCATGACACATTTCAAGATAATATAGATTAAGTTTTACACTCCCCAATTCACCATTTGCTTGGATGTGGTAGTGAAACAGACATATGTTCCAGTCATGCTTCTTTTCCTTAGCCTGAAAACTTTTCCTAAATGTCTCTCTCATCAACTCTGCACTCAGGCAATAAGTGAGGTCATTCAGTTTGTGACTGAGACAGATATACAAGGCCTCATAGTCACTTTTGCTTAGAAGTTCTCATTTCATACAACATACCAAAGTGTGTAGAAAAGAAATGAGCACTATTGAACTCCTGAAGAAAACAAATGGGCTTCAGTCTTATACAGCAATGTCCTAAGGGTCTATATAACCACCCAAATTCAGTACTCAACTAAAGCAATCTAAATAGCAGCTGTGGGATTACAAGTGATTACTGATACTCTGAATAATTAATAGTGGAAGACTTCCTTATAGCTGCTGAAAAGGTAAAAACCTCAACAATAAACTAATGTGACCATTTATTTGGTAAATAACATGTACACACTAGTAATGCCGCTCTTCAGATGGAACAGAAAAAAGGGAAGAGAATAAGGCACTTCTTCTCCTTGCCTTTGTTGGGCCAAACGTTTTAAAATTTACATTTCACTTTCTAGTAAGTCTTACTAATTAATTGAGATGTCTGCCAATGTAATCAGTAGGAGCGTTGCACGCAAGCAATTCTACACATCCAGCCATTTAATAAGGACTAGGAAAACTTTATTTGTCCACTTGGATAATCTTAGACAGTTTGGATTTTACATATCTATCACTGGCTAGGTATACTTCAATCACTGCAACTTTATGTGCTGCTACTTTAAAACAGGAATCCATCTCCTCAAGCAGGGACCAGATATTTTGTGAGGACCCTTCCCCGAATGTTGTCAGACTGCAACTCTCATCATCCCTCACCACTGGCTGGGTAGGGTAGGGCCTCTAGGACTTCTTGTCTGAGAACATCTAGGTAAAAAGGTATTTCCCATTGACAAGGTTGTCAAGTCATATCCAAGTGTAGGGGACGGTGCTCATCTCCGTTACTAAGCCAAACAGCCAGCGCTGTCAGAGACTACTCTGTGATTCTGTGGCCAGCATGATTGCACAGAATGCTGTTTACCTTCCCACCAAAGTGGCACTTATTTATCTCCTTGTATTTGCATGCTTTCGATGAGAGCCACAACATAAACATCCCTTCCCTAAAGTCCTGAGCACTATGGTTTTGGTCCCATCTGTGTGGTTCCTTGATACATATATTACTTGAGTGCTCTGGGAAACAATTCCCATACAATGAAGGTAACACATAAAAACAAACCAAGCCTAAAGAGTTTTAATACCTTAGCAGCTTTACAATACACTTGTCACTACAGCACATCCTTCCCCATCTCTTTCCTCTTTTGTAACTATTTCCCTGTAAATAAGAGTAACTTTGCTGGATCAACCTCAAGAGTCATCTAGTCCTGAGTCACACTCTGCCTTAAATCCCATTTTTTGGAGAAAGGGGGGATATAAATGAATTGATTGATTGTCCAACATCAGGCTTTCTCACAATGGATAGATAACGACCCATCCACAATACTTCGTCTTCACTGTAAATTTTGCAAGAACAAAAGGAATAGACACTTTGATATTCTGAGTCTTCCCTACCCCAACAAAGCTGTTCTTCAATTCTGTAAGCATGGTTTTTATGGAAGACTACTATCAGTAAAGCAACTTGGGCTGCATTTGCATTGCAAAAAATAATGCAGTCTGACACCACTTTAACTGTCATGGCTCTATGCTATGGAATTCTAGGATATGCAGTTTTGTGAGACATTTAACCTTCTCTGTCAGAGAGTGCTGGTGCCACAACAAACTACAAATCCCAGAATTCCATGGCAGTTAAAGTGCTGTCAAACTGCATTATTTCTGCAGTGTAAATGCAACTTTAGTTGGTGCTGATTGCATGACTAGAATCTATCCCTTCCTATTATTCCCAACACTTCCTGAAATGCCATTCAGAGCTAGGGAGCAGCACCGGAGATGGCAGAGCAGTCACAGCTATAGCAGCAACCATAAACACAACTCTATTCACAGATCTTAGGATCTCAGAAAGTGATTCCTTACACAAAATAGCTACATATGTTGGGTTGCAACTGGGGCAGAGGGTCAGGATCTTTAATGGCATTCAGCCTACCCTGTACGTTGCTGTAGCATTTGAGTCTCTAGATGTGATTTTAATTAGTTACTTTAGTTTTTAAAGCTATATTAGAAAGCTACAGACAAATATTTTGAGTAAATAGGACCAAAACATAATGCTGGACTAGTAGCAGATGCAAGTGGGTCTTTGGTATCTGCTGGCGTTTGGCTCCATGGATACCAAAATCTATGGATATTCAAGTCCCATTATATACAATGGTGTGGTAAAATGCTGTCCCTCATATAAAATGGCAAAATCAAGGTTTTTTTGTCCACTTGGATAATCTTAGAAAGTTTGGATTTTACATATCTAACACTGGCTAGGTATACTTCAATCACTGCAACTTTATGTGTACATCTTGGGAATTTTTCTGGGAGGGAGGAATTTTTATGGGTGATTTTAATGAATTTTTATGGGGCAGGGTTATGATTTTGAAATTAGGGGGGGATTTTCAAGCCATTGATGGTTGAATCTGTGGATACAGCAGAATACAGTAGTGTTCCTGCATGGCAGGGGGTTGGACTGGATGGCCCATGTGGTCTCTTCTAACTCTAGGATTCTATGATTCCAACTGTATATTTAAAACACACACAAATTGATAAACCAAATAAATTTTATGAAAACTGAAGTTACTGTGCAAGATGTACAATTACTAGGCACTGAATGTACAATGTGTCAGACTATATATCCTATCATCCTAATCCAATGTCACTGTAATAGTTGGGGATAATGGGGTTGTAGTCCAGTGCATCTGAAAGGCTCGTGTTGAGGAAGGCTTACAGAAAAGTCAAAATACTTAGTAGGCTGTTGCTTACTGAAACTTGTCTCATGAATAAGTTTTTTTGTCTTTGGGAATAGAAAATGCAGATGTGCTACTCGTGTCTAATAGTTCAGTGAAGAAAGCTCAGTTATTGGACAAACTTTTTGATGTACAAAAAGGGAAGAACAAGAGATATATTTCACAAGATCCGAGAAATCAAAGGAAAATTCAGACCAAGGACTGGGATGCTCTATGACAATAAAAATAACATAATTCAAGACCAGGAAGGAATAAAAAGATGTTGGATGCAATACACAGAAGAATTATATAAAAGAGATGACAAATTGAAGGGCACATAGAATGAAGAGCCATATGAAGATGAACCTCAAATTCTAAAAAACAAGCTAGAAACTGCAATAAGAGAAATGGCAAAAAAAAAATCACCAGGAACAGACGATATTACAATTGAACTGCTGCAATCCACATTGACAGAATCAACTTTAGTACTGACCAACATATGTCAACAGATATGTAAAACAAAATGATGGCCAACAGATTGGAAGCGATCAATATACATCCCCATCCACAAAAAGGGAGATACAAGAGACTGCAGCAGCTATAAGACCATGGCAGTGATCTCCCAGGGAAGCAAAATTATACTCAAAATTCTGCAACATAAAACTGCAACCATACATGGAGAGAGAAATCCCAGAGGCCCAAGCAAGGTTCAGTAAAGGAAGAGGCACTAGAAACCACATAGCAAACATACAATGGCTAATGGAGTGCACCAGGAAATTCCAAAAGAAATCAGCATGTGCTTATAGACTATAGCAAAATTTTTCACTGTATAGATCATGAAAAGCTATGGAATGCCCTTAAAGACATGGGAATGCCAACATATCCTCGATAGTCCTGATGAGGAATCTGTACTCAAGACAAGAGGCTACTGTCAAAACAGAATACAGAGAAACAGAATGGCTCCCAATTAGCAAAGGAGTCAGCAAAGGCTACATAATTTCACCCTCTCTGTTCAACTTGTATGCACAACATAAGAAAAACATGCTTGGACACAGAGGGAGGAGGAGTGAAAATAAGAGGAAGGAATATCAACAATCTAAGATATGCAGATGACACCATAATATAAGCAGAACACCTGCTAAGGAAGAACAAAGAAGAAAGTGCAAAGGCAGGCTTAATGTTGAACATAAAGAAAACAAAAATAATGACCAACGAGGACCTTCACAAGTTCAACCTAGAAATGAAGAAATAGAAATAGTAAAAGAATTCTCATACCTGGGATCAAACATTGATAGAAATGGGGACTGAAGTCAGGAAATCAGAAGAAGACTAAGAATGGGGAGGATGGCTATGAAGGAACTAGAAAAGATTCTAAAATGCACAGATATACAACTAGCACAAAAGTCAGAATCATACAAGCCATTGTATTCCCTATTACCATGTATGGCTGAGAGCTGGACAGTTATGAAAGAAGATAGGAGGAAAAGCAATTCATTTGAGATGTGGTGCTGGAGAAGAGTGCTGAGGATCCCATGGACAGCTAAAAGGACAAACAACTGGGTCCTATAACAGATCGAGCTGGAAACCTCCCTGGAAGCCATGATGACCAAACTGAGGCTGTCATACTTAGAAAAGGCAATAATGCTGGGAAAGGTGGGGGGAAGTAAGAAGAGAGGAAGGCCACATGCCAGATGGACTGTATTAAGGGGGTCATGGGTATGGGTTTGCAGGAATTAAGTAGAGCAGTGGAGGACAGAGGGTCTTGGAGATGTCTCATCGATAGGGTCAAGGACACAAAACACACACTTCCTAGTAAAGTTAACCTTCTGGGGATGGCACATCTGTACAGAACACTCATGATGCGAATTCCCTTCACCTCCTTAGACCAGCACATGGATTCATTCATTAAGTATTCTCCTAGCTTTAACAGCATCACATGCCTTCAGTCTCTGGCATAACTGAAACTTTATGTTCATCTGAACATGGGCAAAGCAGGACTGGCAACTGCTCCAGAAGACTACAGTCAGAATCTTACTGATCAGTTTCAACTAAAGTAGATCCACTGAATTTATTCTTATATAGTGAGTCAATGGGTAGACAAACTGCATTGATTTAATAAGAGTACTGTACTTGGGACTAACAAAACAACTCAGACTAGAATATTTTAAACGCAGGAAACAAGAAAACTTGAAAGCATCTATACTTCACAGTTATCACCATTTAATAATACTTCACCTACTGTGTTTTCATCCTATGGAATCCTGGTCTTTCTAGTTTCATGAGACTCTTAGAATTCCCTATAGAATGCTGTAATTCAGGGTGATGGACTGCAGCTGTCCAGCAGAGAATTCTAAGTCCCTCACAAAATTACAAATTCCAGGATCCTGTAGAAGGAAGCCATGAGAAAGTGTTATTAAGCTACTGTAACTGTGTAGTGCAGATATATTCTTATGAATCAAAATCTAGAGGAACTTCATGCAAGTAAAGGGCTTTTAGCTGTCATAAATAACAGCAGTCCTAATTATGCCTAAGCCATTTAAGAAACACCTAAGCTAGTAGAGACACAATCTGTGGTATGGCCTGTAGCAACTGCTATTCCAGAAGGCTTCCCACTACAAAGTTCCTCTCCATCAGAGGAAGTGTAAAACATAGCGCTGAAATAAGTGAGACCAAAAATAACTATACTGCACCATATCGTGAGAGGTCAAGTCAATTGAGAATGCTACTTACAGTCTTTTCATTTTAATAGAGGAAATACATATCCTTTCTAATGTTTCCTTGTCTATTCCCATGATTATTTACTAGATCTTATTTTCCCTTTTGAGATTTCAAGTGTCACATTTTAATGGGGCTCAGGAGCATCCATTCTGGTCAGTGATCAATCTACACCCACTTGAGCTTCCTAATCCCACGATGGTCTTGATGATCAGACCATTTGCTCTCCTTAGAATCAACAATGAGCACACCTTAATGAGTCTATTGTGCATAACAAATTAAATGATAACCTCCTGGGGAATCTGAAATTAAAGAAGGTGCTAAACATTTTTTAAAAATACAGTAAGTTTGCTTTTCCATCTGTCCATATAGGCTGTCTTGGGTACTTTCTTTGCATTAGCTCTCTGAAGAAATTTAGAACAGTCAATTAGAGCATGTAACTAACTTACCAAAATTCTTTTACGATCCTTTTCGGATAGGAACTTCACTGGTGGATACTTCTGAGTAAAACTATGAAACATTGCAAAAATGGAAACATAAACAATGTTAAACTTTACTGAGGTTGGTAATTACTACTTCTACATATATGTAGGGTACACTATAAACATTTCAAAACAGAATACTAGTAACTGCTAAAACTAAGCACAAATTATAAGTATGGGTTTTTACTTTGTTGTTTACAACAGACTACTAAAATCACAGAATTTGGAAACAGTCCCCCTTTTTTGGACAACTCCCAGCTCAGCATGACCATTGATCATGCTTGTCATGGTATTATGAGCTGCAGATAAAAACAAACAACCCACTTTTCTCACATCTGTATAATTTAGCTCAGCTCTGCATACTTTTGTACCGACACATGGCATACATTATGTATCAGCCCATATAGCCCATATCAGGGCTGGCTTTTGCCCTCTTGCTATTTTGGACTACACCCCCCCCACACACACACACACACTCTTAATCAGCAAGACTAGTGGTAAGCTGTATTTTTTAAAAAAATCTGATTCCAGCTAAACATAAGGAAGAGGCTCTTTAGGCTAAGAACTGGACTACCTTGAAGGGTACAGGATTCTTCTTGGGAAGTCCTTAAAAAGAGATTAGATGGGCATCTTTTAGGAGTGCTTGTTGTATATTCCTGCATGGCAGGGGGCTGTGGTCCCTTCCAGCTCTATGTTTCTATGAACCGGAAGGACAATGGCCTCCCCACCTCTGGCTTAGATGTTAAGATAAGATAGCCTCCTCCACCTGTATTCATGGCAGCTTCTCCATCTGGGCTGAGTAAACCTCCTCAACAGCATGGGATGGGGGAAGGCTGACTGCTAGAAGAATGGGGAAACATTCAAAATAGAACTTTGCTCCTAAGGGAAGTTAAACTTAAGTAAGGTCAAAGCAGGAACATTTCCTGTATCTTGCTCCTCTCTCCTATCTCACGTTTCACAAAGGACTTGTACACAAAGCAGCAGATGAAGGAAAGGATGGAAAAATTTTCTGCAGTGCCCTTCTTTATCTCAGAATTGACAGCAATGTATACACATTTTAGAATATTTTTCTAAAAAGACTTTTCTAAGTGCTCCATTCATTTTCACACATTTGTATGCCACAATGGTAGAACACAATGTTAGAAAGTCCTGTCTTATTATCCATAAACTGTATGATGATACACACAGCACTTTCATTTTTATTTTGCTCTTTCTAGGAGGAGGGGCTAAGGAACCACAATGTGAACCAGAATCATGTTGTCCCAATGGGGGTCCTGGCTTACTGTACAAGCCAGAATCAAAGATTACAGTTGGTTCTTAATTTTGCTTGCTTGAAAGCAACTAGTAAGGAACCTCAATTCATTTGTTCATGATAAATTTTCCGACAGTGGTTAATTCAGCTGCTCCCACTTGGGAGAAAAAGTGCTCTGTGCAGTAACATGTACCTGATGAATGGGAAGCTAGGATCCAGTGTTCTGTGCAACAAGCCAATTGTGTGAATGAAATTTGAAGAATAATTGGTGCCATGTGACACCCATTTGAATGGAATAAAAATAATCCTATTTCGAAGGAAATCTTTGCCATCTTTAAAAACCAAACTGTTGTTCATCTTGGATCCTGATATCCCTTTGCTTTGGTATAAATTTACCACACAAAATTAGGGAAAATTTATTTTAAGGCGGTCAAGAACCTTGTTACAAAGCAGCACATTTTCTAAACACAGCATTGCCCTTGAGGCCATTAGTCAATTTTTGTGCTTACAAAACATCCTTGATGAAATAAAAATTACTACTAAAGTCTGGGAACTAAAGGTCACATATGCTCCCCAATTCCAGAAGAGCTATTTCTTAGAACAGTAGATCCTTATAATTAAATAGAGGAGGACTCATTGGTAATGGATATGTTTGTCCAAAAACCAAAAGACTCTACACTCTCAGTACAGAAAAGGTTGATTCACATGTTGCCACAGTGACATATTCCACAACCCACCTGGAATATGGGCAGACATTCAGGTAGCGTGGAATCCCATGTCCTTGGCTCCTCTGACAGTACAGTCTTTCATTTAATGTCCATGCTCCTGCAATAATGTCTTTCACCTAAACATTATTTTAGGGAAGCAGAAAGCATCCCAGGAGACCTGCAAACAACATATGAACTGGCCCAAGGCTGGATTTCAGTGACCATGTTCAAGACCATGTTCTGAAGCTTATTATCAGGGTCCTACTAATGCACTGAGTTCAGGAGACTCACCTTTCTTAAAACTAGGACAATTGTGTCAAGCACACACTGCACAAGATGGGCCCACAAATTTCATAGAAGATGCAAGAGACATGCCTCAGGATCTTCTAAAGATGGTATTTATTAGTAAAAAAGCCCCATATGTTTTGGCCTATGTGTGCTCTTGAGGCTTTATTTGGGGGGCAGTTAGAGTCAAACTACAGAAATTTCTGAACCAATTTTCTGAAACAAATTTCTGATTTTGCTGTAACTGCTTTTGTTGTTGTTAATTGCCCTCAAATCGATTTCAACCCATGGCAATGGAATTCCTAACTTCAGAAATGTGAGTTTGCTTTTAAGCAGCGGAAACACATCAAACTTTTCTACTAATAAACTGCAATCTTTTTAGCATCGTGAGTTGTGTCTCTTGCTTCTTCTATTGATTCCATTGAATGTTCTCCAACCCTTGTTTCCTTTCCGCTAAATTCCTTGCACTATATCTTGCTACAATAATGTTAAGTAGTGATTTCTTTTCAGTACTATATGTCGAAGCTCCTATGTTCAGGGCAATTGAAAAGCCCATGGGGGAAGCAGTCTTAACATCTACTAGCTTTGCAGGTGAACATCACTGATGGTAGAGAGAACCAGAGGCATGCTACTCTGGCCAACTATTTCTGATTGACCAGCATCAGCTAGCAGTTTTTAAGCAGCACAGCTACAAAGTGACTCACTGTGCTCCTCATGACTCAGTCAAATTTATTATTATTATTTATTATTTATTATTATTATTATTATTATTATTATTATTATTATTATTATTATTTCTATCCCACCCCTCTGCATAGGCAACTGGGCAGCTTACAACATTAAAATACAGTAAAAATGCAATACATATCCCATAAACCCACCCACCTCTTAAAATAGTATTAAACAATGAAGCAATTTAAAACATACTTAAAATAGATCACAATAATACACAACAAACAATACAAAACTGCGGCAAAGATTAAGGGAGAAGGATGGGCTAACTCTTGAAGGCCAGTATCTGACAAGCAGCATTTATTTATTTAGCCATTTTACAAGGATACAGAAGAATTTAGGCATAACCTGTATTTATTTATTTTTTTTAAAGGTTATCTCCAGCATAACTAAATCCCCAGGGAGGTATAATGGCCCTTTAACCTTTGGATAGTGTTTGTAACACTGGAAGGTGGTTAGAGTTTCAAGCTGACTTCAGGTATAAATATTACTGGTTAGAGCATTTTTGAAATACCCTGCAATTATGGGAATTATTATCTTGGTGTATCAAAGATAGGAAGAAAAGAGAAGATGGGAAATTGTTAAGAGGTATTGTTTCATGCTGAAATGCCCACTTTCATTTTGTAGCCGAAGAAACATGATGTCTTGAGAATACATGACAACAGTTTGTGAGTCTTGCCTGTCAAATCAGGCAGGGACTGACTTAGCTGATTAAACAGTAGACATCCTTTAGAAATCGGGAATACAGAATGACTGTGGCATAGTGTGTTTGAGAGCTGCAGCCCTAAGACTGAGAGAAGTACTTGTTTATTCTGTGAACAAATCTGCAGCATCTGTCACTCTTATCTCATTTCAGTGGATGAAAATAGATGAAGAAATTCCTCTTTGGCTCACAGGGAAATCTGCCAGATATGATAAGAGCCTGTAAAAGTACATACTATTATAGGCTACTATGAATATGAATATATAGCACTAGGAAAAAATAAGTGGTAATTGTTTTAAGTACTGTATTAGGTCACAGTGACATTTGCAAAGACAATCACTAGGTCACTGTGATATTTGGAAAGATTGTTACTTCTGTGTTAAAGAAATGTTTTGAAAGGAATTAACCAATACAATTTATTTTTGGTATAGAGCAATGGTTCTCAAACTTTTATACCTCAGGTATAAAACTTTTGGACTTCAGTTTCCACAAACCTCAGTAAGGAATTCTGGGAGCTGAGGATCAAAACATCTAGACAACCAAAGTTTGGGAACCACTGGTCTAGAGTTAGTAATGTTACAAATATTTAAGTTTGAATTTTGATGTGAAATTGGTGATTTGTTATGTCATTTGAATTTTAGATTAAAAAACATGATCTGAGATGTAGGAATTGCTTTTGTACCAACATCAAAAATTTAATTAAAGTACCCCCCTTCAAGATGGCTAAATAAATGAAGTTGGTATGAAATTTACTAAATGCTACTGCATATCAGCACAGTCCATTATAAACTGATGCTGCTTGTCAGATACTGTCAAATGTCGATTTGTGCCAAGCACCACTATATATGAAGTGCTGGTGTTAACTCAGTATTTTGTACTGAAATTTGCATAGGAGAACTTGAAGAGGTAGACCTGATTTATTTTCTCCCCATCTCTTAGCTTTGTTACCTCTGCTAGTTCAACTTTAATTTCCATTTGGGAAAGCTCTTTATACTATAATCCTTATTTACTCTTACCTAGGAGTCCCACTGAATTCAATGAGACTTACTTCTCAATAGACATTTACATGTCTGCACTATTATGCATGCTACAGACACATGTATAAGTCTAGAAATGTTAGTCAATCAATCCAAAAAACCTGTGTTGACTCATCCACAGGTCAGTGTAAGTACCATTCTCTTCTCTGAGTAGAGTGGTGAAAGATGAGATTTTAGTCCATCCTAAGAGAACCTAAAAGAAACAATGATCCTCTACTCTCTCTGCTGGGTGCCACCTCTAGCATTTTTAAATTGTTGGGTGGAAAAATTCCTGGCCAGCTTTTTGGTGCTCCCCCCTCAAAGGAATACCACATATTGGGGGTCGGTATTCTGTTAAGTTCTCCCAGGACAGACTAAGCTCTTACGTTTCGGGTCTCAACTCAGAGAAGGGGATGGTTCCTTTTTTGGCAAGAGTGACCTTAGGCAAGTCTCTCATGCTCAGCCTCAGAGGAAGGCAAAGGAAATCCCCCTCTGGATTTTCTTGGCAAGATTTAATCAGAGAGGATCTGCCTTTGCCTCCCTCTGAGGGTGAGAGTGTGTGAAAGTCACTTTGTGGCTTTCCACAGCCAAGCAGGGATTTGAACCATGGTCTCCAAACTCACAGTCCAATACTCAAACCACTATATGCAAACATCTTTACAGCAATTGCACAGACCTGCTTGAGATATCTGTCAAGGGATTCTCCTATAACCAAAAACTTAAGCTTAATAACAAGGCTAGGAGGCTTAAATATTTATTGCAAACAGGAATGCATTCTGTTGCAAAATTTCATGCAATTCAGGTATTCTCACCTAGGATCGTTGACATAAATCCAACTTCTAGTCCCAATTAGAGCAGACTCATTAAACCAGGGGTCGGCAACCTACAGCCCCCGGGCCGGTTCCAGCCCAGCACGCCGGAGTTGCAGGCCCAGGCGGACTCCTGCCGCTGCCGCCGCCGCCACGGCGGCTCCTCCTCCGCCTGCTTTGGTCGGGGCGCGACTGCGCGCGCCGTGGCCGGCATTTTTTTCTCCAAAATGGCAGCCGCGACGCGTTTGCGCATGCGCAGGATTTGCGCATGTGCAAACACGTCGCAGCCGGCATTTTGGAGAAAAAAAATACCGGCCGCGGGTGGAGGCAGCGGCGGTGGAAGCAGTGGAGGCGGCGGCAGAGGCGGAGGTGGAGGCACCACCGCCTCCGCTGCCGCCTCTGCCTCCGCTGCCACCGCCGCCTCTGCCTCCTCCTCCGCCACCGCTGCCAAGACCGCCGCTTCCGCTGCCACCGCCACCCACCTCTGCCTCCTCCTCATCCTCCTCCTCCACCGCCGCCAAGACCGTCGCTTCCGCTGCCGCCGCCACCCACCTCTGCCTCCTCCTCCTCCTCCTCCTCCGCCACTGCCTCCTTCACGACCGCCGCTTCCGCTGCCGCCGCTGAGGCCGCTTTTGGCAGAGCGGGACGCGGCCAGCATTTTGGTCTCCAAAATGCCGGCCGCGTCACGTTTGCGCATGTGCAAATGCGATGCGACCGGCATTTTGGAGACCAAAATGCCGGTCGCGTCCCGCTCTGCCAAAAGCAGGCTCAGCGGTGGCAGCGGAAGCGGAAGCGGCAGCCGCGGAGGAGGAGGAGGAGGAGGAGGAGGAGGAGGAGCCAGCGGCGGCGGAGGAGGAGGTAGCGGCAGCGGAGGAGGAGGAGGAGGATGAGGAGCCAGCGAGTGCGCGATAGTGGAGGGGGCAGGGGGGGCCGCGTGATAGTGGAGGGGGCGGGGCGTGCGTGATAGTGGAGGGGCGCGCGCGCGCCGCCATTCCCCCCCCCCCCTTGGCCCAGCCGAGATCTGGGCTAGTGGAGACCGATCCAGGTCTCAAAAAGGTTGCCTGTCCCTGCATTAAACCAATGGTATTTACTTATGTCTTGACTTATCATTTAGCAACTGATTCAATAGGTTTACTCTAAAGTTGAGAGCAGCAAAAGGCAAGTGACAGTCTATTACCAGATTCCAAAAACATGCATACCTTTTCTCAAGTTCTTGGATCTTTTCTCTTAAAGGTGCAAGAACCTAAAGGCAAAATTAAAAATAAATACTTGGTGTTTTTCTTTACATTAACACCCTTACACACAAAAATGGCAAAGCATTTAAGGAAGAATAGGAATTACAAGCAATGTGTAGCTATTCTTAAGATTAAAGGGCAGAAATTCACCTGCTTAAGTGGCAACCACAATTATACATGCTGCACAATTTCTTATGGATTTATAGTAGCAATACATTACTTTCTTAATGGCTGCATAACAGGTACACATAATCCAGAAGCAAAGGTTGTTCCCAAAATAATCTATTTAAATGCTGTTTGATTCCAAAAACAGCTTGATTTCCAAAATAACCCACTTAGATACTGATTTATGTTTATGATAGGTACACAGAAAGGAAAGTAGGTCCAGGAAATACTAGGTTAAATCCAGACTGAATCATACTTAGAGTAGCTCCAGTGAAATCAATGGGATTTAAATTTATAACTAAGAAGTTTCACTGATCTGAATGAGCCTACCCTATATATGACCTGGACCAAATTTATTTTCATGTTAGCACCATTGAAATAATAATTAAGCATGCCAACAAAAATACAGGAATATACTCATGGGACATATTTGATGCACATGAAGGCTTCAGACAGGCTGCATTACATTGGGGAGTTCTGGATAAAATTTAAGCCCAAGTGTAATTGTAGTCCCCAAGAGATGACCCACTGAATCAATGGGATGTAGGGCCCAAAGATTCAACAGCTCTATTCTAAATCAGGGTTTAGCATCTGAAGCAAGATTTAATATCTGGGTTTAGTATCTAGGAAATTATCTGGGTTACAGATTAATGAATGTTACATATATTGTATTCAAGCCTAGGTACAAAATGGGGCAACAGAAAGAATATAATTTTCATTAAAAAACAAAACCCCAAAACTGAACCAAACCAATTCTCCATTCTGCCCCCCCCCCAAAAAAATACTGCATGTTTCTCACAAAAGAAGTCTAGCAAAACAACATGCTGTGTTGGGAGTGTTCTGTGAGTTTCAGCAACATTTTTCAAAGAGAATAAGAGAAGTCGTCTCCATTCAACAGAAAGAGTCAGGGAAAAGCAGCCAAGAATTGATACAGTACTAAAAATGAAACACTGAATGACATGGGGAATGCAACAAATTGTAATACTGACCTCTTCAATTTTATTTTCTACTTTCTGGTCACCATTTTCTTGGATGGACCTGTTAGATATAAAGATTTTTTTTTAAAAAAAAAATAGCCAAATATGCATCTACTCCATTAGAAAGTAAAATTATTAACTAATTTTACATTTGCATTTCAATATCTTTAATTAAAAAGTAAATAAAATAGAAGCCATTGCCACTCAAATCCAAAGTGTGGGCTAAAGCTGCAGTGAAAAGCAACTCTACACACTGTGAAGTCGTAGGCTTTCATGGCCGGCATCCATAGTTTTTTGTGGGTTTTTCGGGCTGTGTGGCCATGTTCTAGAAGAGTTTCTTTCTGATGTTTTGCCAGTATCTGTAGCTAGCAAAAGACACACACATTCCTAGTATACCTAAGAACAAAAATCATTCACAAGACAAACAGAAAACTTCAGAATATTATCAAATCATTTAAATAAATCTGCAGAGAACATTTGTGAGACATATCATTACAAGGAACTAGATCTCTGCCACACTGAAAATATGTATCCTATTTGGAAAACTGAACATCCAGGAACAAAGACACTGTTACTGTTGCTAAGACAATAGATTTGAGGGCTAGTTCACAAACGCCATTGGCACATAAGAACTAGTTGTGCAGGGATGTAGGAGGTATATATGCACACCCACCTCCTGCACACAGAATGTCATATACGATCTGATGCACACATATATACGGATGGATTTACCACAATCATATAAGAGCTACACTACACAATTACACAAGAGCTATGACATTCTACAAAGAGTGGCAACTCAATTTTATGCTTCAAGGATACCATTCCTTGGACTGGAGTGAAGGTGTAAGATTTTTATTTTAAAAGTAAAACAGGTTGCTGGGTGAAACCTTGCTGAACTATATTATAGGTATTCATGTGCCAAGACACAACCAGAGCTCGTGCAACAGACAGTTATACTCATTTAGGCAGCATGGAACCCAGCTCACATTATGCAACCTCTGCAGGACTAGCACAAGTAAACACTTATTTTTACTGCTAGAGAAATCATATCTGACTTTCCACACACAACAGGAAGCAGGAGCTGTTCTTTGTTATTTTTTTTTTTGAAGGAACATTTTTATAAAGTACTTGTTTTCATAAACACAGTTCTGCTGTATGTGACTTTGTACTACTTGAACACAAGCAATTTAGCACCCGCTGCAGAGTGAGCAAAAACAACATTGCAGTAAAGCCTAAGATTTATCCTAGGATAATAATAACTACAGAGGATACATCTGCACTGCAGAAATAATGCAATTTGACACTGCTTTAATTGCCTTAACTCAATGTTATGAAATTCTGGGATTTGTAGTTTTGTGTGATGTTTAGCCTTCTCTGTCAGGGGGCTCTGGTGCCACAACAAACTACAAATTCCAGGACTCCATAGGATGGAGCCATGACAGTTAAAGCAATGACAAACTGCATTAATTTTACAGTGCAATTAGCCTAAGATTTGACTGTAGATCCATTTCAAAAAGAGATTGAGAATAAATTTGTAGTTGTAGAATGTCTATATTCTGTTTAGGTTCAGACTGTTCTAATAATGTTCTAATAATGAAAATAATAATTTCTTGCTAGTGTTATTCTGCATTGAACTGAGCTTATAAATATAATTGGAATGATCCACTTACTACTATGGGCTATTTCTGCTTGCTCCCCCCCCCCCCCAATACGAATTTAGTTTAGTTTCCATATGTAGTAAATTCTTAATGTAGTCCATCCATTAAATGCAAGACAGTGGAGAAATTTGAAGACGCTAATTATAAACCTCACAGATTTTTTGATCAACTTTCCTAAGTTAGGCAAGTTCTAACAATGACAAAACCTTGTTCTTACCAGTTGAACAAAGCTCTCTCCAATGTTATGTTGCTCATATTTTGAGAGTCAGTGTGGTGTAGCAGCAAAACAGGGCCATTCCCACTTACATTTAAATTAGTTCGTGAATCATGGTGAGACCGGGTGGCTGAAGCAATTAAGGCTGAGGTGCAGTTCCCACTATGGAACTGAATTGCAGCAATGGCACTAGTAGTTCCCACAAGTGCCATTTGCGCTGCCTCTGGGTGGGAGGACCAGCTCTGGAACGGGAGGGACCCGATCCAGACCCCTCTGGGTGGCAGGGGCAATGGAGGCTGAGCAGTTGGGCTTTCCCACCCGCCAGCAGCCATACTCGCACTCTCGCTTGGTTGCCCGCTCTCTCTCTTACCAGCAATAAAGAGCCCCGGGAGCTCTTCTCTCTAGAGAAGGAGGACAAGGACAAGCAGCTGAGCGGCCCTCCAGTAAAATGTAAAATGCGATTCAGGTCCATCATTCACACTTGTTGAACACAGTTCTGAATCGATTTATTCCAAAAAGACTGCCAGAAAACTACTCTTCAAAAAGTGCGGGTTTTTTTGGATTGTGGTGGTCCAAACAATCGAGGTCGCTTCTGAAACCATTCACAGTAAGAACAAAGCACATATACAGCGAATCGCAATTCGCTGTAAATCGTAGTGGGAACAGCCCCAACGTCAGAATAAGATTTAAGAGATGCCAGTTCAAATCCCCAGACAACCAATAAGCTTATTATGAAATGGGCAAGTCTTAGGGCAGTCACATTCTTTCAGCCCAACCTACCTAGCACAGCTGTTGTAAAGATAAAATATGAAAGAGTGATCTATGAGCAATTTAAATATTACAGTTTAAATATTTTCCATGGGAAAAATAAAATAAAATTAAGAGTGAAATACCTGTGTGAGATTGTAAGACCAACAAAAGGAATCATGTAAATTAATTATGAGCTGACTCTCAGTTACCAGTATAGATGGAGGTGGTAAACGATAGGGATGAGGAGTGTTTTTCTGCCTTGGAGCCATATTATGATTTTGGACAGGTCTCAGGATCATATTCCAGTAATAGTCATGGCTTGTGGCATCAAATGGAGACAAAGGAAAGTGGCGACAGCCAGGTAAGTCACACCAATTTGGACATTTCCTACCATACACAGAAAGCGTAGCTCAACTCTATGTGTGGCTACTCCTAAATAAGCCTCAAGCCTTACATACAACAGCTTTCCTGCCTGCAAAGCACAGGCCAGTTAGACCCAGGGCATTTCAAGTTTAAATTATGTTTACACACTTTCTTGCCTCTAATTATAGATAACACAGCTTATGGCCAGATGGAGGACTCTTGTGGGCTTCCTTTGGTCTCTATCCCTAGTTAAGGATGTATTCATACAGATAATGTGCCTATCAAAGCCTCTTCCCCATGTTGATAAAACTTTTGAGGCGGTTTTGCACAGTCAACCCAACCCAGGGTATCATTCAAAGACCTTATTTATATGCATTTTCCACATAGTGGTATCTTTGTTGTTATTTCTGCCTTTGTGTGGGTCTCGACCCATGGCGACCCTATGCGTGAGACATCTCCAAGACCCTTACTGCTTTGTCCAGCTCCTACAAACTCATATTCGTGGTCTCTTTAATAAAGTCCATCCATCTAGCATGTGGCCTTCCTCTCTTTCTACTTTCCTCCACCTTACCTAATATTATTGTCTTTTCCAATGATTCATGCCTTCTCATGATGTGTCCAAAGTACAACAGTCTAAGTCTTGTCACCTTGGCATCTAGGGATATCTCTGGCTTGATCTGTTCTAGGACCCATTCGTTTGTCCTTTTGGCTGTCCATGGGATCCTCAGCACTCTTATTCAGCACCACATCGCAAATGCGTTGATTTTCCTCCTATCTTCTTTCTTGACTGTCCAGCTCTCACATCCATACATGGTAACAGGGAATACGATGGGTTGTATGATTCTAACTTTTGTTCTGAGTTGCATGTCTTTGCATTTTAGAATCTTTTCTAGTTTTTTCATAGCGATCCTCCCCATTCTTAATCTTCTTCTGATTTCCTGGATGCAGTCCCCATTCTGATCAATGTTTGATCCCAGATATGAGAACTCTTTTACTATTTCTATTTCCTCATTGTCTAGTTTGAATGTGTGTAAGTTCTCTGTGGCCATCATTTTTGTTTTCTTTATGTTCAACAGTAAGCCTGCCTTTGCACTTTCTTCTCTGATCTTCCTTAGTAGGTGTTCTGGGTCTGCGAGGTTCTCTGCTAGTATTATGGTGTCATCAGCATATCTCATATTGTTGATATTTCTTCCTCCTATTTTCACTCCTCCCTCTTCCATATCCAAGCCTGCTTTCCTTACAATATGTTCTGCATATAAGTTGAATAGGTAGGGTGACAGGATGTAGCCTTGTCTGATTCCTTTGCCAGTTGGAAACCATTCTGTTTCTCCATGTTCTGTTCTAACAGTAGCCTCTTGCCTGAGTACAGATTCCTCATCAGGACTATCAGATGTGTTGGCACTCCCATGTCTTTAAGGGTGTTCACCTACTCCTGTATTAATTCCAGCATAAAAAAATTGCAGTATGCTTCACATTATCATTGATAAGATTCCTAAGAATCAAATAAAAAACAACCTCTTGTCATTTCTTGGGCTTTCCCCACAACCCAATTCATTAAAGTGGAGAAAGGACAAGTCTTTGACAAGCACATTCTGTCCTCCTCTCTAGGAAAAATGGGATACTTGCTCTGCTCTAGAAATGTCTACACTGCTAGGTTTTAAATTTTAAAAATGAACAACAACAACAAAAAAACATTCATTTTGCTTAACTACATAAATTTTCAGCTCTTCTTTGGCAAATCATGCAGGTTTTCTAAGCTTCTCTGACTTTTTCATCAGGCAAATTTGTTTTTTTAAAAAAATCATACGGGGGGGAGGGGGAAGTCACCGAGTTGAGCAGGGGTTGGCAACCTTTGTTGCCGGGGGGGCTGGGAGGGGGGGAATGGCACGAGGGGGCAGGCGCACGCACATGCGCACAATGCCCGTCGTCGTGCGCATGCGTGTGCGCATGGGGGTACTATTTTGGAAGGCCCCAGGGAAGGCCCCAGCGCGCCTGCGCAGGACAAATTCGCCCGGCGCACACGCACTGGGGCCTTGCCAGGGCCCAGAGAAGGCCCCAGTGCGCCTGCGCAGGGTGAATTTGCACGGTGCACACGCGCTGGGGCCTTCCAAATTGGCACCTGCGCTCGCACGCATGTGTGCGCAAGCACGAGCGCCATTTTGGACGCCAAAATGCCGCCAGCACGTGTGGGGCAGCACGCTGGTGTGCACGGGGCAACAGCAGCAGGATCTGCCCCGGGCCGTATGTTGCCGACCCCTGGTGTTGAGAGTCACAGGCCTCTAAAGCTTGCATGATGTGTTTTGTGCATTTTGGCTTGCCATTTAAGATATTACTCTTTTGTGGATTTGGAATTTTGTTTTATTTTGCTGTATGAACAGCACAGCTACCCCTGATTATGCTTGCTTTCATAAAGATTTGCTCAAGAGGACTTATACAAATAGAAAATCTTGCAATAAAACTATCTAGGCAAAGTCAGCACCAACTCATAGCTTTCATTCCTTCCAAAGGACTCACATACATTTAACTTGGCTTCAGAATGTTTGAAGGGAAATTGATGGAACCAATTTAACATATTTTGCAGCCTGGCATTACCAACTAGTAGAAGTTTTTAAAAGTTAAAAACAAACAAACCAATGAAGGGTTGAAGACCCATAACATCTAAAGCAACAGAAGGGCTGTTGTTAACTGGTCAGGCATATGCTGCAGCGTTACTATACAAAACTCCACATGCATCTTAGATTCCCAGAAATCCATGCTGATTTCTCTAAGGGAATAAACAAAACAGTACAAGGAGAGTCAGTTTCTCAGTTGTCTTTCATGACTCCCAGTCAATAAGCATGTCTCTCTTGCATTGTTAAAATCCAGAAGAGAACACAGACACTCATTATGTATGTGTCCCTGACTGCAGCAGCCATCTTTTTGACCTTATGTGGAAGCCAATATGGAAAAAAATTAGCTAAAGGGCAGAAGAGAAAGACCTTATGATAAATGTTACACATACAAAGCCAGAGAGGCGACCTAGCTTCCCCACACTTCTGAGGAAATAAACCAGCACACAGAAACTTGGATTTTTACAGGAAGGCAGGAAGCCAATCTGGTGGCTGGAAATGGATCAGAGAGGCCTGGATTCACATCTACGCTGTCATAAAGTTCACCAAGGGTGCATCTACACTGCAGAAATAATGCAATTTGGCACCACTTTAAGTGCTGTAGCTCCATCCTAATGAATCCTGGGATTTGTAGTTTTACAAGGTCTTTAGCCTTCTCTGCCAAAGCGTGCTAGTGCCTCACAAAACTACAAATCCCAGGATTCAGTAGGATGGATTCATGAAAGTTAAAGTTGTACCACACTACATTATTTCTACAGTGTAGATCCATTCTTAGTAAGCTTAAAAACAGTCCCTATTTCTCATCCACACCTATTTGCAGGTCTACTGCTGTACACTCAAGAGTTTGTTTCCCCTACTTCTTCAGATGGAAAAACTGGAAATCTGAGGGACCACTGGGGGGAAAAAACTCTTCTGAAACATTTGCCCTGTTGGAACTATCTTGTTTTAAAAGGCTTGAATATTATGATCATTTTAATTTAATCATTTAGGTTAATGTTGTTTAAAAAAAAACACCAAAACCCTGATGGGATGTAGCTATATGGAAGCAAACTGAAGGCACTGCCCCAATATGTAATCTGCACTCCCATTACATTTTCCTTCAGTGCTCAAATTTCTAACAGTACAGTAATTTAAAACTTCAGTTGTGCATTTAGAAATAGTTTAGAAAAAGGGGGTAGGTAAGATTGCCAAGGGAATGTGGACACAGCAAATATAAGAGTTCTTGGTATGAACTGAGAACATGTGTTGTAGTGGTTTGGGCATTGGGCTGACTCTGGAGATCAGGATTCAAATTGCCACTTAGCCGTGGCAATACATTGGGTGACTTCGTGCAACTCACACTCTCTCTGCCTCAGACAAAGACAACCACACTCCTTGAACAAATCTTGCCAAGAAAACCCGGTGGTAAGGTAGTCGTAAGTCATAAATGATGTGATGGACCACAACAACAAACAAGAGATGAATGATTTTCACCCTCTGCAATGCTGGAAATTTGGGGACTGAAGGAAAATTTCATTGGGATGCCCGGTTTTTTTTTTTAGGAGGGGCAGTGCCCTCTTTTTTTCTCCACCTCTAGCTAAACCCTGGACCCCTGTGCCTGCTGTAGACATAATCAAGAGAGACATCCAAATTCATCTCTGTAGCTCATGAAAAATTCCTTGTGAATTGCTGTTTGACTTCTTGTGACCTTGGATATACTGTGATTTGAAGATACTAGACACAAATACATCCTCCATATAGTGTATTTTTATGATTCTATCTACACTTACCTGGTAGAAGCTCTCAATGAATTCAGTACAGTTCAAATTTCAGAGTAAACATGTATAGGATTGCACTGTAAGGGATTTATAATTTTGAAAGGATAATCCTACATGTATCTACTGAAAAGTAAGCTCCCCACCAATGCAAAAAGCAAGCAAGGGCTCAGTATTACCTTATGTTGAGTACATTTCCCCAGACAGCTGTGGGAAACAAAAAGAGAGGAATAAGTTAGTATTCTATGAAAATAATCTGGGACATTTCTGAATGTAAAACAGCTATACTACAGTACATGTCACAAAGCATATATCAAACCAGAGATGGATGGACTGAGCTAAATTTTGTCTATGTCACTTCTGCCTAGGTTCATAATGAAGGCTCTTTTATCTCTTTTCTGAATTACACATGTGGATATCCTCCCATGACACTGTCATAAAAGAAGTACATATGAGGTGCTCTAACCTGTGCCTTTCAATATTATTTTTTACAGTCAACACATTGGCTATTAACCGGGCTACTGCCATGCATGTTAGAAACAGGACCATAAAAATGGAAGTTGGCCATCTTTTTCTTCAGTGTCCTTTCCGTGCCCCATGCTCCACTGCTCAGAAGTTTTGGTTTGTTTAAGGAGCCATAGGACTCACAAATTTAAGCTATGTCAGTCCACACATTCATCCAGCAGATACAGATCAGACATGCTCTCATCAGCATTCTGACTGAAAAATGCCTTGGTCATCTTACTAGAAAATGTGAGATGCTGAAACAAATCAAAATAATTACTCTTCCAACAAACTTTAAAATTAGTTGTGTCAATTAATGAGAACATTCAATGCCTTAAACTGCAAAAAGCTTCAAGCAGAGTATAGATGTGTTCACATAGCACATATTACTTCATTAAAAAAATTAATAAGTAGAAATAATGTGTCATTCACATATCTATCACCATATATGATGAAATAAGGATTTTCCTTTTTTTTTCAGTTTCTGCTTATAAAAGTTTTGAAAACCTTTCTAATGTGTGTACTCGCATCAGTATAAAATCTATCAGACACAGTTACGTACTGTCTACATACATGCTATTTTCTACAAAGAAGTGCCTTATATATTAGGCGTTCATCAAAGCATGAATTCCTTCATTTGCCTCTTTTCTACCACATGGGACCCAATGAACATAAATCATACTTCGAAGAGAGATGCATGACCATAAATATGCACAGGACATTCCTGGGCTTGTAACTTCAAATATGGTGGACTCACATCAACTAATAGACCATTATCCCTTGACCACTAGAAGCAATGGGCAGCTCAGTGGCCAAAAGTGCAAGCGACGGTAGGAAATCCCTGGCTAAAGTCTCATCTCACCTACGACAATCAACAGGACGACCCTATATGGCAATTCAGTTCCACTGAGTGATATCCAAGTAAACAGGATCACACTTAGTTTCAGTTTTGGAAAAGGGGCTGGGCAAGATGTCCTCTGTGGTCTCCCGTCCACATCATTATCGGTTGCCCACTACTTACTAAGTGGTGGATAAGCTTTAGCACTGAGTGGAGTTCCAAGTCCAAATGTGTCTGCTGGCTGTAAATGATGCCATCAAGTACATATGCATTGTCTGAGCCCAGAGTTCACCACATCAGATTCAGCAGTTTCATGCCAATGATTCTGAGCTCCAGCAATTGTGTCTTCCTTTTGGATGTTGGTTTAGGACTGAAGACTAAGTGGCTTTACACAAATTAGTGTTTCTTTCAACCAGAGCTTGGAAAAGTTATTTTGGAGGGATAGTAAAACTCACAGGATATCCCAGCCAATTGTAGGTTTTCCAAGTTAAGCTTTCAACCTTAATGTCCATTCAACACATACACCTTCTTGTAAGCTGGGAATAACCTTTTAGGATGATTATGATTAGGGGGGATGGGTGGGTGGGTGAAGGAGGGATGGGATTTTAATTTGATGTATTGCTTTGAAGTTTTGTAATGTTGTACGCCGCCCCGATTGCCTGGCAGAGGGGCGGGATATAAATAATAATAATAATAATTATTATTATTATTATTATTATTATTATTATTATTATGACCACTAAGATAATGGACATGAAGCACACTGAACACGCCTGAGTGCTACAGGCATCCTTATTAAAATCACTGTTCTTTTCATTAAGAAAAGCAAAAAGGAACTACCATCTGAAACATAGAACTTTTAGAAGGTTTTTATAAAAAGAACTACATCAGTCAACATAAGCAAAGTTAAATTACTCAAAGTATAGCAGATACATACAAATAATTCCTTCACAAAAAGCCTCTTCTATAACAACTGGCTTTCCCACAGCTGCAGAAGCATAGGGGACGGACATCAGGGCAGTATGGGCCACTGGAAGGAAACACCTTTTCTCTCCAAGGAAGAAGACTCTGATGAAAGGCATGTCAGCCTGTTCCTAGACATCAGCTTCCTTCTGCTTCTCAGAAAACAGCCTCACACAATCCAGTGTCATCTAGATATTGTGAACTACAGTTGCCCCTGTTTTCACAGACTTCAAGTCCATGTCCCTCACCCATTCACAGGCAGGAAAGGGGGGGGGATAAAATGGGGCACGGGCATATGCCCCCATTTAAGATTGTGGGGCTTGACTATCTGCAGTTTTCCATTTTCGTGGGGGGGGGGCAGATGGATCCCCCACGAAATCAGAGGGGCAACTGTATAATGTCCATCAATCTGAGATAGCATAAACAACATTCAGGAACAAGAATCCATCACTGGAGGGCAATGAATTGGGACAGGTTTACCTGAAAATTGGAAGGGACTAGGAAATGAAGGTGCCTGTCACTGGCCTGAGAAATAAAGGAAATCACAAAGTTGCAACATTTTTATTCATTGAAGGAAACTAGCCAAGACGGAGGAGCCTGGACTCTAATTTATATATATATATATATATATATACACCTGCTTATAGCTGATCAAAATTGTTCTGGCATTGTCAGTTTCATATCCCTTCTCTGCACATCCTGATATAGAGAATGTGAGTCAGGTGAGATGGTAGCCATCTTTCTGACTGTTATTACCATTTGCCAACATATTACATGTATAACTTGCTTAATCTCTCTCCCAATGATAAGGTATATGAAGGTACAAATGCATCAAGACATATGGGAGCACATACCAGCCCCTTCAAATTTCATATTACAGTATATGTTGGGGTAGTAATTGTTAAAGAATGGAAGAAATACAAGCAGTTTTTCAAAGCATCCTTGATACGAACTACTGAATACAATTCAGAACATAATGTTAGTTTTCTATTACTTGTTTGGAGAGAAACAAGCATTATATAGTATATAATATAGTATTTTCACATCAATAGTAATTTGCTTTCTTAAGCTTGTGATCACAATAAGAGCACCTAGACACTATTTTATTTAATTACTTTAAGCCAATTTAAGAAAACATGGCAGTAAAACTAGCAGAAATAAACAGCTAACTTTATCCTTTGATGGTGAACAAAATGCTAACAACTGATAAATAAGGCTAGCTACAAGACTAATGAGACTAATGAGACATGTATAATGAATAAAACAATCCAAGAATGCCAACCTACTCCTTAAATCAAAAACAGTAAACACACAAGTTCTTTGATTCTTTAATACGCTTGCTTGAATGGGACACTCATATATGGGACACAAAGCAATTATGAAATGCACTTAATTACACATACATTGCTTTAGGACATTTCCATACAGAGCTTCCTAGGTCCACTTGCCACACAAGCAAAACTTCCATAAGGCACACTTAATGGACCTAATGGTTGCTGGACAACCAGAATGTTAAGAACAATCTTAACAATGCTTAAAAATCTTAAGATTTTAAGCATGACTCGGAGAGTGTTCTTCATTGTCAGTATGCAAGCATTCACTATTTTTTATGGCTCCCGTATTCCCTGCTTTGTATAATGTGACTAAGGAGAAAGAAAAGCTGTGTTCTGAACAGAGAAATGCCACCTGAATATCCCAACTAAAAGTATTTCTGTCTGAACTAGAAATATAAGGAGTGAGGAGGGAGGAATTAACAAGAGAATTGTCCATCTTAGTTTCCCGTAGGCAGCTTCTTCAGTTTTTCCAACCTAAAAATTTGAATATTTGGAGGAAAACTGGAAAATCCTCTTGTGAAATATGTGCTCTTGAAATTTACTGCTTCCCTTCTTCTGATATCCCTTGATATAATTTGGAGCTACTTTTTCCAATCCTATACTGCAGAGAGTAAGTCCTGCTGCACAATGGGGCTTACCTCTCATACAATACAGCAGGGGTAGGGAACCTAAGGCCCGGGGGCCAGATGTCCCCCCCCCCAGGCCTTTGGACCGGTCCTTCCACCGACACCACCCCCGCCATGATGATATTGATTATTGTTGTTATTACTTGTTCTTGGAGTTTTCTTGGCAAAATCTCCACAGGGGTTTTGCCATGGCTTTTCTGGGGCTGAGAGAGTGTGCATGCATATTTTTTTAATTATTATTATTATTTTTATTTTTAATTTATTTATTTGTTTATTTATTTTTGGTGCTTCGGCCCCCCAACTGTCTGAGGGACAGCAACCCGGCCCCCGGCTCAAAAAGGTTGCCTACCCCTGCAATACAGTTTTGTACTGTACTGAATTGATACTTTTTAAGTTGTAATATCATTTATTTGAGAGTAAGGCCCATTTAAAAGAGCAGGTTTTATAAGAATATAAAAATGCACACGACCTCTCCATAAACATTTCTAAATAGGCCAAATGAAATGCCCCAGTGTAAGTTATCTCTATTACTCCCTTTCCTCGGGTTCTATAAAGCCAAATCATTAGCCATAAAGAATGCCATGCTGTATTGCCCTCCCTCAGCTCTGAGTATTCCTTGCCTAAGAAAACCCTATGGAATTCATGGGGTCCTCATAGGTCAACAGTTGACTTGAAGGTGCGCACACACACACACACACACACACACACACACAATATCTGTACAGGCTAGATGCAGAAGATTGAAAGTAAATGAGAATTTTATAAGAATATACCGGTAAGAATCAGTCCAAAGGCCTATCTAGACCAACATTCTGTTCATACTGTAGCCAGTCAGTTACGTATGGGAAGCCTACTAGCAAGACATGAGTGCAACAGTATCTTCCCTCTCCCGCTCCCCTGTTCACCAGCACACACACATCATTAGGGACAATGGGACTAGGGAGGTCCCATATTTTTCATATCTGCGGTCGTGGTGTGGGTCCAGTATGGATCCCCCATGGATACCAAGATCCAACTATGTGAAAAATTACTTCCTTTTATCTGACCTGGATATCCCACCATTCAACTTCAGTGGATGACCCTGGATTCTAGTATTATAAAAGAGGGAGAAAAACATCCGCCTCACTTTTGCATCACTATACCTTTTAAATCCACTTCCTCACTTTTTCTTTTCTTTTTTGTTTAAAATTTTATTGACACATACATACTTGATACATACATATAAAATTCTGAATAAATCTACAACGTTGGCATTAAACAGAATACATACCACTAACAAATAAACTTTCATGATCAAAATCAATACCCAGTTATTTATATTTGTTTCTTTAAATACTTCTGCTTCTATATTTAATAAAACAAAGTTTGTTGTGTACTGTATGTAGTCATCCTGAACTTCCTATTGTTTCTCTTCTCATGACTTATTTAAGTTCTTCTACTTCTCTTCACAGATTATTTAATGCTTCCTTCTAATTTATTATGATTTCATGTTTTTTCTCAAGTAGCCATATCTTTCAGTGTTTGTTTCCTGTGTTCTTGTTATAATTTTTGCTTATTATTATTCAACTCCATTTGTTTTTCCAATTGTCGATGAATATCTTTCTCTGTTTCTTCGAATGGTTTACCATTTGCCCAGCAAGTCAATCTGTCCATTTCTGTTGTGTCTAACATTTTCAATACCCAATCCTGAATAGCTGAGACATTTTTTGATTTCTAGTTCTGGGCTAATAATATTCTGGCCATTGAGACCATAACTCACTTTTTTTTCTAAGCTAAGCAGACACATAGGGGAGTTGCTCCAGTGCTTGTTTTGGCTGCCCTTTTCCACACCTTTTATAGCTCTACGATACATTTTTTAGGAGAGGTACTGTTATATGAGATTAATTCAAACAAGCAATTAGGCAGGATTAGAAGGTCAATATTGTTTGAGACTATCAGGTAAATCAATAGAAAAACAAGTGCCACAATGTGGTTTTAATTATAAATCAGGTATCACCAAAGCTGTTCACTTCCAAAGATTATGTATTTTTAACTTGTTAGCCGCCCTGATTGTGCTCAGAGGGGCGGGGTATAAATAAATAAATATATTATTATTATTATTATTATTATTATTATTATTATTATTATTATTATTATTTACACCTGTATTATTTTATTACATGAACCTCAATAAAAATCACAGCATGTGCTAGAACAAAACTATATCATAGCTTAGGCTTTTTCCTGTAATACAAAGGGCAAATGGTCTAGTCCTGTTTTGGTGTCCAGATTATGAGTTAATAAAAACAGAACAAGCCAGCCCAACTACATTTGCCAGTCACTTCACCATACAGAGAATAACAGTCTAAAGGGGAGAGTCTCCACTTCATGTAGAGGCTCTTCACATGACCAGGAACCCTGAAATGCATTGCACAGCAAGGTTGCATGTGTAGCAAAGAGACCTCTTCTTCAGACTACAATGGCAAAGTAAGCAAGTTCACCCAATCTCTCTTCTTTTGCATTCATATTAACCACAACCTTAACTTCTAAACATGCTCCTAGTTGGCACATTATAAGGCCAATGCTTTTAAAAAAGGATCAAACTCAAAGCACCATGATATAAACTATGAAAACTTTACAAATCTATTCCAGGAGCTTATCATTTAGATTATAAGAACACAAAACCTCTGGATAAGAGTTCCCTATTTTGAACTGCCCATACTCATTTCAGTGAATTCATGCTACAGAGGAAGTAAGAAATGGGTCTAGGAACCTCAATGAAAGAGACCAAATGTCACCCTGCACCTATCTCTAAACTGTGGCTAGCCAGACATGCTCTGTCAATCCAATGCTGACATCTCTGAAAGATTTTAACATACCGCATTAAAAGTAACTGAATGGCAGGTCCTTACAATGGATACAAACAGACTAGCAGGTAGAAATAGTTCTGATGAAGATTACATTTTAGTTAACCAACCACCAGACAATAATTTTGCAGTATGCAAATAAAGGATGATTGATCACTTGGGAATGAGCAATGGAGAGCAATAGCAAGACATGAAAGCACCAAAATAAGAAAAATTTGCTTCATATACAGCACTACATGAAGCTAAGAAGAGGGAGGGAAAGCAATGTGTTTGTGTTCATGCACATGTGTGTGTGTGTGTTCTAGTTGTTTATATGGCCTTGTTCTAGTCCCAGCATCTTTGTTCTGGCAAAATGAGTGTGTACTGTTTGACAAACACACTGGACACAAAAGCTCAAATAAGTTGCAGTGGCGGCATTACTCTGATCAAGCTGATATGTAGTCACAAGACCCTATCAGGTTCCATAAACAAAAGGCAATTCTTCATTAACATCAAGGAACATCAAAGCTACCCACCCGACTGTAAGAGGACATCTAAAAGCCTTTTTGTGAATCCATTAGCAGCATTTTAACATTAACTCCAGTGGACAATAAGCCAATTGTTCCTCTCTCAATTTAGTTACAGAATCACACCATTAATTAGACGCCTTACAATTTTAAGCATTTTACCATCCAGACAAAGTCACCCTGCACCTATCTCTAAATAGAGCAGCTGTCAAGAATGATATACCTACTGTGAAGGCCAAGATCAGGTTTGGATTTTGTTCCAAGGAATCATTAACTTTAAAGTTGATTCCAACACTTCACGGGAATTTTGCAAGTGGCATTATAAGAAACTGGTTTCATGTCCTCTAAACTGCATCCAGATTATAGCTGATCAACACCCCCACCCACCCAGTAACATGGCAGTGGTATAGAAACTGCACCAAGTGAGTGCAGCCTTGTTGATCCTCTCAAGCTGCTCAGGAGTTAATAGATGATTGAGAATGCTGATTCTTGAAAAATGCTTACTTTGAGGCATGGGGAGCAGAATAAAGAGTTGGTAGTGCCATGATCTGGTGGCTCCAATCCATATCAATGGCTACTCTCTTTGGAATCTACTCTAAGGATCTGATTTATCTTGGGTTCCACTCTCTCTCCCATAATGTTTCATGTGTACATTGGGAGTTATTTTCCAAAGACATCCAAAGACATCAAGTTCCACTGCATCGGTATACTGGGTTTCCTTAATTTTAATTTCACACTGCCAGCCTTGAGACTGCCACTGCTTCAAGCAGATATTTACAATAAAATCAGCAGCAGCCTGGAAATATGCCATTAAGCTCAACAGACAGGAAGGGATATGACAATGAAGGAAAGGGTTACTGCAGATTTAGAAGGCTGATGGCTCCCTCTTTACTGTCCTGTCAGCAAATGAAAACTTTTGTATTCTGACAGACTTTGCTCTGCCAGCAATTTGGCTTTTAATAGTATGTGATTTTTTTTATTTTTATCTTCTATTTTAATGGATTTTAAATGGTTTTTAATTCTATAGACTGTTTAATAGTAATTTAAAAATATCTTCTGTGTTATTTTACTGATATATTTGCATGCATTTTAATCTGTATTGTTTTAATTTTTGTAAACTGTCTTCAATCCCAGTACTGGTGAAAGGGAGGTATATAAATGAATAAACAATAAAAATACCAACAGCAGACTAGCTTTTCCCAACCTGGTGCCCCTAGGTATATTAAACTACAACTCTTACCATCTCCATCTAACACAACCATCAGCCGTGATGCCTGAGAGTGATGGGAGATAAAGTCCAATGTATCTAGAAGGCCCCAGGCAAGGCAACAGATTTTTGTCATTCTTGTCATGAATGACTTCTGTCATTCTTCCCACTCAGCTATCATGCTGAACCATCAAAGGACAACTCTATTGAACAGACATGTGTGTGTGTGTGTGTGTGTATTGTGCCTTCAAGTTGCCTGTCAACTTATGGTGACCTCATGAATTTCACAGGGTTTTCCTAGGCAAAGAATACTAGGGCTGAGCTCACCTAGCTTCCAAGATCAGATAGGATCTGGTGCCTTTAGGCTATTTAGGCTTATCCCAGTAGAATGTTTCCAAGTACCCCCCCCCACACACACACATATATTATTGCAGGGATGGATAACCTTTGGACCTCCAGGCTTTAGGACTACAACTCCCTTACTAGGTGAGGAAGATGAGAAATTTGGGACACATCCGATTTCCCACCCCATTTCATTTGAACTTATGTTCATTCATTAGTCGTTCATCCGTTTAACATAAAAAGGTCTACAGGATTTCTTTTTAATCACATTAAGTCCAATCCTAATCACTCTGGTTACAGATTTCTCTCTCTCTCTCTCTTATCTTATCTTGATAGGCAGAGAGGAATTAAGTCACTCCTGCTGTTGATTAGTGCCTGTTGTACACTTAGAACCCACAAGTCTAGGTTTCCAACAATCAATAGTTTAAAAACAACTGAATATGTATAACAATATTTCCATCTTCAAAGAAAAAGTGAGTTTTAAATCTAGGGCTTTGTATCAAAAAGTATGGCAGAAAGTTTAGGCAAAGTTGTACCAGTTACTTCACTGTGAGCCAAACTATCATGAGGCACATATATGCCTTTTACAGAAAAAGCAGACTACATAGTAACTCATGCTGTAGTCCAAGAGTAAAGATCATGTGTCCTACTAGATCAGGGTAGGGAAACTGTGGCCACCAGACCTCAGGCATCCCTCAATGCCACTGGAGATGGAAGTAGGTTTTTCAAAAATTATTAAAAAACAAACAAACAACTAGTTTTGCCCCCAAATGCCCACTAGGAGGCATGGAAAAATATTCTTTCCTCTAGGGCAGAGGTAGGCAACCTAAGGCCCGGGGGCCGGTTGCGGCCCCCTGAGGCCTTTGGACCGGCCCCAGGCCGGTCCTGCTGCCGCCGCCCGCCATGATGATATTATTGTTGTTATTACTTGTTCTTGGGGTTTTCGTGACAAAATCTCCACAGGGGGTTTGCCATGGCTTTTCTGGGGCTGAGAGAGTGTGCATGCATATATTTTTTATTTTTTTTAATATTTATTTATTTATTTATTTTTGGTGCTTCGGCCCCCCAATTGTCTGAGGGACAGCAACCCGGGCCCCGGCTCAAAAAGGTTGCCTACCCCTGCTCTAGGGCTACATATTTTAGATTCAGAAAGGACTTTTTTCTAGAAGGAAGTCACTCCAGATTACTTCCTGTGGTTAAAAAAAAAAAAAAGTTTCCCCAGCAATTTGAGGACATAAATAATGGCAAAATTGAGCCCCATCCCTTTGAAAACATGGGGGGGGGGGGGAGAAATTAGATAGACAGACAGACAGACAGACAGACAGACAGATAGTAGGGCTGCAGGGCAGAGTGAGTCCCTCTGAGGTATCCTGGCAGACCAGTGAGGCCTGGGAGCCTGCACTAGCCATGGTCCTGAGTTGGCAAGACCTGGGCAAGGTACATAGTTCATAACCAGGGTTCTTGAAGATGGAGAAAGCTTGTTTTCTGCTATTCCAGAGAATAGGATCTGGAGCAAAGGATTCAAACTACAGGAAAAGCAATTCCCCCTCAACATTAGGAAGAACTTCCTGACAGTAAGAGCTGTTCAACTGTGCAACACACTGCCTCAAATAGTGGTGGAATCTTCTTCTTTGGAGATTTTTAAACAGAGGCTGGATGGCCCTCTGTCAGGAGTGATTTGACTGTGTATTCCTGCATGGCAGGGGACTGGGCTGGATGGCCCTTGAGGTCTCTTCCAACTCTATTATTCTATGCCTCTCATTTGCAAGGTCAACTTGATGGCAAATTATCATCAACAACAACTCCTCCTCCTCTAATAATTGCCCACTCTTGGTCTAGGTGTTGTTGGTTACAATTCCCATTAACCCATCTACAACAGCTGCTGAGAGTAGATCCAACAATAACTGGAAAGTCACAGATTTCCCACTTCTAATCTAGCCCTACTCACTTCAGGAAAGAAAATATAAGAAAAGGATAACGCTGCTATGAATTACAAAATCAAATCTACCTTTGCTGTTGTATACCCAATTTTTTATCATCAAAATTCATCCACAGATTTTGCAAGCAAACCCTACGCATCTGAAATGTTACAGCAAACATGTGCTCTTTATGCTGTCCATTGATGAGTCTTCACATATAATACAACATTCAAATGAAAGTATGCAATTCTAACATCCTCACTTTGTAAGAACTACAAATAAAATATTGGTTCATTATACCAGTGTTTATGGTCTATCACATTCTAAATACAAATCCTTGGGAACATTACAGCATTCTGCTAATGGTAATGCTTGAAGAACATGGAGAACTCATAGCCAATAAAATACTTTACATTTCAGAAGACAGCATGAGAAATATATTGCCAACACATCCAACTGCAAAATTAGAGCTCTCTTCTCAGCTCTTGAAAGCTAATGATCTTTCAAATTATCTTGCTTCTACAGCCTGTTGAGATAAAGCAATAACAATCAGAGATCTTATATTTCAGATGTAAAAGATATAAAAATTATTTCCAAAGAACCAATTTTAAAAAAGTACAAATTCTCTCAGGGAATTATTTGCGACTGAAATCTGGTTCCACTTCATAGTCACTCATGGCAGAGCATGCCTATTTTGTCTACTGCAGACATTATGTGCATGATATATGTCCATTTGTCCACTGTTGTTGTTAACTGCTGTCAAGTTGACTTCATGCAGCAACCCATGAATGAGAAACCTCCAAGTCACCTTATCATCAATGAAGGTGTGGCTTCCTTGACTGAGTCCAAGCATCACTGTTATATGACAACAGGTTGACTCTCCCTTATCCAAAATGCTTGGGACCAGATGTGTGCTTTTTAATATACATATAGTATCTGGACCAAAGTGTTTTGGATTTTTTTTTGAATTTTTGAATACCTGTATTTGCATTTATGTATGTACATAATGAGATATGTACAGAACCCAGGTCTAAACACAAAATTCATTTATGTTTCATATACACCTTATACACATGGCCTGAAGATAATTTTATACAATATTTTTTCGTAATTTTGTTCATGAAATCAACTTTGTGTACACTGAACCATCAGTAGAAGAATGGAAGGAGACAAAGCCCCACATGCTATAAGATGGTCCAAAAACTTTTTTTTTTTCTTAAAAAGCCTAAGGTGTTTTGGCCTTAGAAAGTCCACTTTGATTGAGAGTGCAGACTGCAACTCCAGAAATTTCTGACATTTGCCCCTGAAGAAGGCCAATTGGTGATGAGGACAAAATGCCTTCAGCTTTTTAAGAAATAAAAGTTTTGGGGCCATCACATAAGCACATGGGACTTTGTTTCCTTCTGTTCTTCTTCTTGTACTGTATGTGCTTTGCAGTTGTTGTTGTTTTCTGTTCCTACACTGAACCATCAGAAAGTAAAGGTGTTACTTTCTCATGAAAAAAGTTTGGGTTTTTGGAGTATTTCAGATTTTGGAATTCCAGATAAGGAGGTTCAACCTGTACAACAACCATAATGAAGAAATCCAGAATATAGTGCATGTTGCTAGGAAGAGTGTGCCTTTAATTATCCCACAACTCTCTCTTGTTTATCATTTTTCCTTTTGAGCACTCAAGCTATCACATGCAAGGGTTGTGGAAAACTACTATGAACCACCAAGTAATCTGCTCATTCTTTATCAATGCAACAAGACACAATAAAGGGTTGGCTGGAACACAAAAATGCTGCAGGATATGGGAGAGTTCAGTGCAATTGGATTACAGGAATAGAGCTATCATAGTCTCTAAAATAGCATTTCTTTGAAGGTGGTGTGAATATAACTAACCTTACCAGCTTCATTAGAGAGACCAATGCAATTTTAGGCTGCATCAGTAGAAGTATAGTGTCTAGCTCAAGAGAAGTAATAGCGCCACTCTATTCTGCTTTGGTCAGGCCTCACCTGGAATACTGTGTCCAGTTCTGGGCACCACAATTCAAAAAGGATGTGGAGAAACTGGAGCGTGTCCAAAGGAGGGCAACTAAAATGGTGAAGGGTCTGGAAACCAAGCCCTATGAGGAACGACTTAGGGAGCTGGGGATGTTTAGCCTGGAGAAGAGAAGGCTGAGAGGTGATATGATAGCTGTGTTTAAATATTGAAGGGATGTCATATTGAGGAGGGAACAAGCTTGTTTTCTGCTGCTCCAGAGACTAGGACCCGAAACAATGGATGTAAGCTCCAGGAAAAGATTCCACCTCAACATTAGGAGGAACTTCCTGACAGTGAGGGCAGTTCGACAGTGGAACACACTCCCTCGGAGAGTGGTGGAGTCTCCTTCCTTGGAGGTCTTTAAGCAGAGGCTGGATGGCCATCTGTCGGGGATGCTTTGATTGGGAGTTCCTGCATGGCAGGGGGGTTGGACTGGATGGCCCTTGTGGTCTCTTCCAACTCTATGATTCTATGACAGCATCATATGTGCCATATATACACAACTATAAGTCATCCTCATGTATAAGTCAAGGGGAGGTTTGAGGGCCAAAGTTATGAAATTTTATATGACCCATGGGTAAATCAAAGGCAAAACTTAGGGGCATCTAACCAAGAATATAAACTTAAGGATGAAGCAAAGGAAAATGATGCCAAAGAACTTATAAAGTTCCAGCAGGTATAACTATTTGTGCTCCCACTAAAGGCTGGGTGGATCAGATGGTTGGTGTGTGTGTGTCAGTGCTTCCAGGACAGATTACACACTTGCCTTTCACCAGGGGACAGTTCCTTTTAAAAAAATAAGAATTAAAGTAGAGTACTTACATTGACCTGTGATCAAGTCAACCCAGGGGTTTCGGGGTCAATTTTTTAAACTAAAATTTCTAGACTTATACATGAGTATATATCATATCTACTCAACAGCTTTCCCAAAAGCTACATTTCCAATTCAACTGAAAAAAAAAACCAGAAAATGTAACAATTTGGGGATGAAAAAAACCGATAGCATAACAAACAGAAACAGTCCCGAGTCAAGAAGACCAAATTCACGACTTTGAACTGGCAACGTCAGTTGAACGGGTTCAACCAGTAATGGCCACTTTTGCCCTCGAAGTATCACACAGATTGTTCTTTTTGTTGCCTTCAAGTCCTAAACTGAACCTACAATGGGTTTTCTTGGCAAGATTTGTTTACAGGTGGTTTGCCTTCTGTAATTATACAGATCAGTCTTCCCCAATCTTGTGCCCTTCAGTTATTCCGAACTGAAACTCTCTAGATTTCTGCTTACTGATCAGGACCTCAGTTTGACTGAAATGTCACAACCTGCTGGGCAACTTCTGAAGCCACTCCACATAGCCAGTTCCTACTTTGTGGGGAGAAGGCAGGATCTCAGAAATGTCTGTATATGCCTCCAGAGCCAAATGCAAAATTATTACAGCAGCACTAAGGCCCCTGGAAGATGCCAGCAGATCTCAGTGCTGGTGTCATTTCACATCTGGTCATGGGGAGACAGTTCTGAGGTCCTGCTTGCCCTACAAAACAGGGAATATCCACCATGCAGAGGGATTCAATGAGTCCACAGGGAGTTGGATACTGCAGAGGAAAGGTGGGGAGTAACCAAACCTCACAGTGTCCAAAAATGTTTACCAGGCACAGCCTAACAAGTTACCCACCACAGATACACCGAGATACATACCCGTATTTTCCGGCGTATAAGACGACCCCCAAATTTTCCAGTTAAAACATAGAGTTTGGGATATACTCGCCATATAAGACGACCCCTCTTCCAATGAGGAAAATAAGAAAGTGTTTGGGGGAAGGACTGCCAATATACTAGGTGATGCATTTTGCAGCCAAGTAAGTGACCCTGGGCATGTACAATTTGCGGCCAAGTTTTGCGGCCAAGTAAGTGACCCTGAGCATGTCACACACTCTCACCCTCACGGGATGGTATTGGCAACCACCATTTGAAGAAACATGCCAAGAAAACCCCATGATAACCCCACTGACTTAGGGTTGCCATAAGTCGGAAAGGACTTGAAGACACACAAGAACAACAAAAAAGTCTGCAGTTGTTTCATAGGTAGTACACGGGATTAGGAGCTAGCATGGTATAGTGGTTTGAGTGTTGGACTACCACTCCGGAGACCTGGGTTTGATTCCCCACTCTGCCATGAAACCCACTGGATGAACTTCGACAAGTCACACACTCTCAGCCTCAGAGGAAGGCAATAGCAAACCTCCTCTGAACCAGTCTTGCCAAGAAAATCCCAGGATAATCCGCTGCTGCTTCCTTCTCCTGCCTCACGCCACGCCACACTACGCCACCTCTTCCTCCCCCCTCCACCTCCTCTAACCTGACTTCCCCTCTTCTTCCTCCTCCCGCCTCGTGCTGCGCCACCCCTTCTTCCTCCTCCTCCTCCACCCAGCGTATAAGATGACCCCCGACTTTGGAGAAGATTTTCCTGGGTTAAAAAGTAGTCTTATACACCAGAAAATACTGTATATATGCTCCAACTTTTCTCTCTTAGGGATCATTCACACTTTTTTTTTTTAGCATGACTATACTCTCACTCACACATTTTGAGTATGTTGTTCACACTATGGAACTGCATCTATGCCCATCTCTGTGGGTTTGGTTGCTCACACATGCTGGCACTGGAATAGTCGATGATGCAAATGTATTCGAATTACCGTATTTTTCGGCATATAAGACACACTTTTTCTTCCCCAAAACGAGGGTGGGGAAGTTGCTGCGCCTAATGAAGTGAATATAAAAGCTGAGGGCAAACTGCCGAGGCCTAGGCTAAAAGTAGGCCTCATTTCAGCCTGAGCCTCGGTGCTCCAGTGGGCTCCTCCCATCCCAGGAAGAGCCCATTGGAGCAGCCAGGACGGGGGTGGAAAGAGTGCTCTTTTCCTGGCTAGTTGAATGTGCTCCTCCTCTTTCCACCCCCATCCTGGGTGCTTCAATGGACTCTTCCTGGGGTCAGAGGACATCCTCCCATCCCAGGAAGAGTCCATTGGAGCACCCAGGACGGGGGTGGAAAGAAATTACTCCAAGGCACTGGATTAGTACCCTGGCCAAGTTACACTGTCTCAGCCTCAGAGGGTGCAAATTGCAAACTCCCTCCTCTGAAGAAATCTGCCAGGAAAACGCTCATGGTAGGATCCAAATGATCGAGAAATTACTCCAAGGCACTGGATTAGTACCCTGGCCAAGTTACACTGTCTCAGCCTCAGAGGGTGCAAATGGCAAACTCCCTCCTCTGAGGAAATCTGCCAGGAAAACGCTCATGGTAGGATCCAAATAATCCAGAAATTACTCCAAGGCACTGGATTAGTACCCTGGCCAAGTTACACTGTCTCAGCCTCAGAGGGTGCAAATTGCAAACTCCCTCCTCTGAAGAAATCTGCCAGGAAAACGCTCATGGTAGGATCCAAATGATCCAGAAATTACTCCAAGGCACTGGATTAGTACCCTGGCCAAGTTACACTGTCTCAGCCTCAGAGGGTGCAAATTGCAAACTCCCTCCTCTGAGGAAATCTGCCAGGAAAACACTCATGGTAGGATCCAAATGATCGAGAAATTACTCCAAGGCACTGGATTAGTACCCTGGCCAAGTTACACTGTCTCAGCCTCAGAGGGTGCAAATGGCAAACTCCCTCCTCTGAGGAAATCTGCCAGGAAAACGCTCATGGTAGGATCCAAATGATCCAGAAATTACTCCAAGGCACTGGATTCGTACCCTGGCCAAGTTACACTGTCTCAGCCTCAGAGGGTGGAAATGGCAAACTCCCTCCTCTGAGGAAATCTGCCAGGAAAACGCTCATGGTAGGATCAAAATGAGCCAGAAATTACTCCAAGGCACTGGATTATTACCCTGGCCAAGTTACACTGTCTCAGCCTCAGAGGGTGGAAATGGCAAACTCCCTCCTCTGAGGAAATCTGCCAAGAAAACCCTCATGGTAGTGTCAAAATGAGCCAGAAATTACTCCAGGGCACTGGATTACTCTGGCCAAATCACACTCTCTCAGCCTCAGAGGATGGAAATGGCAAAAAAAAAACCCTTGAAGAAATCTTACAAGAAAACCCTCATGGTAGGGTCAAAATAAGCCATAAATTACTCCATAAGACAATGGCCTAAAAACTCCAAAGGTACCAGTCCATCTGATCTTGGAATCTAAGCAGGGTCAGCCCTGGATAGTCCTTGGATGAGAGACCGCCAAAGAATCCCAGGTGCTGCAGGCTGTATTTCAGAGGAAGGAACTGGCAAAACCACTTCTCGAGTCTTCCTTGCCTAAGAAATCCCTAAGAAATTCATGGAGTCACCATAAGGCGACAGGAGACTTGCAAGAAAGTTGGGCAGGGAATTTGTGCAATACCTGGCCCTGCTGCTGGCTTAAATTTACATTTACAACTTAAAATTGTTCTTAAACTGCTGTTAACTTTATACAGTTGATATAAAATATTTTACTACAGTATTTGGTTAAGAATCTTTTTTTTCTAGATTTTCCTCCTTTAAAATTGGGTGCGTCTTATATGCCGGAGCGTCTTATATGCCGAAAAATACGGTACGTTCAAGGCATGCAGAGTTTTATCCCAGGTCTATCTGCACTGGTTATTCATACAGCCGAGAATGTGAATCTTTAAAAAAAAAAAAAAACACTCAAAAACCCTTCCCCCAACATCAACTATCTTGGGTTAAGTGGGTGTTTTGGCACACACACCCCTCCAATTTAATTGGATGCATTCAAAATACAGTCGGCCCTCCTTATCCACAAATTTTTTATTCACAAATTCAAGCATCTACAGCTTGAAAATGTGTTTAAAAAAACTATACAATCCAAATAGCAAACCGTGATTTTCCATTATATATAAGGGACACCATTTTGCTATGACACTGCAGTTAAAGGAACTTGAGCATCCACGGATTTTGTTATCCATGGGGCTCGTAGAACCAAACTCCAGCAGATAACAAGGCCCCACTGTACATGTAAACAATAAAGATTCAACCCAGATTCCAAATGGATTATTTTCACCACCTAAATAACCTCTAAGTCTCTCTACCTTTACACAGATCTTGCTCTCACTCCTTGATCACCCTCACCATCATTATAATTATTTTATTTCTCACATTTCCCTCAATATTGGGACTTGGAGGTGTACAGACTATTAAAACCAGAAATGATTAAAACATACACCTTCAGTAAAAATACATGTCATTTAAAAAAAGCAATCAAATAACTTATAGTATATAGAATTAAAACTTTTTTAAAAAAATTGGAAGTACACACACAGACAGCATTAAAAACCCATTGCAGTCAATTCCTCAAAGCCTGTTGGAATGGGAAATGGCAGGAGTAAGGAGAAAGTCATCCTAGCCTCCCTAGGGAAGTATGGGACCAGCCATTGAGAAGGCCCTCTTCCTTGTGCCCACCAAGTATGCCTGGAAAAGTGATGAGACTGACAGGAGGGCCTTCCCACCTGTCAAATCTTAGTGCCTTGGCGGGCTCATATAGGGAGAGATGGAAAACCCCTCTGAAGAAATGTGCCAAGAAAACTCTGAGATAGGTTCGTTTTAGGATCGCCATAAGTCAGAAGCAACCTGAAGGCACTCAACAACAACGATGGTGCTTTAGATATTCTGGACCTATGGGGCTTTATATGTCATAGTCAGCACTGTATTCCATGGTTTCTCTTCTCAAGAATAACAAAAAAAGTCTTCTCATACTTAAAAGACTACAAAATTTTAAATGGTGTAAGTTTTTTCAGACACCATACTTCATCAGGGACTCATGTGGCTACCTGCCCCGGAAATTCTCTTACGAATGTTATTCTTTAGGGAACAGTGGTGACAGTTTCCTCTAGTTAATGCTATTACTGAAAGCGCAACTATAAAGTTCTGCAGGCTACAGCAGCAAGCGGCCAACTTTGGCCCCCAAATGAAACTAGATACAGTAAAAGAGATGTCCGGAGGGAAAATGCAGGCAGATGTGACTAGGACAGCCACAGATTGCAGGATGCCTGCAAGCTTGAACTTGCCCACCAATATTGTACATGTGGACATGCTCACATACATAGTTGCACGTGTTATCCTTCCCCAGTCTATGCGGTTCAAGCCAATACATATCCACGACACTCTCAAGAGTTGGATGAAGACAAGGCATGTAGCAGATGGTTTCTAGGACCTTCTTCCCTCACCCCTGGCCCCAAATAGGGCATACTATACTATCCACATTAAGTGGTCATGTGCTGCAAGTACAGTACCTAGTTGGCACCAGTATTTACAAAGGCATAAAACTGTATCTATTCTTGTGATACTTGTATATGTCAATAATTGAAAAGTCCACTTTGAGCCTCCTATGCGTACAATACAATTTCTAGCATGTTTCTGAAAATACCAATATAAAAGGCAAATGTTGTATATGATGGAAAAAAGAACCCACTTGGTTTTAAACAATGATCTTTAAATTAGGATATGATGGTTTTAATGTATCCTAGATTTATGCATTTTAATGGTATTTAAACTATGTTTTTACAGTGTTTAAATAATTTTTCTTGTTTTAATCCATGTTGTACCCCACCTCGAGCCTTGAGGAGAGGCGAGTAAGAAATAAAAATTATTACCATGATTAATTATTATTACTATTAATTCAGACGGTCCCTCTTATATTGCAGTTTAGGTGACAAAAAAGATAACTAGTTCTTGTGTTTCAAGAATCAGCAGCAAGATCCCCATTTATATTAATTCTTTCAATTTAAAAAAGTGCTCGGAAAATACTAATTGCAAACCTAGGACGCGCAATCATTTATAAGGCAAGTTCTCTCCCTCTCTGTAAAAAGTAAAAGGCACACACAAGGGCCGAAATGGTTTAAGCATTGGACTGTGACTCTGGAGATCAGGGTTTGAATCCCCACTTGGCCATGAAAAAACCCTGGGGGACCTTAGGCAAGTCACAGACTCTCAGAGGATAGAAATGGCAAACCCTCTCTCTAAAGAAATCTTGCCAAGAAAACCATGTGATAGGATCACCTTAGGGTTGCCATGTCAGAAACAGCTTGAAGGCACAACAACAAGAACAACAGGGCTGCGTCCTAGTAATTCTGGGAACTGTAGTTTTGTGAGACATTTATCCTTCTGTAAGAGCGCTTTGGTGTCACAATTAACTACAAATCCCAGGATCCCACAGCACTGACCCATAGATAAAGCAGTCTCAAACTGCATTATTTCTGAAGTCCTCTAGGAACACAAGGATGATCAATCTCAGAAGGCATTGCAGCCACAGGGCTGAGGCCTAACCTAACAATGCATTTATGGTCCTTTAATATGGATATTCTGCTTTAGTAATAAAAGGTTTTGAGAGAAAAGGGGTGGGCAGTGAGCACAAGTGTGACATAGCGGTTTGAGTGTTGGACGACGACTCCAGAGACCAGGATCTAATTCCAAGCTCGACCATGGAAAAGCCCACTGGGTGAACTTTGGCCAAGTCACACTCTCTCAGCCTCAGAGGAAGGTAATGGCAAACCCCCTCTGAACAAATCTTGCCAAGAAAACCCCATTAAAGCTTCATCTTAGGGTTGGTCAGAAACAACTTCAAGGCACACAACAACAAGAAACATAGCCAAGGCTGGCAATGCACTGCCTTCACTAATAATAATAATAATTAATAATAATAATAATAATTTGTATCCCACCCCTCTGCAGAGCAATCGGGGTGGCTTACAACATTAAAATAACAAGTAGTATGTTTTATATCAATTCTCTTTTTGTCTTGTGTTGAATATGCAAGAGTGTGCTTTTTAAATTTCTTCTTCAAAATTTCTTCTTCTTCAAAGACAACTTGAGGCCACAACAACAACAAATGAGAGAGCCAGCATGGTGTAATAGTTTATCTAGGGCACCAGGATAGGTGGGTCTGAATCCCTTCCCCACTCAGCCATGAAACCCACTGGGTGACCTTGGGCAAGTCGCACTTTCTCAGCCTCAAGGGAAGGCAAGAGCAGACCTCTTCTGAAAAAAAATGTATCAAGAAAGCCCCATGAAAGGTTCGCCTTAGGGTCATGACAAGTTAGAAACCCACATCTGAAGGCACATAACACAACACAGCACAGCACACACACACACACCATCAGGATCTCTCTCTCTCTCAAGACTCAATTACTATTTTCCAAAGGCCTGTGAGGAGGTTTGCAACCTCAGTCCCACCCTGTCCTCTCCAACAATCCTCTTTTTTGCAAGAGATTGTGGGTCACCTCTCCCACCATCTGGGTGACCAGACCAGACATCCTCCTCACCGCAGAGGAGGACAAGGCACACCACAAAATGGAGGACATTCCAGAAAAAAATAGAGGACGTGCCCAAATAAAAGCTTGGCAACTCTCAGCCATGCTCAAAATAGAGGACATTTTGGAATCCTTCCTGGAAAAGAAGACTGAAATGGAGGGGGTGTCCTGGAAAAAGAGGACGTTGGGTCACCCTGTTCTTAGCTATGCTCAAAATGGAGAGTATTTTGGAATCCCTCCTGGAAAGAAAGACTGACATGGAGGGCAGGTCCTGGTAAAAGGAGGACACCAGCTCATCCTGAGCTTAAAACACTGCTAGAAATATGAATCCATGCTTCTTAGCCATGCTCAAAAAGGAGGGCATTTTGGAATCCCTCCTGGACAGAAAGGCTGAAATGGAGGGCAGGCCCTAGTAATAGCAGGACGTATCTGGTCACCCTGAGCTCAAAACACTCCTCGAAATGTAAACCATACTCAAAGGAGAGGGCATTTTGGAATCATTCCTGGACAGAAAGGCTGAAATGGAGGACAGGGCCTGGAAAAGGAGGATGTGTCTGGTCACTGTGAGCTAAAAACACTCCTAGAAATACAAACCATGCTCAAAAGGGAGAGTATTTTGGAATCCCTCGTGGGAAAGAAGGCTGAAATGGAGGACAGGTCCTGGAAAAGGAGGACGTGTCTGGTCACCCTGCGCTTAAAACACTCTTAGAAATGTAAACCCATGCTTCTTAGCGATGCTCAAAAGGGAGGACATTTTGGGAATCCCTCCTGGAAAAGAAGGCTGAAATGGAGGACAGGTCCGGGGGAGGGGGGGAAGGAGGACGTGTGTGGCCACCCTATACACACACTTGCCCCATTTGCAAAGGGGGGAGGGGGGAGGAAAGCCCCAGGCGCCCTCCTCCTTTGAGGGAGAGAGGGAAAAGGAGGGTCCCCGGTGTCTGGAAGGAGGGCTGTGAGGGACGGGACCCTTCCTTCCACACACCGCAGCCCCCCAGCCCCCCCCCCAGCCCCCGGCTTGACTCACAGGCGACGTAGGCGACCAGGGCGAGCCCCATGAGCAGCTTCATCCTCCTCCGGCTGTTGACGGCGGAGAGCACGCGGTGCAGCCTCCCTTTGCTCAGCATCCCCACCCGGGAGGGGAGGGAGGACTAGCCGAGGACTAGCCAGGGCATCGACGGCGACACAAAACGGGGACGCGCCAGGAACCGAACCGCTTCTGCCCCGCTTCGCTGGTACCACCAACAGCAGCAACCGTTTCCTGGCCGCTACACCGCGCATGCGCTCTACACACATTTTTTTTTCCCTCTCTCTCTCTCTCTCTCTCTCTTCTCCTCCTCCTCGCCCCCCTCCTCCGTTCGTGTTTAGCCAAGCAACGGAAGCAAAGAGAAAGAGGAGGTGGTAGTGGGGAGGTATGATGTCACTGCCGACGAACTGCGCCTGCGCGCGGAGGAGGTGGAGGAGGACGTTGGTGGCGCGCGCCTTCTCGCTTCTGGACATTCTGAGCGCGGGACTGTGACTAAAGAAATAATGCCACCTCTTTTAACTGCCGCTATGGGATTCTGGGAACTGTAGTTTGTTGTGGCACCTGAGCTCTCTTGACAGAGAAGGCTAAACGTCTCCCAAAAACTACAGTTCCCAGACTTCCATAGCATTGAGCCACGGCGGTTAAAGCACTATCAAACCGCACTATTTCTTCAGTGCAGATGCAACCCAAGTTTTCCTGGTGGTTCTTGCTTCACCCAATCCAGTGGCTCCCAAACTAGTCCTCCAGCTATGTTTTGACTGACTGAATTCCTGACTGTTGGGCCAAGCTGGCTAGGGCTTCTGGGAGTTGAAGTCCAAAACTAGTGAGCCAACCCATCGTGCTAAAGGCCGTATGAAGGGGTATCATAAAGTAATGATTATCATCTAGAAGTTGTTATGATATATTGATGAAGTTTTGCCAGTGTCATCATTGGTCCCTAGGTGCATGATGTTGAGGAAACCAGCTCTTTGTGTCCTTCATTTTTGTTACAGGTTGTGCCAGAAGTGACTAAAGTGTAAGATGGAGAAGACTGAGGCTTGCAGCATGATAAAGTTCCTGCATTTGAAGGGTAATAGTGCCCAGCAAATTCATAATGAGATTATGGTAGTTTATGGAAACAATTGTCCGAATTTCCAAACTGGTCACATGTCCCTCACAGATGAGCCAAGACCTGGACAATGCAGTCACAGTGAAGAAAGTGGAGTGTGTCATCCTGGAAGACAGATGAGCAACCATCCAAATGATCATGAATGAAACTGGTCTCAGTTATGGTAGTGTGTGGGAAAGTATTCATGCTAAACTGCACATGTCTAAGGTGTCTGCACACTGGGTTCCACGTTTCCTAACTCCTTTCTAGAAACTGACACGGTGTGACCTTTCAGCACAGATGTTGACACTGTTGGAAAAGGATGAAGAGGATTTTTTTTTTTTTTTTTTTTTGGTTTTCTGGTAACCATGGATGAATCTTGGATCTATCAGTATGACCCAGAGACCAAAGCCATGAGCATGGAGTAGAAGCATGCTGATTCCCCTCCCCCCACAAAGGCAAAGGTGCAAAAAATAGCAGGGAAGGCCATGCTCTCAGTTTTTTAGGACTTGTGGAGTCATTCTCACAGATTATCTTGCAACGGGACAAAGCATCACTGGCACGTACTACAGTAATTTTCTGGACAAGTTGCGAGATGCTCTGAAAAACGCCACGATATGCTCGCCAGAAGAATTTGTCTCCTAGTTGACAATGTACCAGCTCCCTCATCTCAAGTTGCAGTTAAGAAAGCAAGGACATATGTCTTTGAGATCTTGCAGCATCGGCCTTATTCTCCTGACCTCGCACCAAGTGCCTTTTTTTTATTCCCAGAAATGAAAAATTCATTGTGGGGTCACTGATTTGACAACACAAACGGCATCATTCATGAAGTGGAAGACTGGTTTAAGGTACAATCTACAACTTCTACAATAATGGTATTCAGAGGGTCAAGAAACGCTGGGGAAAATGTGTAAATCTAGATGGTGACTACGTAGAGATGAGTTAACAACTACAAATAAAATCAAACTTTCTGTCAAATTTTTTTAAAGGTGATAATTAAAACTTTACGATACCCCTCATACTTCTCAAACATTAGGAAGTTTTTCTGGATTTACAACAATATTTGCCCTACCTCCAATGCATATGATGTGGTCCATACAATTAATTGTTATGTGTTGCTACTCGTTACCAACTATACATTTCGCTTAACATTATATTTACCTGACTTGATCATTATATAGTTGTTTGTTTCAAAATTTAGAACTCAACATAAATAAAATAGGATAAATATATAGTAGTATTAATACTCATTGAACTCAGTAGTATATATAGTGCCCTATCTTTGGTTCCAACTTTGGAAGAATCAAAAAATAGCAGGCAGATTTGGATTAGGCAAAAGAAACAAAGCAGGTGAGCGTCTGATAGATTTTTGTGAAGCCAATAACATATTCATTGCAAACACATTCTTCATACAACCAGAAAAAGGCTATACACATGGACATCACTAGATGGTCAACACAAAAATCAAATAGATTATATTATTGGAAGTAAAAGATGGCGGAACTCTATACTGGTGGCCAAGACTAGACCAGGTGCTGACTGTGGCACAGATCATGAATTATTCATAACAAAAATAAGAGTAAGATTCACGAAGAAAACAAAACCAGTGATTATACCAAAATATGATCTAAATAATATCTCAACAGAATTTACTGATAATATAAGAAACAGATTCGCACCACTAAGCATAATAGACTGAGAACCAGAAGAACTATGGTCTGGAGACATAGTAAAAGACATAGTAAAAGAAGAATGCAGACACTTTCAGTAAACAAAAAGAAAGAAAAGCCATGGATGACAGAAAAAACACTACAAGCAATAAAGAAGACAAGAGAAACAAAAAGGAGATAGGAACAAACTAAGAATTATGAATGCGACAGTACGATGGCTTGTGCAGAAAGATAAAGAAAATTACTACAACGACCAATGCAGAGAAATAGAAGACAACAACAAAAAGGGAAGAACAGATCTATTTGACAAGATCTGGGAAATCAAAGGAAAATTCAAACCAAGGTCTAGGACGATCTATGACAATAAAAATAACATAATTCAAGACCAGGAAGGAATAAAAAGATGTTGGATGCATTACACAGAAGAATTATACAAAAGAGATGACAAAATTAAGGATACATGGAATGAAGAGCCATACAAAGATGAAAACCAAATTCTAAAACGTGAGGCGGAAACTGCAATAAGAGAAATAGCGAAAAACAAATCACCAGGAACAGATGATATTCCAATTGAACTGCTGCAATCCACATTGAGAGAGTCAACTCTAGTGCTATCCAACATGTTAACAGATATGGAAAACAAAACGATGGCCAACAGATTGGAAGAGATCTATATACATCCCCATCCACAAAAAGGGAGACACAAGAGACTTCAGCAACTATAGGACCATAGCACTGATCTCCCATGCAAGCAAAATCATGCTCAAAATTCTGCAACATAGGCTCAAACCATACATAGAGAGAGAACTCCCAGAGGTCCAAGCAGGGTTCAGTAAAGGAAGAGGCACTAGGGACCACATTGCAAACATACAATGGCTAATGTAGTGCTCCAGGGAATTCCAAAAGAAAATCAGCTTGTGCTTTATAGACTGCATAGATCATGAAAGGCTATGGAATGTTCTTAAAGACATGGGAGTGCCAACACATCGGATAGTCCTGATGAGGAATCTGTACTCAGGACAAGAGGCTACTGTCAGAACAGAACATGGAGAAACAGAATGGTTCCCAATTGGCAAAGGAGTCAGCCAAGGCTGCATCCTATCACCCTAGCTATTCAACTTATATGCAGAACATATTGTAAGGAAAGCAGGCTTGGATATGGAAGAGGGAGGAGTGAAAATAGGAGGAAGAAATGTCAACAATCTGAGATATGAAGATGACACTATAATACTAACAGAGAACCTCACAGACCTGGAACACCTACTAAGGAAGATCAAGGAAGAAAGTGCTAAGGCAGGCTTACTGTTGAATATAGAAAACAAAAATAATGACCACAGAGAACTTACACGCACTCAAACTAGACAATGAGGAAATCGGAATAGTAAAAGAGATTTTATATTTGGGATCAAACATTGACCGGAACAGGGACTGCAATCAGGAAATCAGAAGAAGACTAAGAATGGGGAGGGTGGCTATGAAAGAACTAAAAAAGATTCTAAAATGCAAAGATATACAACTCAGAACAAAAGTTAGAATCATACAAGCCATTGTATTCCCTATTATCATGTATAGATGAGAGAGCTGGACAGTTAAGAAAGAGGATAGGAAGAAAATCAATTCATTTGAGATGTGGTGCTGACAACAGTGCTGAGGATCTCGTGGACAGCCTAAAGGACAAACAGGTGGGTACTAGAGCAGATCAGGTCCACACCATGAGAAGAGAGGACTCTTTGGAAAAGACAATAATGCTGGGAAAGGTGAAGGAAAGAGAGGATGGACTCTATTAAGGAGGTCATGGGTATTAAGGGGTTGCAGGAATTAAGCAGAGCAGTGGAGGACAGAGGGTCTTGGAGATGTCTCATCCATAAGGCTGCCATGAGTCGAGATCGACTTAAGGGCAGTTAACAACAAATCTTTCATTCATGTAGTCAATTAGCGGTTTCCAGTCTTTTTGTTTTGTCATAATAAACGAGTCAGTTTGTCCATTTCAGCTAGCTGTAATAGTAAGTCAATTATCTAAAGATCTTAAAACCAGAACTGGTTTGTTTAGGGTCCAAAAATACAGGTCCAAAACACACTGCAGAAATAATCCAGTTTGAGACAGATTCTGGAAACTAGTTTTGTGGGACATTCAGCCTTCTGTGAGAGCACTGATGCCACAATAAACTAATAAGCCGCCCTGATTGTGTTACGCAGAGGAGCGGGATAAAAATTATTATTATTATTATTATTATTATTATTATTATTATTATTATTATTACAATTCCCAGGATTCCCTAGCACTGAGCCAGGGCAGTTAAAGTCATCTCAAACTGGATGATTTCTGCAGTGTATTTTAGACCATAGTCATTTAGATAGACCGACCTAAGCCATGTAGTTCTTTAAAAGTCATAACCAGCACTTAGATCCTACAAACATTCCAGCTGCACATTTTAATTCCACCTGTGCATTTTGTACCCAGTTGTGTCCACACTGACATGCACCATCCATCACAGAGTAAAATATTCATATAGGAAAATTGTTGTCTGCCTCCAAGTCATTTCTGACCTGTGGTGACCCTAATCTAGCCATAGCAACAGCAAGTACATTTCTATACCGCTTATCAGTGCACTTAAGCAATCCCTAAGCGGTTTACAATGTGTAGGCTAATTGTCCCCAATAAGCTGGGTTCGCATTTTACCAACCTCAGAAGGATGCCAGGCTGAGTCGACCCTGAGCCCCTGGCTGGTATTGAGGTTTTTGAGTGATTGAGTAGCTGCAGTACAGGCATTTAACCACTGCACCACCAGGCCTCCCAATCTATCATGGGGTTTTCTTGGCATGATTTGTTCAGACAGGGTTTGTCTTTGCCTTCCTCTGAGGCTGAGAGACTATCATTTGCGCAAGGTCACCCTTTGGGTTTCTAGGGCTGAGAGGGGATTTGAACCCTGATCCAATACTCAGATCACTACACTACAGTACACCACTCCGGCTCTCCTACTAGCGTTAAATTCATAATAAGCTGATAGGATCCAAATGAAAAGGTTGGCACCCCACTCCAGTATACAAACTATCTCATCCAAAAGGCTGAAGCTGAATGGGGACCTTCCATCTTTGTGGCAACTTCCTACTGCAAAGAGAATAAGGAAGATAGACAGGAACCATCTACCACTCTTTTAGGTCTCCCTGCCTTGAAGAAGGCAATCATTTCTCCTCTCACTTCTAAGAATCACACAATTTCTAACAATGGGAAAAATTTAAGGAGCCTATCTTATATGTGTTATATTGGAGTATTCTAATTGCATCCTGCAAAAGATGAATTGCTATTGTTATTTTTGCTATGTTTGGAGTGAATACTTGCTGAATTGAACACTATTTGTGTCTTAATATTTACACTAAAATGTGCGATGCAAGGCCAGATATTTATTTTTGTTCTTTACAATATGTTCTGTCTATTTGATTTTTATGAAACAAATTTCATTTTGGTAAAAGTCTCAGCTGTTGGTTCTAAAATCAAGAAAAAGAAGCTTCTCTTTGACATTATTTGGTCAGTGACTTATTTAGATTTACAGAAAATTCCAAACAAATTATCTGTTGGAAAATGTGGCTTCTGCCACTACACCCAAATCATGATTCTAAAGGGTTATATGTGAAAAGAGTGGCAAGAACCCTGCTCAAGCATTTTGTAGTCTTCTCTGCAGCAAAACTGTGGTTCTTGATCTGGACAGAAGCATACACAATGGAGCAATGAGACATGAGAGAACTGCTAAGTATGCTGTCCAAATTTCCTTGAGACAAAAACGGAATGTTGAGACGGCAAAACCAGGATTGGGGTATGTAAAACAGCTCCTCTGTTTTTGCAGATTTCAAGTCCGCGTCCCTCGCCCGTTCGTGGGCAGTGAACGGACGGAAACAAAATGGGGTGCGTGGTTGCTGCATGCCCCCGCAGGCATACACCTCCATTCAAGCTAATGGGGCTTGAATATCCACAATTTTCCATTGGGGGGGCTGGAACAGCTCCCCTACAAGAATGGAGGGGTGACTGTATTCCGTACTGATGAAAAAGTAAGATGATAACAAAAATTTTATTACATGAACATACTGAGCTAACAATTATTCCTCAGTGACAGAATTCATACAAAAATGTAGGTAGATGTAGAGGGGGGCTGTATTTCATCATGATTGTACCATGAATATTTCTCCGATGAAGTAATCTTATGCAACAAATTTTGGTCTTCCGTTGCCTTATCACAAAACTTCTCACATTCCATGACACAAATTTGTTTTTGTTTTGTTTTTTGACAGCCACAATTTCAAACAGGGATCTTCAAACCATTTTTGCAACATAAAATGGCATTTTTTTAAAAAACAAGTCAAAATTGACATTTATATTAAAACAATGGAACAATCTGGAAATATGAAAAAAAAATGGTACTATCCTGTTTAAAAAGGTAGGTATAGTCAGCCTACTGCTAAGGGGAGTGGGAAGGCTATATAGTCAGAAATACTGTAGGAGGTAGTTTAAGAGTATACAGGTGGAGAGTGTTAAAGTCAATGGGAATGAGATACGTCTAAATATAAGTAATTTAAACAGTTTACATGTATACGATTTAAACATTAGTAGTGCAGTGGCACTAAGGCTCACAGAGCAAAACCCAGGGACTTTTTAAATAGCAGGGAGTGAAAATCTGTCTGCTATTTCCACTCCTTGGATTTCTGTTTGACGACTTGTCTGTAGTGCTGGGGGGCGGAGGGCGGAATGCACTCACTCCATAGTCATTGCAATTAGTTCACACAATGTTCTTGAAGATTTGCAGGGAATTTGCAGGGAATGTGGTTCAGAGGGTCTGATTTAAGAACTTATCTTTTACCCTCAAATTACCTTTAAAATCCAGATAATCCTGTGTGTGGCCTATGCTCAGAGTCACCTTTGGTGTGGAGCCAGGCGCAAGAGGAATGTATGGTTGATGGGACTGGTTAGTTCCAGCAAGCCTGGTGTATGTCACCATGGTTTTTTACTTCAGGGGTAAGCAACCTTCCCCTTTAAAAGCCGAGGGACTTCAGCTCCCAGAAGCCTCAGCCATGTTGGCCAATAGTCCCATGTTGGCCAATAGCTCCTGGGATTCTGGGAGCTGAAGTTCCTCGTCCCTTAAAGGGGAAAGGTTGCCTACCCCTGTTTTACTTCAATGCATATTCAGCCACTAGATCAGCGGTGAGGAGTTAACTCAGACCACCCCCACCCTCTTCCTCCCATTAACGGGAGCAACCACATGGTTCAACTGCACGGCACGGCCCCGATCTGGTACTTTGCCGCTCTAAAAAGAGCTGGCAAATGCTGCTCCTTTTTAAAGCAGCAAAAAGCCACCCTTGCTGCTACAGTGGCAGCTTTTTGGCACTCCTTTGGCACAGCGTGTGTGAACACTGCACCAAGGGAGTACCCTGACATTGCCTGCTGTCTGTTTGGCTGGGCAGCGTGATGGTGGCATTGGGGTGGAGTCAGGGTGGCCGGTGTGCAATCACCATGCTCCCATTCCACCCCCAGGCCAGCCCTTTTGGCTGGTCTGTACAGCCCCTAAGTCTCTACTTAGAGTAGAGACTTACTTGTTCATCTCTTCCCCAGGTCCATCTAACCCCTTTTCAATTAAGACTGGACAGTTAGGAGGGTAGGGGTGAGGAACATATGCAGTGGCATCACTAGGTTTAGCAACACCCAGTGCAGTAACTCATGGTGTCACCCCGCCCCCACTGACCTCCTCCCATACCACACCATAGAGAATCTTAGTAATGTTTTTTGTGCTAATGTTACTCATTAATTGTAAATCCTGTATATTACTGAATGTAATGGCAATAGCTGTGACATAAACAACTTTTTTTGTTTGTTGTTGTGTACCTTCAAGTCCTTTCCAATTTATGGCGACCCTGAGTGAGCTGGTACATTTTTCTTGGCAAGATTTGTTCAGAGGAGGTTTGCCATTGCCTTCCCCTGAGGCTGAGAGAATACAACTTGCCCAAGGTCACCCAGTGGGTTTCATGGCCAAGCTAGGGATCAAACCCAGGTCTCCAGAGTTGTAGTCCAGCACTCAAGCCACTATGTCACACTGACTCTCTAAACAACTAGCAAAATTAAAATTATACTTTTAAATTACAGTAGCATATACACAGTCTAAATGCATTTACATGGACATAGGAGTTTGTCACATGGGAGGGAAGCACCCAAATCTTGTGATAAATGGGGCTTAAACCTGTGAATATCCCGCAGAATCGGGATTGTTTTCAGACGGCGTCAGGTAACTTTGGCTTTAACGCGACATTCACGCGACATTAACCCGTGCAAAAAACAGCAAAAGCGCGCCTCCTTTTGCACAGGTTAATGTCGCGTTGATGCCAAAGTCACTCAATGTGTCTGAAAACAATCCTATTCCCAGGATTTAAAGCCCATTTATCCATGGGGTTTGGGTGCTTTGCCTCCTGTGTGATAAACTCAATAGTTTCATGTGGTTGAAGTGAAAATTTGGTAAAACATGATGTTTTTAAAGATTTTTAAAATTTAAAATTTTTAATATTTAAAAAAAAAATTAAAAACTGGGGCCTCTCCTTTCTCCTCCCACTAAGCCTCGCCCCACTCTCACCATCTCTTCAGCATTTAAAAGGGACACAGGTGAATACCACAGCCCATTTCTGCCCAAAGGCAGATGTTTGAGGAGCATTGGTGTCACCACTCAGTGTGGCACACACACCTTGCACCCCCCCCCCCAGTGATGCCACTGAACATATGCCCTCCACATGCTATTGGACTGCAGTTGCCAGCATCTTTTCACCACTGGCAATTCTGGCTAGGGCTGATGGGAGTTGCAGTCCAACAACATCTGGAGAGTAGTGCATTTCCCTTTCCTGCAGTATAGTCTTTCAGTCTAGAATTGAAGGGAGCCTCCCCAACCCCACCACTGTGCTCACCGTGAGCACAGATGGGACAGCTGATAATGGTGAAGAAGAAATTCAGGATGATCTTCCTTTTTCACAATTTTTCACAATTTTGCAGAAAAGGCAGCTGAAATCAGCTCCTTATCATGGCCCCGAGAAAGAAAACACAATCAGAGAGTTTGTGAGGCAAAAGAGAAGAAGACATAAAAAGTGAAAGATGAGAAAGAACTGGTGGCACAGTGGTTAAATGCCTGTACTGCAGCCACTCACTCACTCACAAACTGCAAGGTTGTGAGTTCAATACCAGCCAAGGGCTCAAGCTAAACTCAGGTTTGCATCCTTCCGAGGTCCCTCAAATGAGTACCCAGTTTGTTGGGGACAATTAACTTACACATTGTAAACCTCTTAGGGAGTGCCTAAGTGCACTGATAAGCAGTATAGAAATGTACTTACTTGAGGAGATGAGACGCTACATCTTTTCCTAGTGATTTCTGTTACCACTTCTCTCAGCAGGGATAAAAAGAATATTAGGACTTTATCACACTGGGATGGATGTCTTTATCCTGTCCAGAAAGTGCGATTGAACACGATTGCGCGAAAGGCTTTTTGCACTGATCCCATGAATGTCCCATCAATGAAGTGGAATTGTATTACTGGGATCTTCCAATAATGCAAAATTAGGGGACAGTTCCACTTCATTTACAGGACATTCACAGGATCAGCATAATTTAATGAGAAAACCTTTCATGCGATTACATTCCATCATGCTTTCTGGATGGGTCAATGTCCCGATAAGCGTAACTTTGTGTGAAAGTCCTTCCTGTGATCATGGAATAAGCACAGGACAGGGACAGGACAATAACATCCCATTCCCCCATGTGATAATGTCCTTAGATAACTTGATAATAAAAAAAAGCTATAAATTCTCCAGTTCTTAGAAAATTAGCAGCTTGAGGAGGCCTCCCTGCTTTTAGCCATAGTATGTACATATTGGGGGAGAGCAGAAAAATTCCTGCTGCCTCATAGGTGAAGGGAAAAGAGATCCGGAGAGGAGCATTAAGAAAAGAAATAAGTTGGATGGTTCATTTACCATATGACTCAGCTGGATGGGTTTTACCTGACTTCTAACAATGCCATTTCGTGACTTTTTTTTATAGCATTAGATGACATGAATACCCAGATTTCATTTTAAAGGAGAGTAGTAGTGTGTTTCCACTGCAGCATTACATCAGTATAATGGCAATTTAATTTGCTTAGTTTCACCCTAAAAAATCCTGGGATTTGTTGTTTACTTAGAAGACAGCAAGCTAACCTGAGAAGGCTAAGGATTAAATCAATTTTATTCTATGCTGAAGAGAGCACTTAGGGTACCTTTGAATCTGTAGTCCAAACAGGTCGACTAAAGCACAGAATTCTAACAACCTCACAAACTGAAAATCCCAGCATTCCTTGACCTGGGAACCATGAGAAAATCTACAGAACTGTAATCCAGGGGAATTCTAGGTACCTTGCTAAATGGCAAACCCCAGAATTCCTTAAGATGGAACCATAACAAAGCATTATGAACCTGATACAACTGTGTAGAGACACTACTTGTTTTAAGCCTTCATAGAAGTTAAGATATGAGGAACTCTTGTGCAACTCTTTTGCAAAATATGAGTGTACTACTGTCTTTCATTGTCTTTAACCCATGAATGAAGCATAAAAACCCCACCTTACACTAGTAGCCACACTTCAGAATTAAAGCAGTTTGACACCATTTTAACCGCCATGACTATCTGACAGGATCCTGGGATTTGTAGTTTGGTGAGGCACCTGAGCTCTCTAACAGACCAGACTGAACACCTCACCTCACAGAAGACATAGTGGTGGGAATGCCTAAGAGTAATCCTTAGTTGATGACACTGGTATGATTGCCTGCATGGAAACCCCTATACCTCTTCTATACAGTGGTGGGATAAAGAGTGGAACCCTCACATAAAGGATGGCAACCCTACATTTTGTGGTCCTAATAATGGAAGAGGTTGAAAATCCCACATTTGGTGCCACAGTTGGGATTCAAGCTGGAAGTCCCCACATACATGTATGTATATGTTGGTTAACTGTTTTATGACCCATCACATGATTTGCAAAGAGAGAAAATTGTATGCCGATACGGCTGCCTGGATTTGAGGAGCTGGAATATAGCAACCCTAAAGACATGCAAATCAGAGAGAACTGGTTTGAGACACTTTTAAATGCAAGGGAGACTATTTGATCAGTCTGATTGTGAACAAACCCCAGCTCAAGGGTATTGGAATGGGCCTCTCATATGAGTGTTTATTAGTCCTGCTTGTTTCTTTGTTGATACATTAGCCTGCATTGGACCATCATAATTATGTATATGTACAATGTAATTATTCATGATTATAAGATCTGTGCATGTGTGATATATAAATGGCTGAATTCACAGCTGCTTTATGCATTGTTTATGCAAATGTTGCTTCTTTCAGGGTTGACATTGCAAAATAATTGCCATGAAAGACGAAAGGGTCTTAAAGCCAGCTGCCAGTTCAGTTTTATTATCTGAGCAAAAGGAAATTACCACACACTCACACAACTCTGTTGGTTATCATTATCCATCTCATCTGCCATGAATACAGTGATGTGGACCTTTGACCCTCTGTCCTGTGACTCAGGAAATCTAAATAAAGTATTAGCAAAAGTAGCTCTCCTAATGGAGAGTCATGTACCTATGTTTTAATTTATTACTCAGTCTCCATGTTATTATGTGTTTGAAGTTCTGGGACCATTTTTCATAATGGTTTCAAAGTCAATAGGTGGTGTATCTATGGGCCTTTACAGACTGCCAGAAATAATGCAGATTGAGGCCACTTTAACTGCCCTAGCTCAGTGCTAGGGAATCATGGGAACTGTAGTTTATTGTGGCACCAGAGCTCTCTGACAGAGAAGGTTCAATGTCCCAGAAAAAAAAATACAATTCCCATGATTCCCTAGCACCGAGCCAGGACAGTTAAAGTGACTCATTCATCCACCACTATTTCACTCTCTGGTTTATACAGGTGGAAGAAATCCTTTAGATAACCAGTTCTTTTATCATTTAGACCAGGGGTAGGCAACCTTTCCCCTTTAAGGGCCGAGGGACTTCAGCTCCCAGACTCCCAGGAGTTATTGGCCAACATGGGACTATTGGCCAACATGGCTGAGGCTTCTGGGAGCTGAAGTCCCTCGGCCCTTAAAGGGGAAAGGTTGCCTACCCCTGATTTAGACAGTGGTAGGTAAAATATGGTCATCCAGGCAATGTTGCACTGCAACTTCCACCATTCTTCACCATTGGTTATATTGCAGGCCAATAATACCTGGCAAGCTACATACATCCCTCTCTTGGTTTAGGTTTTTAAGATTAAAACAAGCATTTTAAACTTCAGCTGGGCAACAAAATGCCAATCAGCGCAAAAAGTATAGACTAGATACCACATGCTCCAATCACCAAATTCTGACCAATAGCCAGATATTCCTTTCCCCTCAAAATCCTGTTGCTAAATAAAATTTTAAAATATTCAGGGGTAGCCGTATTGGCCATATAAGAAATCCAATATCATAAAAAATCCACCAAACAGTGATACCTTTATTGGTCAACCAAAATGCACAATATACATATTGCAGACTTTTGAAGTTCCACTGCCTTCTTCATCAGGCAAGGTGTTACAAACCATACAGGAGGGAAAAAAGCTGCAAATGCAGGCCCATAACTAACATTTTCAACTTTTTCCTCCTGTATGATTTTTAACACCTTGCCTGATGAAGAAGCCAGTAGAGCTTCAAAAGCTTGCAACATGTATATTGTGCATTTTGGCCAATAAAGGTATTACTGTTTGGTGGATTTTTGATTTATAAAATTTGAAAATGTTACTGGGAGGGTGGGGTGGGGTTGTGGTGTTAGAATCCCCTAGCCAGCACAGCCAGGGGCCCAATGGGAATGGTGGATTTTACTTTGATTACACTGAAGTATTTGTTTATGAGTTTGCATGACATTTTGTTTAAGTGTCAGACCAGGACTTCAGGAGATCAGAGTTCAAATCCCTACTCAGACTTGTATGGTAGAGGTGGAGATGCATGGCTACTGAGCCAATTCAATTTTGGCTACCCCAAGTGCGGCAGGTGGGAGGCCTAAAGGGGGCATTGTGACATTAGTTAGCACAACTTTACAATTTAAATGTGTATCATTGCTGCCTTTTGAACCTTGGGTAGTTGCTTCTTTGCTTTCATTTAACCAAGATGAAATTTTGCTTTTTAATATTTATATTCTCCCTTTTAAAACACAGGATACCAGGTCAATTTATATTGCACCTTTAGTAGAAAAATGGCTGGGGCATCCAGATAATTTCTACATGAAATACCTACTTCAGAATCTACTACTCTATTGTACTGTGTCACTTTGAAGTCCATTGTTGTACTTATGTACTGGGCCTTGTAACCTTTCTAAATTTTGCTGGTCACTGACCAAATAAAATATGTTTGTACCATGCTTACCCTCAGTCAGCATGTTGCCCCTAGACATCTCTGCAAAAGTACAAGGGATGTGGAGATGACACTTTAGAATGGACATAGTAAAGCTGGCATCCCTAAAATACTGCTGCTGCTTCTTTGCTATTTATACAAAGGATGTTAGCATATTTTATTTTCATGGAATCATGAAATTTATAAAATCACAAGAGAGTGTGTTTTATATCATTTTACCTTATTTTATTTTATTGTGTGTCACCTGAAGTTCATTGTTGCACTTATGTATTATGCTTTGTATTTTCTTTTAAATCTCGCTGGTCATTGACTGAATTAACATATGTATGTATATGTATCTACTCAGCCTAGGGAATCCACTTGGGTGAACTTGGACACATACAGAGCAGAGCTCTTGCTGGCTGAGAGTTTGTAGGAGTTGGAGTCCAAGAGGTAATTATAATTGCTAATCCCAGATAAAGTAAACTCAATGAATGAGATTGACCTATGTATTGACCTGTCATACTACAGTTGATTCAATAGGTCTTCATTAGCTGGAACTAGAAATAGGATTTAAGTCCCCAATAGTAACTTGTCCAAGCCCTGTAAGTGAGGCAATATGCTTGCACAATAAAAATGTCGGCTGAGCACGCACACACCCCTCTCAAATGTATGTGAAGAAAGCAGCATTTAATTGAAAACAAAGGATATTTGAAGACACAGCTGAAGGCCAGGAAGGGGGCTGGGGGAGGAGTAGGAGGATCAGGTGCTCACCTGTTCCTCCTCGGCCTTCAGCTGCCTCCAGAGAAGCAACTAAAGGCTCATGAAGGTGTGGGGGGGGAGGAAGAACAGGCGCACATCTGTTCCTCCTCCTCCTGGGCCTTCAGCTGCCTTTGAAGAGACAGCTGAAGGCCAGGAAGAGGGCTGGGGAAGGTGGAGGAACAGGTGCTCACCTTTTCCCCCTCCTCCTGGGCCTTCAGCTGCCTCCGGGGAGACACCTAAGGGCCTGGGAAAGTGCGCGGAGGAGAAGTCCTGTCCTGGAAGTCCCGTTCCCCCCCAGATATCTTACCTCCAGCATGGGGTAACACTCGGTGCCAGAAGGGTGTTTAGTTTGGGCACTTGGTGCCTAAAAGGTTTGCCATCACTGTCCTAGTCCTTAAAATTAATTACTTATCAACAATGTCAACTTTCCAGGATGTTTCCTTCCTCTTCTACAGGTGAGCATTGAATGTCATTTTAAATGACCCATTCACATGTGAGCAAAGGAAAGAAATAGCTCTCAGAATGTATAGTTCACTACCTACCCATCCAGACACTGGGAGACAGATAGCTGCTTGCTTACATAAAACATTTTAATTGAATTATTTTCCAGTCATGCATATTGTGCGGTCAAGGTGCATGCAATGTGTTTCTATAATAATGAAGAACAGAGCAATGAGAAATAGGATTATCTAAGAATTATTTTTCTCAGCAGTGAAATTACTGCAATGACTTCTGGTTCTTTGCCTCTGCGAAAGCAATGCCCAAAGAAGAAAGGTCTTTACCATTGTTGCTCACTGCTTTTCTCCCCCTCCCTATGTTGAATTTAACTTTATCAAAATATTTAAAGTTCAGCTAGTTGGGACATGAGAGATTTATGTGTCTCCTTACATTTAAAAAAAGAAGTTAAATAAATGCAGTTATGGGGCAGAATGTGGATAACCTGAACCTAATCCTGTATCCCCCTTCCTCTATTGTAACCCTATTGTAACATTGCTGTACTACAGCTGCAATACTCCAGATGTGGTTGTACTACATCTATAATACTGTATTCCAAATGTTGCTGCTGCTACACTACAATTACAAGTAGACATGGCTCTTGCTGGCTGGAACTGATGAGAATTGGAGACTAGCCACATCTGGAGGACCACAGCTGCCCCATCATAGGTTTAAGGTTGTTGCTGTTGTTGTTTGCTTTCAAGTCATTCCCAGTTTATGGGGACCTTAAGGCAAACCTATCATGGGGTTTTCTTGGCATTTGTTCAGAGGAGGTTTGCCATCGCCTTCCCCTAAGGCTGAGAGAGTGTGATTTGCCCAAGGTCACCCAGTGGGTTTCATGGCTGAGTGGGGAACAGAACCCTGCTCTCCAGAATCACAGTCCAACACTTGAACCACTATACCACACTGGCTCTCACAGGTTTAAGATAACAGGCACCTTTTCTATGTATCTCTTTTAATGTCAGAAGTATGGTGGACAAACAAAAGGTTATTTCAGCCGTAGCACCCAGCCATGAAGTATCCTTTCCAAGGGTGCTTATAGCCAGTGCTGCTGTCCTCTAGATGACAGGTTACAATTTTTTTAATTCATCTGGCTTGGCAGCTCCTGCTAATAATAATAATACGATAATAATACGATTTATTTATATACCGCCCCTCTGGCGAGCCAATCGAGGCGGTGTACAACAGTATATTACATCAAATTAAGCAGCAATATGTTACAGTAAATTAACAGTTACATCAAATTAAACAATATCAACAGCAATATATTACAGCAAATTTAACAAATTAAACAAATACATTGCAAAATTATAAACAACAAAATCAAAACAGAATCAATAGCAGTAAAATCAATGACAGCAGTAAAAATATATACTTTTAATGATGTGCAAGAGTTGTTTTTGTTTGATCTGTACTTTATTTTATTCAGAATCACCCAGGATTGAGAAATGAGGGGATATATAAATATTTTTGTAAGTAAATAAATAAATAAAACTGGGCTGGGGAATCTGACAGTGTTTTGTAAACCAGAGCATCACACATTTTATTTTCTTTCTTGAATAATAGAACAGGCGAAATTGATTACAATAATTGATTACAGAATTTTCTAAACAGCATGACATCTCTCTCTCACAGTACATATTGCTGTTAATGTTGCAATACAATTTCCATCATAAACTGCACACAATAAACTGTTTACAATTATCTATTTACTATTTGAAATACTGTTTTCCAAGACATTTATTCTCAGATTATTTCCTCTGAAAGCAGTAAGGAGACCCATTTAGACCTATTAAACTTTGAGTTTTACAATACATTTTAGTTATTCTGCTTGGGCAGTTACATCTGTCAAAATACAGGATGGCCAAAGTAAAATGACTTGTGTATGTTAGAATCAAGTGATATTTATAATTTGGGTTTCTCTTCTCACACTGAAGAAGACAGAACTGATGAAACTTTTCAGGCCATTTCAATGTGCATTGACATCTTTGCATGCAATCTGAACAGTTAATTCCATGTAAAGGGTAATCATGTATACAATTAATCTCAAAACTATTTTTTAAATTTATTTTATTATATCCCACCTTTCTCCCAATATAGGGACTCAAGGCGGCGAACAGCAGATTTAAAACAATACAATTCAAAAACAGTACAACATTGAAATGTATAAATATAAAATTAAAAACACACACAATTAAACCATTTTAAAAGTTAAAACAGTTATGAGTTAAAATTGACTGTTACAATACAAACCTTAAAATTTAAATAACACAACATTCCCAAACTTTATTGATTTGCAAAGGCCTGACAACACAAGAACGTCTTTACCTGTTGCCGGAAGGATAGCAGGGATGGCTCTATTCTGGCCTCCCTAGGAGGTTCTAATTCAGCAAATAGACAGGCAGACAGATAGGCTGTCAGTGAAATAAATAAATGCTTTGAATAAATAACAAATTTGTTGCTGTTGTGAGCCTTCAAGTTGTTTCTGCCTTGTGGCCGCCCTGTCACGGGGTTTTCTTGGCAAGATTTGTTCAGAGGAGGTTTCTCATTGCTTTCCTCTGAGGCTGAGAGCATGTGGCTTGCCCAAGGTCATCCAGTAGGTTTCATGGCCAAGCTGGGAACTGGGACCTGGTCTCCAGAGTTGTAGTCCAACACTCAAACCATTATGCCACACTGACTCTCATAATAAATAATAAATACATAAACCCAAATGAGATACTGGGAGAAATCACCTGAAATGTGGACTGCGTCTGTGGGGGTACTTCACAGTATGTGTCATGGTCTTGAGTAAGTTGAAAACATTACTTTTTGGACTAGAGGGATTTTGGGAGCTGTAGTTTTAAAAAGTAACTTTTCTAGGTTCTGGTTCTGAGACAAATACTGTTGCTTATCACTTTCACAGCTCAATTCTACATACATCTTTGCACAAATAAAACCTACTACATCCAGTGGGACTTCCTCTGAGGTGTAATTTTTCAGCTTCCAAGTTGCTCTATTTTCAAATATTCATGAATGGGAATGTGGCCAAACACAGGAATCTGCTACTATCCCATTAATGCAATATATGCATGCACACATTGAATTTTCAACTGAAACAAAATGTACATTTTGTTTGGGTTATGATGTTTTCTAAAAAAATAAACATGTTTAGGATTGAGTTTGTTGTCTCCTTATGCAGAAAAGCTTGACTTTTGTGGGCCTTCCTTTTAGTCAGTGAACACTTCCAGAACTGCATGCCAGAGTTTCTATGATTTTGTATTCTTCCAGTAACTTTTTTTTTAAAAAATATTTCTATTTCATTTGTGTTAAACAAATAAACAATAAACAACAATAAACACGAATTACAACATCACAAAAATAAATCAGACTGCAAAGAATACAACAGACTAAGAAAAATATTGTGGTGTTACTTCTCTATATCCAGTGTGCAATTCATTAGTTTGTTGTTGTTGTTGTTGTGTGCCCTTAAGTAGTTGGGGACTTAGGATGGATCTATTATGGGGTTTTCTTGACAAAATTTGTCCAGAGGTGGTTTGCCTTTTCTTTCCTCTGAGGATGAAAGAGTGTGACTTGCCCAAGTTCACCCAGTAGGTTTCCATGGCTGGGCAGGGATTTGAACCTTGGTCTCCAGAGTCATAGTCCAACACTCAAAACACTACACCTGACTGGATCCACATTATATGATACTCTCCTCCCAGTTTCACAGGGGTTATGCAAAACAAAAGCACTAGCTGTAATAAATAAAGTTAATAGGCAAAACTACTTGCAACAGCAGATCAATATGTTTTTAAAGAAGACAGATATTGTTTATCCCAATGCAAAATCGTTTTGTATTTCTGGCCAGTTCAAGGCCTCATTCCCACTTACATCTAAACCGGCTTGCGATTTGCCTTTGCTCCGTGTCAGTGAATTGGTTCTAAAGGGTCTGTCATTCCCACTATGAAAGCAGATCTTTTCATTATTCCCTTGTAATCACTTCTTTTTTGGTACGATTATCGTTCCCATTAGTTTGTGCCCCTTCAAAATGCATGTCAATCATCTGTGCATCATCGGTGATGCATGCAGCAACACGGTGAGGACAAGGCTGTTCCTCTTTTTTGGAAGCCATCATCAGCATTGGGGAAAGAGAGGACAATCGGGGGTCTGTGCCCTCCTTTTTGGAAGCCATCATCAGTCTTGAGGAAAGGGGGGAAATCAGGGGTCTGTGCCCCCTTTTTGCAAGCCATCATCAGCCTTGGGGGAAGTTGTGGGGAAGGGAGGAAAATCATCCATAGGTCACACTGCAAAGCAAAGGCAGCACTGGGGGGGGGGGGGAATGGCTGATTTCCCAAAAAACTGTGTTGAGATGGTAAACACCCCTCTGCCATTAGTCCCTCTTCTCCAGAATGATGCGATTCAGATCCGTAGTTCCCACTTGTTGAATACACTTCTGAATTGGTTCGTTTCAAAAGAACTGCCAGAAAACTACTGTCATAAAATAACTTTTTTTTTGTTTTTGTTTTTGCATTTGCCTCGCTTGACTGAAACTGAGCTCAATAGGATCAAGTGGGGATGAGGCACATATAATCCAATCAGCAATTCAAGTTAAATCATAGTGGGAACGAGGCCCAAGACAGTTTGTCCTAGCTAATTTTCCAGTGACATACATGGATCTTAGAAGCATGATATATTTAAAAAGCTGTTTATTTGAAACATACAGATTGAGCATCTGTTAGATTGTCGGAAAGAAGTTTGCTAATTCTAAATCAAACTAAGTTCTTGACTTCCTAAATTTCTTCTTCTCTGCCTGCAGCTGATTTTCAGATGTTGTTGTTGTGTGCCTTCAAGTCGTTTCTGATTTATGGAAATCCGGCCTAAGGTAAACTTATCATGGGATTTTCATGGCAAGATTTGTTCAAAGGAGGGTTGTCTTTGTTTTCCTCTGAGGCTTACAGAAGGTGGTTTGCCTAAGGTCACCCAGTGAGTTTCCATGGCTGATTGGGGATTTGAACCTTGGTCTGTAGAGTTGTAGTCCAATGCTCAGACCACTTCAGTTTACTTCTACACTAATCTGGGGACTGCCTAATTATATCATGTCTATCATATTCTACCCATGCCCATCCTTAAAAGCATCCAGTATCTTCAGATGCTGTGATTATGGTAGAATCTGTATATGCCCTCTTGGGTGTTCTTCTGTTCTTTTCCAGTGAATATATGGAAGCAGTGAATACAGTGAATATATGGAAGCACTGACTTTTCAGTAGTAATACCAGCTTTATGCAGTGCCCTTCCATGAATTAGCATTAGAATTGGTGCCTGCCAAATTAAAGTTTCTTAGAAATGTTACATTTGTCTTCACCTTCAGCAGGTGTTCATTTAGTTCTTCTTACGGCACTCTACCTTGGGCTGTTGTATGACTTCTTAGGAAATGTAATATATTCCAGCCTTACTGCTGGTAGCTAGCCATCAAAACTGAAGGAACTGAACCTTCTGCAACTGATTTGATCATTATCCATCTTGAATTGTCACTTTGTATCCCAGCAGTAAGATCAATATACTATAGGAAGAGATGGAACAGGGCCTTTTCTGCTATGACACCCAGTTGTGATAGTCCTGCCTTTGAAGGTCTGATTGGCACCAAAGCTCACTTCATTTTTGTGCAAAATACACATGATTTAAAACTGTTTTAACCTTTTAAATTTTGTTTTGCGTTCCTCACTGGTTTAATCTTCTTCTAGTAAATACTCACCAGGGTAGGGATGAAGCAGCTTCTTGTATTAAAACTCTTACTACCAACTAGCCCACTCCTGGAGGTAGGTATCATGAATCATTTTTATTAAGGTACCTCATATGCTCTCAGCTTCAAGGGAAGGCAACGGCAAACCTCTTCTGAACAAATCTTGCCATGAAAAACCTGTGATAGGTTTACCTTAGGATCACCATAAGTTAGAAACAACTTGAAGGCACACAACAACAACAAACCTGGTTCCAGTGTGGATGGGAGGAAATGAAATGCTGATGCATTTTTGTGGTATGTAGCATTGTATGTGACCACACTGTATGGAGTACACTCCATTTTGATTCCACTTATTTGCTAGCACAGAATATTGTGTCTGTTTTCAATCACCAGCTAATTTATGACAGAGGGAAATCCTAGCAAGCTTTTTAGACTAAACAGGAAACAGTTGAAATGTATAATGTTTAGTACTATGCTAAAATTAGAAAGCGACAGGTGGTCCACATAATAGCTGTGATTTCAGATTTCATGTCCACAAAGAGATCTTATTATTCCTTTGTGTAATTTCTGTTACAATTTATCAGTGTAACAAATCCTACTTTACCTTTGTACCTACCACTTAATTGGAAGACACAGGGCTAGCTGGTGGTTTCCATGACAATGGCTGCATCTGGACTGCAGAATTAATGCAGTTTGATGCCACTTTAGCTGCCGTGCTCAATATTATGGAATTCTGGGATTTTTAGTTAGGTGTGATATTTAGGCTTCTCAGCCCAAGAGCTCTGGAAACTACAAATCCCAGGATTCCATAGGATGGAGCCATGACCGTTAAAGCAGTGTCACACCGCATTAATTCTGCTGTGTGGCAGCAGCCAATGAAGTAATGAATCTGCTCCAGGTTCCAGTCTGATCTTTAAATAAACTATCTGAACCTTGTTTCCAGGACAGGTTCAGCCCATTAGATAAATACTTGGAAGTTTGCCTTAAAACCCAGAAGGAAGGCATTGGCCTATCGACATGGATGCCACCAGCTATCACTGAAGACAAAGTGATTCTTCCATACACTTTTCTTTTGGTCCTTTCATTCATGAGCACAACTTCTGGGAGCCTTTCACACTACAGAATTATAGCACCACGATTCCACTTTAACCGCCATGCTCCATCTTTTGTAACCCTGGGATTTGCAGTTTAGGGAGCTGCAATTTGAATTCTCAGCCAGAACATTCTAGTGTCTCAGCAAACTACAAAACCCCAGGATTTCATAGGATGCAGCTATGGCAGGTAATGGGGGATCATAGCAGTACAATTCTGTAATGTGAAAGGGCTCCCAGTGTGTCACACAGCCAGCAGAGCAAAGACAAAAAACAACAAAGGAACCTGTGAAAGCTGCAGGAGCCATGAATCATTCATTTTGCAAGCTAGTAATTCTGCTGTTGAAAAATTAATTGTGTTTTCCCATGAAAATCCTCTTTTCTCTTTCCACATTGGTCTCAGCAATCAACAACACCTCATCTGAGGAAACATCTGTACAAGGCTTATTTGGATGCACCAGGGATGGGAACCATGTCCCCCTTGGGAGGGCCCTGTGTGGCCCTTGGCCTCCTCCCCATTAATCTTTTAGGACACCTGTGACAGGCTACAGGGTCTGGAAGAGAGTTCCAGGTTAGTCTAGCTCTAGCCCAAGGCTGGGGAATGTGAAGCTCACAGGCTGCATGAATATTCTACCTCCCAAGACCTCCCAGAATCTCCCCAAAGTAGATTTAAAAATCAATACTATCTAGCAGTATTGCATTTCTCATTTTAGAAAATGGATACAGGCTACATTAGAAGGGAAAGAAATGTGGCTAAAATGAAGCCCACAATTGGATCTCATGCAGGTAAACTACATATATGAGATGCTATTTTATAGCAGAGGGTGGGAACTATGTGGTCCTCCAGATGTTGTTGGAGTGAAACTCCCAGTAGCCCTGACTAGCATTACTAGTGATGGAGAATGCTGGGACAGTCAGTTGAACAACATCTGGAGGGCCAAGCATAACATAATCTGGAGGGCCAAGAACACATAAGCTAGGATAGGCTGCCACAGTTTCCTTTTGTCTGAATCTACTGGGAAATGCCAGTATGGTGTAGTGGTTTGAGCACTGGACTATGACTCTGTAGAGTAGGGTTCAATTTCCTGCTTGGCAATGAAACCCATTGGCTGACCTTGGTCAAGTCACATGCTCTCAGCCTCAGGGGAAGGCAATTGCAAACCTCCTTCAAACAAATCTTGCCAAGAAAACCCCATGGCCTTAGGGTTGTCATAAGTCAGAAACAACTTGAAGGCACACCACCACCACCACCACCACCACCACCACCACCACAACAACAACCGAGAAGTGCAAAATTCCACCCTTTCTATCCTCTCCAAGTGATGAGTAATTGAGTGCAAATTAATTTTGCAGCATGTAGGCTGGGGACAAAAGGGGAAAGTGGGAGAAGGAGGAAAAAATTAGAGCACTTTAAAAGCAGCTGAAAAAATGGGACAGCAGAGGAGATGCCAAATCAGGACAATTGGAGGATATGGTCACATAGCTCCTAGCCTGATGTAAAATAGGATATCTAGAAGGATATGACTAGTAAAAATATTTTGAATCAATAAAAGATGAAGCATTCTCAAGAACCACTTTTGCACTGTCAGAAATTAAAGGGACAACTCTCAGTCCTTAATGTTGTGAATATAGTGAACACAAATAGCATATAGGTCTTTTAAATGAATACATAAATGCTTGAACAAAACATCTAACTTTAATATCCAGGCTAATTACATGGACTTTATTATCAATTATTCTAGGCACCAGACTTCAGCAGGTGAAATAAATTAAGGTACTGTTTTGAGAGAATTTGAAGGGTACTCATGGGGAATTGTAGCTGGCTGGGATATAGAATTATTTGTACAGCTGATGACTAAAGACAAAATGGCTTGTCAACGGTACTTGAGTTCCATGATATGAATATAGATGCCCAGCCATATGTTGTATTTTGTTCTGCACTGTGATGATAGTAGAGGGAAGAGCATCAACAAGGGTAGCCTTTATGGATGTGCATACCCTCTTTGAACTCTCCTTGCAATGGTCTGGTATAATACATCTAGAAAATGAAATTGAAAAATGAAAGTATACTGATTCCAGAATTATGCTGCTATAAATTTTGTTGCTATATATTTCCATAAATATGTTGGTTATCTGCTTTACATTTAAATGTATGAGTTCACAACATCTCTCTTCACATTAAGTGGGGCTGAAGTCCTATGCCCTCTACCTAGGAACAAGTCCTGCTGAATTCTCTGGGAATTACTGTTTCTGACTAAACATATGTGGATAGGACTATGGAGTCTGGAGTGGAGAATATTCTTATTGATTATATTCTAAATTATCTTTATTTTAGCAATCCAATACATATCCCAGTCCATGAGGAACTATAATGAGATACAGGGCCTTTGCAGACTGCTAGAAACAGTTTCAGATCATCAGGTGACATTAACACCAAAATGGAATTCTTGAGTAACTGTGACATCCATATATGATGTATGTATGAAGGATTTTCTCTCTTCTTAGAAAAGGGTATTATTATTATTATCATTATTATTATTATTATTATTATTATTATTATTCCATTCAGCCTTTTCCTCAGATTGGGACTCAAGGCAGCTTACAACAATTTTTAAAAATTTTGTTAAAAATCCATAAGACACAAAAGTTAAAACATAATTAATCAGAAAAAACATGTTAAAATCAGGTTAATATATATATAATTAAAACACATGTATAAACCAGCACAATTATCAGTACATTGTGTAAGATGGGCCTTACACAATCACTCATATACCTTTCAAAATAGAAAAGTCTTTGTTTGTGTGCAAAAGGAAAATAGAGAGAGTGCCAGTCTAACCTCTCTGGGAAGCGAGTTCCAGAGCCTGGGGGCAGCTACTGAGAAGGCCCTCTCCTGTGTTCCCACCAGATGTACTTGTGAAAGGGATGGAACAGAGAGAAGGGCCTCCCCAGTAGATCTCAGAACACAAGCTGGTTCATAAGGGAGAATACAGTCCTTCAAATAACCTGGACCTGAGCTGTGTAGGGCTTTAAGGTCATAACCAGCACTTTGCATTTTGCCTGGAAATGGACCAACAGCCAGTGGAACTGTTGCAACAAGGGCTCCCTATTTTTATTTATACAATGGTTTTTATTTGGAATAAGGCCACATATATCTTCTGCGTTAATCAAAACCAACATACAGATACAATCTATGCAGCAGATATCTACAACAGAGATGGAAATCATGCATCTTTCCAAATGTTTTTGGACTGCAGCTCTCACTATTCCCAACCACTATTCCCAACCAGGTTGATGGGAGCTGCAGTCCAACAATATCTGTGGGGCTGTATGAGTCACACTCAGGTCTATACAAGCAGTGCAACACACTTAGAAATGCTAAACCCACTGCAGTATGTGTGTATTGCTCAGACTGTATTTGTATTTTGATTTTATGATCTTGGGCTAGACACATTATGCATGCTTAAGCCTTTATGTTCCTGTGGAGTTACTGTGTGTAAAAATATTGTGTGTGATAACCTATTATACAAGAGTTGTTTTTTGTATTCATGTTTATATACTGTATTAATGCTGTAATTTGATGGGCCTACATAGGGAAGGGTCTTAATGTTCAAGTATTCAGGTGAAGTCTGTTAAAGAACTTCTGGCAAATGCATCATTTATCTGAGGCACATGGAGATATAGACAAAGGAACATCACTGCAATGTAGGTAAGGCCAACTCAAAACCGTTTCCCAGAATAAGACAAAATGCATAGATTCTAAGGCTATCTGATATGGCACACTGTCAATCCCCTCCCGTATGCCAGTAAACAATATTATTTTTGTGTCATATTATTATATTTGCATAGTTTCCTGGCAGTTTAGCATTGACTGTTAAGTGATGGCTTGCAGACTAGCAGTGATCCACAGACCACCACTTTGAGATGCACTGCTCTAGAGAATTTCCAGGAACATGGACTCTAATTTATGGGATCCACTGTGCATGCACATCCTACCCATTTAACAGAAATAAAATGTAATAATTAAGTCAATTCAGAAGTAAAACATATATAGTCGGATATAGTTGGATCCAAACTTATTAGTTATACTCAGAGTTTCAGTGGATTTACTCTAAGCATAACTATGTCTGGATTCAACTCTTAATGTCCTCCTTCTTCAGCTTGAGAGAAATGTACAGTATATACATTTGCTGGAGTTAGGGGTTAGGGACCCCCGTGAATGTGGAGAAACTGCAATTAAAAAACCATTATTATTTTTACCTAAGAAAACACCTCGTTAGAAATTTCTAGGTTCTCCAGTGCAACTCTATGGTCAGCATCTGTCAGAAGTTGATCATAGAATCATGCAGGACCATCTACAAATGCCTAGAGAAATGTTTTTCTAGGAACTCCTAGGTCAGGGGTAGGCAACCTTTTTGAGCCCGGGGCTGGGTTGCTGTCCCTCAGACAATTGGGGGGCCGAAGCACCAAAAATAAATAAATAAATAAATAAATATAAAAATAAATATAAAAATATTTTTTAAAAAAATAATAATTAAAAAAAAATATGCATGCACACTCTCTTAGCCCCAGAAAAGCCATGGCAAAACCCCTGTGGAGATTTTGCCAAGAAAACGCCAAGAACAATAATCAATATCATCATGGCGGGCAGCGGCGGCGGTGGCAGGACCATCCTGGGGCCGGTTCAAAGTCCTCGGAGGGCCGCATCCGGCCTCCGGGCCTTAGGTTGCCTACCCCTGTCCTAGGTTCTCCAGCACAACTCTATGGTCAACTTCTGGCAGAGTTGCACTGGAGGACCTAGTAATTCCCAAAGAGAACATATTAATCAAATCCGCAAAAGTCAAAGCCACAAATGTGGAGGGCCAACTGTATGCTGCAGGACAACATACAAAGGACAAAGAAGACCATGTTTTATTGACGAAGGTCTCTGTTGTGTTGAGAACATGTGGGACTTGCATAAACCTGCATTTCCAGTTTAAACTCCAAAAAGATTCCTGTGAGTTCAAAGCCAATGGATATATTTTTCTTCTTTAAACATATTGACTGGCTTAAGTACTGCTGCATCTTTCCAGCAGGGGTCATGCCATGACCAGAGCTGCACAATTGTTCATACCTCTGAAAGTTTAAAGGCAACATTTTCTGGATCAAACAAAATTTAGTAATGGAGGGAGCTTAAAGTGAAGGAAGGGCAGCTTGAAATCATAGAATCTTAGAACTAGAAGGGACCACAAGAATCATCCAGTCCAACACAAGAAATATATAGCTAAAAAACCCCTGAAAAATGCCCTTCTAGCTGTTCATTAAAGACCTCGAAAGAAGTAGAGCCCACCACACCCTGAGGCAATCTATTCTACTGTCCAATTGCTCTTACAACAACAACAACAACAACAACAACAACAACAACAACAATCTTTCTAAGGTTTAGGTGGAACCTCTTCGCTTGTATTTTGAATCCATTGGTTCATGTTCTTGGAACTTTGTTAAGAATCAATAAAGATGGAATAACATAAGTCTCAGTAGACTTGTTAGCACCAGCTGTGAGTAGAATGTTTCTGGTAATATTACTAATAAAAGAACTTATGACTATTACTGTTTGCAAGTGTGAAGCACCATGCCTAGAGAAGGGGAAATCTCCTTATGTGGTTGAATGGTACACTTCCAGATATTTCCATACAACTTCATTGAAAACATGTTGTGCAATCAAGCAAGTACTAGACAGAAACCAATTAGGAATTCAAAATGTAGTATGAGTGAAATGATTCTAAACTGTGGTACCAGGCCTTCATCCCTGAGACATACTTCAACCTCATGGCAGTGGGTGGTCAATCTCCACTGAGTTTTTACTTGAATTTTAAAGGAACTATACAAAATGCTGAATCCTTTATCTAAAATAAGTACATTGAATAGTTATGTTGAAGTTCAAACTCAAAACAGGAATGGATTTACTGCCCCCACTGATATGACAGCCACCAGTTACCACTGATTCTAAAGTGTGTTACCCTATTGATCAATTTTTTCCCATTTACAGTTACTGTGGGCCCTTAGTATACACTGGGATTTGGTTCCAGGGCCCCCCATGGGTACCAAAATCCATTGATGTTCAAGCTCCATTAAATACAATGGCATAGTAAAATAGTGTCCTTTATATAAAATGGCAAAACCAAGGTTTGCTTATTGGATGATGATGATGATGATGATGGAATATTTTCAAGGTGTGGATAGTTGAATCCATAGATTGAAAAAATCTATAGAAATGTAAGAGATTATCACATTGGCCGTTTTCTCCCGATGTTGGCATGGGCTGAGATGGTGTAAAAACAGATGTTATTGCATGGCTTTGTGCCCAGATCGGAGGCATCCCTTACCCAATTGGGACTTATCCCATACTGAGTTGAAAATGATTCTTATCCATTCATTGCTCAGTATGGGAGAAGTCCCGATCAGGTACCGGATGCCTCAGATTTGGGCACGAAGCTGTGCAATAACATCCGTTTTTGCATGGTCTCAGCTCGTGCCCAGATAGACAAAAAAAGCAGTGCTATTTAAGTTACTGTGCCATGCTGAGATTTAAGTCCACACTGGAAATTCAGTTTCTTGGGAATTAAAGTTGAGAGGATAATGAATTTTTCTAAATCAGGCCAGTGAAACTCATGGCTAAATGTGGATTTGTTTTAACATGGTTCTTTCACATTCAGACCTAGCACATACTGTACTCTGTGTTGTGACACATTTTGCAGAATGGCATGAAAAGGTAGACAGCCAAATTTGATTACAACAGTCTGCGAACTTCATTTAGATACAACCATTCAGCTACAGGAAAACAAGAAACAGTGAAAACAATAGGCTTTAAGTAGGCTGCAAAATTATAGCACTTTGATACCATTTAAATGTGGCTTTATCCTATGGAATCCTGGTATTTGCAGTTTGTTTGGTGCTTTCTTCTGTACTCCAGCACATCATTTTCTGGGGACTGGTTGATATCATGCCCCCCCCCCACACACACACACTACCATATCACTGTGAAGATATTGATGGCATCTGATTTTGGATTCTAAGTAGGTTCAAGACAGGTTAACACTTGGATAGGACTCTGCCCATTTGAAGTCAGCATTCTTTGCTTGAAACTTCAGAAAACTGCCTGCTGCTGGACCATGTTGCCAATACTGCACTGGAGACACCAATGGTAAGGCAGTTTCCTCTGTTCCCATGAGCAGGATTCCAGGAGTGCAGATTTGCAAATGAACACACATATGGTGAGGTGGAATGTCTTGCAGCTGCCTTTGGGCATGTATGCACTGGCCATTTAAACCAGTTTCCCCCTGCCCTCACATCATGCTGTCTTCAGGATGCAGCGCCAAAGGATCAATAGGACTGCAGACTGTTTTCACATGGAATGGGCAGTTCTGCAGTGAAGCTGGGCCATCCTTTGCCTAAACTGAATTTTAAACAAATCACCATTTGCTACAGATCTTCCACAAAAATCTGGAGCACTCCAGAGGGACACTGGGCAGCTGTTTATACAGCATCTCAGTGTGCTACCAACTGGCACCACTGCTGTTGTGGATCACTCCCTCAGAGGTCACAACAAGGTGCCCATCCATGTGATTGACACCAGACACCTCATTTTTGACCTCAGAGGGAGCACCTTGTGCTGGTGGTGTGGGTGAAAGACAGCACAGCAAGACACATGTATATTCAACTGCCTGGCATTACTTCATAGTGCCCAGGTAACAAAGGGAGGGCAGATTTGGGGCAGTTTCAGGGCCAGAATACTCCAGGCTGCTCCCAGAGTATTCTGGCCAATGTAGACCCTGCTCTTGCAAGTCCACAATCCTTAATCCTTGCTCAATTCAGTGAGACTTACTTCTGAGTAGACCTTTTAGGATGTCATTGTAATTGTCTTGCAATAGAACTTTTGTCTGCAAAAGAGAAAACACAAACCCATATTTTAATGGCCATCATAATAATAATAATAATTTAATAATAATTTTTATTTATATCCCGCCCCTCTGCCACGCAATCGGAGCGGCGTATAACACATTAAAACATGACAAAAATTTAAAATCAATCCAAATCCCATACCATATTCCCACACCCACCCACCCCTCATGATGCGATAGTCTCTGTGTTATGGTGACCTCCAAAAGCTTTGTCAGTACATCTCTGGTTTTAACAGATTGTCAGTGTTTACCACACCTGAGGGAATTTGCTACATTTCTATAAACATCACATTGTCCCTGAAGAAATCCCAGCTGTTTGGTTTGCTTGAAATTAGAAGCAAGCCTGGAGTTTTGAGGACAGATTTGACGATATTAAGCTGATAAGATACACAACTTTTATTGCTCAGCTTTGATTTTATACGACTTCAGGCCAGTACCAAATGTTGATCTTCACAGGGTCATTTCTTGAAGTTCAGATACACTATGCTCATAGACTGTACTCCAGCAAGGTAATATGAATAATAACTTTCAGTATAAAAAGACATAAAGGAATCCTGTAGCACCTTTGAAACTAGCATTAGCTTTCATTGACTCTGTCCATTGACGTGGGCTGGGTCTATGAAAGTTTATGTTAGAAATTTATTGATTTCTTGACTGCAGTCCCCATTTCTATCAATGTTTGATCTCAGGTATGAGAATTCTTTTACTATTTCTATTTCTTCATTGTCTAGGTTGAACTTGTGAAGGTCCTCGGTGGTCATTATTTTTGTTTTCTTTATGTTCAACATTAAGCCTGCCGTAACTTACACTTAGCACTTTCTTCTTTGATTTTCCTTGGTGTTCCAGGCCTGTGAGCTTTTCTGCTAGTACTATGGTACCATCTGCATATCTTAGATTCCTTCCTCCTATTTTCACTCCTCCTGCTTTTCTTATATGTTCTGCATACAAGTTATACGTGTTCATATTAACGTATTATATAACATGATATATATTAACATGTTAAAACATCAATTACTGTTTCTCTCAACCTTAGGGGAAGCCATTGGCAAACCTCCTCTGAACAGATCTTGCCACAAACCCACATGATAGAATTGCTATAAATTAGAGTTGACTGGAAGGTATATAACAACATAACAAGTGGCACTATATCTTTTAAGACACTATGGCAAGTACTGTATATACTCATGTATAAGTCTAGAAATTTAAGTAAAAAAATTGACTCCAAAAACCTGCATTGACTTATCCACAAGTCAATGTGAGTCCTGTACTTTAACTCTTATAAAAAAAGGGGAGCCATTCCCTGGTGAAAGGCAAGAGCATAATCTGTCCTGGAAGCACTGACTCCTGTCTATTCTCTCATTCATCCAGACTTTAGTGTGAGCACAAACAGTTATGTCTGCTGGAATTCTGTACGTGTGAAAGGGATCTAGGAGTCCTAGTGGACCACAAGTTGAACGTGAGTCAACAGTGTGATGGCGCAGCTAAAAAGACCAATGCAATTTTAGGCTGCATTAGTAGAAGTATAGTATCTAGATCAAGGGAAATAATAGTGCCACTCTATTCTGCTTTGCTCAGGCCCCACCTGGAATACTGTGTCCAGTTCTGGGCACCACAATTCAAAAAGGATGTTGAAAAACTGGAGCGTGTCCAGAGGAGGGCGACTAAAATGGTGAAGGGTCTGGAAACCATGTCCTGTGAGGAACGACTTAGGGAACTGGGTATGTTTAGCCTAGAGAAGAGACGGTTAAGAGATGATATGATAGCCCTGTTTAAATATTTGAAGGGATGTCATATTGAGGGGGGCGCTAGCTTGTTTTCTGCTGCCCCAGAGAACAGGACCCGGAACAATGGATGCAAGCTGCAGGAAAAGAGATTCCACCTCAATATTAGGAGGAACTTCCTGACAGTGAGAGCTGTTCGACAGTGGAACACACTCCCTCGGAGAGTAGTGGAGTCTCCTTCCTTGGAGGTCTTTAAGCAGAGGCTGGATGGCCATCTGTCAGGGATGGTTTGATTTTGAGTTCCTGTATGACCGGGGTTTGGACTGGATGGCCCTTGTGGTCTCTTCCAACTCTATGATACTATGATTCTAAGTTCTTTAGCTTTGTTTTCTATAGATCTTTTGTTACATGCCCCTACGTGTTACCCTCGACCTATCCACAGGTCATATCAAAATCCATAATTTTGGCCCCCAAACCTGCCCTTGACTTATACATGAGGTTGACTTATAATCGAGTATATATAGTACATGGCAACAGACAAGTTTCTAAATAATGTAAAGAAACAAGCATGACTTTCAAAGAGTAGCATTCCAAGCTATATTTGGATGCCCAAGTCAATACAATACATCTTGGTACATCCTGAGACACAGGAAAGGGTACACAATGGAATGGATCTGAGACAAACCATCAAACAATGATCTGGCTTATGGACCTCAAACACAGTTTGATCATCTCTGTTTGAAGAAGCATCTATATCTAGAAGATGCTGTAACTTCTTCAACAGAGTCAGTGGCTAAGAAAATCACAGATGGTGCAGCATATGTGAGATCTTTTTCTCATCAGGAACCCTGAAGCATCCAAGTAGCATGCTCTGATTATGTCTTGGGTGGCAACAAAGAGGGCACTTCATTCAGAGATATTTTCCTCAGCAAAAACGATTTTCTTATTTGAGAAGAAAATTGTATCATGATAACTTTAAGTCTTTCTACAAGTACATGACAATACTTGTTTGTTCTTCAGGATACAAAGCAAGGTTTTGGGGTTTTTTTGAAGTGGAAATAACAATAACATTAAAAAAAAGAAAACACAGATGTGTGGGTTTCCACATAAGTTTAATTCTATTTTAATGCTCACTTTTTGATGTTTTAAATTGTATTATTCTTTTAATTTGTAAGTTGCTTTGTGTCCCAATTTTGGAGGAAAAGCAAGATATAAATATGATGATGATGATGTTATTTGCAGAAAATAAAAATTAGTGTAGGCCTTTGAGAGCTGACTGCTCAGTGAGAAAAGCTTTCATGTGCTATATTATTTATATTAGCTTTTCTTTTCAACAGTTTTCAATTTGTTAGTAGTTTAATTGTATTTTCAACTTTTGTAGGATGTATATTTTTGGCTATATCTGTTTTAACTTTTGTAAGTTGTCTTGACTGGGGAAAAGACAGGAAACTGAGGATGAGATTAAGATGATAACAGGAGAATTGGAAGATGCTCGGAACAAACATTCCTTCTCATGTGTACATGCATTTTCCAGCTCTGAGTGTCAGAGTACTGTGGAACAAAACTGATTCTGCACAATCACAGTTCTTTGAGTATCATGTCTACAGTTCAAAACAATTGAAATTCAATAACAGCAACATTTTTTAACAAATAAAACAAACAGGCTGGCATTGTTAAACTAAAATAGGGGGAACAGAAGCGTTCCCGCACTGGGTATGGGGTAGTGGGGCTTCTGGGAGTGAGGCTTCTTGGGTGCGACTTCCTATGGGACTTCTGTGGGTGGGACTTCTGGGATGGGGCTTTTGGTGGGGTTTGGGGGAAATGGAACAGGATGTGTGGGGGGATGTAATGGCATACACATGGGGGTGGCAGACAGGCATGGGGTGGACAAGCACAGGAAGGATGATGGACAGACGTGGGGGTGGAAGACAAGCATGGAGAGGTTGGTGGACAGGCATGCACATGCACGGGGGAGGCAGAGTGGAGTGCAGGGTGGACAGAGTATGGGGGATGGTGGGAGGACTGGGTGTCACCCCCTTCTGGGGTGTCACCTGGTGCGGTCCGTAACCCACCCACCCCGGTGATGCTACGGGGGGGGGGAACAATCTTTGAGGGCTATTTAAAACTGGTGGAGAAGAAGCCAACCATGCATCTCTTGCAAAGAACTTTTAATTACACAGACACCACAGAAAAGTCCCTATCTCTTATGTCCAAGTATGCAAAGGATCTTGTAGCACCTTTGAGACTAACTGAAAGAGAAAAGTTGGTAGCATGAGCTTTTGTAGACTTGAGTCTACTTCCTCAGATTTTATGTCCAAGAATTTAATTGACCTTGATAGACCCACAAGCAAGGTCCATGTACTTGATCTCATGGTTTTGGCAGTTTTGTTTAGATTAAGACAGTTCTTTGAATAACTGATCCCAAACAATATACGTAGGGCTTTTAAGAACTTTCAGTTCTGTGCAGAAAAAATATGCAGTCATCACAGTGAATTATAATAAATCTAATGTGTTCTAGATGCTTAGCCCCTCCCCCCAAGTTTTTGCCAAGGTTCCATTTTGTCCTAAATGATGTTTCTATAAGTCATCTTTTAAAGCAGGCCATATCAAGTAATTTTTTAAAATGTCTGTGTGTGTGTATGTACCTTCAAGGTGCCTGTTGACTTATAGGAAAGGAATACTCAGAGATGGCTTTTTCAGTTCCTTCCTCTAAAACAGGGACAGGCAACCTTTTTGAGACCTGGGCCGGTCTCCCGTAGCCCAGTTCTCGGCTGGGCCAAGGTGGGGGGTGGGGAATGGCGGCGCGTGTGCGCGCGCACCCTCCGCCGCCGTGCGCGCCCCCCCGTGCACGCTGCCACCATGGCCTTTGTTGCTGGGGGGCCGGGGGAGGGGGGGAAATGGTGCGGGGGCCGGTTGTACTGGGGGTGGGGGTGGGGGTGTGTGCGCGCGCATGCGCGCGCGTACCCGCCCACCCCTCACAGCCACCATGGGGCCGTTCAAAGCCCCCCCCGCCCTGATCCTTTGGCGAATTCGCCTCAGGATCAAGCGAAGGCACCTTGGAGGACCGTTGCCAAGGTGCCTCTCCTTGATCCTGGGGTAAATTCACCCGAGGACCAAGAGGAGGAACCTTGGAAAGGTCCCCCCAAGCCCCCCCGCCCCGATCCTTGTGTCAATTTGTCTCAGGATCGAGTGGGGAGGCCTTGGAAAGGTCCCTCCAAGGCGCCCCCCACCCCGATCCTTGGGTGAATTCACCCTGGAAGCCCGTCGCCACCGAGGGTCCCTCCGAGGAGGATTCCCTCAGTGGCGATGGGCTTCCAGGGAGGAGGCCTGTCCCTGCCGAGGGAATCCTCCCCAGGGGGAACCTCGGTGGCAATGGGCTTCCAGGAGGCCCATCGCCACCGAGGGTCCCCCCGAGGAGGCTTCCCTCGGTGGCGAAGGGCCTCCAGGAAGCCCGTCACCACCGAGGGTCCCCCCGGGGAGGATTCCCTCAGTGGCAAAGGGCCTCCTGGAAGCCCGTTGCCGCCGAGGGTCCCCTCGGGGAGGATTCTCTCGGTGGCAAAGGGCCCCCTGGAAGCCCGTCGCCACCGAGGGTCCCCCCAAGGAGGCTTCCCTCGGTGGTGAAGGGCCTCCTGGAAGCCTGTCGCCACCGAGGGTCCCCCCAAGAAGGCTTCCCTTGGTGGCGAAGGGCCTCCTGGAAGCCCGTCGCCACCGAGGGTCCCCCCGGGAGGCTTCCCTCAGTGGCGACGGGCCTCTTGGAAGCTCGTCACTACCGAGGGTCCCCCGAGGAGGCTTCCCTTGGTGGCGACGGGCCTCCTGGAAGCCCGTCACCACCGAGGGTCCCCCCGGGGAGGATTCTCTCGGTGGCGAAGGGCCTCCTGGAAGCCCGTCGCCACCGAGGGTCCCCCCAGGAGGCTTCCCTCTGTGGCGACGGGCCTCCTGGAAGCCCGTCGCCACCGAGGGCCCCCCCGAGGAGGCTTCCCTCGGTGGCGAAGGGCCTCCTGGAAGCCCGTTGCCACCGAGGGTCCCCCCGGGGAGGATTCTCTTGGTGGCGAAGGGCCTCCTGGAAGCCCGTTGCCACCGAGGGTCCCCCCGAGGAGGCTTCCCTCGGTGGCGAAGGGCCTCCTGGAAGCCTGTCGCCACCGAGGGTCCCCCCGAGGAGGCTTCCCTCGGTGGCGAAGGGCCTCCTGGAAGCCCGTTGCCACCGAGGGTCCCCCCGGGGAGGATTCTCTTGGTGGCGAAGGGCCTCCTGGAAGCCCGTTGCCACCGAGGGTCCCCCCGAGGAGGCTTCCCTCGGTGGCGAAGGGCCTCCTGGAAGCCTGTCGCCACCGAGGGTCCCCCCGAGAAGGCTTCCCTCGGTGGCGAAGGGCCTCCTGGAAGCCCGTCGCCACCGAGGGTCCCCCCGGGGAGGATTCTCTTGGCGGGGACGGGCCTCCTCCTGGGCGCCGCACGCGCTCCCGGCACCACGTCCGCCATTTTGGTCTCCAAAATGGCGGTCGCGACGCGTTTGCGCATGCCCAGTAATCCTGCGCATGCACAAACACGTTGTGGCTGCCATTTTGGAGACCAAAATGGTGGTCGTGGTATGCACGGCCGGGCGGCAGCCGAACCAAGTGGTGGCGGCGACGGCGGCAGGGGTCTGCCTGGGCCCGTGAGTCCGGCGACCTGGGCCGGAACCGGCCCGCGGGCCGTAGGTTGCCGACCCCTGCTCTAAAATATAGCCTACAGCACTTAGTATTAGTTCTCAGCCTGCCATCTAACTACTAACCAGGGCTGATGCTGCTTAGCTTTCAAGATTAGATAGGATCTGGTGCCTTAGGATATTTAGGCCCTTTGTAAACAGTATACAGTACACATCTATTATTTGTTTGAAGAATGTGGGCCCAGTTTGCAATGGTAAAATCCCACAATAGCCAATCTAATCCTTTTCTGTAAGGATGTGTAACAGCATAATCTTACATGTTGATACCTTGACTGAATGTATATATTCTAATTTTACTGAAGTTGGATTTGAGCCACATGTGTAATGTATAAAGTTTAGCAATGCACATCCAAGAAAAGGGAGGAATGTAGGAGTAAGGATCTTTACTTTTCCTAGCTTTCAGATTATATGATTTTGTTACCTGCACAGGCCCTTACTATTTATATGCCATAAATTGGGCTTTTGAGACATGAAGACTAATTTCTGCTATATGACAAGAGGCATGAAGAAATAGGCCCTACTGAAGCCTCTTCTTTTGGATCTCCTTCATATGGAAATATCTAGGACTAATCAGGGTCAAGCTACAACTCCACGTTAAATATGTAATATACACTTTAAGATCCCTGTTTCATGGTAATGTGTTCAGGGGAAGTTTAAACCTCTTCCCATCTGGTTTGTATTTAAAAATGTAGTCCTATCATGCCACTAGAGGGTTTCCTTTTTTAAAATGGGTGGCTGGGGGGTGAGTGAATGAGTGATAAACAAAGACGAGATGGGGAGATGTTAAAATTATGTTGAAAGCTCCAAAATATTTAGAGAGCAGGTATGTGGCTTCCACAAGAGGTCAGATACAGAGAATAAATAACATTCTCCTCTATGTTTTGTTGTACCTTCTACTTGGACAAAACATAGATGCACAGCTTAGAGAAGCCCCAGTGCTCCAAAACAACAGACAGTGAGTGTAAATTCATTTTTTAACTTACAGTAGAAGATGAAGGCTTGGCAGCTTCCAGGAAACCTGAAAGCATCCCATGCCTACATAAGCTAAAGCCAGAATTAGTTAAATGGTGAGATTAGAATACAATGCCTTATGCTGAATCTGGCTTGGTCTACACAGGGCTCATTCTCACTTACCTTTGAACTAGTTTGTGATTTGCCTTTGCTCCGTGACAGTGAATCAATTCCAAAAGGTCCGTCGTTCCCACTATGAAAGCGGATCTTTTAATTATTCCCTTGTAATCGCTTCTTTTTTGGCACAATTGTCATTCCCACTAGTTTGCGCCACTTCAACATGCATGTCAATAATCTGCGTGTCATCAGTGACGCAAGCAACAATACAGTGAGGACAGGGCCATTCCAGGTGCTGAGCGGGGTGACTTTAGCAACTGAGCCTTCCTCTGCCCCTCTGCAACCCAGGCTGCTCAAGCACACCATTTCCCCTTTGAGCATCCCAGCTTGGGAACTATATATATATATATATATATATATATATATATAATTGACAGAATATCTAATCCATTGGTTTTGCAACTACTTGCCTTGCTGAGCTGCAGTCTGCCCATAATTGCAAATATTTCCCAAAAAACTGAGGAGGGATGGTAAACACCCCTCTGTCTTTGGTCCCTCCCTTCCAGAATGATGCAATTCAGATCCGTTGGTCCCACTTGTTGAACATGCTTCGGAATCAATTCTTTTAAAAAGAACCATCAAAAAACTAGTGTCAGGAAACAGTGGGTTTTTTGCATTTGCCTCGCTTCATCTTGATTGAAACTGAGCACAGTAGGATTGGAACCAGTTTCAAGTCGGAATGACGGTCATATAACCCGATCAACAATTCGCTTTAAATCATAGTGGGAACAAGGCCCCAGTCTATGGCTTCTGTCTTCTGCCATTTGCTCTGTGCCTGCTGCTCTGTCCCTGAGAGCTTATGGGGATGAGATCCTTTTCCAAGCAATGCAATTTGGGGGGGGGGGGGGTTGCAGACTGCCAGAAATAGTGTGAATTCAGTCCACTTTTAGGGTTAGGGTTAGAGTTAGGGAACCATGGGAACTGTATTTTATTGTGGCATCAGAGTTGTCTGACAGAGAAGGCTCAATGTCTCAGAAAAATAACAGTTCCCATGATTCCCTAGCACTAACCCTAACCCTAAAAGTGGACTGAATTCACACTATTTCTGGCAGTCTGCAACCCCCCTTAGTTTTCTCACTGATCTAGAGTTATCCTTTCAGAGGTACAGGGTTATCATTATCATTATTATCCTCTTTATTTTTATCCTACCTCTTCCCCAAAATTGGGATGCAATGAATATGATATAATTAGGATCAACATTAAAACAAAATTACCGTAACTGCTTAGCAATATTCAAACAATTCAAAAAAAAAAACAATTAAAATAATAAAAAGCCATTTAAAAGGGGTACAGTTAAAACAATACATGACATGTGATATTTCTTCTTGTTACCCTTCCTAGAACCCTTTTCAGAGGTTTTAATTTCTGGCTTGGGGAGATTTAGGCCTTTGCAGACTGCTAGAAATAGTGCAAATTGAGTCCACTTTAACTGTCCTGGCTCAGTGCTAGGAAATCATGGGAACTGTATTTTTTTCTGAGACATTGAGCCTTCTCTGTCAGAGAGCTCTGGTACCACAATAAACTACAGTTCCCATGATTCCCTAGCACTGAATCAGGGCAGTTAAAGTGGACTCAGTTTGCACTATTTCTGGCAGTCTGCAAAGGCCCTTCAACCTTAATCTCATATTCAATCAAAAGTACATCAGTTACTAAAATTGCATATCTGAACTAATATACTTCATGGTGTTTGTGCTTTGGAGAAAAAAATGAAAGTGTTTCAATTTATTCTTTTCAAAAATCACTCCCCCCCCCCCCCAATACCATCATCACATTTGCTGCCTTGGTCCTCTTATATAAGCTTATGCTCCAAAGTGAAATGCAGAAATGCATTTATCAGCCTTTTTAATACCCTGCAGAGCACGAATCCCCACGGAGAAGGATAGTTCAGAGTTACAGCCAAGCCTGATTATCTGGAACTACAGAACACAGGCTGGAATTACTTTGGATCCTGCAGGCTTTCAGGAAATCTTCTTTAACAAAAACAAAACAAAACAAAACAAAAATCAAATTTTGTTCCTTGGAGCATACAAGTGTGTAACTAAAGTCCATTTTGCAAGCTCTTAGCAAACACATCACATGTCACTGTACCTACTTATCTCCTAATAATGAACCTTATATAACAGAGGAACTCAACATCATTCTTTTTAAGAGCTGAGGATTTTGAAACTCTTGTTTTGTTTTGCAGACACCATTTAGCCAACCTACTCCAAATGTGCTAACATCTGTCGTGAGCATGGCAATTGTAAAAAATAAAGACAAACAAAAAAAGGGTAAAGTTGGCATGATTTAATATAATGCCTCTACTCCTTGAAGTTCAGACTCTGACAAAAGGTTAAAGAGCAAATTGTTTTTATTTATCAATTTGTTTAGGCAATATAGAAATCAAATCACACAGCAGTTTTTGGACTCAGTGGTCTTGTCATTTTTGTGGCTTTGGAGGGCATTCCTCTAGGTCAGGGTAGGCAACCTTTTTGAGCCGGGGCCCGGGTTGATGTCCCTCAGACAATTGGGGGGCTGAAGCACCAAAAATAAATAAATAAATAAATAAATAAATAAATAAATGTAAAAAAATTAAAAAAATGTAAAAAATTTAAAAAAATATGCATGCACACTCTCTCAGCCCCAGAAAAGCCGTGGCAAAACTCCTGTGGAGATTTTGCCAAGAAAACCCCAAGAACAAGTAATAACAACAATAATCAATATCATCATGGCGGGGGCGGCAGCGGCGGGGGGCGGCGGCAGGACCGGCCTGGGGCCTGTCCAAAGGCCTTGGGGGGCCGCATCCGGCCCCCAGGCCTTAGGTTGCCTACCCCTGCTCTAGGTCAAGGAAGGGGGATGAATACCCTCTAGGCCATGGAAACTCACTGGGTGACCTTGGGCAAGTCACACTGTCTCAGCCTCAGAGGAAGACAGCATCAAACCTCCTCTGAAGAAATCTTGCCAAGAAAATCTTCTGATAGAGTTGTCATAAACTGGGAGTTGATTTGAAGGCACATAACAAAAAATATGCATACAAACAATATAAGTGTGCATATGTGTATGTATGCATCTCTCTTTCTCTCTCTTTCTCCCCCCCCCCCCGAATCACATGCATATACACACACATACACCTACATGCACACACTCATATGTGTGTTTGTTTCCTCTCATACAAGTATTTGTTTCTTCTCATTATTACCGGTATTTTCCTTTTATAGTGAAACAGTGCTATTTTTTTATGCTATAAAAAGAAAATATAATGGAAGGACAACATTAATTCATCTCCCGCTGCTTTTCTCATAACAGAAAGAGCAATTAAAGGGCAATTAATTCCTAATCACCCAGTGGGTCTGAACTGAAAGCAATAAAATGGAGTGAACCTCTAAAGAAGATGCTTTCAGCTTAAGACCTGTTAGCCTTTAAAAGCCTTGAAAGCACTTCATCCATATGGGCTAGATTGGTGTTGCATTTTTTGTTGTTACAAATTAGTTAACATAAATAGATGTCAAGAAACTTTTATAGTAATAATATAAGAGAAAAAAATAGCAATAACACAAGTGCCTCTGTGGCTCAGTTCTTAGAGCACTGGACTAGGACATCAGGGACCATGATTCAAATCACACATCAGTTCTAAAGTTCTCTAGATGATTTATAGGGTTTTTTTCATGTCTCTGTTTAGTGCTTCTGCATGCAAAGAATAACAGTTTGGTCCCTAGGTCTGTCTGGGCAAAACCCTAGCCTAAAACCTGAGTGAGGCACTGGAGATTATCGCACACCTTTTTTCGCCCAATTCCGGCACGGGCTAGGCATGGGCTTAAACGGGTAAAAATGGATCTTATCAATGCCTCTGTGCCCAATTCAGCCACATTTCAAACCCAATCCAGACTCACAGTGTACTTTTCTGGCAAAAAGGAAAACATCATTGTTCAAAAAGTACAGCAGGAGTCTGTATCGGGTTCACGGAGGCATGCAATAAGATCTGTTTTCACCCATTTAAGCCCATGCCCAGCCCATGAGCGGAACAGGCGAAAAAAAGTGTGCTATAATCTCCACTGTCAGTCATTATATACAATACTGAGCTAGATGGGAGTAACGATCCAACATAGTACAGTCAGCCCTTCCAATTCATGAATTCTATATCCACAGATTCAACTATCCACAGCTTGAAAATATATTTAAAAAATAACAACCCCAAAAGCAAATCTTGATGTTGCCATTTTATATAAAAGATACCATTTTACTACACCATGTATATAGCAGGACTTAGCATCCTTGAATTTTGGTATGCACAGGTGGGAGATTATCCCATCCCTGAAATATAACCTGGCTTACCTCTTCCAAACTGAGCCTAATTCGGGAGGCAACCAGATCCTATCACAAGGATTTTGCTGTCAAAGCCGCCAGGCAAATCAAGCATGCTTCAGCAGCTTTATTTCGAAACTGGGAGTTTTCTGACTTCAAAAAATGGCTGGGCTGGACTTGCCCAGTAGCTTTGGCAGCAAAATCCTTGTGATAGGACCTGGCTGTCTCCCGAATTAGGCTTCAATTCGCAAGAGGTAAACCGGGTTATTTCAGCGGTGGGATAATCTCCGTGGTCTTGGAACCAAATCACAGCAGATATCAGAGTCCCACTGTATAAATCAGATTCATATTCCAATATCACACATTTTATTCCTCCCTTCTCCTCAAGAGAAGAATGCAGGAGAATTTGGTTGCTCCCACTCTAAGCCATGTTATTTTGCACTTCTCTCTAACACAGTGATTCCCAAATTTTGGTCCTCCAGATGTTTTGGACTTCAGCTTCCAGGATTCCTGATAGTTGGCTGGGTTTTCTGGGAGCTGAAGTCCAAAACACCTGGAGGATCAAAGTTGGGGAACCATTATGACAGTTCAAGCATATCATGTATCCATATAGCTTCTCATGATTGCTGTGCAGAGGGGCGGGTTATAAATAAAAAATTATTTATTATTATTATTATTATTATTATAGCTTCTCATGGTTCGCCACACCCTCTCTCTTCCTGAAACAGTTTTTAATCTGCAGTTGGTTTGACTTTGTTCATCCTCCACTTTATATTCTGCAGTTTTCCTCTCACCTTCATGTTTGAAGAGCACAAGTTTGCCATGAAAAGTTATGAAATCTTAATATTTGTAAGTACCTACTTCATATGCTTTTTCTCAAAGAAAACTAAGCCTTATTTCTCTGCTAGGCCCTGAGTGGGAGTGTGGTGGTGTGGGACTGGGTGTTGCTTATCTTCTGTTTGTGAATATTAATTATTCTGCTTGTGAGGTACACTACTGTCTTTCACATTCCCCAATATTAAATAATAATAATAATTTTTTTATTTATATTGCACTTTTTGTAAAAACAATCAAAGTGGCGTACAAACATTTAAAATAATACAAAATATATACAATATCTCCCCCTTAAAAAGAGAATTAAACCGTACTAAGATTAAAATTACAATCATTAAAAACAAAACAATAATACTATAATATTACAGTAACAGTGGGCAGAATTATCACAACTCACAAATTCACAAATATGAGGGACTTTACGTGGCTGGGTGATATTCCAGGAAGGCGTGCTGGAAGAGATCTGTCTTGACAGCTTTCTTGAAGCTATCTAGATTGGAAATTTGACGGATCTTATCCTGCAGGCGATTCCATAAGGTGGGAGCGACTGCAGAAAAAGTCCTCTGGGAGGTCGCAACCAATCTGGTCTTCACTGGTTGCAATAGGTTTCTCCCAGAGTATCTGAGTGCATGGGGCGGATTATACTGAAGCAGGTGATTCCTTAGATAGGTTGGGCCCAAGCCATGTAGGGCTTTAAAGGTGATAACCAACACCTTGTACTGTGCCTGGAAACTAATAGGCAGTCAGTGGAGTGACATCAATATTGGTGCAATATGGTCACTCCTGGTTGTTCCTGTAATCAGCCTGGCTACCATATTCTGTACCAGTTGAAGTTTCCGGACTTGGCACAAGGCTAGCCCCATGTAGAGTGTGTTGCAAAAGTCAAGCTTGAGGTTACCAGAGTGTGTACTACAGTTGCGAGGTCACTCGGTTCCAGAAAAGGGCACAGCTGGCGTATCAGCCAAAGCTGATAACAGGCACTCTTGACTGTCGCATTCATCTGATTTCTCATCTGAAGCGATGAATCAAGAAGCACCCCCAGACTGCGAACACAGTCCTTCAAGGGGAGTGTGAACCGCTCTAGGACTGGAGGTTGCAACCCAATACCTGGTTTAGGGGCCCCTACCGTAAGTACTTCTGTTTTGTGTGGATTCAACTTGAGCTTGTTTTCCCTCATCCAGTCCATTACTGCCACAAGACACTGATTGAGGGGAGAAATGCCATCTGTCGTCATCGCTGATGACTGAGACATGAGAAATATATTTAAGTGTCATCAGCGTACTGATAACACCCCGTCCAGTATCTGCGGATGATTTCTCCCAGCAGCTTCATATAAATGTTAAATAGCATTGGGGACAGGATGGCACCCTGAGGGATGCCACAATTAAGCTCTGCTATTGAAGAGCAGCTGTCCCCAAGCATCACCCTCTGGAATCTGCCAGAGAGGAAGGAATTCAACCACTATAAGGCAGTGCCTCCAATTCCTAACCTTCTCAGGCATTCCAAGAGGATGTCATGGTCAATTGCAGGGGTAGGCAACCTTTCCCCTTTAAGGGCCGAGGGACTTCAGCTCCCAGAATCCCAGGAGCTATTGGCCAACATGGGACTATTGGCCAATATGGCTGAGGCTTCTGGGAGCTGAAGTCCCTCGGCCCTTAAAGGGGAAAGGTTGCCTACCCCTGGTCTATTGTATCAAATGCCGCTGAGAGGTCTAAGAGCACCAACAGGGTCACGCTTCCTCTGTCGATGCTTAGATGAAGGTCATCAGTTAAAGCGACCATGGCAGTCTCCACTCCATATCCCGTCCTGAAGCCAGTTTGGAATGGATCTAGAAAATCGGCTTCATCCAAGACCACTTGGAGCTGAAGAGCAACAACCCTCTCAATAATCTTGTCCAAGAATGGCAGATGGGATACAGGCCTGTAGTTTTTCATGTCCAGGGGGTCCAGGGAAGGTTTTTTTCAGGAGCGGTCTAATGACCGTTCCCTTTAAAGAAGATGGTAGATGACCTTCCCTAAGGGATGCACTGATGACACGTCTGAAAAGTACCATCAAGGAATCACCCCCATGGACGGCCAGCCATGATGGGCAGGGATCGAGGGGGCATGTCGTCTTCCTTACCCTTCCAAGGATCTTGTCCATGTCCTCAGTACTCACAATCTCAAATTGATCCAGTCTAATCTCATAAATGGCTTGACTGGACACCTCATCAGTTGACTTTGCCCCAATATTGGCATCCAAGAGGGCTCTTATCTGAGAGATTTTACCTGCAAAGTAGTTGTTAAATGCATCACAGCAGGCTGTTGTTGGGTTAAGTAGAGGATTCTGGGTAGATGGCATCACCATCAGTTCCCTCACCACCCTAAACAGCTCTGCTGGATGAGATTTTGCAGATGCAATATGAGCAGACAAAGAAGATCTCGTTGCTCTTATTGCCTCTCTATAAGAATAAAGAAATTTCTTATGATGAGTTCTATCAAATAAGAGTCCAGTTGAGCACCATTTGTGCTCTAGTCATTGTCCCACCCGCTTCATGTTCTTTAGCTCTCTGGTATACCAGGGCTTCTGATTCAAAGCGGGAAGAAAAGGATGCTTGGGAGCAATTGTGTTGATAGCTCTAGTAAGATTGGTGTTCCATATATTCACCAAGGTTTTGACAGTCACCGGCATTATCAACCAATAGACCCTCTAGGGCTTTCTGGAATCCATTTGGTTCCATTAGCCTTTGAGGGCGGACCATTCTAATTGTTCCACCACCCCCAAGGGGGCAAACAGTGGCTCTTAGTTCTGCCCTGACCAGGAAATGATCAGTCAATGACAATGAGGTGGCATTAACTACCTCCGCTCACGGATATTCCTGTTCCGTACTGAAGACTGCATCTAGAGTATGACCTACACAATGTGTTGGCCCATTAACCAATTGGGAAAGGCCCATAGTTGTCATGAATTCCATGAACTCCTGAGCTGCATCTGTTAAACTGGTCTCAAGTGGGATGTTGAAGTTGCCCAGAACAAGAAATCTGGGTGACTCCAACAGCAATTCCGAGACCAGCTGCGTCAGCTTGGATAGGGAGTCTGTTAGCAATGGGGTAGACGGTATACCAACAAAATCCCTATACCGTCCCTGGTTTTCAGGCATAGGTACATACATTCGAAGCGGTCTGTCTTCCGGACAGGTGTCCTGGTAATGGTAAGATTGTCTTTATAGACTAGAGCCACTCCACCCCCTCCCACACTTTCCCTCACCTGCTCGATAACAGCATACCCGGCTGGGAGAGCTTGATTCCAAGTAATGGCATTATCTTCTCCCAGCCAGGTCTCTGTAAAGCAAGCCAAGTCAACTTTTTCATTCAATAGGAGGTCATTGGTGATATGTGACTTGTTCTTAACTGACCTACCATTGCAGAGGGGCAGCGTAAGGTTCTGTGGCATGGATGATAAGCTCCCCGTCCTGTTTTGGGTAACAGAGTGAACTGACAGCGGGATCGCTTTCAAACATTGATCCTGTCTTCTTTTGCAACAGAATTTTCAAACTCAATAGCCGCTCCCATTATTACCTCGGCCACCTCATCCCTTTCGTATTCCACCTGTCTTTCCATATTGCCAGTCCAAATGTCCCCCCCCCCAAAAAAGGTACCCTAATTTGGACTGGCTACTTTGTTGTTACAGTTCTAATTGTAGATTCTGCCCACCCACCCCTGCCCTTCAGCCTGATATTGTGGTGAAAAAAGAAGGGCCAGCACTCAGCCCCCGGGCTCTTGATGTTGGTGGAAATTTCTTGGGGCCAGCTAGCATTTTTAAATTTCCCGCTCTAGCCACGCCCCATTGCTGCATCCTTGGCTGTGAAGGCAGCTTAAGAGTCCTCCGTTGTCTCAGCCACACCTCCCTCACTTCAGTCCCAGTGGTGTTGGGATACAGCGAGCCTCTCAGCTGGTGTTTTACAGCTAGCTGTAGTAGCTTGTACCATATATTGAAAGTCTATGGCTGATACGGAGCTATATGAGAAATTTGACCATCCGTAGAAGATTTGATACAGAACCAAAAGAGTGAGTAAATAAACTCACACCAATATTTGTCTAACAGTGTTTGCCTCAAAAAGACAACTGTGCTAAAATTTAGATGTTGAAATCTGAACCATCAGTTCATATTACAGGAAATTATTTTTGACTGTGATGTGCTGCTAAGAGGAAGTCTCTTATTAGGTTGCAGTTTGACATAATGTGATAGAGCATGGCATGCCCCACAGCAAATGAAAAAGCACAGTACTTCTAAAGCAAAAGCATAAAACATCAATGCTTTTGATGCTCAACAGTATACCTGTTGGGGTTTATTTTTTTTGCTTGTATTTCCCTTGATTTATTCATTTGGCCTCAAGCTAGCCTCAATTTTGTTTTCCAGTAGGAAATCCTCAACAGTACTGCCCATGTAAACATGTTTACATATGCATACAGTGTTTCTGTGAACAGTGGATGAAATTTTACATAGTGCTGGCAGAGTGTAAAGCTCCTCCAGGTGTACTTCCTGCATACTTATGGTCCTATAGCTGGGTCACCCACCCCGCAGCCATTTATTCACCAGGGGAGGATGGGTGTTTGTGGCAAGGCAGTATCCAGCCTGCATTCCTGCTGCTGGACACAAAGAAAAGCAGACATTCCCTGGACCTTCCAGCAGTCCTTGAAAGACTCCCAGGAGGAACATACAATGATGTCATCTTCATGTGTCAGGCAAGCTGCCAGGATGATATTCTCCTCCTAGACCACCTGTGGGTCCTTCAATAATGGCTATGAGGTCCAAGACAATGTCAGCTTCTCTATGCATCCAGCTGCAGGAACATAGCCAAACACTGCCTACCTTTCCCTCCCTGTCCTCTTCTGGCCACTAAACTTTCATTTATGCCTGCATATAATAATAATAATAATAATAATAATAATAATAATAATAATAATTTATATCCCAGCCCTCTGCAGAGCAATCGGGGTGGCTTACAATATATGTCATCAAGAGGATGCCAGTCAATAAACAGATGGAGGGAATGGTAGCTGGAATGTTGCCACCAGTTCCCATAACAACTTCATTCAATTTTCTGCTTGGTACCCCAGGTATGTGTCCTACATGTGCATGTGCAACATATACAGTTGGCCCTCCATATCCATGGATTCTTTATTGATTGATTCAAATATCCACAGCTTGAAAATATATTTTTTAAAAATTCCAAGAGGCAAACTTTGATTTTCCCATTTTATATAAGGGACATAATTTTATTTTGCAATTGTATTTAATAGGTCTTAAGCACCCAAATATTTTGATATCCATGGGGTGGGGGTGGGGGTGGATGGGTTCCTGGAACCAAACCACAGCAAATACCAAAGACCCACTGTACAATACTATATATATATTCTCTATTTACCACTCATTCACATACTCATTTTCCATTTTTATCTTTTATTTTTAAAGTTCCCTTATTTCAAAATGAACTCAGGAGATTTACAATAATAAACCATCTTAAAACTGTGTGGTCTTTGAATGGTGTGCTGTGCTGCTGATTTTTATTCTTTGTCTCAATATGAATTTGATTGAAAGGGTTTTAATTCTACATAGTATGTAAATATATTTCGATAATAACTTTTTGCAGCTGTTTTCAATTGTATTTGAAGGAGAGCTACTATCAGCTATGTCTGCAGCAGCAACAAACTAATATAAATCCCTAACTAATTTAAAGATTAACAAAAGTCCTATCAATTTCAGTGAGTCCACTTTAATATGATTGAGGGTGAATGTTACTCAGTTATCTCTGAATCTTGTCACCCATTCTCTCCAAAGATTCCAATGTGGTTAACTTTTGGGTTTGACCAAAACTGTGCATGCGTAGTGAGTTTTCTGCAACATGATCAAAGAACTGAGGGTATTGGGACTCTGTTTCTTTTAAGCTTATTGCACTATGTTCTCAGAATGTAATGAGTATGTGATGAGAACGGAACGGAACATATTTTATCACACGGTATGATCCTCATCGAGTTTCCATTCTGTGCTCTGACAGTCCCTAGCCTGTTCCAGGAGGAGAACTGTAAAAATGCGTCCTCAGCCAGCAAAAATACTTTCAGACCATTCCAGATGATGTGTGTGCAATAATCCTATCCGGTCTCAATCTGTTCTTGTGTTCTGATTGGCTAAGACAACCTCCTCCCCTCCTGTCCTAGAATGTCCACAAACTCAATTCAACTTTTCCAGTGTTGATGCAAGGAAGGTGCCACAGGCAATTTAAATTGTTTTATTTTATTTTTGTAGATTGAATTGTGTCGTGTTTACAAGAAAAAATAATGAATGGTCGCTACCTAAACCTCTCAGTAGCATTCTTTCCAATGCAGAAATAGGGTTTTTTGCAACAGTGAGCATGTGCCAATGAGGGATGGCTGAAGAACTACTTTAGCGCTGGTACCGGTACAACAGTAAATGCAGTGCGATAATATGTGTTGTCATAACGTTACCATCCCATTATCAATAGTCTAATGCGGTAACACCCGTTCCCATATCATTACGTTCCAGGGACTTGATGGGAACGTTACAGGTACTGGTGCGATAAGCTTAGTAGTCCCAAGCATAATAACTATAGCCAAGTTGTACCTCAGTTGTGGACAAGTCCTGAGCAAAAGACTTTATCTCTGTCTCACCATCCCCACAGGTTCACTTGGTGAGAACAGAGGAAAGAGCCTTCTCGGTAGCTGCTCCTAGTCTATAGAACTCTTCCCGAGGGAGGTTCAGCTGGTTTCCTCTCTGCTCTCACCAAAAGGCAAATACCTTCTTCTTTAAGTAGTCCCTTTAACTGATTGATAGAAAGACGTGCAATGCGTGTAGTGATTTTTTTAAAATATGCAATATGTACGCTCTCTCAGCCTCAGAGGAAGGCAAAGGCAACTGCCCCCAATCAGATCTTATCAAGAAAACTGCATGATAGGGTTGCCTCTGGGTCACCATAAGCCAGAAATGACTTGAGGACACACAACAACAAAATATATGTTTAATGTGTTTTTAATTGTTAATTAAATTAATATTTTAATTGGATTGATTACTTAGTGTTTAAAAACACACCTTTTTACCACACACTCTTTTAAATATTTTGTATGTAACTTATATTGGAAGCCACTTTGAGTTCCATGTTGAGAGAAATGTGGGATATAAATCAAAGTAAGGAAGAGGAAGAGGAAAAGGATTATTGGATCAGTATGCAGATAAAGGATCAAGGTACATTTAAATAAATATGATAAAAATTGCTGTTTAAATAAAGATGATAAAAATATCTGCAGTTAAATTCAGTCTCACTCCAGACTTCCAGTATCATCCTGCTAAATTGGAGTTGGACAACTATGGGGGGTTGCAGACTGCCAGAAACATTGCAACTTGAGTCCACTTTTAGGGTTAGGGTTAGGGTTAGGGAATCATGGGAACTGTATTTTATTGTGGCACCAGAGCTCTTTGACAAAGAAGGCTCAATGTCACAGAAAAAAAACACAATTCCCATGATTCCCTAGCATTAACCCTAACCCTAAAAGTGGACTCAATTTGCACTATTTCTGGCAGTCTGCAACCCCCCCTATGATGGCTCTGGGGGCACTTTTTCCCTGGGATCCTTCCGAGATTGCATACTGTATCAAAAATCTTCTGCTCCCCCCAAAAGAAAAATGTCCCCCAAATCTGGAAAACCACTTCTGGTTTTGAAAAGTAGTAAGTTTTTGATGTTAAACAATGGTGGTGGTGGTGAGGGCTGTGGCCCACTTAAAAGGTGAATGGTTTCTCAAATAGATTTCCAGGAGAGGTAATTAATGTCCACCTTTTGCCAGACAAAAAAAGATGGGGATTAGGGAGACTGGAAGATGCAGGTGACCCAAGAGCTACAACTTTGCCCATCCTGGGCCAAATAGGGCAATTCTATAAGGCATTCAGCTGGTGACTGTGGAAGTCTGAGTTCAATATCCCTCCTTGGAAATTAAACTCACTGGCTAACCTTGGGCCAGTCAATGTATCTTACTTATTTTTGTTTTATTTTATTTATATTCCACCTTTCTCTTGAATGAGACCCAAGGTGGCTCACGACATGAATGAAAACAAGGTCTTCTGAGGACTTAATGATGATTGAGGCATACTTTTGAACATTTCAGAGATGAAAATAGAGGCATGGGAACACCTGGGGCGATGTAACCTCAGGGTGTGGTCAAAATGGCAAACGCTATTAATGTGAAAGAACAAACAAGCTGGGAAGGACTGCACCAGTTTGCTTTTGCTTTTTCCCTCTGCTCCCTGAATTAATTGAATGCAAAACATGGCCTATGAGAATCAGGTTAAGGAGCTGAGTGTGTTTAGCCTGGGTTTAGTTAACAGGTAACATGATACCCGTATTTAAATATTTGAAAGGATGTCATATTGCAAATGGAGAGAGCTTGTTTTCTGCAGCTCCAGAGACTAAGGGCCTCGGCAGACGACTAAAAGAGTCGTCTTCTGGGCAGGGAAGAGGAGGGGCAGCCGCACGAGCGGCACCCCTTCCTCTCCCCGAGGTCGCCCCCAGAAGCGCCGGCCGTCCGCACGGCCGGCGCACCGGGGATGACCTCACGCCGCAGCGTCCACATGCGCTGCGCCGTTTGAGCCAGGGAAAGTGCGCCCGCCGCTTTTAGAGCGCACTTTCCCTTACATCTAAAAGGAGCGCCAATTTGGTGCTCCTTTTAGATGCGCCGCAGGAGCGCCGCGGTCCGGAGGCTGAACTCCGGCGGCGCTCCGACCCGCGGCGTCTCCGGGGCCTCCGTCTGCTGAGGCCCTTAGGAATTTATCACATGGGAGGCAAGTGCCCGCATCCTGTGAATAAATGGCCATTTAAAACCTGTAATATCCTGCAATAATGGGAGTGTTTTCAAATGACATCATGCATCATCGGCATTATCTTGGCATTTTCCCGTGAATAAAGCAGCAAGATTGTGCCACTTTTAATTCACGGGAAAATCCCATGAATTAAAAGCGGTGCAATTTTGCTGCTTTATTCCCAGGATAATGCCAGGATAATGATGTCATCATCTGAAGACTATCCCGTTGTTGTGGGATATTCATGGATTTAATAGCTGTTTATTCATGGGACGTGGGCGCTTGCCTCCTGTGTGATAAAGTCCTAGGACATGGAGCAATGGATAAAAACTACAGGAAAAGAGATTCATCCTAAACATTAGGATGAACATCCTGACAGCAGGGGTGTCACAAGAGGTGTGTGGGAAGTGCAGGCCACACCAGGTGACACCCTAAGCATGGGGTGACAGCACTTCTCCCCAAACATCTGCCTTTTGGCAGAAATAGCCTGTGATGTTCACCTGTATCCCTTTAAAATGTTGAAGGGATGGTGTGAGTGGGGCAAGGCTCAGTCAGAAGAGAAAGGATAAGTCTGATTTTTCATAAAAATAAATTTTATAATTTACCAAATTTTCACTTTAACCACATGAAACAATGTATATGTAAGTACATTTAGGCTTTATATATGATACTGTAATTTAAAGGCATAATTTTAATTTTGCTAGTTGTTTATATCACAACTGTTGCCATTACATTCAGTGATACACAGGAATTATAATTTATGAGTAACATTTCTATAAAATATTACTTAGGATTCTGTATGGTGTGGTATGGGAGGAAGTCAATGGAAGGGGTGACACAATGAGTTACTGCACTGGGTAACACTGAACCTAGTGAGTAAGAGCTATTCAACAGTGGAACACACTCCATCTGAGTATGGTAGAGTCTCCTTCTTTGGAGGTTTTCAAATAGAGGCTGCATGGCCATCTCTTGGTGGTGCTTTGATTGTGTCTCCCTGCATGGCAAGGCGTTGGACTGGACTAGACATGGAGTCTCTTCCAACTCTATGATAAGCCAGTTTTGCATTTTATCTCAGTTTGAAAAAAGTGAAGTTGAGGAGAAAAGGGGAGAAGGAGAGGGAAACTGGGGCATTTAAAAGCAGCTGAAAAGTAGGATGACAAAGGATTAAATGGAAGTGCTTCTCATTTCAGGACAGTTGGGCGGCATTTTAAGGAGTTATAATAGAAGAAGAAAACTAAAAATAATGTTAATAGACTGATCACTAGAGGTCCCAATAAAGCCTTTCCGTCATCTCTGGAACAGCCCACACATTTCCAAAGGTGTCCTCCCTGGTCTGGAAGTATGTTTTCAAATTTTGATGTTACACATGCCCTGTGAAAAATAGTTGGCAGGGAGCTTTCAATAAAAACATCTTTTGCCTAAAGTTTTCTCCAGTGTATTTGTCAGAAGTAGTTTTCTACAAAATATCAACCTAAATATACACTAATGAACACACACACATACATACCTCAAAGCCTCTGACAAAAAGCTTCTTTTTACAGTCTTTTTAAACATGCCCAGCCCACACCTCTTTATCCTTTTCCTGTTTAGCTGGAAGGGGTTTTTTTTAGCAGTACCAGAACTTAATGGTCAAGAATGGCTGAAGTAACACAACCTTTGGTATCAGGTTGCAACAGTAACTGTTGAATAAAATTTGACCTGGGAAAGAATGGGATTCTTCTGTAGCTAGTCCTACTGTAGTTGTGGCAAAATAGGTAAGGCAAATAGCAACTGCTTCCAGAATCCCTTACTAAGGATATGGAAAGAGCAAAACTGAGGGAAAGGGGAAAGCAGGTGAGCTTACTTCTCCAGGTCCCTCCATTATTTAGAAAATCAGAGATCTGTAAATATGTTCACCAAAATGGAAACCATTAGAAAACTGGTGAAAGAAAAAAAAATGGTAGATTTTGGCAGAAACTTTCAAATAGTCTCTAGGAGATTCAAAATGTTTCTATTTACTTATGCAAGACTTATGTGATGTGGTTGTTTCATTTCATATTTGCATATTATTAGTTTTGGAAAAAATGGCTGAAACATGGTGAACTCCTCTTCCTTTTTTGTGACGTAGGAACTTATCCCTATTCTTTCTATTTTATTTCTGCCTCTGGTACCAAAGAAGTACAGGAACACATCTACTTTATTAACTGTGGTATGTTGTTGTTGTTATTGTTGATATATTTATGGTTGTGTTGTATTAGCAGAGATCTTGTGCCGAAAACGCTAGGCATCCATCCATCAGCCACCTCCGTCTGGAACTTAGTTGAGTTAACCTTATCACTCTGGTATGCAGCTCCTTGTAGTTTCAAGAAGTTTGCCATTAATCCAGCCCAGAACAGAGAGTTCTTCATTAAGGAGGTTTTTATTCATGATTACATAGTAAAGAGAAAACTTGTCAGCGTGTGGATGATGGGTGTTGCAGTGATGCTCTTTGACACTCAGCAGAATCTGCAGGACAAGCTGGCTGCTGTGATCCACAGCCACTTTGTATTTCTTACCATCAACTAGCTCAGCTTCTCTTTTTCAAGCAATCCTGTCTTCCTCAGTCAAGAAGACACAATGTAAAGTCCAAAAGTATAGTTTTATTAATGCATATAAAAGAAAATAAGATAACTAAGTAAAATCCATTGTGATGAACTTATCCAGTTCAGCCATGAGAGATTACATCTTTAGCAGATCCAAAAGCATAGGATCCCAACTTGTTGTTGATAAAAGTTAAGAAGAGGTTACAGATACATGTTTCCAGATCCAGGAGTTACATTGTAAAAGCAGTATAAGAATACTCAAAAACTAAAAGCCAACTCCATGGTTAAAACCACTGCCACACACACACACACACACACACACACACACACAATGCATGAAATATAAACATTCTAGACAAAGAGATCTCTAGGCCCTTCCCATACTCCACCTTCTGGGTGTTAACCTTATGCTAATTGGATAATGCCTGTATGATGTGTATTAACCCAGCCTCTGATCCAGCCCCTAGTTGTGTGTGTCATCTCCCATGTGACCTGTCTCTAAGCAACCCATTGATGTTATTGTTTACCTTTTGGATATCCTGTGTTTCCAGGTAAAACTATAATTGTTTAGACTTCTTGACCATCTGGTCCAAGTTCTCTTTGTTTCTCTAGATGCTGTTCTCATGAGGAAAATTCCACACACACATATCTACATTTCACCTTTGATTGTATAACCCAGGGGTAGGCAACCTTTTTGAGCCGGGGGCCAGGTTTCTGTCCCTCAGACAATTGGGGGGCTGAAGCACCAAAAATAAATAAATAAATAAATAATTTTTTTAAATTAAAATTTAAAAAATTAAAGACATATGCATGCACACTCTCTCAGCCCCAGAAAAGCCATGGCAACACCCCGGTGGAGATTTTGCCAAGAAAACCCCAAGAACAAGTAATAACAACAATAATCAATATCATAATGGTGGGCGGCGGCGGCGGTGGTGGCAGGACTGGCCTGGGGCCGGTCGAAAGGCCTTGGGGGGCCACATCCAGCCCCTGGGCCTTAGGTTGCCTACCCCTGGTATAACCCATCCATATTCCAACAAAACTATATACATCCATCTTCATACAGGTAGAAATATAAGAACGATAGATCCAACACACACAACACAGTGCAATAATCTGTAAGAGCAAAGGAGGCTCTTAGCCAAACTCCAAACTCCTCCCATGGGTGGATACCTTCATAGACAATTTGCTAAATAGCTTTTAGCCCAGCCTCTAACCCAGCCTCTTGCTGTGAGTCATGTGTCATGTGATCCTGGTTCCCAGACAACCAAGATGAGCTCATTGTTTACGTGCTATCTGTCTGTTCCCAGACACTGATCTCGTGTGAAATTGTTTACACATTTGCCACCTGCAGGCCCAAACTCTCTTCAGTAGAAATTTCCCCACATCTGTACATTTCCACTTTTGACTACATATCTCAACACTCCTAACAGTTATATCCTGTGAAGTCATTTCTGACTTATGGTGTCCCTAAGGTGAAGCTATCACAATGTTTTCTTGGAAGGACTTGTTCAAAGGGGGTTGTCTTTGTTTCCTCTGAGGCGGAGAAATTGTAACTTGCTCAAGATCACCCAATGGGTTTCCTTGAGTTAGACCAGTGATTCCCAAAATCTGGTCTTCCAGATGTTTTCAACTTCAGCTCCCAGAATTCCTGACTGTTGGCCAAGCTATCTAGGACTTCTAGGAGTTGAAGTCCAAAACACCTGGAGGACCAAAGTTTGGGAATCACTGAATTAGACAGATTGTAGATAACTGAAGGAGAGCAGAGGTCAAACTTGAGGCCATCCTTCAACACCTTAAGCATCGAAAGCAGTCCTTGAAAATACAAGCTTTGCTCAAAGCATTAGAAAACCAAGTTATAAGAGTTCTTCTAATGCATCTCCTCTGGTAGTTGAATCATAACTGCACAGAAACGTATTTGGCTCTCCACGATTTGCAGTGCTGATAGGACCAGCTAAGCTTCTGTTTGACGGATAAAAGAAATGAGTCTTTAGAAGAACTTGAAAGGTTTATTTTGATAGCAGGGATTTGATAGAGGAGGATCTGGTTTTATCTCGGCATGAGCTTCAAGTCCCTTTAGGCAATAAGGCCTTGCATCACTAATATCAGCATGCAGTAAAGACAATCTCTGCATTTGACAGTTGTGCCATCTGTGCCCATGGAGTTTATATTACATCCTTTTATATTATCATGAGCAACATACAATTGGGGTTAGAGCCATGTTTCTTCTTGTGATAGAATTCACAGCTAGGAAAGAACCCATCCATCTGCAGTATTTTAAAGGACATTAGAACTAAAACAACTTAGTATTTGGAACATAAGTCTAATTCTTAGTCTCAACTAGAGTAGACCCATAGAATCAATAGGATGAAAAAGTAATTTGGTAATTCAACACTTATGTTAATTTCATACATTCTGTTTGGTACCCAAAATGTGTATTCATTAATTCTTCATTAATTCACTCAGCTCAGTAATCGCAACAGAGATATTTTTAACACACACACATACACACACACACACACATATATATAGATGGATAGATAGATAGATAGATAGATAGATAAAAGATTTCTACCAGAAGTTATAAAAATAACATTTCAAAGCTTTCTCTGCAAGCATGTGTTGTGTGCCTTCAAGTCATTTCAAACTTGTGGAGACTCTAAGGCAGGGGTAGGCAACCTTTTTGAGCCGGGGGCCTGGTTGCTGTCCCTCAGACAATTGGGGGGCTGAAGCACCAAAAATAAACAAACAAATAAATAAATAAATAAATATTTTAAAAATTAAAAATTTAAAAAATATGCATGCACACTCTCTCAGCCCCAGAAAAGCCATGGCAAAACCCCTGTGGAGATTTTGCCAAGAAAACCCCAAGAACAAGTAATAACAACAATAATCAATATCATTATGGCGGGCGGCGGGGGGAGGCGGCGGCAGCAGCGGCAGGACCAGCCTTGGGCCGATCCAAAGGCCTTGGGGGGCCGCATCCGGCTCCCGGGCCTTAGGTTGCCTACTCTGCTCTAAGGTGAAAGAAACTATCACATTGTTTTCTTGTTAAGTTTCTTCAGAGAGGGTTTGCCATTGCCTTCCCCTGAGGCTCAGAGAGTGTGACTTGCCCAAGGTCACCCAGTAGGTTTCATGGCTGAGCTGGGACTTTCATGGCTGAGCTGGGAGTCCAGACTTGTAGTCCAACACTCAAACCACTATGCCATAGTGGCTCTCATATCAAAATTCTGCTTTTAAACAATTCTTCACTTATTCCCCATTTTTTTTTCTTCCTCTCTGCTCTCTCTCTCTCTTCATTGCTACTCAAACTTTTTTCTTCCTTGCTTGTCTTTTTCTCCTCTCTCCACTTCTCATTCAGCCTGCCCCTCTACTAGTTCTCCTCCCCATCTTGCTACATAAAGGAATTGTGCTTGTCTTACAGCAATGTGAGTTTTTATTTGAATCTCTTTTAATTTTTATAAGCAGCACCTTGAGCCCCATGGTTGTGGAAGGAAACATCTTTTATAAATGTTATAAATAAGTTTTTCCCTTTTTCAACATCTTGCCCACATCTTGTCTGCAATAAGGGGACAATCATATTGCTCTAACTCAGGGTTACTCTAAAGATTATTGAGCTAATATTGGGAAAGTTCATTGTAAGCAAAAGAAACAAAAAGTTACTGCTTTGGACTAAAACTCCTTTAAAAAACCCAGTCAGACTTCCCTATTACGGCTGCTATATTGCTGTGCTACAGATATCAATAGACATTCTATGGTTTTAAATATCTGAGTATCCAAAATGTAATGTGACTGTACTGTGGCTTCACTCATTGGCTAAATAGAGTAGAATAGAATAGAATAGAAAAGAAAAAAGAAAAGAAAAGAAAAGAAAAGAAAAGACAGTAGCAAAATTCTTTCTTGTAGAACAGTCGGACAGAATATTGACAGCAAATTTTGATGATAGCTACGTAAAAACAAATCTCCAAACACTGATTCATTATTTTACGTATTACTGTAGATTCCAGCAATATGTTAAACAAATTACAGTTTTTATAATGGATATTTGACAATGGAAAGAATTACTTTGGGTATATGAATCAAGGTTGCAGTTTTGTTAATGGACAGGCTTGAATTTGCAGGACCTAAGCAGAGCAGTGAAGGATAGGAGGGCTTGGAGATGTCTTGTCCACAGGGTTGCCATGAGTCAGGACCAACTCAAGGACAGTTAACAACAACAAACAATAAAGACTTGCTTCCTCTGAACAAATCTTACCAAGAAAACCCATGATAGGTTTGCCTGAGGGACTCCATCATTGGGAATTATTTGAAGACAAACAACAATAAAGATTCTAATCTGGATTTCTCAAGTTCTAGCCCAACACACTAACCACTTCACCAGCCTTGAAAATGTTCTACACTTTTAAAATTAGAACATGATTCAGGATGACAACTTAACCCCCCCTACCCATTGGGATTTATTTCCAAGTGTACATGTTCATGTTTGAACAGGAACTATCTCTTTTGAAACATTGTGAAATATTGTAAATGTATTATCAAACAAGATTCTGTAAACATAAAGTAAGCTGTTGATGTCAAATGACTTTGTTTTGAGTTATAATTACAAGAAAAATATTGAAAATTAATTATGATGTTTGGTCAGTGACCTTAGCTTCAGTTGCAAAAAACAAGTAGAATCAATTTTGTTTTTCTTAATATATGGCCCTCAGCAAATGCCCTGTAAAGCGTTCAGCTAATTTTTTTTTCTAAGCCTAAGTGCAGGGCATTTTTTCCTGTATGCTCTCTCTCTTCCTGTCAAGCAGAATAATGGAGAGAAGATAAAAAATGTCAAGATAATGCAGAGGGCAGTTGCTTCCCAACTCTGGGCCTCAGCAGACGGAGGCCCCGGAGACGCCGCGGGTCGGAGCGCCGCCGGAGTTCAGCCTCTGGACCGCGGCGCTCCTGCGGCGCATCTAAAAGGAGCACCAAATTGGCGCTCCTTTTAGATGTAAGGGAAAGTGCGCCCTAAAAGCGGTGGGCGCACTTTCCCTGGCTCAAACGGCGCAGCGCATGTGGACGCTGCGCCGTGAGGTCATCCCCGGTGCGCCGGCCGTGCGGACGGCCGGCGCTTCTGGGGGCGACCTCGGGGAGAGGAAGGGGCGCCGCTCGTGCGGCTGCCCCTCCTCTTCCCTGCCCGGAAGACGACTCTTTTAGTCGTCTGCCGAGGCCCTCTGTTTCCCGGGATAACTTGGAGAGTGTATCAGCCATTCCACAGACCCTTACGCTGCTCCTTTGCAATGCCAGGTCGATTAAGAATAAGACCCATATTACCCATGACCTTGTAGTGGATGAGGCGGCCGACCTGGCATGCTTTACCGAGACCTGGCTGGGAGACACCAGCTCCGCTGGGTGAGATCATTCAGAGGTATGGAGCGTGGTGCCATCAGTACACTGATGACACCCAGATATATCTCTCCATGACTAGATCATCAGCTCAGACTTCAGATGGCGTCTCTCCTCTTAATGACTGTCTCAGAGCGGTAATGGGTTGGATGAGGAAAAACAGATTGAAGTTGAATCCTGACAAAACGGAGGTACTCGCAGTGACAGGCCCGAAACCAGATCTGGGAATACAGTCTCCAGTCCTGGATGGAGTCACAATCTCCTCTAAGGACTGTGTTCGCAGCTTGGGGGTACTCCTAGATTCATCGCTTCACATGACTAGTCAGGTGAATGCGGTGGTCAGGAATGCCTGTTATCAGCTTCGGATGATATGCCAACTGCGCCCTTATCTGGACATGAGGGATCTGGAAACTGTGGTACATGCTCTGGTAACCTCACATCTGGATTTCTGCAAGGCACTCTACATGGGGCTACCCTTGTGCTTAACCCGGAAACTGCAACTAGTACAAAATATGGCAGCCAGGTTAATTACTGGAATATCAAGGAGGGAGCACATAACACCAGTGCTTAAATCCCTCCACTGGCTGCTGATTAGTTTCCGGGCACAGTACAAGGTGTTGGTTTTAAACTTTAATGCCCTACATGGCTTGGGTCCATCTTATCTTAGGGACCGCCTCTCCCAGTATGATCCCCCTCACGCACTCCGGTCCTCTGGGAGGAATCTGCTGCAACCAATAAAGACCAGGCTTTTCCAGACCTCCCAGAGGGCATTCTCTGCGACCGCTCCCAGACTGTGGAACGGCCTGCTGGACGAGATCCATCTGATTACCACTCTTTCTGCCTTCAAAAAGGCAAATGAGGATGGAATGTCTTTACCTGTTGTATTTTTAATCTGTTGTACGCCGCCCCGATTGCCGAGGTGATGAATCTAGGAGTACCCCCGAGGGGTGGGTTATAAATAAAACATTGTTGTTGTTGTTGTTGTTGTTGTTGTTGTTGTTTAAACTGGAACTCGAGCTACGAAGTTGAAAAAAGCTCTATAAGCTGTAGATGTAAAGAATGGGTAAGGAAAATCTGATAATTAGGACAGGTTACAGAGACCATACAAGCCTCTGTTGAACAAGCTCCACTAGTTGCCAGTTTGTTTCTGGGCACAACTTAAAGTGCTAGTTATGAACTCTAAGACCCTACATGGCTGAGGTCCAGGCTATTTGACAGATTGTATGTCAATCTGGGCTCTGAGATCATCAGGATAGGCCCTTCTCTTAGTCCCACCACTATTGCATTAATCAATAATAGTGGGGATGGGAAAGAGGGCTTTTTTGGTGGTTGCCCCTAGACTATGGAACTGCCTTCCCAGGGAGGCCAGAATAGCCCCCTCCTTGTTGTCCTTCCATCAGCAGGCTAAGGGTTCATTTCCACTATGATTTAAACCAATTTGCTGATCACTTTATATGAGCCTTGTTCCCACTGGAAACAGTTTCAAACCCGACTGCGATCAATCTGATTCGTGGTGAAGCAAGACAAATGCAAATGCAAATGTAAATGCAAAAAAATAAAAAAAATAAAAAAAAATCTCTGTTCATACATGGTTCTTTTGGGGAAAAAAATGATTCAGAAGAGTGTTCAACAAGTGTGAACAATGGATCTGATTTGTAGGCAGGCAGGGAGGCAGGCGGAGCCCTACTGGGCCAAGGTGTGGCAGGAGGAGTAGCCTCTGAGGCAGGGAAGAAAAGGACCAGCAGCTGGAGAGAGGAAGGGAAAAGGGATGCTGGACGCCCCTCAGCCCCAGCCCCAGAGCCCTACAGGAAAGGGACTGGAAGCCGCCCTGGGAAGACTGCGCTTCAGCCACCCCTGCCCCTCCTCAGAGTGCCTCATCCATGAGAGCCTTTCTCCAGCTTTGTCTTCAAAGGGAAAAGAGAAAAGGACCAAGAGATCAGGCATACTTCCACCCATTTGCAATCTTTGGGTCTCCCTCTTTGCAAGTGACCACCAGCAGCAGCATTAGACCCCCAGCCTCCTCCTGCGAGACCCATAAGCACCGAGAGAGGGAGAAGAGGAAGGACGCCTGCTGGGGTGCCTTGTGGGGTGCTTTCTGGCTACTTTTGTCTCACCAGGCTACAGGAAGGGGGCCAGGTGTGTGTTGTGTGTGGGGAGACTGAATGGGGTCTGCTTTTTGTCAGTCTGGCGCTTAGTGGCTCCCACACTGGGTGACCACAGGTCCTCCTTTTCCAGGACACAGTCCTCCCTTTCAGCCTTCTGTCCAAAAGCATCCTTTATTTTGAAGCACGGGTTTCTAGGGGCTCATTTCCACTAGTGGGAACGACATGGGATAAGAAAATAACTCGCTTCCATAGAGGGAACTACGAATTGCCCTGAATCAAATCCACGACCTGGTGTCAATGCAAATTACAAACTGGTTTAAATGCAAATGGGAATGAGCCTTATAAGAGAGTTTTATTCAGGCAAGCTTTTAAAACACAAAGTTTATAAAGAATGGGCTGGGGTGTTGTATTGTTTTAAAGTGTATTGTTTTAAACACTTTTATCTTTCTAAATTGTATTTTATTCTTTTAATATGTGATTTTTTAATGCTGTAATAATTTAATTCTATTTTAATGCTCACTTTTTGTATATTTTTAATAGGACTGTTCTTTTAAATTGTGAGCCACTTTGAGTCTCAATTTTGAGGGGAAAGTGCAATATTAATATAACAACAGCAACAACAATAAAAATTCCAATTGACAAAATTAAGTTTTTTCAATTAAGAGACAATAGATGAGATATTATGATAGAATGGCATTCTTTCAATGAATTTTGAAAGAATAAGCATAATATAGCTGCGTATCATTTTAAAATTTTGTAAATGTTCCTCTTTGTTTTTATAATTATCCATATTTTATAGGCATAAATATGTTTCTTAATGCTGAATAGTCTGCTACACACATATACAGAGACATATATTGTATTTTTTGCATTAAAAGAGAGAATAAAATATTAATGTTTATATGTATTCATTTGTAAATCAGTTTTTATAGCATGATGATGAACATTCAATAATGAATATTTATTATCAGTGTGCAGTTATTTTTTGCAGTTTATTCTCACCCACTTAAAGAGATTGAAAATATTCTTGCCTGTTTTTCTGTCCTTTTCATTTATATATGTTTTTTCCCCCTCTTAGCTTATCTCTATCCCAGAGCTGTCTTCCAGTCCCACAAAGCCACTGTCTTTTCTGTATGATCCAACCAGCATCTTTGCAACCCTTCACAGAAACTGCACTTAGAAAAGCTTTGCCAGGGAAGGAGGCAAATCTAGAACTAGGGAAAAGATGGGAAAGCTGCATCCCATTGAGAGATGAGCTCACACTCCTTCAGATCTGAATCAAGGGTAGCTGGCAGTGGAGATTCTCAGAGGCCTACTTATGTGTATCATCCCTAACTGGAGATGACATTAACTGACAATACAAGGAATATCATGGCTCACAAGTATGAGTAAACAGTTCAATGCCCATACCATTCTCCCAAGACAAATACATGCGGAATTAGTCCATCTAAACATGACTTTAGGTTTTCTTTATAATTATTTGGACCCATTTCTGAAGATTCACATCAAGCACATTAATGAATTTCTATTGATCCTTTCATCTTGCTTTCCCCAACTCCTGCTTTCCTCAGAGTTGCATCATGAGGGGCTGCCTCAGGAAGGAGAATACTGGACCCATGATTTGCCCTCTTCCCCTCTTCCTGGCGGACCTCTGTTGCTGCCTTGTGCCTTTTCTATTCTCCTAACTTGCTCCACTTCCATTCTTTCCCCTCTCTGGACTCATCTCATGTCTTTGCCATGACCCTTTCTCAGCTTCTTTGCAAGCTACTGTTGCATCTCCTACCCTCTACCCTTCACCTCTCATGCTGTGACATCACACCTACCTCCCTTGCACCCTGCCTCTCATCATGAAAACCATTACGCCTCTCACCTTCCCTTCCCTCCACTCTCTCCCTTAATTCACTCTCCCTTCCTTCCTACTCTTGACACATGAATGCACCACTCCCCTTCTTGTGCTCTCCCACTTGCCCTGCTGGCTTTCCTACTCCCTCCCAGGCTTCATCTTGAACCCTCAAAGTGCATCCCTCTCAAGGTGACCAGATGTCCTAACCGCAAAGGTGGACAAGGTGCTGCAAAATGGAGGCCATTCAAGAAAAATGTAGGACATGGCCAAATAAAAGCTATAAATACTCCTAGAAATGATTCATGCTTCTCAGTCATGCTCAAAATGGAGAACATATTGGAATTCCTCCTGGATACAAGGCTGAAATGTAGGCCATGTCCTAGAAAAGAAGGACGTCTGATCACTCTATCACTTGGTCCTCCTGATCCTTCTCTTACTTATTTTATAGCACTGTTCAGTCTCCTTTCTATTCTACTCCCTCCCTTATTTCACCTCATGTCCTCATAGTATGCCCCTTGCTTGCTTTTTGTGTGCCAGCACTTGCACAGTTGGCTCTCCAGTCTCTCCTACTCCCTCCCTCACCTTACTTTGCATCCTGGTAATGCATCCCATGCTTCTTGAACTCTACTGCTCACACTACTCACTCCCATCCCACTTTGTGCCTTTCCATGGCTTCCCATGCTTCAGTGATTGCACTGTTCATTTTCCTATCCCTCCTACTCAGTCCCTCTTCAAATTGTGACCTTATGGTGTTTCTCTTCCTTGCTTCTTGATCTGTGCTACTAAACCACTCATCCTCCTGTTTTGCCTACTCCCTCCTTTGCCTGACCTCGCACCCTTTCCTTGCTTCTTGCACTCCACCACTTTCCCCACTCACACTTTTCCCAGTCCTGCTCCTTCACCTCCAATTTTCATTATGTGCCCCTCCCTTGCTTCTTGCCTCCCACTTTTATTCTCCTACTCCTTCGCCTTCACTCTCTCTACTTTACGTCCCCTCATACCCCAAAAGTGCATACCTCCCTTGCTTCCTGAGTATTGCTGTTCGCACCACTTGCTCTCACTTTCCCTTGCCTCATATCCCAGCTGGACTTTTTATTGCAAAATTATTTGACAGAACAATAATCCACATTTTGCCCCGTTATCTTGGCTTTTACATGGGTCAGAGACTTATCTTTATAAATGAAATGAAATGAAAGCTTGGGATCCAGGCTGAATGATGGTTCAAATGGGCATCAGTTAGTATGCCTAGATTCTGGGGGAAAGCCAGCCGCCAAGACAATGTGGCAAACCTATCTTCAACTCATGCTCTACTCAGGTTGGTTGGTTATTTTGTTAAAGGAAAAAACTGGAATTTGGTACAATGCAAATTTTGAAAAGCTTACCTGCATCAGTACAGAGCTTATGAATTTGCTCAATCTGATTCTCTTTCTCTCTCTCTACCCTGAGTACATGCAGAAAGAGAAAAAGAGAGAGAGAGATCACTCGTTTATTGACAGCCCGTTTCCCCTTTTTCCTTTGCATCAGAATTATACAATATATCAAGGCCCTCAGGGTAAATGTGTGGAGGCTCACACTGCACAGACTGCACTGCTACAACCATTTCAGACACTTGTTCAAAACAGAAACAGAATATTGTGACAGCTTGGGTACATTGGAATCTGCTCATATTATTTCCTTAGTAAAATGACATTTAATTATATTTATGCCACCCTTTCTAATTAGCAGTGAAATCACTAGTTTGTGTGTTTATTTCACAAGTACTGCTATTTGTAGCTATATGATATGGAGGAATAGCAAAAAGAACGGAAAATGGAAAAGGTACAGTACTATAATACCTTACAACTTCTCACAGATGGAAACAGGAACAAGCAACATCAGAGTATGAATAAGATGGCAAAAAATATTAAACTAGCAGAGCTGGAGAGACTGCAGCAATTTCTTTTGCTTGAGCTTATCAGAAAAGTCACAATCCTGCCCCCCACCCCCATTAATTGAGTGCAAACTACTTTTTACCAAGGCATGTGGTTCTTGATTCAGTTGGGTTGCTGCTCTGGCTGCATCTACACTGCAGAAATAATGCAGTTTGACACTACTTTAACTGTTATGGGTCCATCCTATGGAATCCTGGGATTTGTTGTTTGTTGTCGCACCAGAGCTCTCTGACAAAACGACAAATCCCAGAGTTTCATAACATGGAGCCATGGCAATTAAGGCAGTGCTAAACTGCACTATTTCTACATTGCAGATGCAGTCTCAGCCTCAGTAAGTAACAAATCTGTGCTACAACTGCTTCCATCTGCCATGCAGATGTTTTGGAAACTAGCTGTGCAGAATAAAAAATACATTGTAGCAGAGAACTGCTTTGGCAACTCTTAGGATCCTGTGGATTCTCACAATTGTTGTTTGTTGTTAATTGCCTTTGAGTTGATCCCGACTCATGGTGACCGTGGGGATCAGACATCTCCAAGCCCCCCTGTCCTCCACTGCTCTGCTTAGGTCCTGTAAATTCAGACCTCTGATCTCCCTGATTCAGTCTATCCATCTGGCGTGTGGTTTTCCTTTCTTTCTACTGCCTTCTAGTGTTATTATCTTTTCTAATGAGTCCTACCTTCTAATGATGTGGCCAAAGTATGACAGCCTCAGTTTAATCATCTTGGCTTCCACAGAGAGTTCAGATTTGATCTATTCAAGGACCCATTTGTTGGTCTTTTTGTCTATCCATGGAATTCTCAATACTTTTCTCCAGCACCACATCTCAATTTAGCTGATTTTCTTTTTTATCTGTTTTCTTCACTGTCCACTCTCACATCCATACATGGTGATGGAGAACACAACGGATTGGACAATTCTAACTTAAGTATTCGGTTGTATATCTTTTCGCTTTAAGGTCTTGTCTAGTTCTTTCACAACTGCCCTTCCCATTCCTAGACTTCTTCTGATTATTTGACTGCAGTCTCTGTTTTGATCAATGTTTGATCCGAGAGAACTCTTTAACTACACTTGTCCCTCCACATTTGCGGCTTTGACTTTTGCAGCTTTGATTATTCATGGATTTTATTAATATATTATTTCTAGGAATACCTAGGTTCTCCAGCACAACTTTATGGTCAACCTTAACCAAAATTCACACTGAAGGACCTAGAGATTCCTAGAGATAACAGTCCACTAGATATTTGTAGCTCCTCCACTGCAATTCTATGGTCAATGTCTGGCAGATGTTGACCACAGAGTTGCACTGGAGGACCTAGAGATTTCTAGAGAGGTGTTCTCTCAGGTAAAAACATAGTGTTTTTGTTATTTGTGGTTTTTCCACATTCACGGGGTTTCTGTGCCCCTAACCCAGCAAATATCGAGGGACAAGTGTATTTCAATTTTCTTATTGTCTAGGCTGAATTTTTGTAGATCCTCCATGAATATTATTTTTGTTTTCTTCAGTAAGCCTGCCTTTTCACTTTCTTCTTCAGCCTTCCTTAGTAATTGCTCCAAGTCTGTGATGTTTTCTGCTAGTGGTATGGTGTCATCTACATATCTTAGATTATGGATGGTCCTTCCTCCTAGCTTCACTCCTCCTTCTTCTATGTCTAAACTTTTGTATGTATCTTCTGCATACTTTGAACATAAAGGGTGTCTCGGTCAGCTGCTATGATGGCAGATGGCAGTTCTCCCTTCAATCAATGTCTTGAATCAGTAATGGACTGGATGAGGAAAAAACAATTCAAGCTGAATCCGGATAAATTGGAGGTACTTACGGTAGGGGCCCCCATACCAGGTATTGGGTTGCAACCTCCAGTCCTGGGTGGGGTCACGCTCTCTGCTAAAGATTGTGTTCACAGTCTGGGGGTGCTCCTGAACTCGTCGCTTCACATGACAGATCAGGTGAATGCGGCAGTCAGGAGTGTCTATTATCAGCTTCGGCTGATACGCCAGCTGTGCCCTTTCCTGGAAATAAGGGACCCAGAAACTGTAGTACATGTGCTGGTAACCTCACGACTTGACTTCTCAATGCACTCTACATGGAGCTACCCTTATACCTGACTCGGAAACTACAACTAGTACAAAATATGGCAGCCAGGTTGATCACCAGAACATTGAGGAGTGATCACATTATACCTATTCTAAAATCTCTTCACTGGCTGCCTGTTGGTTTCCAAGCACAGTATAAGGTGTTGGTGATGAGCTTTAAAGCCTTACATGGCCTGGGTCCAACCTACCTAAGGGATTGCCTTCTTCCGTATAATCCATCCCGCACCCTCAAGTCCTCTGGGAGGAAGCTGCTTCAACCAATGACAACTAAGTTGGTGGCGACCACCCAGAGGACATTTTCTGCCACTGCTCCCAGACTCTGGAACGCCTTGCCTGAAGAGATCCATCAGATAACCAACTTAGATGGCTTTTAAAAAAGCTATCAAGACGGATCTCTTCCGGCAGGCCTACCCAGAATAAACTATTCATCAAATTGTGTTAGTTTATATTGGTTTATGTTATTGGAAGGGTTATTTTATGTATCTGATTTTAGATGCAAGCCGCCTTGATGGCCAAGGCTAAAGGCGGGGTATAAATAAATAATAATAATAATTATATTATTATTAGGATGGAGTCTTTCCTGACCCCTTTGCCAATTGGGAACCATTCTGTTTCTCCTTATTCTGTGCTAATAGTAGCCTCTAGTCATAAGTACAGATTTTTCATCAGGATTATCAGATGTAGTGGCACTCCCATGTCTTTAAGAGCCATCTATAGCTTTTTGTGATCTATGCAGTCAAATGCTTTGCTATATTCTATATCTATATAGCAATGCTGATTTTTTCTAAAATACCTTGGTGAGCTCCACTAGCCACCACATGTTTGCAATGTGATCCCTAGTGCTCCTTCTTTTTCTGAAATATGTTCACACCTCTAAGATTTCTTTCTCCATGTATGATTGGAGTCTTTGTTGCAGAATTTTGAGCATAATTTTGCTTGCATCAGAAATTAATGCTCTTGTCATAGAGCATTCTTGACCCTTGGTTCTCACAACTACAGATGCAGTTATTATTGCAGTTATTATGAAGATGTATGGATTTATAACTTTTTGAATTGTTTTTTTGCAATAAGAAGACATTTGGCAAATAACTGAATGTTGCTTCCATGCTGACTAAAGGGAAACAAAGTGCAAAAAAGTGCAAAATTAAAGCAATTTGATACCATTGTAATTGTTAATGATTCCATTATATGAATTCTGATGTTTGTAGTTTGGTGAGGGGTATTTGGAATTTTCTGCTATAGAACTATAGTAGTTCTGTAACTGTAGAATAGAGATTTCTAGCAGAGGATTCTAAACCACTCACCAAAGTGCAAATCCCTGAATTCCATAGGATGCAGCCATGGTGGCTAGTGGTATCAAACTACTAACACTGTATAGTGCAAATATACCCAAAGCTATCTACATGTGTACACTATTCACAGTGGTCATCACCATGTACTGAAACTCAGTTACAGGTGTACCCCCCCCCCCAAATTAAAGCTTTTAAAAATGTAAACTGGCTACAAGTACTTTCAGTGCTAGTTATTTAAGTATTCTCAGGTTTTTTTCTGCAGGGAAGAAAAAAAGCACAGCAATTTTTCTGTGCAAGGCAAATTGTCTGATAATTTGTACAGTTACAAACTGGAAGGTAAATACATCTTTGAGGTGTATTTAGTTTTAGTTTTTTAAAATGAGTATAGACAGGAGAAGAATCTTGTCTACTGGTGGTATTTTTGTTTGTTTCCTGACCCACTGAGGTTCATCTATCCCAAATGGTCCCTGTCCAGCTAGTGTCTGCACACATATTTGTTGGTGTGTGGATGATGAGTGTTGCAGTGATGTTCTTTGGCACCCAGCAGAATCTGTAGGACAAGCTGGCTGCTGTGATCCACAGCCACTCTGTAATTCTTATCAACAACTGGCTCAGCTTTTCTTTTTCAGAAACTTGTCTTCCTCAGTCAAGAAGACACTTTGTAAAGTCCAAAAGCATAGTTTATTAATGTATATAAAAAGTAAAAAAATAAGATAACTAAATAAAATCCATTGTGATGAACTTGTCTAGTTCAGCCATACAAGATTACATCTTTAACAATCCCAAAAGCATTAGGATCCAACTTGTTGCAGTTAAAACCACTGCTTTCAGCCACACACGCTCACATCATGAACAATAACAATTTTAGACAAAGGATTTTCTAGGCCCTTCCCATACTCCACCTTCTAGGTGTTAACCTTATTTTAATTGGATAATGTCTGTATGATGTCTACTAATCCAGCCTCTTGCTGTCCATAATCCACCACGTGACTATCTTTCCCAAGCTAACGATGTTTACGTATTTGATATATCTTGTTATCCATAACAAAGTCTGGTTCCATTAGTTCTACCTCTGGGAAAGTACATGTTGATGTCTGTGTTGGCCACCTGGTGTTGATTCACTCTGTTTCTCTAAATATTATTTGTGCTTTGCCCAAAAACTGTTTGTGTGGAAAATTACAGACACACACACATCTTTACATTTCACCTTTGACTGTATATCCCATCTATATCCTAACAATCCCCTCCTGAAATGTACAGATGTGTGAGACCACTATTTCTGTTGTTTGTTGTAACTATCTTAGCACGTTTGATTCTATATATTTAAAATGACATCTCAATCTGTTGAAACAATTGTTAATGTTGTTTTATCTCCAGAACCTTTGTTAATATATCTATAGTGCTGTGTTTTGTTTTAGGCAAACAATTTCACTTTTAACTAGCTCTCTCTAGCATTCTGTCATGAAACTCCAATCCATTTTGATCTGTATCTTAACATTTTGTTTCTGTCATGAAAATGTATATCTGTGAATCTCTATATATCACAACTGACAGTTCACAATTTAAATCCTATAACAACTGTTTAATCTATTTTATCTCATCTAATGTTATATATTTTGTTCTATCAACACTTAAAGCTCTATATATCCTTATTTTTAATCCACCAAACTATTGAGTTTTTTCTATTTTTTAATTAACAATCTTTAACCTGACTGTCTATCATATAACTTTAAAGAAAATGAGCTATCTATAAAACACTTTTAACCTCAATATGGCTATTCTAAATCACAAGCCCCTTTTTCTTTAAAAAACTTATCAAATATTTTATTGTTGTTTAATCTATTATCTTAAAACAATTTATTTTCTTCTTAAAACACCTATCCAAACACAATTGTAATCTATTATTTGTCAACTATAAACATCAAACCTTTCACAAAGCTTTTTATGTATCTGAATATTTTAAAACTCTCTGTAACTTTATTCTAAACAAAACCTTCTGACTTTAAACCTGTCACTATTCTTTGCACTCTGCAAACCACACTTTCTAAATCTTTTTATGTTGACTCACTAAACATATTTTATCAGCAGCCCAGTAACCTCAAAATAAGATCTCAAAAATCAAAACTTTTGATACCAAATCTCTCTCTGGACAACTTTTCTTTTTCTAAATCTCTTGAATCTAAACAACCAAAAACTGTCATCTCCTTTTTGTGTTAACACACATATCAGCATTTAAACAAGCAATCTCAAAACCAAAATGTTGAACTTATTAGCCCCTCCTTGTTGTTTAAAGTCTATTCCAGTCACAAGCTCTCAGCCTTAAACTAAATGTTTTATCAATGTTTTCAAACCTTTGCTGAACAAATCCTTTTGTTATTAACCTAGCTTTATAACTCTATTTGTCATGAGAGGGAAAAAGCATCAGATTCCCTTGAAAAATAGTTAATTTCTGGGGTCCAGATGGATGACCACAAGGGACCCCATTTTCTATGCTGAAGGATGAGGTTACTGGGAAAAGCTTCTAGCTAGGTTGGAAAGAAAGTACCAGTGAATGGAGCTAGGTGACCATGGCCTGATGTAAGTTATAAAGCTGAATGAAATATACATTAAACATATGTTAAGAAATTAGAAATTCACTTAGCTTATAAAAGCTTGCATTTAAGTTTGCTTTTAGAAGATTGCAAGAACAGCTCACACATTCCTAAACTGTGAGGGTCTGCACATGTATCACTACACAAGGTCATTAGCTAGCCTGTGCAAAGTAAGCCCTTTGTCTGTTACTGTCTGCTTCACTAATTAAGAGAGCCCTCAAAAGGGGGGCTCTCATAATGCACATGTTTATTATGTGATAAATGTTTGTAAATATACATTTATGATTGCAAGACTGCAAAACAGCTTAATAGAATTGAATAATAGAATTTAGCTTGCAAAACTATAAAGTTATAAAGTTTAGTGTTTTTTTACAAAAGTTTAAAAGGAGATAAGATGAGCTGGAGATGTGCAGCTGGAAATAGGTAGCTATGGCAACCAAAAAGATAAGGAGGAAGACAGGAATTTCTAAAGTGACCTTGCCAAGCTGTAAGCTCATATTCTCCAATTAGAGCAATTTCTGTTTTTTTTTAAGTTTCATTTCCAAGTCTGTTTTTCTGCGCATGTCTTCTATGGTCAAAATATTTCTATAAAAGTTCTGGAAGAACAAAGGAGGGCGGGCAGTTCTGTTTTTACTTGTGAAAGTAAGCTGTCCCTCAGCTGAATAAACTGAGTTTTGTTTTGAAAGCCAAAGTCTGAACTTTCAGTTATTTCTCTACCTCACACCTTAAACCCAAATATATATAGGGGATTATATGATAATTCCCTAACAGTCATCAGGCATCTTTTATTTTATATCCAATCACCTTGTGATTCTTTTTAGGTCTATCAACCACACTTAAACACCTCTTTGTCAATTTTAAACATTTAAATTTTTTTGTTGTACTGCAGTGTATCATTCTCACTTTTTTTAACAGGAAAAAAACTTTTAAAACTTTTAAAATCTCTAAAACTCTCTGAAACTCTTTGACACTGTCTGACACTCTTTGAAACTCTTCGGCTCACCAGCCACTTTTGTATAAACTCTTGTTTTTTGTATAATAAATGTGTGTGTTGTTTTCACACTTTCTATCATCCTTTGTGTCTCTGGACTTGTGTGTCCTTTGTTTTACTGTCATTCTATTTGTTGACAATCTTGTCTGTATTGTCTGATCTAAAGTGTTTTCCTCACTTTCAGAGGATTAATGTTTGTCTGTCTTTTGTGTGTTTGCTGTGTGTTGTGTGCCCCTCCATTTCCTGACACATGGATCTTTAACTGTCTTATTTTCAGTAAAATCTTTTCGTTTGAATGTATCTTTTCTCAACTTAGAATCATAAAGTTGGAAGAGACCATAAGGGCATCCAGTCCAACCCCCTGCCATGCAGGAACTCCCAATCAAAGCTTGAATGTTTTTTTTTTATATATAATTGTTATACTTGGACATTAAACTTTTCCCACCACCAAGGTGAAATCTTTAACTGTTCTTTGTATATCTTACACATACCATCTTGTAGTATTTTGGTTCAATTTCTTCCTTTTAAAACATGTTGGCACATATATATTTTTATATTGTCTAAAAACTGTCAGATATCTTTAAATTTAGTGGATCCCCTAAATTGGTGTTTGGTGTTGGATTTTTTCTTTCTCAGCCAGTTTCTTAAACTGTGAGACAAGAATTTTTTTTCCGGTCTGTGAGCAACAAAACCCTTTGTAATCAATTTTTTTTCACATTTATGTTTACCCATTGTTAAAAACTTTTAAATGTATCACATCTCTGTTTCAAAAACTCTGACATATGAAAACTGGAAAATCTATCCATAATCACTAAGAAAAACAATATTTGTTGTCACCTAGTAACACACATTTTGTCCCTTTTGTTTAACAGCTTAAACCAACCTCAACAGATCATTTTTAACAGTTCTCTTGTTCTGGTTCTGTCACAGGAAAAACCTTGACTTTTTACTCTGTGGCAAACCAAACATCTCTCAAATCATTTGTATAATGAGACATTTTTCAAAATTCAGGACCTATATCCCACCAGCTTAAACAAGCTACCAAATCCTATGTTCCCTAGGATTCTATATTATTGATGTGCATAACCAGAATGCAATTATTCATTTTTTACACCTGCACGTTTAGCATTTGTCTTCACTTTGTATAAAATATATATTTTCCCTTTTTTAACTTTTGTCCACACCTCCCCATCCGGGGTGATTTTACATTTATCTCCCACAAAACTCACTGTATATCCCCTGACACACCAACTAAACAGTTTTGTAAATCAGGTACACATAAAACATTTTCAAAGTTTTCTCACCAAAACTTGGCATGTAGACATTTTACAATTTCTTTTGACATCTCTTATCCCTCCATCAGCTAGATAAACATCTTTAAGATTGGAGGATTTCTTGTTTTTCAGCAAAACTGCAATATTTATGTCTGGTTGTCCCAGAATATATAGACTCTATTTTGTCCTCAGGTTTTTCACCACCTGTTTGAGTCACAGTCACAGCTCTGTAAAACAGCTTGTAGTTTCTTCGTTTCCCCCAATGTCTCTGGGTTGTTAATTGTTGATTGTTGCAAACTTCCTGTTGTTGCAAACAGGTGGTGTGGGGGAGGGGGAGGTATGGCGGCAGCAGAACCAACAGATGTTGCAAAAGAAGGAGGGATCAATGCTTGATATCTATCCCCCCTTCAGTTGGCTCTGCTTCCCAGGATAACTTGGGGAACATACCAGCCATTCCACTGACCCTTAATCTGCTCCTTTGCAATGCCAGGTCGGTCAAGAACAAAACACACATCATCCACGATCTCCTAGTGGATGAGGCAGCCGACCTGGCATGCTTCACTGAGACCTGGCTGGGGGATGCCAGCTCCGCGACTTGGGCGCAGGCCCTCCCAGCTGGGTTCTCAGTTATCGAGCAGGTGAGGGAAAGTGGGCGGGGGGTGGTATAGCCTTAGTCTATAGGAACACCTTAACCCTGATCAGGAAGCCTATCCGGAAAACAACACACATCGAGTGTATGTACCTCAGCCTGAAGACCAGGGATAGTCTGGGGATTCTGTTGGTATACCGGCCACCCCGTTGCTTAACAGATTCCCTGACCGAGCTGACCACCCTGGTTTCTGAGTTGCTGTTGGAGTCGCCCAGACTCTTGGTTCTGGGCGACTTCAACATCCCACTCAAAACCAGCTTGCAACACCTAACTGGTGCAGCTCGGGAGTTCATGGATACCATGACTAACATGGGCCTATCCCAGTTGGTCAACGGGCCCACACATTGTGCTGGTCATACACTCGATGCGGTCTTTAGTACGGGGCAGGAATATCCGTGGGCGGAGGTCAGGGAAACCTCCGCCCTGTCATGGACGGATCATTTTCTGATCAGGGCAGAACTAAAGGCTACTATCCACCCTCCCGGGGGTGGCGGACCTATTAGAACGGTCTGCCCTCGAAGGCTAATGGAACCAATTGGTTTCCAGAAAGCCCTAGAGGGTTTAATGGTTGGTAACACCAGTGATTCTGTCGAAGCCTTGGTGGACACCTGGAACACCGACCTCACCAAGGCTATTGACACAATCGCTCCCAAGCGTCCTTTCCAGCCCGCTTCGAATCGTAAGCCCTCGTACACCAAGGAGCTTAGGAGGATGAAGCGAGCTGGACAACGACTGGAGTGCGAATGGCGAAAGACTCGTCTCTTATCTGACAGAACTCGCCTTAGGAAGCATCTTGATTCCTATAGGGAGGCTCTGCGTGCAGCACGGAAATCTTTCTGTTCTGCACGCATTGCGTCTGCAGAGTCTCGCCCGGCAGAGCTGTTTAGGGTGGTAGGGGAGTTGACGAAGGTTCCCCCTGTGCCGAACCCCCTACTTAACCCGACAACAGCCTGCTGTGAGGCCTTTAACATCCACTTTGCAGATAAAATCTCTCGGATAAGAGCTGACTTAGACGCCATCGTTTTGGCAGAATCTGTAGACGAGGCATCCAGGAACTCCGTTGATGGCATTTTACTGGATCAATTACAATCTGTGAGTACCGATGACATGGACAAGCTGCTTGGAAGTGTGAGAAAGACGACTTGCCCCCTCGATCCTTGTCCATCCTGGCTGGTCGTCCGGGGGGGGACGCGTTGAAGGAGTTCCTTCGGGACACAATCAACGCGTCATTCAGGGAAGGCAATGTACCATCCTGCTTAAAGGAGGCGGCAGTTAGGCCACTCCTGAAAAAGCCTTCCCTGGACCCCCTGGACAGAAACAACTATAGACCAGTCTCCTTGCTCCCTTTTTTGAGCAAGGTGATCGAGAGGGCAGTTGCTTCCCAACTTCAGGCAGTCTTGGAGGAAACCGATTATCTCGATCCATTTCAAACCGGCTTCAGGACAGGATATGGAGTGGAGACTGCCATGGTTGCTCTGACCGATGACCTCCGCTTGAGTATCGACAGGGGTAGTGTGACCTTGTTGGTGCTTTTGGATCTCTCAGCGGCTTTTGACACTATAGATCATGCCATCCTCTTAGATCGCCTGAGAGAGTTAGGAATTGGAGGCACTGCTTTGCAGTGGTTCCGTTCCTTCCTCTCGGGCAGATCTCAGAGGGTGAGGCTCGGGGACAGTTGCTTATCTAAAATCGAGCTTAATTGTGGCATCCCGCAGGGTGCCATCCTGTCCCCGATGTTGTTCAATATTTATATGAAGCCGCTGGGAGAGATCATCCGGAGGCATGGAGCTCAGTGTCTTCAGTACGCTGACGACACCCAGATATACCTCTCCATGACCAGATCATCGTCTCAGACTTCAGATGGCGCCTCCCCTCTTAATGACTGTCTCAGAGCGGTAATGGGTTGGATGAGGAAAAACAGATTGAAGTTGAATCCTGACAAAACGGAGGTACTTGCAGTGATGGGCCCGAAACCAGATTTGGGAATACAGTCTCCAGTCCTGGATGGAGTCACACTCTCCTCTAAGGACTGTGTTCGCAGTCTGGGTGTGCTCCTTGATTTGTCGCTTCACATGACTAGTCAGGTGAATGCGGCGGTCAGGAGTGCCTGTTATCAGCTTCAGCTGATACGCCAACTGCGCCCTTATCTGGACACGAGGGATCTGGAAACTGTGGTACATGCCCTGGTAACCTCACGTTTGGATTACTGTAACGCACTCTACATGGGGCTACCCTTGTGCCTAACCCGGAAACTACAATTAGTGCAGAATATGGCAGCCAGGGTAATTATGGGAACATCTCGGAGGGAGCACATAACACCGGTGCTTAAATCCCTCCACTGGCTGCCGATTAGTTTCCGGGCGCAGTACAAGGTGTTGGTTTTGACCTTTAAAGCCCTACATGGCTTGGGCCCATCTTATCTGAGGGACCGCCTCTCCCCATATGATCCCCCCCGCGCCCTACGGTCCTCTGGGAGGAATCTGTTACAGCCAGTAAGAACTAGGCTGTCCCAGACCTCCCAGAGGGCCTTTTCCGCAACCGCCCCCAGACTTTGGAATGGCCTGCCGGATGAGATTAGTCTTATCACTACTCTTGCTGCCTTCAAGAAAGCAGTAAAGACGGATCTCTTCCGGCAGGCCTTCCCGGAATAACTTCAGCTGGGAGATATGTTTTAATATGTTGCCCTAATTTCATCCTTTGCTCTTATTTATTTTTAATTAATGTGGCATTTTTAAAATTTGATTGTGTTTAATTCTTTTTTAAGGGGGTGGGAGGGTGGGGGATTATGGGATGAGGGATTGATTTTTAACTTTGTTTGTTTTAAATTTGTTGTTCCCCGCCCCGATTGCCACGCAGAGGGGCGGGTTATAAATAAAAATTATTATTATTATTATTATTATTATTATTTTCCTTATATTGCCATTTTCAAATCTCTTGCTCTGCCGCAGTAAAAGCATCGGTTTTTCTCCCGTGCATTAGCTGCCTTTTCCAGACGCATTTCTTGAACTTCAAGTGCTGTCTTAGGCAACTTCTCAGATGCTTGCTTAGGTATCCCCAAGCTAGGCACTTCTGGCTTTTCTTCAAGCAAACCGCTTGGCTCATCACGTTCCAACCTTTGGAACTTTTTTGGCATCCAGCAAAACCTGCTGCAGCCCCACACAGCATTGTTTCACCCTCACCAGGGATTTTTGTATTTTTCTCCAAGAACTGTAAAGTCCTTTGACCACAGCATTTATGACAAAGCTGTGTAGAAATCATGAATTCTTCTTCAGTTCCCAAAACCTTTGGCTGAAGAAACATCCTTTCCCAAAACTTTAACTGTAACTCAGAGAGGGTTAAAAGAATGAGTCTTTTAGCTTAGGCAAGCACCTGTGTCCAGCAATCCTGCTGCATTTTAAAACTGTATGCATTGCAACATGTATTCTGTGACTCAAGTCCCAGCTGCTTCCATTTCAAACAAAATGGCCCTTAACAGAGTTGTTTGCAGCTTGAACAAAAACAAAAATTTCACTGCATTGAACCCGCAGTATTCCCAGCATTCTCAGGCTCTGTTTTTCTCTGCATCTTACTGTTTAAAGAGTGGAGTCCTCAGACAACTGTCTTTAAAGAGTTCTGCACCCTGCCATCAGGCAAAACAGCTTAGCAGTAAACTTTGTTACTTACATCTGAAGAAGATTTGAAGCCACCTCTGCTTTTCCCAGCAACCGCTGAAGCATGGTTCCCTTGTCCTGGCACAGCTGAAGTCATGGATAGGCAAACTTGCCTCTTGGCCACATTGCAGACTTGTCATCTGGACTAGTGGGCTTTTCCTTCTGGACATCTGGCCTCTTTGTCCTTTGGCAGACAAGCCTCATCTGGCAAAAACAGCCTTAACTGGCAGACTAGCCATTTCTGGCAAACAAGCCTCTTCAACCAGAGTAGCCACAACTGGCAGAACAGTCTTAAATGGCAAAAACAGCCATAACTGGGCCCATAACCCTTGTTGGTGTGTGGATGATGAGTGTTGCAGTGATGCTCTTTGGCACCCAGCAGAATCTGCAGGACAAGCTGGCTGCTGTGATCCACAGCCACTCTGTAATTCTTACCAACAACTGGCTCAGCTTCCCTTCTTCAGAAACCTGTCTTCCTCAGTCAAGAAGACACATTGTAAAGTCCAAAAGCACAGTTTATTAATGCATATAAAAAGTAAAAAATAAGATAACTAAGTAAAATCCATTGTGATGAACTTGTCCAGTTCAGCCATACAAGATTACATCTTTAACAATCCCAAAAGCATTAGGATCCAACTTGTTGCAGTTAAAACCACTGCTTCCAGCCACACACGCTCACATCATGAACAATAACAATTTTAGACAAAGGATTTTCTAGGCCCTTCCCATACTCCACCTTCTAGGTGTTAACCTTATTTTAATTGGATAATGTCTGTATGATGTCTACTAATCCAGCCTCTTGCTGTCCATCATCCACCACGTGACTATCTTTCCCAAGCTAACGATGTTTACGTATTTGATATATCTTGTTATCCATAACAAAGTCTGGTTCCATTAGTTCTACCTCTGGGAAAGTACATGTTGATGTCTGTGTTGGCCACCTGGTGTTGATTCACTCCCTTTCTCTAAATATTATTTGTGCTTTGCCCAAAAACTGTTCATGTGGAAAATTACAGACACACACACATCTTTACATTTCACCTTTGACTGTATATCCCATCTATATCCTAACAATATTAAGCCTATCGCCATACTGAAAATAAAATATCACATATTTCTTTATACCACCTCATCGGCTGATGCTAATAATTAAGGGAACAGAGCATCTCATAGTGCTTCCAATGGCATTTCTGATGTATCCAAATGAGCAGCTGTATAGAAACACCCACCTCCTTAAACTAAATAAGGATAGTAAGAGGGTGGAGGATTGGACATTGGAGCAAACACATTTTGATCCAGATTGTCAGATCCTTACAAAAGAGAGGGATGCATGAACTGGAAAGAAAATACAGGCATACCTTTATTAGCAAAGTCTCTGATAGTGAATATTTTTAAAGAAGTCTTTTCATGCCCACTCAGTCCCCTTTCCTCCTCATCTGCTACTTGGATGAACATTTTTAGCAGCATTGGCATTAGGAGGATGGTGAAGGAGTGCAGGAGAAACAGACTTTTAGGGGCAGCTTGCTACTGCATGTCTGCAGTAAACAATGCAATGAAGCTGGGAAGGAATGGGATTCTACTCTAGTCAATCCAATTGGAGCTCTGTGTGCTTGCCTACAACAGGTAAGCTAAACATAGCAACTGCCTCCAGAGTCCTTAGTGAACATGCATGAGCAAAACAAAGAAAAGGAGACTGCAGACCAGCCAGCCTCACCAGCTGCTCCTCACCAGCATGTCATAGAAGCATATATCTATAGATTCAACCACCAAGAGTGTACCCTAGAAAATTTACTGATGCAAAGTTCATCTAATCTGGTTGCTTTATTTCATGTGTGTATATTATTGGCTATGGATAAAAAGTTTGCTGAAACATATTGATGTGCTCTTCTTTTTTTGTCTTGTATAAACCTATCCCTATTTTTCTATGTTAATTCTGCTTCTGATACCAAATCTTTGTTATAATACTAACACATTTTTGTCAGTGAGCAAAGTATAGCTATACAAGGGGATGGCGAGAAATTCTCAGCTTGACCCCCCATAATTAAGTGCAATTTTGTCATTGCAGTTTGACAGAGTGTTCTTTTGTACTGTAAATTGTCAATTTGCAGAATCATAACTCTAATTTCTGGGTTTTTTTCCAGCTCATTGATAGAGCCATGTCAATGAAAAGTGTGGAATTTTCAAGTGCCGAACTCTGAGCCATCATAAAGTTCCTGTTCCTGTAGAAAATCCAAAGGAAATCCATGATGCAGACACTGATGCAAGTCTATGATGCAAACATTGAGTGACAAGTGCCAGTCATACTCAACTGTGAAGAAGTGGTGTGCCAACTTTCACCATGGAGATTTTGAGACCAAAGGTGCAGCAAGGTCTGGGAAGCCTTCAACAGTGTCAACTCCTGAAATGTGTTTATGACCTGATTTTGGTAGATCAGCGAATCTCCACTAAAACCATTGCTGACACTAGAGATAGCCAAGGAATGCATTGGATTTATAATTCATGAGCAATTGGTTAGCAGAAGCTTTCAGCCAGGTAGGTGCCAAAATGTCTGCATGCTGCCCCGAAATGAAATAGGTAGCTACCTCCAAATTGATGATGCAGCAATTTGAGCAATCTAGTGATAATTTTTTGGAATGATATGATGAAACATGATTACATCACTATGATCTGGAGACCAAACAACAGTCCTTGCAGCAGCGGCAGCACTCAGGTTCTTCTCAGCCAAAGAAATTCCAGACTGAAAGGTCAGCAGGAAATGTCACGGGCACAGCCTTTTTGGGGATAAGGAAGGCATTTTGATGACTGACTATCTTCAGACAAGCCAAATAGTTAATGCAGAATACTACTCTAACTTGCTGTGCTGATAAAAGGAGGCATTGATAGAAAAATAGCAAGGGAAATTGCAGAAAGGTGTGTTTTTGCCCTTCTCTGGATATGCTCTGGAAATTTCTCCCGTACCTTGTAAAGAATGGGATTTCACCATCTTAAATAGGCAGATTTTATTGCACACCTCCATGCCTGGGCAGTAGGCATCCTGTACCTGGGGCAGACTTCTCCCATGCCTTGTAAAGAATGGGAAAATCCTGTTCTTTACCAGGTACAGGAGAAGTCCAGCCCAGGTACAGGATGGCTACGGCTTGGGCATAGAAGTGTGTGATAAGACACACCTATTTAAGTTTACATCCCATGTCTAGCATGGGAGTAAAAGCAGAGAAATAAAGTCCATAGATGTTTCAGTAACCGATCTGTTTTAGTCATGTAGTCCTATTAATTCCCATTGATTTCAATTAGTTTAGGATAGCCTAACTCTACATAGAATTGGGCCATTCTTGTTTGGAACTCTCATAAGTTTGATAAAACATTTTTACAGTCATTTTTTCTCTTTACTTATCCTGTGAGCAAGAACCATTATGGAACATTTTTCTCCCACTGTGTCATACAATTTCGTGAACTCCCCAGGTTTTGGTTTGTTTTTACAATATGAAAGAGTGACGTCTGCTGTTTTGCTTCTTCCAGTCATTCCCTACCGTTTTAGGAGATTACAGCTGAACACTGCATTTAGCAAAAAAAGAAAAAAGAAGAAGTGTAAAAGAAAAAGAAAAACAGTGGCTACTGTGACAAATGCACTTCTGCTGGCTGGCATTGCACTTCTGCTGGCTGGCATTGTAGAACTCCATCGTACCACATCATTTAGCAACAGCCTCTATTAGCACCTTGTTTTTTGCTTGGTAAGTTTATCATGGACTTGAAAAATTTTCTGGAATAAAACTCCCAGGACCAGTCAGCAGTGGCTAGGCTGGCTCAGAATTCTGGAAGCTGGTAATCCAAATAAGCAATGCTCTGAGCTCTGGTAAGGACCCTTTAGTAGGGAGCTACAGAAAACCTCCTTACTATTCATCTTAGATCCAGGTTAGATGAGGCATGGAATCTTATTGAGTGAGAGGCAAATTATCTTATTTTAAATTTGTATAATCTTATACCTATCTATCTATTAATCACTCATCTCAAACTTTATATCTCTACCTTATTCCAGGCAAACAAAAACTTAAACAAAGCCAAATCAACAATGTTATTACCCAAATTATTCCATTAATTTTATAGATAGGTCACAAGAGGCACTGGTTTCCAAGAAAATTATTAATGGCTCCCAAAACTTTTTCTGTATTTCCCATGCTTCACCTCTCAGTAATGAAGTAAGCTTATCTGCCACCACACAGCCTATCAACTTATATATCCAGTCTTTAATACCAGGACATAGTCTACTTATTCATTTGGCTGCATATACCAATCTAGCAGCTATATAAAATTAAAGTTTACCATGCTTTCTTTCCAATGTTGCATTTGAATGTAGTCCCAAAAGATAATACTATGGGTCCATATATTCTTTAGAAGACATTTTGGTGACAATCTTATGTATATTCTTCCAATACTGTTTGGCCATTTTACAATGTCACCACATATGTATGAAGGTGCCATCCTCCTCCTGACATTTCCAACATTTTTTACTAACCCCTCTTTGCATCTTTGCCAATTTCACTGGTGTTAAATACCAACGGTATTGCATTTTATGAGAGTTCTCTCGTATGTCAAAGCTTAACATATACTTTATTCTGCGCTTCCAAGATTCCTCCCATTGATCCAGTTGTATGGTTTGTTTGAAATCAATGGCCCATTTTATCATGTTCTCTTTAATGACTTCATCCTCCTGTTCAAATTTTAACAATAAATCATAAAATTGTGATATTTTAGGTTTATTGTTATTACTGTTGTTAACCAAAATATTTTCAAAATCTGTATCTATTTCCCCAATAACTTTAATATTTTTATCTTGTATAAACCTTTCTCTAAGCTACCTATTAAGAAACCATCCACACCAATATCCTTTCACTACTAGTTCCTCTTGAGTCTTAAATTCTATTTTGCCTGTTTCTCTATTTATATTAGTTAGATCCTCATATGTTATCCACTTATTCTCATCTAACCTTTCTCTTCTAAAAAGTGTTTCATTTGTAGAGGCCCATAGCGGAATATTCCTACATAAAATCTCTTTATATTTCTTCCAGATTTGAATTAGGGATTTTCTAATAAAGTAATTCTCAAAGTCCTTATGCATATCCATGAGGAAGATAACCTGCCCTCTCGACCCTTGCCCATCATGGCTGGCTATCCGGGGGGGATGCATTGAGGAGATTCCTCACGGATATCATCAATGCATCCTTCAGGGAAGGACATGTTCCATCTTGTTTAAAGGAAGCGGCTGTTAGGCCGCTTCTGAAAAAAACTTCCCTGGACCCCCTGGATATGAGTAATTACAGGCCCGTTTCACTACTGCCATTTTTGAGCAAGGTAATCGAGAGAGCAGTTGCTGTTCAGCTCCAAGCTATCTTGGATGAAACCGATTATCTAGACCCATTTCAAACCGGCTTCAGGACAGGCTTTGGGGTTGAGACTGTCATGGTTGCCTTGACCGACGATCTGCGTCTGAGCATCAACAGGGGTAGTGTGACCCTGTTGGTGCTCTTAGACCTCTCAGCAGCTTTTGATACGATAGACCACAGCATCCTCTTGGACAGCCTGGCGGGGATAAGCATCGGGGGCACTGCTCTACAGTGGTTCCAGTCCTTCCTCTCGGGTAGGTCCCAATGGTGCTGCTCAGAGACAGTAGCTCCAGTAAGAGGATGCTCACTTGTGGGGTCCCTCAAGGAGCTATTTTGTCCCCAATGTTATTTAATATCTATATGGAGCCGCTGGGTGAGATAATATGGAGTTATGGTGCTGGTTGTTATCAGTACGCTGATGACACCCAAATCTATTTCTCCGTGTCTCATTCGTCGGCCTCGAATTCTAATGGCATCTCTTCTCTCAATGAATGTCTTCGGGCGGTAATGGGCTGGATGAGGGAAAACAGATTGAAACTGAATCCAGACAAGATGGAAGTGCTCACAGTAGCGGTCCCAAAACCAAGAATTGGGTTGCAACCTCCAGTCCTGGATGGGGTCACACTCTCCTCCAGTGACTGTGTTCGCAGTCTGGGGATGCTCCTTGACTCGTCGCTCCTGATGACAAATCAGGTAAATGTGGTGGTCAGGAGCGCCTGTTATCAGCTTCGGCTGATACACCAGCTGCGCCCTTTTCTGGAAGTAAGGGATCTCAAGACTATTGTACACGCGCTGGTAACCTCACGCCTTGACTTCTGTAATGTGCTCTACATGGGGCTAGCCTTGTGCTTGGTTTGGAAATTACAGCTGGTAGAAAATATGGCAGCTAGGCTTGTGTCAGGAACATCTAGGAGGGACCACATTACTCCGGTTTTGAGGTCCCTCCACTGGCTGCCTATCAGCTTCCAGGCCCAGTACAAGGTGTTGGTTATTACCTTTAAAGCCCTAAATGGCTTGGGTCCAAGCTATTTCAGGGACCGCCTTCTCCCATACAATCCTCCCCAAGCTCTCCAGTCCTCTGGGAGGAATTTGCTGCAGTCTCAAAAATTGAGGCTTGCGGCTACCTCCCAGAGGGCTTTCTCAATTGTCGCCCCTGGACTCTCAAATGACCTGCCATCAGTTAATAATATTAATAATAATATAGTTTATTTATATACTGCCCCAGTGGCAAGCCAATCTAGGCGGTGAACAACAACAATAAAATACATCGAATAAAACAATGTCAATCCCTCCTCCCCCCCTTAAAAATCAATTAAATCAATTACAAATTAAAACAACTGCAATTGAGCAGTAATTATACAATTAAAAAAACTTAAAAATTCAATTATAAACCAGCATGCAACAATCCCCTACTGATCAAATTTGAAGGGGATTATAATAGAGTCCGGCTGAAGAGTACCAGGACTAAAAGGGTCCCAAGGCCGGCTATCTAATCCGGGAAGGCCTGCCGAAAGCGATCCGTCTTGACAGCCTTTTTAAAGCTGTGCAATGATGTTAATTGACGGATCTCATCCGGCAGGCCATTCCAGAGTCTGGGAGCGACGACAGAAAAAGCCCTCTGGGAGGTCGCCACAAGCCTAGCTTTTTGGGGCTGCAGCAGATTCCTCCCAGAAGACCGGAGGGCGCGGGGAGGATTATATGGGAGGAGGCGGTCTCTGACATAGTTTGGGCCCAAGCCATTTAGGGCTTTAAAGGTAATAACCAACACCTTGTACTGGGCCTAGAAACCAATAGGCAGTCAGTGGAGGGACCTCAGGACCGGAGTGATGTGATCCCTCCTAGATGACCCTGATAACAACCTGGCCGCCATATTCTGCACTAACTGTAGTTTCCGAGTCAAGCACGAGGGTAGCCCCATGTAGAGCGTGTTGCAGAAGTCTAGGCATGAGGTTACCAGTGCGTGCACAACAGTTTCGAGATCCCTTACTTCCAGAAAAGGGCGCAGCTGGCGTATCAGCTGAAGCTGATAACAGGCGCTCCTGACCGTTGCATTCACCTGATTTGTCATCAGGAGCGACGAATCAAGGAGCACCCCCAAACTGTGAACACAGTCACTGGAGGAGAGTGTGACCCCATCCAGGACTGGAGGTTGCAACCCAATTCTTGGTTTCGGGGCCGACACTGTGAGCACCTCCGTCTTGTCTGGATTCAATTTCAATCTGTTTTTCCTCATCCAGCCCATTACCGCCCGAAGACATTCATTGAGAGGAGAGATGCCATTGTAATTTGAGGCCAACTAACGAGACACGGAGAAATAGATTTCGGTGTCATCAGCGTACTGAAAACACCCAGCACCATAACTCCGTATTATCTCACCCAGCGGCTTCATATAGATGTTAAATAATATCGGGGACAAAATAGCTCCCTGAGGGACCCCACAAGTGAGGTCTCTCTTACCGGAGCTACAGTCCCTGAGCAGCACCCTCTGGGACCGGCCCGAGAGGAAGGACCGGAACCACTGCAAAGCAGTGCCCCCGATACCTAACCTTCTCAGGCGGCCCAAGAGGATGCCGTGGTCTATTGTATCAAAAGCCACTGAGAGGTCTAGGAGCACCAACAGGGTCACACTACCCCTGTCAATGCTCAGACGCAGATCGTCAGTCAAGGCAACCATGGCAGTCTCAACCCCAAAGCCTGTCCTGAAGCCGGTTTGAAATGGGTCTAGATAATCAGTTTCATCCAAGACAGCTTGGAGCTGAAGAGCGACCGCCCTCTCAACTACCTTGCTCAAAAATGGCAGTAATGACACCGGCCTGTAATTTTTCATATCCAGGCGGTGCAGGGAAGTTTTTTTCAGAAGCGGCTTAACAGCCGCCTCCTTAAGACAAGATGGAAGATGTCCTTCCCAGAAGGACGCATTGATGATATCCGTAAGGAATCTCACCAATGCGTCCCCCCCCCCCTGGATGGCCAGCCATGATGGGCAAGGGTCGAGAGGGCAAGTTGTCTTCCTCACCTTACCAAGCAGCTTGTCCACGTCCTCGGTACTCACAGATTGCCACTGATCCAGTATAACTAGTTGACATCGTTAGACAGCTTTAAAAAGGCTGTCAAGACGGATCTCTTCTGGCAGGCCTTTCCAGATTATTTATCCCAGCCTCGGGCATCCCCACCTGCAATGTTCTCTGCGTGGCCCCATCTACGGATGGAGGAAGAACATTGCCATAGGCCAACGTGTTAATTTTGTAGTACGTTTTAACTGTTTTAACTTTTAATTGTTTAAATTTGTAATTTTAACTGTTAGCTGATTTAATACTGTTTTAAGGGGGGGTGGGTTGTTTTTGGAATATCTCATGTGATTTTATTGTTGTAAGCCGCCCGGATTGGGTTCCCAAAGGGTGGGATATAAATAAATTTTATTATTATTATTAAAACAAATATGCATGAAAGCAGTATCTTAAATCTGCCCCTAATAATATTAACACATCATTATTTTTTAAATAAAACCAATCTAATAGCCATGCAAAGCAACAGGCTTCAAAATAAATTTTTAAGTTGGGCATTGCCAGACTTCCTCTCTCTACTTTATCCTGCAAAATTTTCATCCTAACTCTGGGCCTTTTCCCACTCCATAAAAACTTAGAGAGGTCTCAATGCCATTTTTTGAACAGAATTTCATTTTTATAATTGGTAAATTCTGAAACAAAAAAACTATCTTGGGAAGAATACTCATTTTAATCATAGAGATTTTCCCTAACTAAGAAAGTTTCAGATTTTTCCATCTATCCAATTCCTTTCTTATCTCTCTAGTTATTTTTAAATAAATCTAAATTTTTCATTGTAACAGTTATCCCCAAGTATCTCACTTCCTTTTTAATACAGAATCTCATTCTTTCTTTTATTTCTGTCTTTTCTGTTCCAGAGAGGTTCATTGTTAGAATAGCTGTTTTGTCTTTATTTACCTTCAACCCTGCAGCTTCAGAAAATTGGTCCAATTCTTTTATCACCTCTTCAATATTTTCAGGATTTGTTATGGTTAGGACCAAGTCATCGGCATATACCCTTAATTTCATCTGCCTCCCCTTTATTTAATTCCATCTATTTCATTATTTCCTTTAATATTGTTGTTTAGCACCTCCAATATCATCAGAAACAGAAGGGGGGAGAGGGGGCACCCTTGCCTTGTGCTTTTCTGTATCTGTAGTGGCTTTATCTGCATGAATTATTATTCTTGCACTTTGATTTTTATAGATGGTGTCAATCCATTTTGTAAAATTTTGTCCAATATTTACTTTAGTTAAACATTTTAACAGGAACAGCCACCTAACATTATCAAAGGCCTTTTCAAAGTCAATGAATATCATGATCAATTTAAGGTTTATATCTTTCTCATGATATTCTGTCACATTCATAATGTGCCTTATATTGTCCTTTATACTTCGACCTGGTAGAAAACCATTCTGATCCGGTGCAATCCACTCAATCAGAACCTTCTTTAGTCACTCAGCCAACATCATTGCAAAAATTGTATAGTCTACATTCAGCAATGAAATAATAATAAAATAATAATAATAAATTTTTATTTATAGCCCGCCCCTCTGCGGAGCAATCGAGGCGGGTTACAACATTTAAAATACACAAGTTAAAACATTCCATTCCACACCCAACCCTCCCAACCCTTAAAACAGTATTAAACTAATTATAAATTAAAACAACATGTTCCGAGGTAAAAGCAAAACAATATGACAATACAATAATAAAACAATAGCACAGTAATGGGCGGCATGGGAAAGGGGGCGATGGAGCCAACCCCTTGAGCTGGAGAATTATTCCGGGAAGGCCTGCCGGAAGAGATCCGTCTTCACTGCTTTCTTAAAAGCAGCAAGAGTAGTGATATGATGGATCTCCTCTGGCAGGCCATTCCAAAGTCTGGGAGTGGTCACGGAGAAAGCCCTCTGGGAGGTCTGAGACAGCCTAGTTTTTATTGGCTGTAACAGATTCCTCCCAGAGGACCTAAGGGCATGGGGGGGATCATACGGGGAGAGGCGGTCCCTAAGATAAGATGGACCCAAGCCATGTAGGGCTTTAAAGGTTAATACCAACACCTTGTACTGTGGTGATAGTTCTTTACCTCAGTTCTGTCCAATTCCTCTTTTGGTATTATCACAATATTAGCTTCTGACCAAGTACTTGGACAGTCTCCCTGCACCAAATTATTCATCATTCTTGCCATAGGCAAGATCAGCTGATCTTTAAACATTTTATAATATTCCACCGGGAAACCATCAGGCCCTGCAGATTTGCCCAGTTTACATTTATTTATGGCCTCATTTATTTCCTGTAAAGATATCTCTCTGTTTAGACTGTCTATTTGTTCTTCAGTAAAAGCTTTAATAGTACATTTTTCAAAATATTTTTCCATATTTTCTATGTTTGCTTCATCCTTTTTGTAAAGGTCATGATAATAGTGCCAAACGATTTGCATAAGATTTGTTTGGTCAGTAATCTCTTTTCCCCTGTCCTTCAATTCATGTATTATTCTCTTTGCTTTTTGTTGTCTCAGTTGATATGCTAATAGCTTACCGGGCTTGTTCAGCTCTTCAAATAGTCTTTGTTTGGTGTATTTCATTTTCCTATTTATTTCATCTGACAACAGCATTAGGAGTCGTTCTTCAAGCCCTTTAATTTCATTTGCTAAAAAGTTGTTTTGGGGGGTCTTTTTTGAGCTGAGTCTCTTTTGTTTTTAGCTGTGCTTGTAAATCTTTAAATCTAGTCTCCCTTTTCCTTTTACGTTTGGACCCTTTTTGTATAAAAAAGCCCCTCATCACAGCCTTTGAAGCGTCCCAAATTATACTCATAGGTATATCCAGATCCTTATTTTCCAGAAAGTAATTTTTCAAATATTCCTTACCATATATCACAAATTTCTCCTCTTTTAAGAGTAGTTCATTTAGTCTCCAGTTAAATTCTTTCTGTCCCTCTCTAAGCTCCATAGTTATAGGATGATAATCAGACATAACTTTGGACAATATCTCCATCTTTTTAATTCTTATACTAATGTCTTTAGTTGTGAAAAACATGTCAATTCTAGCCCAAGATTTGTGTCCTTCAGAAAAATAAGTAAAATCCTTAATCTGTTCATATTTCACCCTCCAAACATCTATCAACTTATATAGGTCTGTTAGTTCAAAAAATTCTTTGGGGAGTTTCCCCTGATTGGATTTTATTTTTTTCTTCGACAATCAAACTATTTGCAGATCTATAACCCCATTGTAATCTCCCATCATAATAATATTTAAATTATTTATCTTATTCAATAGTTAATTATAAAATTTTCCTTTATTTTCATTCGGAGCATATACTCCTATCACAATTAATTTAACACCCTGCCACAACATTTCCACCCCAATATACCATCCTTTGGGGTCTCTTAACACTTCCTTTGGCTCATATTTGTCTTTGATATATAAAACCACCCCTCTCTTTCTTTTATTAGCAGCCGCTATAAATTCCTTACATAATTTGTCATTTTTCAAATATTTCAGTTTGCCTACCCTAATTTTAGTCTCTTGTAAGCATATCAGCTCATTTTTTAATTTCAACAAATATTGAAAGACACATTTCCTCTTAATTGGTCCATTAAGGCCTTTCACATTCCAGGAAAGGAGTTTACTAGTTATAATCATTCTCTGAGATATACTCCTCCTCATCTTCTGATTGTTTTTCTAAATCCCTTAAGTTGTCATTTTCATCATCCACTAAATCAGTTGTTTTCCTCCTTCTTTGTTGGTCCACATATTAGCTTTTTCCCTCGTTTACATCCTTTCTTATTTCCATCTATTCTCCTTCCTTCTCCTTCTCCTGCAGCCTTCTGGCTACATACAATCTATCTAGCAGTCTCATGCTTTCACCTTCTTCTATTTCTTTTTCCTCCTCTGACTATGTCCTCTGATTCTTTCTCCATCATTTCATCCTCTCTCTGTTTACTTATATCTTTATTCCTGCCTTCTGCCTTTCCTTCTTCTTTAGGGCCTCTTTTAGTTTCAAATCTCTCATCCACCTTAAATTTCTCTCTATACTTTCTCCAAAATTCTCTTGCAACTAACACAGATTTTAATTCAATTTTTGTTTTCCTAAATCAGAAGGTTAACCCTTCCAGAATTAGCCATCTATAAGTTATCAGGAATTTTATAAGTGATTTGTGAGGAAGGAGTATTCCCTTCTTTTTTTCATAACATTTGGCTCTATATCAGGGGTCAGCAAACTACAGCCCGGGGGCCGTACCCAGCCCCTCCAGGCCTTTCAACCGGCCCGTAGCTGGTCCTGCCACTGTTGCCGCCACCACGTGCACGTGACACGGGGTGCCATTTTGTGTTCCAAAATGGCGCCCACACTCGTGCACGCATGCGCACTACTCCCGGTGTCGTGTGCATGCGTGCGTGAGCACAGGCGCCATTTTGGAACACAAAATGGTGCCCTACACTTGTGCATGCATGCGCACGATGCCGGGAGTAGTGCTCATGTGTGTGCAAGTGAGGAGCGAGTGCATGTGCGCACCTCCGGCGCCATTTTTTTTCCCTTGGCCCACCGATGATCTGGGGGACAGCGGAATCGCCCCCCCAAAAAAAGGTATGCCGACCCCTGCTTTACATCCTTCAATATCTTTAACTCGATATCATTGACTATGAAAGGGATATCATTTTGCAGACTTAGTATTTGGTCTCTCACACGCCTTCCCACAAAATTTACTACAATGTCTTTTGGAACTTTTCTCTGAAATGCAATTTTCGAATTCAATCTGAAAATTTTATCTATTTCTTGATCAAAAAGATGTTCTGTTTTTCCCAAATAGTTTGCTAATATTGATGTCAGGGTATCCATTAAATTCTCTTCCTCCTGTTCTGGAAGGCCTCTTATTTTTATTGATCTTTCCCTTTGCCTAGTGTCCCCTTTTGCTCTTTCTTCCTCAAAGTCTTTATGAAGATCTTATATTCCCTCAATTTTTCCCTCAAATTTCCCCTGCCTATCTTCTAACTTCTCCATTTTCGTTTTCATTTTACTATATTCTACTGTAATTTTATCTATTGCATGCCTCACATCCTTCATTTCCGATCTTAGCTCTTGTTTAATTTTAGACTTAAAATCAGTCATATCCTGTCTAAGTTCTTGTATTTCTCAGCTTAACTCAATTCTTAATAATTTAATCTCATCTAATAATGTAAAGTAAGGGTTTCCTGCTTTGGCCTGTTCCAGAGAGGGCCTTCTTTGTTGAGGGGCTTGCATCTTTAAAGCTTGGCTCCTCAAATTCATTGTCATTTTGCCTAATCAAATGGGAAGTAATTAAACTGAAAAAGGACCAAAGCCTAGAATTCTTATATTTCAATATTATCACCTACACCCTTCTCTCTCCAGTATCTATAAAGGCTTAGGACAAAATGTGCTTATTATAATTACCATGCAAAATCTACTTTTTAAACTAGTTACTCAAAGAACTAAGATGAAGCAAATACAATGTGTTCTTTTCCCCCCTTTCCTCCCCAATTTTTTAGTCCCAAAGTCTGTCTTCTTACGGCCTTCAACGCCAACCGCCATTTTATTCCATCCAGACTCTTCTCAACTTCGGCTGAACAACTCACATGCTTTGTAGTTCATATCGGAAAACGCCATGCTCTAGTCTCATAAAATAAAGAAAAGCCACGTTGGCAGAACTACATTACCCAGAATACTTCCCATGTCCTTTATAAAGCAAGAGAGAGAGAGAAGAGAAAAAAAAACCTGTTCATGCCACCTCCAGCTTCTTCTTAATCTGTATGTTGCCCACGATCAGTAGTTCACTATTAAGAGAGAAACAGGCCAGACGAAGTCTCTGTACATCTAACAGTTGTCTTTCTGTGGCATGAGGGACTCTCCCACCGTGAAACTACAGTTCCCATGAGCCTTTGGTCTTTTAATTTCCAGACGTAGTCTATCTTCCTCCTTCTGTCTCCCTTGGAACAGCCTACATGCTGCAGCAACGGCAGCGCTCTGGGCCATGAAAGACTCCCTCTCGGACTGTTGAGCTTAATTGTCATCAGCTGGGGCAGCCCTACAGCAGCCAGAACCGCAGTGGAGCCGAGGAGATGCCAGAAGGCATAAAAAGCCCTCCAAGGAACATCTTCCCTCACCTAGACGCCGCGGCAACAGCAGCGCTCTGGACCATGGGGGAGGACTCCCTCTCATACTGCCGAGCTTAATTGTCATCAGCCGACAGTCTGGCCTAAGATGTGCTATTTATTAACAATAGAGGACTTAAATGTTATACAGTTGTGGAGGCAAAGAAGCAGAATTGGTAGGGTGTGTTTATGCGCCCTCCTATTTCTGTCGAAGATTAGGCATTTTCAAGAGCTTTCTAAGGACACTGTGGGCCTGATCATCAGTTTCAGTGATGACATTCTATTTCCTTAGTGGCCATGAGTCTCACTCTCCCACCTGAGGCCGGGAATGGGGTGGAGGTGACCATTGGAATTGTGCTGGGGAATGGGAGGTATGGCTGGAATGGAGGGAACAAATGTTACAAAAGAAGACGGGATCACTGTTTGAAAGCTATCCCGCCTTCAGTTCCCTCTGTTTCTCAGAATGGTTTGGAGAGCAAACCAACCACTCCACTGAACCTCAATCTGCTCCTTTGCAATGCCAGGTCAGTTAAGAATAAAACACATATCATCCATGACCTCCTTCTGGATGAAGATGCCGACCTGGCTTGCATCACAGAGACCTGGCTGGCAGAAGATAGTGCAGTCACCTGGGTGCAGGCCCTCCCAGCTGGGTACTAAGTTAGTGAGCAGGTGAGGGGAAGTGGGTGGGTAGGGGGGCAGAGTGGCTCTGGTTTACAAGAACAATCTTACCTTTACCAGGATACCTATCCAGAACACAGTCCACTTCAAGTGTATGTACCTGAGCCTGAAGACCAGGGATAGTTGGGGATTCTACTAGTCTACCGACCACCCCGTTGTCTAGCAGACTCCCTTACCGAGCTGACACAGCTGGTCTCAGAGCTGTTGTTGGAGTCCCCCAGACTTTTAGTTTTGGAGGACTTCAACATCCCGCTTGAGACCGGCTTGACAGGAGCGGCTTGGGAGTTCATGGATACCATGACAAACATGGGCCTATCCCAATTGGTCATTGGGCCCACACACTGTGCAGGTCATACACTCGATGTGGTCATTAGCATGGAACAGGAATATCCGTGGGCAGAGGTCACTAGTACCTCCTCTCTGTCATGGACAGATCATTTCCTGGTCAAGATGCAACTCAGAGCCTATATCCGCCCCACTGGGGGTGGTGGACCCATTAGAATGGTCCGCCCTTGAAGGCTAATGGAGCCAATCGGATTCCAGAGAGCCTTGGAGGGTTTAATGGTTGGTAATGCCGGTGACCCTGTCGATGCCTTGGTTAACACCTGGAACACTGATCTCACCAGGGCTATCGACACGATCGCCCCCAAGAGCCCTTGCCATCCTGCTTCAAACAGTAAGCTATGGTATAAACCAGAGCTGAGGGAAATTAAGCGGGTTGGACAACGACTAGAGCACAAATGGCGGAAGACTCGGTTCATATCTGACAGAACTCACCATAGGAACTTTCTTTGGTACTATTGGGAGGCAATATGTGCAGCGCAGCGATCTTTCTCCTCTGCACGTATTGCGTCTGCAGAATCCCATCCAGCAGAGCTGTTTAGGGTGGTAAGGGAGCTGACACAGGTACCCCCTGCGCCAAATCCCCTGCTTAACCCGATGACTGCCTGCTGTGACGCGTTTAACAACTTTTTTTCAGATAAAATCTCTCAGATAAGAGCCGACTTAGATGCCAGTATTTTAACAGAAATCACAGACAAGGTGTCCAGCGACTCCGTCAATGAAGTTACTCTGGATCAGTTGCAATCTGTGAGTACCGATGCATGGACAAGCTCCTTGGTAGTGTAAGGAAAACAACTTGCCCTCTCAACCCTTGCCCATCATGGCTGGCCGTCCGGGGGGGGGATGCATTGAGGAGATTCCTTATGGATATCATCAATGCATCCTTCAGGGAAGGATATGTTCTATCCTGTCTGAAGGAAGCAGCTGTTAGGCCGCTTCTGAAAAAACCTTCCCTGGACCCCCTGGATATGACCAACTATAGGCCAGTCTCTCTATTACCATTTTTGAGCAAGGTGATCAAGAGGGCAGCTGCTCTTCAACTCCAAGCTGTCTTGGATGAAACCGATTATCTAGACCCATTTCAAACTGGCTTCAGGACAGGCTTTGGGGCTGAGACTGCCATGGTTGCCTTGACCGACGATCTGCGTCTGAGCATCGACAGGGGTAGTGTGACCCTGTTGGTGCTCCTAGACCTCTCAGCGGCTTTTGACACGATAGATCATGCCATCCTCTTGGGTTGCCTGAGGGGGCTGGGGATTGGAGGCACTGCGCTCCAGTGGTTCCGCTCCTTCTATCGGGCAGATCCCAGAGGGTGAGGCTCGGGGACAGTTGCTCTAGTAAAAGGGAGCTTACCTGTGGGGTGCCACAGGGGGTTATTCTGTCCCCGATGCTATTTAACATCTATATGAAGCCGCTGGGTGAGATTATATGGAGTTATGGAGCTGGGTGTTATCAGTACGCTGACGACACCCAGATCTATTTCTCCGTGTCTCATTCGTCGGCCTCGAATTCTGATGGTGTCTCTTCTCTCTATGAATGTCTTCAGGCGGTAATGGGCTGGATGAGGAAAAACAGATTGAAACTAAATCCGGACAAGATGGAGGTGCTCATGGTAGCGGCCCCGAAATGAAAAATTGGGCTGCAACCTCCAGTCCTGGATGGGGTCACACTCTCCTCCAGTGACTGTGTTCGCAGCTTGGGGGTGCTCCTCGACTCATCACTCCTGATGGTGAATCAGGGAAATGCGACAGTCAGGAGCACCTGTTATCAGCTTCGGCTGCCAGCTGTGCCCTTTTCTGGAAGTAAGGGATCTCGAGACTGTTGTGCACGCACTGGTAACCTCACGTCTGGATTTCTGCAATGAGCTCTACATGGGGCTACCCTTGTGCTTGGTTCGGAAACTGCAATTGGTACAGAATATGGCAGCCAGAGTAGTGTTGGGAACATCTAGGAGGGACCATATTACTCTGATACTGAGGTCCCTCCACTGGCTGCCTATTAGCTTCCGGGCCCAGTACAAGGTGTTGGTTATCACCTTTAAAGCCTTAAATGGCTTGGGTCCAAACTATCTTAGGGACCGCCTCCTCCCATATAATCCTCCCCGCGCTCTCCGGTCCTCTGGGAGGAATTTGCTGCAGACACAAAGATCTAGGCTTTCGGCTACCTCTCGGAGGGCCTTTTCTGTTGTCGCCCCCAGATTGTGGAATGTCCTGCCGGATGAAATCCGTCAATTGACATCTTTAGACAGCTTTCTAAACCGACAGATCTCTTCCGGCAGGCCTTTCCTAAATAGACAATCCCAGCCTCAGGATATTCCATTAGGAGAGCCTCCTAAGTCCCTTCAGAACCAATTTGATGCAATGAAATGCTGCTGCAGTTTTATCCTATTGCCACTAAGGTGGCCATTTTGTAGTATTTTGATTTGAATTGATGTTATTTTAATTGTTGGTTTTAATTTGTGCTCAGTTTAATGCTTTTTAAAGGGGGGTGGGAGAGGGTGGGGTTTGGGGGTTTTAGTCTGTATTCTGTATTTTATCTGTTGTAAGCTGCCCCAATTGTTTTTAACAGAGGGGCAGGGTAAAAATAATTTTTATTATTATTATTTATTATCTTGAGTTTGTTCCTCTTTATTGGTCAACACAATAAATTAAACAATAAATTTAACTTAAATTAAATAAAATATCAGTTCTTATATTCTTTTTCACATGGAGGGAATCAATATTTTGTTACTAATGTCCTTTCCAAGCTTAGTGTCTCAGCGTTAAGGAATCTCGTCCTGCCACTTACTCTGCATTAGGAGCCTCAGAAATCTCCCTCTTCCTTCCCACTCACTTTTTTTTTAGTAGAAGTTCCAGGTCTCACTCCAAACTCAATGCTCTTGACCGTAGAGACAACAAAACATAGTTAAAAAGTTGGTGGCATTCCTAACCGCTCTGGGCGGTATCCTCAGACAAGGCAGTAGCGGCTAAATAACTCAATCTTCTCTCCTATTTTCTGTTGTCCCTGGTCTCTTCGGTGTGTTTTTTCAGGGACATGGAGAAACTATTTTGGAAGCCCCTTCACACACACCCTTACCAGGGAGGTTATTTTAGGCTAAGATAACCACATAAGCCTTTAACTTTGTCGAGCAAGACGGACCGACTCTCGGACACATCTTACTGGTCCGCCATATCCAACTGAGATATTTATGTGCCTGTGCCTCATTAGTTTGGTGTTTAGTATTTAATCTGACCTGGATGTAGTGCATCTCCCTCCTGTTTGAAGGATGGTGGTGTGCTGTCTCCTGTATCTGTGGTTTCAGAGACATTATGGGAATGGCAGGCACCGGGAGGAAGATCTAGACTGGGATTGCAGTAAAGACAAAAAATTCATGCTCCCCTGCATGCCACACCAGAGGCCCAATGCAATTTGTTGGTACTACACTTGCTATTTATGAAATAAAAAATGAGCAACCAAGGGCAAATTCCATGTGCAACTTTGGAATTTAAAATCCATGCAGATACCCTGGGTTAAAGGTTGATGCAATATTCTACTGGCCCACCTGGAAGTAAGTCTTTGTCTTAGATGATATGTACACTACATATTGTACTAGCCAGTGTTAAAGTTCAAGCTACTAATGATCTGCAATGCCTAAACGTATCTGCATTTGCTCTTAAACTCATAATTAGTTTACCTTGTCCTTTTGCTGACACGAAAACATTCGTTCAAAGACATTTTAAAATGTATTTCATTCTCTCTCAGGCAAAATCTGTGCTAATTAGGCAAGTATTAGCAGCTGGTACCCAAAAGTGCTTATTGATTAAACATTTAGTTAGATACAGACTTGCCATTTCTTTTGTTCAGTGCAGACTACCAGTGAATTGCATCATTCTGGCTCCACTTAGAGATAAAAGGTACCTCACTTAAAAACCTACTGCCTCCTGCAAGTAATGAGTAGTTCCTCCAAAATAAATTAAGAAGAGGAAGAATTAAAGAAAATCTCTTGCCTTTCTTCTCGCCTATTGTTAACATTTTATTGTGCCAGCCACTGACTCACCACCTTCATAAGAATGCTACTTTCCTATGGAAGAAAAGACAAACTTCTAAATAATTTCAGTATTTCAATGTCACACAGGGATAACAAACAGGGCCACTCTGTCAACAGAAATGTCAAGTGATGCTGAAAAATCAGGGGTGTAAGGCAGATATAACCAAAAGGTGTTTTTTTACACAACTTGTACATGCACACACACACACATTGACCCAGAAGAAGAAGAAAAGCCATCTGTCTTGAGCAATTTATTGTACTCTGTTCAGTAGGCATGACAGACAGATAAATCAGATGCATTAATTTACAGTATATGTACATGTAGACTTTTCAGAAAACAAGTAAGGATTATAGGATTAGAGGGAGCTGTTTATTATTTTGCCCCTAATCACAGATGTACTGTAATTTCATTTGTAACTTGTGCCTGTTCCTGTTTATAAATGGAAATCTAATGAAAAGGGGGCAGGTTTCCTATGTGGGAAAGTAGGATTTTTATTCTTAAAATAATGGCGATTTTCCAATCATGCCATAATTGCAGGTAAGAAAGTCAGTAAAAAAAAGTGCCACTGTACAAAGGATGCTTTCATGTGGGTCATGTTTGTTGGTATATACCAGGGGTAGGCAACCTTTCCCCTTTAAGGGCCGAGGGACTTCAGCTCCCAGAATCCCAGGAGTTATTGGCCAACATGGGACTATTGGCCAACATGGCTGAGGCTTCTGGGAGCTGAAGTCCCTCGGCCCTTAAAGGAGAAAGGTTGCCTACCCCTGGTATATACTGTACTTGTTACAACTCAGTGGCAATTGGCTTGATGCATATAAAATGTGACTTGACTAGATATCATGACTCATTGTGATTCATGCAGAAGATGGCCAGATTTCCCTCCCTGCTTAATTTTATTTTATTTACAAAGTCCTCTGAAGGGCCAGCCAGTCAACATCTGGTTTAAAGATGAAGAACCTTAAAGAGAGAGCTCTTGAAGTTGCCTATCCACATTAAAGGCCTAGATACCAGACTCAGCAGGCAGACACTTGGTCAGAGTCTTCTTCTTCTTCTCAGAGATATTTTATAATTCTGTCTTAACTTTAGAAATAATTTCTAATTTTGCATCTGTACATGTGGATTAACTTAACATATAGATTTGGGGTGTGTGTGCTGTATTAAATTAAATAGGTAGCTAGCTTTGTATTTTGTTACAGATTCCACAGGTATATTTTCAGGGGGGGGGAAAGAAAAATGGACTAGACTACACTAATTGTGTGTGTGTGTAATTGGGTAACAGTAGTCTTTCTGGTAGCTTTTCTGGTCCTTGGCAATTTTTGTTATTACATAGTTATTTATTTCATTCATATTATATGCCAATCACTTTCTGTACCAGAACTTACTCAAGGTCATGCTGTAGTGTTGTTGTATTCCTTCAAGTCATTTTCAACTTATAGTGACCCTAAGGTGAGCCTATCATGGGATTTCTGGGGCTGAGAGTGTGTGACCTGCTCAAGGTCACCCAGAAAGCTTCCATGGCTGAAAGGAGAATCAAACACTGGTCTCCAGAGTTGTAGTCCAAAGCTCAAACCACTAGACCACATTGACCATATACAAATAGTAATTCTTTATGAAGTTTGTTAAAAGAGTAGGAGATCAGAGGAGGGCTACCCCTGTGGTTGCATAACCTGTGGCCTTCCAAATATTGTTGAACTGCATCTCTCATCATTCCTAGCCATCATATCCAATGGTGAAGGATTATGGGAATTTAAGCCCAATAACATTTGGAGGTCTACATATCCCTCATTTCTGGTCTAGATGTTAATGTTTATTAAAATTATGTTAAAGGGTCATAAAATCATCTAGTGCATTGATGCAGTTGTTTTTCTTTTCAAGAATATCATGGATGATGCTAGACTGGTGCCTGCAATATATGCTACCATGTTCCAGCCAGCACTCACTAATATATCAAGCATGTCTGTGAATAAAAAATGTGATTCGAGTAGCAACAAAACAGTATAGCTTGAGTTCAGAGGAAATGGGATCTCTGTATGACAGATGTGATGGCTGGGCTAAGGACATTCTGACATCTCTCTCTGTCTCTCATTTTATAATGTGATTTCGTGAAAAGGCTCTCAGTGCTGTATATGTTAATTTATGAGTGCATCAAGCATCTTAATTAATCACCAGCCTCAATGTAATACCCTCTGACTTGTGCTTTACCCACAAAATTCATATCCTGAGAGATGCAATTAAATTTTCAGGTCTGTTTTGAAGCTGAATTGCAATCCTTACCTATGTGCTTTGCAAAATAACATTGCCAGGAAAGAAAAGAATGTTATATAGTCCTGTGAATACTCTTCATCTGTTGCAGCAAGGTGCAAATAACTACCGAGATCAAAGTAGGAAAGGAAAACAGACTTTATTTGGCCAAAGATTCTCAGCTGGAATATTTTCCAAAAGAACTGAGAGCCATTTGCTGGACAAAAACAGTAGTAGGCTGGACTTTACATTATACATTATGTATAAGGCACAACTTGGCATTTCATTGGCTAAAGCTTATTCTTTTAAGTCAACCCCTATAAGCAATAATTAGCTCATCACTTTTTGCAAAACCTTGCAAGAACAAAAAGCTTGACCCTTGGTTGAACTCAAAGAAAATAGGATACTTCCTACAAAATTAACCTTCAGTCATACCTGTGATTAGTTCTTTTGGTCTAACTGCCTTGAGGCAACCTGTCTAAAATAAAAGGAAACTTCCTAAAAAGTTTTAGCCAGAGAACTATTCCTCTATTGAACTTTTGCCTGACCTTTTCACTCCAAAGCAATTTCAATAATATAGCTAATTTAGGTTTTTTCGTCTATGCCTGCTTCACATCAACCTTTTAATATTTTTGCTATATATATTTTATTTTAAATGTGTAAACACACATTATACCAGGAGAACATATTAAACATGTCCAGATTTGTATGAAACAGATTTCTTCATTTATTTTATTAGCAACTCAAGTTTATGTAAAAATATATAGAGAGAAGATGAAGGCTGGATACTTGCCTGGGAATAAGCTTTACTCAACTCAGTGGGATTTATCTCCAAGCAACTGTGTATAGGGTTTGGTTGCATGTGCACTTATTTATGTACATTTAACAATTTCTTTTGCCACCCAGGCACTAGAAAATGGAAATGCAAAGCAGCAACTGAATAGACATGATGTCATTTGATAAGCTCTGGCCAAATATTCTAATATTTTGATTTAATTCCGATATACTGCCTTGTGTGATAAAAGTCTCACAATACATACATCACTTCTACTGAGGGTTTTGGTTTTAACCAATAAAGCAACTGAAATCATCTACAGTTTTGTTAATATACAGATTACGGTAAGTACTTTGCCTCTAACAGCAGTACATCACCTGGTTGCTCCACATTTGACTGTCTGTTAATTCTTCATCCTCTGTCACAGTTTAAGAATGATGGGAGTGCAGAGACTTTTAACATCATCTGTTTTGCTTGCTTGCTTGCTTGCTTGCTTGACTTTCCCTTCCCATCTCTCCTCCCCAGCCTTTTGCAGTACTTGCCTGATGAACTTTTAACCTATGCAGGGGTGGTGAACCCATAATGGATCTAAAGGGATTCCTGCAAAGCCCTGGGGGATTTTCCAGCTGCTACAGCTGGCGATTCTGTTGATGCCCTGATTCATCTGTGGAATAGGGAGATGATCTGGTCAATGGACACAGTCACTGCCAAGCCTCCTTTACTTGGGTGCAGAGCATAGGATCCTTGGTTTTCAGGATGAATCTTATTGAGCATGAGTTAAGGCCTTTTTAAAAAAAACAATTCTGCAGCAGTGATATTATCTGTTATATCAGCTCATTCTCATCCAGTGCAGCTGTTCCAGGTAGCTTAAAAATGTTTTTCAAAAAAATATTTCTGTATTGTTTTGTTTTTCTTTGTTCATCATCTTGGAACCCTTGTGGGCAATACAGAGATATATTTAAAATAAAATAAAATAAATGAAGAAATCAGTTTTCTCAAAAGTTTGCAACCAATTTTGTGCCTGGGTGTGTGTAACTCCAGTATCCCAATATAGAATTTGGATCGTTTGCTCTGTTTTTCACTCCTAAAGAAGCAGGCATTTTTGTCCAGGATCAAGACAATTCTGAATAACATCAAGTTGTATACATCCCCCCCCCCCCCGCACACACTGGTTTTCCTTTTGCCAATATGATGATTTGCAGATTTGAATAATGCATTCTCTGTAGGAATCTCTATGTCAGGGGTCGGCAAGTTCCCCTTACCTGGGGCCGGGCCAGGGATCCCTGGGTCTTCTGTGGGCCGAGGGGGGGGAATGGCGGCACGCGTGCTCATGCGGGCCCGCGCGGCCCCCACCAACCCCCCCGCTATGGCCCCCCGCCGCCACGCGTGCTGCGGCCACCATTTTGTTTTCCAAAACGGTGCCGTGACTCGTTTGCACATGTACTGCACATGCTCAAAGGAGTACTGCGCATGCGCAAACAGGTTGCGGCCGCCATTTTGGAAAACAAAATGGTGGCCATGGCATGCATGGTGGTGGTGCAGCAGCAGTGCACACGGCGGCAACGGGGGGCGGTGGCAGCGGGGGGGCCGGGGGCGGTCGGCAGGCCTTGGCGGGCCAGGTGTGGCCCACGGGCCATATGTTGCCAACCCCTGCTCTATGTCTTCCATAGCAATTCTGGTGGATGTTAGCCACAAAGTCACTCTGAAGGACAGAGATTCCTGGAGAAGTGTTCTCTCAGGTTAAAAAAATAGCATTCATGATTTTTATTTATATTTATTTATATTTGCATTTTTTCCACTTTTGTGGAAAGGGTTGTCCTTGACCCCCAAAATTTGCAGGGGAGGGGAATGACTGAATTTTCAAAAATGGGAGATGAAATTTTCTTTGTTCTCAGCTGCCAAAGGACAACTCCAAGCAGAACTTAACCCCATCATATCAACTGCTAGATCAGGGTAGGCCACGTGCAGCCTGTGGACAACATGTGGCTCCCAGGGCTATTTTTGTGGCCCCTAGGCCCCCTGATTTTTTTGTTGCAACATTTTTAATATCTATCTATTGATCGATCGATCTATCTTACCCCCCAATGCCCTCTGTGGTGTATGGAGGGCCCCCAGCTGCCAGAAGTCAAACCATCTGCCAGAAGTCAAACCATCTCCCCCAATTATTTTTAAAAATGCCCAATACATCCCAAAATTCCCTCTAGCAAGCGTAAGGAGCATTTGTCCCATATTTTAATGCCCCCAGGCCAATCTAGGCCCAAGAGAGGACTTTTTCAAAACAGGAAGTAATTTCCACTCACTTCTTGTTGTTAAAAAACACGTCTTTTGGGCTAAAATATAGTAAAAATACCTGCATGTTGCCCAGAGCCATTTTCTTTTGTGGGGATGGGTGTAGGGATCTTCTGGAGGCAGATGTGACCCCTTACCCATCCATAGTTGTTCATCTGTCAGGCTTGCAAGCAACCTTCAGGCCTCCTGCCATCCTCATTCTGATTTGGGGGGATGTTCTAAAATCAGCAATCCTGCCTTGTTGGACTAGCTGACTACTTAGGCTGCTTCCGTACTGCAGAAATAATCTGCTTTGGCACAACTTTAACTGCCATGGCTCAATGCTATGGAAATCTAGGAAATGTAGTGCCAGAACAAACTACACTTTGCAGAATCCCATAGCATTGAGCCATGTCAGTTAAAGTGGTCTCAAACTGGATTATTTCTGCAGTGTGGATGCAACCCAAGTTGCAGTATTTTCCTGAATGTACCTGTGATCACTGCTTTGTCCTGCCATGCTCCTATGACAGGGCTTTCTTGGTGGTTGCTCCAAGGCTCTATCATTCCCTCCCTTGGTAAGGCAGAAGAATTTCTTTAATTAATGTTTTATATGCCTAAATTAGATATGTATGCTATTATAAGTGTGAAAATAGTGGTCAAGCAGCCATGCAAAGGGAATTCTGGGAAGTGGGCCTCTAAGGAAGATGCTGAAGGTTTAAACTCAAAGAATGCTAAAGGTTTATTTAGACAGGCTGACCCCAGACCTGGTAACCTGATGCGTTAAAGACCTTCATTAGGAGCCAGCGTGGGCCAGAGAGCCATAATAATTCATTGGCAACTACTCTTGTTTGTGCTAAAGGGTCTTCTGCCTGGTACACACCGGTTTGGTTACTGATAAGAGATTTTGGTATGTGGTTGGCATGGCAACATGGTAACTTAAGCATATTATAATGTATTCTGAAATCTGCATTCTCATTGCTCAGCATTGTGTGTGTTTAAAGTTTAGAGCAGGGGTAGGCAACCTTTCCCCTTTAAGGGCTGAGGGACTTCAGCTCCCAGAATCCCAGGAGCTATTGGCCAACATGGCTGAGGTCCCTCGGCCCTTGAAGGGGAAAGGTTGCCTACCCCTGGTTTAGAGCATCCAATAGAATGTCAGCTTTGAATTTCTTTGTCTGTGAGTGCATAAAACAGGGGTAGGCAACCTTTCCCCTTTAAGGGCCAAGGGACTTCAGCTCCCAGAAGCGTCAGCCATGTTGGCCAATAGTCCCATGTTGGCCAATAGCTCCTGGGATTCTGGGAGCTGAAGTCCCTCGGCCCTTAAAGGGGAAAGGTTGCCTACCCCTGGCATAAAACTATGGCCATCTTGGCTTGTCCTTGGCCCCAATGAACTGAATGCTAATTCCATTGGGACCTTTCTGGCAATAAATCAATGCTTTCAAACAATTTTCATCCCATGTTTTGCCTCAAGCTCTGCAAAGAACTGTGGATTCTGGGAGTTAATTTGCAACAGTTGGTTTTTCCACTACATTGGAAGGCTAGGCTGGCCCCCTTTCTTCTTTCTTTTCACTAGCAGGTAAAGATTTTCATACAGGCATTTGTCTACTAATGGACTGTGCAAAAGGCTTTTATTGGGGTGTGTTTGCTACATTCGTCTATTTATTTATTATTTATCTTACATTATTATGTCATTTATTTTTTATAAAAGTTTTTTTAAAAAAATAAAAGTATTTATTTACAAAAGTTTTGTATTACAAGTTTTTAACTGCATCTTGTTTTATGTTTGTTGTAAGCTGTCTTTAGTTTCATATTGGGAGAAAGACATAGTAAAATAAAATAAAATAAAATAAAATGATGTGGGGAACATTTGCCCTTCAGATGTTTTGGCCTACAGCTGCCATAAGGCCCACTCTGCATTTCCAGTGATAAGGGATTATGGCCAAAATACACAGAAGGCAAGAGCTTCCTCTTCTCTGTCCAATAAGGAAAGCAAGAAATTGCAATCAGTAAGTTTCCAGAGCCCCCATTCTGGGCAGTGATAGTAGTCAGCCACAGAGCACAGAGGCTCAAGCTTGCCCTCTGAGCAAATAAATAAATAAATAAATAAATCCCCTGTTCTCAGCAAGGATATTTATTTGTGTTTCTTATTCCTCAGTCTGCATTTTTCCAATGTGAACATAGTTTACGGCTCAGATTTGAAGAGTCTGGCTGGGCATGGATTTGAACTCAGGTCTCCCCATCATATCCCAATATTCAGCTTTCCCCCAACTGAGTGCCTCTCTTCCTGCAATGCTGGACTACAGGAATGGTCATTTGGCCATGCTGCCTGATGATTATGGAAGTCGTAGTCTCATCCATCTGGGCAGGAGCTGAATTGGGAAAGGCTGGATCTCCCAACCACTATACCACACTTTGGTGTGCTATGGAGATCAACTTTTTAAAGCTAGCTTTGGGCCTTTGCAGACTGCCGGAAATAGTGCACATTAAATTGAGGCACTGCTCTGGCTCAGTGCTAGGGAATCATGGGAACTGTAATTTATTGTGGCACCAGAGCTCTCTGACAGAGAAGGCTCAATGTCTCAGAAAAAAAATACAATTTCCATGACTCCCTAGCACTGAACCAGGGCAGTGCCTCAATTTAATGTGCACTATTTCTGGCAGTCTGCAAAGGCCTTTGTTAGTCTATTTCATTAAATAATAATAACAATATTTTATTTCTTTCCCGCCTCTCCTCAAGGCTTGAGCGGAGTACACTATGTTAAAATACAAAACACAAAAAGAAGAAGAAAGAAAACGCATAAAACCAACAGTTAAAATTTGTTGTTAGGTTCCTTTGAGTTGATCTCAACTCATAGTGACCCTGTGAATAAGACTTCTCCAAGCCCCCTATTCTCCACCTCCCTGTTCAGGTCTTGCAGGCCCATGGTCTCCTTGATTGAGTTGATCCATCTGGCATGTGGTCTTCCTCTTTTTCTCCATCTTCCCAGCATCATTCTCTTTTCTAATGAGTTGTGCCTTCTCACAATGTGGCCAAAGTATGACAGCCTCAATGTAGAGGGGGGGGGCTGCAGATGGGCGGCTCTGGGCCGCCCCCGCTTGCTGCGGATCGGGGCCATGGCTACCCCACACTGAGACCCTGATTCTCCCTTTTGCCGCCCCTGAAAGAGCGGCAAAATGCCGGTCCTTTCAGGGGCGGCAAAAGGGTGCCCTAAGAACTGGCATGCGGCTCTTTAATGGCCCTCCTGGTGCAGTACGTAAAAACGCTGCACTGGGAGGATTGGTGTAATGTGATCTCTCCTGGATTTACTCATAATCAGTCTGGCTGCTATATTCTAAACCAGGTGGAGTTTCCAGACTTGGTACAAAGGTAACTCAAAGTAGAGCACATTGCAGAAGTCCAGCCTTGAGGCTACCAGCACATGCAACTACCATCTTTAGGTCCTCCAGTTCTAGGAAGGAGTGCATAAGAAAGTAAGAGGATGGCTTTTTAAAGACCAACATATTTATTTTGCTGTGCGTCGTGGATTACAATACACTTCTGCAAATGCACTGATGGAGTACATGATTAAAGCCTCTGTAATACATTTACAAGTTGTGCGATGTGGGTGGAACCAAAGTGAAATATTGTACAGAAAAAGACAGTTGAGACTGGTCATAAACCTTTAAAGGGCTAGTTTAACATAACCTGACATCTGTCAACTAATGCAAAGAACTGCTAGGCAGTCAACTGAAGGGAAGGTAACAGACAATATTTTTTTTCATATGAGAAGACATTAGAGCATCCTGGCCTTTGGCTCAATAACACTTGGGAGTTTGTAGTTCAAACATGTCTACTTCTGCTTCTCTAAACCTTCACTAAATTTGATTGAAAACTTCCTGAGGGATACTCTACTTCCCTGGTTTGATCAGATCCCTGCTGAGATAATCTGCTTGTCTGTTGGAAATGCCCTTCAGATATTTTGCCATAGCGGATTTCATCATGGCTATGGGCCATCTGGAAAAGATGACTAATCTCGCTTCATAGAGAAAGGGATCTAGACCCCCTTGTTTAGAAATGTACAATTTCACTGTCACCTTGTCTGTTCTGATCAAAACATGCTGTAGAGGAAGTTTTGCTATCCCAAAGTTCCAGCTGGCTGAGGCAGGGCCCAGACTGCTGAGCTTCCACCAACTGATCCATTCAATGTCCACCATGACCAAGCTAAATTGCACAATAACTCTGCTGCTGGGTTCTGGTGTTCCTCTGTATAAATTTGGATAGAGACACCACTGTTGGAAAGAGATTTCTAACTGTTTAGCATTTCATATAACTTCTATGCCTCGATGTGCCCTTTCAGAAGGAAGGAGCAACCATTGCATGAGACTTCACCTACAGAAGTCTTTAATTGGTTTATTTTGTTGCTGTGTGTCTTCAAGTCGTTTCTGACTTATGGCTGCCTAAGCACCTATCATGGAGTTTTCTTGGCATGTTTCTTCAGAGAGGGTTTGCCACTGCCATCCTCTGATTTTGAGAGAGTATGGCTCACCCAAGATTACCCAGTGGGTTTACATGGTCAAGCCAGGATTTGAACCCTGGTCTCCGCAGTTGTAGTCCAACATTCAAACCGCTATGCCATACTGGTTCTTTGATACTAATTGATATTAGCATCCCTAAAATATGGGACAGATTCTTTCTCCACTTCTGACTGAAGGTGCTGCTCATTTGTGGTGTGAAAGCAATGTTTCTAGGTTGAAATCACTGCTGAATACCTGCTGAAATTTCTTCTTTTACACCAGAGGGGCAAGAGTCCTGCCTCTTATTTTATACGACAACCATAGTTGATGGAAATGTTTTTTTTTCTTGAAAATGAAAAGTTTGTCTTAGGAGTTTATCGCATGAAAAATAAAGCATACCCCTGCCGAATTACAATCCTTATAGGATGCAATTGGGAATTATTGCATTAAAAATGCCACCAATGCTGCCGGGCGACTGCATCCTAGCTGCATTCTGGATCCCAGCTGCTCTTAGACCACTGCTTTTCAAAAATGAGAGCTTCCTATGTTTGCAATTTGGTCAGCTAAATGCTGCTGGGAGCTGGGCTGCAGCTGGGCTGCAGTTGTCCGGTGGCATTGGCGGCATTTTTAATGTGATAATCCTGTTTGCATCCCATAAGCGACTGTAATTCGGCAGGGGTAAGTCGCTTTATATTTTCATACGATAAACTCCTTACAGTAGCTTGCACATGGGGTACCAGTCTTGCTTTGACAATTTTTTTTCTTGCCTCATGGGATGAGTATTGTGAATCCATATCTCCTGGATCTGAGTAGATGCAGCTGTATCCAAGAGCTTGGCCCTAGACCAGGGACAGGCAACCTTTTTGAGACCTGGGCTGGTCTCCCGTCGCCCAGGTCTCGGCTGGGCCAAGGGGGGGGAATGGCGGCGCGTGCGCTCACATGCGCGCGCACCCTCCTCCGCTGTGCGCAACCCCCCCGCGCACGCGACTGCCGCGGCTGCTACCGCGGCCGCTGTCTTAGCGTGCGTGGCCGCAGCCGCCACAGCACATCTCGCGGCCGCCATTTTGGAAGTCAAAAATGGCGGTCACGATGCGTTTGCGCATGCGCAAGAGAACTGAGCATGTGCAAACGCGTCGTGACCGCCATTTTGACTTCCAAAATGGCGGCCGCAGCAAGCGCGGCCGAAAACGTGCCCCGACGGTGGTGCGTGGCGGCGGTGGCGGCAGCCTACGGCCTGGGCCAGTAAGTCCGGGGCCCGGGGCCTTAACCGGCCCCCGGGCCGTAGGTTGCCGGTCCCTGCCCTAGACAATGGGCCATTTCACACCACACAATTATAGTACTATGATTCCATTTTAAGTGTCATGGCAACATCCAATGGAATGCTGGTGTGTAACTTCTCCATGCATTTCTCTTCAGTTCCCTGGCAATCTTAACTGGAGGGCAAGAGTGGCTGTGGTTTAATGGGGTGGCATGCAGCTAGCCCAAGGCAAGACACTTCCCTCTAACAAAGCAATGAGATGCAAGAAGAGAAATTACTTGAACATATTTTCTCTTTTGCTGCTTGATGCATGTTTTCACTTTGGTCAGTTAGAGATGTCATGGGTAATACTCCCTCTGGGCTGCCTATCCATGTGCTGCAGTCTGCCAACAGAAGTGGTCTCCATTTTCAGCCTGGTTTACAACATTAATCTACTGCTGCCTTTTGGTTTCCACTGCTGAAGTGGTAGTTTACCTCTTTGGAAAGTTTGCTTTCTTCTCTTCTCCCACTGAAAGTGAAACAAACAAGATCTCATTATACACACACACACACACGTAAACTGAAACGTGTTACAACGGGCAAGGGCAACAGAATAACATAATTTAAGACCAGGAAGGAATAAAAAAAGTTGGATGCAATACACAGAAGAGTTATATAAAAGAGATGACAACATGAAGGACACATGTAATGAAGAGCCATATGAAGATGAACTCCAAATTCTAAAAAGTGTGGTGGAAATTGCATAAGAGAAATGGCAAAAAACAAGTCTCCAGGAACAGATGATATTCCAATTGAACTGCTACACTGACAGAGTTAGCTAGTTCTAACTAACATATGACAACAGATATGGAAAACAAAACGATGGCCAACAGGTTGGAAGTGATCAATATACATCCCCAGACACAAAAAGGGAGACATAAGAGACTCAGCAACTATAGGAACATAGCACTGATCTCCCATGCAAGCAAAACCATGCTCAAAATTCCGCAACATAGGCTATTGGCCAACATGGCTGAGGCTTCTGGGAGCTGAAGTCCCTCGGCCCTTATAGGGGAAAGGTTGCCTACCCCTGACATAGATCATGAAAGGCAATGGAATGCCCTTAAAGACATGTGAGTGCCAACACATCTGATAGTCCTGATGAGGAATCTGTACTCAGGACTGTTGGAATATAGATGGGTTATATAGTCAAAGGTGAAATGTAGAGATGTGTGTGTGGAATTTTCCTCATGAGAACAACATCTAGAGAAACAAAGTGAATCTAACACCAGATGGCTACACAGACATAAACGTGTACTTTCCCAAAGGTACAACTCATAGACACAGATTTTGTTATGGGAAGCAAGAGATATCAAAAAGGTAAACATCGTTAGGTCTTGAGAAAATAACCATGTGGTGGATGATGGACAGCAAGAGGCTGGGTTAATATACATCATACAGGCACTATCCAACCAACATAAGGTTAACACCCAGAACGTGAAGTATGGGAAGGGCCTAGAAAATCCTTTGTTTAAGAATATTTTTAATTCAAGATGTGAGCACGTGAGTGTGTCTGGCAGCAGTGGTTTTAACTATGGAGTTAGGAGATGGCTTCTAGTATGTAACTCCTAGATCTGGAAACATAGATCTGTAACTTCTTTTTAACTTTCAACAACAACAAGTTGGGATCTTAAGTTTTTGGGATTGTTAAAGATATAATCTTTCATGGCTGAACTGGCTAAGTTCATCACAATGGATTTTACTTAGCTATTTTATTTTTCTTTTATATGCATTAATAAACTCTGCTTTTAGACATTACAATGTGTTTTCTTGACTGAAAAGGACAGGATTCTGAAGAAGGGGAACTGAGCCAATTGATGATAAGAGTTACAAAGTGGCTGTGGATCACAGCAGCCAGCTTGTCCTAGAGATTCTGCTGGGTGCCAAAGAACATCACTGCAACACCCATCATCCACACACTGACAAGGACAAGAGGCTACTGTCAGAACAGAACACGAAGAAACAGAATGGTTCCAAATTGGCAAAGGGGTCAGACAAGGTTGTATCCTTTCACCCAAACTTTTCAACTAGTATGCAGAACATATTATAAGAAAAGCAGGCTGGGACACAGAAGAACGAGGAGTGAAAATAGGAGGAACGAATATCAACAATCTGAGATATGCTGACAACACCATAATACTAGTGGAAAGCCTTACAGACCTCGAACAACTACTAAGGAAGATCAAAGAAAAAAGTGTAAAAGCAGGCTTACTGTTGAATATAAAGAAAACAAAAATAATGACCACAGAGAACTTACATAAATTCAAACTAGATAATGAGGAAATAGAAATAGTAAAAGAGTTATCATATCTTGGATCAAACATTAATAGCAATGGGGACTGCAGCCAGGAAATCAGGAGATTAAGAATGGGGAGGGCAGCTATGAAAGAACTAGAAAAGATCCTAAAATGCAAAGATATACAACTCAGCACAAAAGTTAGAATCATACAAGCCATTGTATTCCCCATTACAATGTATGGATGTGATAGCTGGACAGTTAAAAAAGAAGATAGGAAGAAAATCAGTTCATTTGAGATGTGGTGCTGAAGAAGAGTGCTGAGGATCCTGTGAACAGCCAAAAAGACAAACAAATGGGTCCTAGAGCAGATCAAACCAGAAATCTACCTAGAAGCCAGGATGACAAAACCTAGGCTGGCATACTTTGGACACATCATGAAAAATCATGAATCACTAGAAAAAACAATAATGCTAGGAAAGGTGGAAGGAAGTAGAAAGAGAGGAAGGCCACATGCTAGATGCTAGACTCTATTCAAGAGATTATGAGTATGAGTTTGCAGGAGTTGGGCAGAGCAGTGGAGGACAGGGGGTGTTGGAGATGTTTCATCAGCAGCGTTGTCATAAGTTGAGATCAATGTGAAGGCAGCTAACAACAACAACAATAAAGCCCCCAGAGACTTAGGGCCTCTGCAGACTGGCCCAAAGGGCCGGCCTGGAGGCAGAGTTGGGGTGGGGCAGCTGCATGCCGGCCACCCCAACCCCACACCGACTCTGTCCTGACACCGTGCACCATTACACACAGCACACGGCATCAGGACGCCCTTCCGGAGCAGCGTTCAAACAGTGTTCAGGGCAGCAAAAGGGAGAATCGGGGCCGCGGCATGGGGTTGCCCTGATCCACCGCTTCCGCCACCCATCTGCAGTCCCCCTAACTCTACAAAAGAAGATGTAGCATAAGTTTTCACAGATTTGGTCCACCTCCTCAGATGCATGGAGACTGAGACCCAAAACACACAGACCAAAAGAAGTGGCTTTTGCCTGATTTGGGGGTGTAGCATTTAAACAATGCATTCCCCCAAAGTGGCTAGAAGCCACTCCGAAACCACCCTCCAGTCGAAAGGACCAGAGAAAAATGGAGCTGTTTTAATCCGGCTCCTAGGTGGCATGAGTTGGGACCTGTAGCAGCTGGCCACTTTGAGAGCAGGTTATGCAGTTGCCATCGTGGCCAGAGTGGCCTCTGGTCACACCTTTCCAGCCATCTGTCTTGCCCCCAACTGTATGGTACAACTTCTTTCACACAGTTAGGACCGATGCAGATGGAAGCAGCAGATCAGGGCCGCAGCAAACACACACCATGGCCCCGATCCTCCTTTTTGCTGCCCCCAAAAGAGCAGCAAAATGGTGCTCCTTTTGGGGGGCGGAAAAAGGCCGCCCTTAGAGCCTCCATCGTGGTTCTTTTGCACCCCTTTGGCACAATGTGTATTCATGTTGTGCCAACAGGGTGCCCTGATGCCACATGCTGTGCGGATGGGCACACGGCATCAGGGTGGAGTCAGGGCGTGCTGTTCCCCCGGCCCAAAGGTGCTGAGATAAATGGGAGTCCCTTAATTTATCAGAGCCTTCTTCACAAATAATAAAGGGTTAAGATTTGTGAAGAGGTACTATTACATTTTAATGAGGCATCATCACAGAGGTGATAAGATAGTGACTGTCCAATGAGACAGTTGGGGAGAAGCGCAAACCTTCAAGATGGTTCTCAAGAGAGTTTTTTTTTAAAAAATCCTGAATGCACAATTGAGTCTGTCTTTGTCTCTGGCTCTTGCTAAGCAGACCACGAGGGGCTTATAGCCAGGAGCCTTGGAACTGGGAGGTTGGTGGACAATGGGATCCAGATTCCCACTATCCAGAAATATCAAGGGCTACAAATCCCATCTGATCTGTGAGTAAGATAAGAAAAATGTACCAGTCAGTAGTGTTAGGATTTTTTCATTTATTTTCATTTATTTTCCTGGTTTGGTTAAATTGATTTGGCTTATACCTACTACCTGTGCCTGAAGAACAAGAAAATTCTTCGTGAAGAGCGATATCCTTTTGCTATAGAATTTCCTTACTTAGAATAAAGCCTTTTTCACATACCTTAGCTTGGCCCAGTTCTTCCCTATGGTCGGCAAGGGAAGTGCCAGTGGATTTCCCCAGCAACGTTCTGATGTGTTGCTAAAGTGGGAGGAGTTAAGCATCAGGTGGTGGCAATGAGTTCTTTAGATAAAGGATGGTCTCAAGGGGTCCCATCAGGCTCAGGCAAGAGAAGGGAAGGGAACTCAGAGAACTCTCACAAGTGCTATAAGATCCCTTTGCATACTGATATTCCAACTGACATGGCTATATCTTTGAATTTTACCAGGTATTACTGACTGAGGTTTTGAAGTATCATTGGATAATGTGACACATTCCAAGCAGTGTTGCTTTCTGAAGTTGTGCTATTGTGATCCCATCTATGGTGGTTTCATTCAGATGTTTGATCAGGCTATTTATCCACCTGACCTCCTTAATGACCAACAGGGGAGCATATTTATCCACCTGACCTCCTTAATGGGCCTTAATGTTAAAATATTTATATGGCTTGAATGTTGATGCTGATTGGGTTATTTATTGACTATCAATGTTCTTATTTTATTTATTTTATTGATGGTATTTTGTATACTGTGTTCATTTTATTGGAATAATAATAATAACTAATTAATTGCTCCCAGAACAACTATCGTACTGGAATCTGAAAGTTGTTTTCCGAAAGGTGCTGAAGCTGTTTGTAGGTTCTTGCTGTTTCATATTCTTTCCCCTCTCTTTCTTTGTGGTTCTTGTTGTCTCAACCCAAAGCATAAAATATGCAGCCAAGCCTTCCTTTTCTTCTTTTATTTACCTTTATGTGTGTGGGAATCAATTCATACTGGAACAGTGAAGCACACAGCCTTTGAACGGGTATGTGTGTAATGTACAGGTATCATTGTTATGTTTCAATGTTTTGAAAATGTTTTAAATTAGTGCAAATTTTACTAGGATTGTCTAATTTTTTAAAAAATATATAATGTGCTTTTTAAAAAAAATATTTGATTTAGGTTTGTTTTAATCTATGTAGTGAACGACCTTGGTCTTTCCCCTTCCCCTTTTTGGGAGAAAAGTGGGATATAAATAAACTAACAAAAAGAAATGATGGCATTTTAAACATCTGTTCCCAGCCACTGTCCCCTTTATGTTCACCCCCTAATGCTGCATGTGGACAGAGTTAAAAAGTGATCAAAATTGGAACCCCCCTCAGAAATCTAGAATCTAGCAGAGTTTCATAAAACCTTAATCAAAGGTAACAAATATTTGTATACACATGAAGAACACTAAGGCAGGAGAGAAGTGTACAAGGCCAACCAATATAGACTTTTTAGAAAGCTACAATTTTACTTGCATTTTTTTTACACAATTGGAAGATGATTACTTTCAATTGGTGAATCAGGTGAATGCGACAGTCAGGAGCGCCTGTTATCAGCTTCGGCTGATACACCAGCTGCGCCCTTTTCTGGAAGTAAGGGAGCTCGAGACTGTGGTGCACGCGCTGGTAACCTCACGTCTAGATTTCTGTAACATGCTCTACATGGGGCTACCCTTGTGCTTGGTTCAGAAACTGCAATTAGTACAGAATATGGCAGCCCGAATAGTGTCGGGAACATCTAGGAGGGATCATATTACTCCGGTACTAAGATCCCTCCACTGGCTGCCTATTAGTTTTCGGTCCCAGTACAAGGTGTTGGTTATTACCTTAAAAGCACTAAATGGCTTGGGTCCAAACTATCTCTGGGACCGCCTCCTCCCTTACAATCCTCCCTGCGCACTCCGGTCCTCTGGGAGGAATTTGCTGCAGCCACAAAGATCTAGGCTTTCGACTACCTCCCAGAGGGCTTTCTCTGTGGTCGCCCCCAGACTATGGAACAGCCTGCTGGACGAGATCCGCCAATTGACATCTGTAGACACCTTTAAAAAAGCTGCCAAGACGGATCTCTTCCAGCAGGCCTTTCCAGGATAGATTACCCCGGCCTCGGGAACTTTTTTCAGAGAGTTCTTCTAGAGTCTCCCTTAATGTGGTATAATGCTGCCGTTTTTCTTTCTTTTTCTTCTTCTTTGTTATTTGTTATTACTATTGTTGCAGCTAATTGCTGCATCCCTATTCTGTCTTCTATCTGATGTAATATTCTTTTAATGGGGGGTAGGGACAGGATTGGGTTGTATTGTATAAATAAATATTATTATTATTATTATTATTATTATTATTATTATTATTATTGCAGTAGAAATCTACTACAAATCACTTTCTGGTTTACCAGCATATTCCAGTTCCTCTTCTTCTAGCCACAAGGAGCCATGTTTTCCAAGATGTCGTATGATAAAAATGAGAAGAAGGAAACAAAATAAAACAAAATAAATATAAAGACCAAGAACTGAGAACAGGCACTAACAAAACAAGGGAGACCAGCAATGGGTGGTCTGCAAGACAGTGGAGATTCACCAGTTTCCCCAAGGGAGCAATTTCATACTCATTAGAAGTAAGAGGAGAAGGCAGTATGCTTTCCCTCCTTTTGCCTTCTGACCCATAAACCTTTTTCTCATAAGCCTTGAGAGAAAGGAATAAGACAACTACTTCAGGTCTGGGTAGTTCTTCCTCACAAATTTTAACTTAATATTTTAAACTGAAAATGCCCCTTGCTAAACCTTTATGGATCTTGCAGGGAATTTTCACCATGTTTTTGTTCCTGCCCAGAGGCTATTTGAGGCCCAAGAAAGATCTTTTTAAAGGTTTGAAGTAAACAAGAAATGACTGGAAACTGCTTGTGTGTGTGTGCGCAAGAACAATCTTCACACATACATTAACATTGCCTTGACTTCTTTGTATTATTATAATACTTCTCTTCATCCTAATGCACAAGTCAATGAACATCTGCATTCAAGATTCCAACCCTGTTTTTGCCACTTTTCCTTAACCATTTCAAGAGTTTATTCTGTCATCTAACAAGGCATTTCTTTCCTTTTGGCTACAGGTGATGCATTTTTTGCATTTTTTCCCTGACAATGTCCCTGGTTTTGGCACCAAGTTCTCCTGGTTTGCTACCAATTAAATGTAGTAGTGCAAATCTTTTCTTTACAAGGTCTATGGCCATGGTATATTGCTATGTGACCAACAGGGGAGCATATTATATGATCAGGACAAAATGAAATGACAATGGCAGCAATACTCTGAGGATCTATATAAAAGAGATGAAACAATGACAGATTACTACAAGGAAGAACTATTTGAAGATGAACCCACAATTTTAGAAAGTGCAATGGAAAAGGCTCTCAAAGCATTTGGGAGGAATAAATCACCAGGAACAGCTAATATACCAATAGAACTGTTTCAAGCTATGGAGAAGGAATCCATTCATATTCTAACAAAAATGTAATACCAAATATGGAAAACAGAACAAAGGACCACAGACTGGAAATGTTCCATATGCATTCCAGTTGTAAAGAATGGGGACACCAGGGATTTTAATAACTATTAGATTATTACACTAATCTACCATGCAAGCAAGGAAGCTTTTTACCACAAACAAAGCAAGAAATGCTAGCTGTGCAAGCTAGGTTCAGAAAAGAAAGAGTCACTAGGGTTCATATTGCAAACATATGTTGGGTAATAGAACAAACCAAACAGTTTCAGGAAAAAAATCAACCTATAGTTTATAGATTTTGGCAATGCTATATATGTAAGTGTATGTAACCTATAGTTTAGTTTCAGGTTTGCTGAAACTAAAAAGCTAACTAATTCTGGACTGTTTATATACTGGAACGACAAACCAGAGATCTATTCATGTACTTCATTTTCTTTCCAGACTTCTCCAAATAATTTTAATAGCTAGCAAATATGCCTTTCACATTACTAACATTTGGTTTCATTAGTTTAGAAAAATAAGAAAATATGGAGAATAAGGAAAAGCTTTAGATTTAGGTTTCTCTTCTAACATTCAAATAGATTTCCTGGTTTTCTTTCAAAATGTCCTGATAAAAATGCAATAAAAATGTCCTCTTTATTTGAAAGGGTAAAACCTGTTACCTAGAAATGCATGCAATCCTAAATAGACCTGAATCAGCATGCTTAATAGCATTTCCACCTTGGATATAATGACCTGAAATAGTATTTTTTAAGATGAAGACCGTAATGTGCAATAAAAAGTTAAAATTGGTACATTATACAGTGTTGTATATTTGGGGAGGCTTCTGCATGGTATGGAAGGCAGGACTTCGACACAGGCTATTATTTAAACAGAACACTGAAAAAATGGATTTATCACATAAGACATTAAGCCTTTCTTGAACTGAAAAGGTGACCAATGAAGCAGAATTAAGGAAAATGAATGAAGATGAGGAAGTCATAAAATACAGGAAGTTTGAATAGTTTGGACGTATGATGAGGAATGAAAAATACAGATTGTTGCAGTTATTCAAAGTGAAATGAATGGGAAAGGACATTTAAAAGGAAGAAAAAGCTCTTGGCTGGAATCTTGGATGAGAGTTCTACAGATACCATGAACGGCTTAAAAAAGTCAAATACATGGATTCTAAATATTTTCAGGCCTGAACTCTCACTAGAAGCCAAGATGACTAAATTGTGGCTGTCATATTTTGGACGTGATATAATAAGACACCATGATTAACTGAAAAAGATTATAATGCTTAGCAAACATGCAGGTGTAGCTGTGTTGGCCATTTAGCAAATTCAAATAAAAATCCACCCAACAGTGATACCTTTATTGGCCAACCAAAATGCACAATATACTTGTTGCAAGCTTTTGAAGCTCCATCGGATTCTTTATCAGGAAAGATGTTACAAACCAAACAGGAGAAAAAAAAATTGGAGATGTTAGTCAGATGTCTGCATTTTGATGTTTCTGTCCTTAGTGAAGATAGTAAGTGGAGGGTATCTTTTGCAGGCTGGCCTCTCCTTCTGTCCATGTGGCTATTGGGAGATTTGCAAAGACCAGGAAATTTAAAGTCCATTTGCCTCTCAACACGGACCACTCTCTTGCAATCCAATATACCTCCATTCCTATGAGGTCACAGGCCTCTTTGTAGACAGAGGACCTTATCACACGGGGCCAAAAGCAGCAAGAATCCAATAAGAATCAGGCGCTATAGCGCTATAGTTTTCCGTGTGATTACACGACGTCGCTCAGAATCCAGCAAGAAACCGCTCGGAATGCAGCATCATTTGCATTCTTTTGAATGTTGGTTTCAGCGGGCATTGCAATAGCGCAAGCTTATCCATAGCGCTATTATAGCGCTAGCGTCATATTTATACTAGCGCTATAGTACTGCAATGATGTTCATATCGCTTTCTTGCCACTTTTGAGAGCAGCGTGGGATAAGGTCCAGAGTGTTTGCTAAGAATACTTAGCAAAGTGGAAGTCTGTGAAAGAGGAGGCTGAATTACAGATGGATTGGTTCAATAAAGGAAGTCACAGTCCTGAGTTTGCACCATATGTCAAAATCCCTGTGATGATTATAAATACCAAATGTCTTTTCTGAGTGCTTATTGTTAAGTCTCATGCCAACATGGCACAAGAAAGCTTTTGGGGAGGAAGGGAACCTCACAGAAGTACCAAGTTTTAATTAGGGGAAAAAACTAATTTCACATGGGGGAGGTGTTGTGTGCCTTCAAGTGATGTTCAACCTATGGACACCCTAAAGCAGGGGTAGGCAACCTAAGGCCTGGGAGCTGGATGCGGACCCTGAGAACTCTGGACCGGCCTCAGGCCGGTCCTGCCACTGCCGCCACCGACCGCCATGATGATATTGATTATTTGTTATTACTTGTTCATGGGGTTTTCTTGGCAAAATCTCCACAGGGGTTTTGCCATGGTTTTCCTGGGGCTGAGAGAGTGTGCATGCATATTTTTAAAATATATTTTTTAAATTATTTATTTATTTATTTATTTATTTTTGGTGCTTCGCTCCCCCCCCCCCATTGTCTGAGGGACAGCAACCCGGCCCCGCCTCAAAAAGGTTGCCTACCCCTTCCCTAAAGCGACCCTATCATGGGGTTTTCTTGGCAAGATTTGTTCAGGGGGAGGGTTGCCTTTGCCTCCCTCTGAGGCTGAGTGTGTGACTTGTCACCTAGTGAGTTTCCATGGCTGAGCAGGGATTTGAACCCTGGTCTCCAGAAGTCTGAGGCTCTAGCTACTAGACCAGGCTGGCTATTAGGAGAGGGCAGGGATTCAAATTAATGAGCAAAGGGAATGTTCCCTAGGAAGGGGTTGTAGTAGGAACTGAAAAGTCAAGCAGTGGAGTGAATATCTAGATACAGAACATCTGGATGGATGGCACACTAAACAGGGCACTGTTCTAAAAAGTAGCTCTCTACATTTTGTAGCAGGTTTCCCCAGCCCCTCCTATCACTGTGAACACTTTACCCAGCCAATTTTGCCAGAGTTTGGATAAATTATTTTTGGGGGGAGGGTAAAATTGGACTCCCCAGTGTAGGTCTGAGAGCCAGCATGGCCTAGTGGTTTGAGTGTTGGACTGTGAGACCAGAGTTTGGTTCCCAGCTTGGACATGAAAGCCACTGGGTGACCTTGGGCAAGTCACACAGCTTCAGGGGAAGGCAATGGCAAACTTCCTTTGGGTTTGGGTCAGCCTTAGAGTCACCCTAAGTCTGAAATGACTTGAAGGCACACAACAGCAATGTAGTTCTGGACTGAAGGCATCACAACAAGGGAACAATTCCACGGTTACTTTATTACTTTGTGCATTTTTAATATGTGGAGAGATGCTTGAGGCTGAATTCTGTTTCATGTCCCCAAATAACACTGCCAGGTCTGTGTACTTTGACATTTTGACTTGGAAGGATGCTGGGAGGAGGCCATTTGCCTCTCTGCCTCAGGCAGCACAAAGCCTTGGCGAGGGGGCAGGTGTCTGTCTCCACAACAGCCTTTCCATGATGGACAAACCAGGTGCCAGGACAGGACAGGGTGACCAGAGGCCCTCCTTTCTCAGGACCTGTCCTCCATTTCAACTTTCTGTCCAGGAGGAATTCCCCAAAATCCTCCACCGGGAGCCTGATGAAGAAGCCTGGGTTGACCTTTCTTGGAGCATTTTGAGTTTTTCTCCTCCATTTTCTTCTCTTGACTGTCCTCCATTTTGCGGTCCTTGTCCTCTTTTGCGGCTTGGACATCTGATCACCCAGCTTCCAGAGTCTGAGCTGTTGTTGTTGTTGATGAATTCAAAGACACAGCCATGTTAGTCTGTAGAATCACTATGTAGAGATCTTGTAGCACCTTTGAGACTAAAGAAAGAAATTGGCAGCAGGAGCTTTCGTAGACTTCAGTCTACTTCCTCAGATGCATTTGGTGGAGTGGAAGCCTGGCCCAGACATATATATGAGGATGTCAATTCAAATTACAAATTAGACAAAGGTCTCCACTCCACCAAATGCATCTGAGGAAGTAGATTGAAGTCTAAGAAAGCACAGTAAATTGCTGCCAATTTCTTTCTTATAAGTTGCAGTATAAACAACTAAGGTATTCTGAAGAATTTTTAAAACAATGGTTGGCATTCAGCATCAGTCTCAAAGGTGCTATAAGATCTCACTCCATGTTGTTGTTGCTGTTGTTATTATTATTATTACTATTATTATTTGTAGTAGTAATATCCCGCTTTCCCCCCCAGAACTGGGACCCAGATAGCGGCTCACAGCATTGAAAGAACAATACAATTAAACACAACAGAAAAGTGGTACATATAGAAAAGTCTCCCCTCCTCTCCTCCTCCTTCTTCTCTTTCTCCTTCTTCCCATCCTGGACAGTGCCATCCCTCCTCTGCTGAGAGCCCCCTCTTTATTTCGGGCGCCCAAAGCATCCCCGCCTTAAACCCGCCTCCAAAGCGAAGCAGAGAAAGCGGGGAGGAGAGAAGAAGCCTTCGCAGAGCCGGGGGTTGAAAAGGGCGACTATGGGGAATGAATGAATGAATGAATGGTCAGCAAAGAGGAGAGAGAGGAGGCGCCAGGGACTGTCCATTCCCTTCCCTTCCCTTCCTTCCTTCCTTCCTTCAGAGGTTCCCCATAGACAGCAGCAACAGGAGCAACGCGCTCAGAGCCGGAGGGGAGAAGCCCAGAGACACACAGGTAAGAGAAAGAAAGAAAGAAAGAAAGAAAGAAAGAAAGAAAGAAAGGGGGACCCATGCTCCCTCCACCTGCGCCCTGAGGACTTTGGCCTCAGGATTTTGGCGCCAAAGGGAGGAAGGAAGGGAGGAAGGAAGGGAGGAAGGAAGGGAAGGAGGAAGGAGGAAGGAAGGGGGACCCATTGGGTTGTGAGCAGAGGGCCAGCAGTGGCTTTCCATGGCCGAGCTGGTCTCTCAGTCTCCTAGTCCAACACTAAAACCATGGAGAGCCCAGGGACTGGCCCTGGCCCATCTAGAAGTCCTTTGTGTGAGAATAATGTCAATTCAAAACATGCCCCCCCCTCCGAGGAGTTAGGTGCAAGTTTAGGGAAAGCTCCTGCGACCAACTTCTTCTCTCTGTTCAGTTCGTCTCAAAGGTACCACAGGATCCCTTTGCATCTCTCTTTTAAATGGAGATTAAAAATACATTGTATTTAATGTGTTTTTAATGGGGGGGGGGTTAATTGTGTCAGTTTATATTGATTTGTAGGGGTTGTTTTATGTATTTGATTTTAGATGTAAGCCGCCTTGATGGCTATGGCTAAAGGCGGGGTATAAATAAATAAATAATAATAATAATAATAATAATAATAATAATTAGAAGGGATAGAGAGAAACACACACACAGAAAGAGAAAGAGAGAGAGAGAGAACCCCCTGGGAGAAAAAGGTACTATAAGTGCTTAAGTACTATAGTTTCCATTTCCACTTCTTGTAAGAATCAGTGATGGTGCTCAGTACTTGAACATACAAATCTTGTATTCAAATCCTTAACCTACCAAGGAACCTACCTACTACCTACCACGAAAGGTCCTGCTGCCAATTTCTTCTTTCAGCTATTAGTCTCAAAGGTGCTACAAGAGCTCTCTCTGTACTGATTCTACAGACTAACACGGCTATGTCTTTGAACTCCCCAAGAGCTGGTCCCAGGGAGGAGGGTTAAAAGGGGAGGCTCTGGTCGGACAAGGCACAACCTTTTCCAGCCTTTCCTCCGTCTAAAAAAGTGAGGCTTCAGGGTTTGGTTGTTGTTGTGGTGGTGGTGGTGTGCCTTCAAGTTGTTTCTTTCTTATGTCGATCCTATTATCATGGAGGTTTCTTGGCCAGTTTCTTACAGAGGGGGTTTGCCACTGCCATCCTCTGAGGCTGAGAGAGTGTGGCTTGCCCAAGGTCACCCAGTGGGTTTCCATGACCGAGCCGGGATTCAAACCCAGGTCGTCCAGTCCAGCGTCCAAACCACTGCACCACGTTGGTCCTCTTTAGTCCGGGGTTTTTCTTTTCGCGGAAGCGCCGCCACTGGCCAGAAGCTGAAATTAATGCGACTCTTAATAAACGACTCACTTTATTATATACGTAAACAGGCAGCCTGGCCTAGTGGTTTGAGCCTTGGACTACGACTCTGGAGACCATGGTCCCAGCTCAGCCATGAAACTCTCTGGGTGACCTTGGGCAAGTCATACTCTCTCAGCCTCAAGGGAAGGCAATGGCAAATCTCCTCCGAACAAGGTGACCAGATGTCATCACTGCAAAGGAGGACAAGGCACTGCAAAATGTAAGGCATGCAAGAAAAAAAATGTAGGACGTTGCAAAATGAAAGCTAAAAACATTCATACATTCATGCTTCTTAGTCACACTTAAAGTGGAGGACATTATGAAATTGCTGCTGGACAGAAGGTTGAAATGGAGGACAGATCCTGGGGAAAAAAGGAGGACGTCTGGTCACTCTGCCTCTGAACAACTCTTGCCAAAAAAGCCCTGTGATAGGGTCGCCATAAGTTAGAAATGACTTGAAGGCATGCAACACACACAAACAGGCACACAGAGATGCCAGCAGCTTGGTCAGTCTTTGCTGAGGAACAGTGGTAGAATTTGCAGAATATTAGTGCTGGGGTTAGATGGACATAACTAGAATCATAGAATCATAGAGTTGGAAGAGACCCCAAGGGCCATCCAGTCCAACCCCCTGCCATGCAGGAACTCAAAAACAAAGCATCCCTGACAGATGGCCATCCAGCCTCTGTTTAAAGAAGAGGAACCTTGTTTGTTTTCCCCATCCCCAAATGGGTCTAACTACATACTGATTTTACAGACTAACATGGCTATATCTAGAATGTACAGTTCCGAGACAAAGCCAGCCGTTAGTCTGGAATATCAGTATGCAAAGGGATTTTGTAGCACCTCTGAGACTGAGGTAAAGAGGTCTGTAGCCTGAGATTTCTTAGACTTAAACTGCTTCCTCAGATGCGTGGAATGAACTGTTGTCTAGGAAGGACCTTTATAATCAAAATATAACCAGGTCATTCTTAGCCAGTTTATCACATTTCCTTTCTGGCTCCCAGCCTGTACATGTCACATTCAAAGACTCCTTCCACTATTCATATGGTCCTCCACCCACCCTGGTCTTAGGCAACACCTTTCCTCCTGCCTTTGTCCCTCAATGACATAGTTAAAACTGAATCTGAGACCTCATCACCATACCCACAGTTTTGTATTTCTATGGCTATTCATATACAGTCTGATTATAAAGATCCTTCTTGAGCAATATTTCACTCCATGCATCTGAGGAAGTGGACCGCGTCTATAAAAGCTTATGGTACAACTTCTATCCCACAGCCTCAAAGATCCTACAAGATACTGCATACAGTTTACATACAGTTTACAGTTGTTGGGCATGTGGACATGGTTGGAGTTGGTGGCCTGCGGTTTGGCAGGAAGGACCTTTCTTTCATTGCAAGAGTACTAGGTATGAATTGAAATGAGCAAATAAATCACGTTCAGATTTGCATGTGGGAGGGTCATGCTGAGTCTAAAACTATAATGTGGGAAGGAGGTCCAAGAGAGCATTCCCCAAAAGAAACAAAACAGCAGACATTTCAGAATCCAGATAGATTAACGATTCTGGAGAACTGGATGGGTAAGGATTCTTTGTTTTCAGAGAGATAGCTATGGTATTCTATTTCAATATAAAAAGGAAGAAAAAGAAAAGGGGGAGTGGGATGGGGAGGGAAGAATCTAGCACCACTGTTAAGACTAACTGGTGCATCTAAGAATAAGCTTTCATGGTTTTTAGTCCACTTTTTCAAGTGCAGGGATGAAATGATATTCAAGGCACAGGTTTTTAAGCATCCCTCCATATTTGCGACTTTGACTTTTGCGGATTTGATTATTCATGGATTTTATTAATATGTTTTCTTTAGGAATATCTAGGTCTTCCAGCACAACTCTATGGTTAACTTTAACCAAAAGTCACACTGAAGGACCTAGATTCCTAGAGAGAACGCTCCACTAGGCATTTGTACCTCTTCCAATGCAGTTCTATGGTCAATGTCTGGCAGAGGTTGACTACAAAGTTGCACTGGAGGGCCTAGAGATTCTTAAAGAGGTGTTCTCTCAGGTAAAAACATAGTGTTTTTGTTACCTGCGGTTTTTCCACATTTACGGGGGTCCTGTGTCCCTAACCCAGCGAATATGGAGGGACAAGTGTAATAGAACACAGAAAATTGCAAATTTTAACCCTGGCTATAAATCTTCAAAGAGTTGTGTAATGATACAGGTCTTTCAAGTGGCTGATCTGTTAGCATTTTGATGTGAAAGCAATAAATCTGTTTACCAAAATCAGTTGCCTTGAGTCATAATCTCTGACCAAGGAGATTTCTTTTGATTTGCATACAGTTCTAAGGATTCATGTGTTAGGTTTAGTTTCTCATGTTTCCAGTTAAGTTGGGAACCCACAAAAAGTACAGTTTTGAAGCTCAGAAAGTGACAGGCGGGGGAAGATTGACAAGAGTGCTTGATTTGTGTTTTCCTGCATGGCAAGAGATTGCACTAGATGGCCCTTGTGTGTGGGTTCCTTCCATCTCCATAATCCTAACTCTTTCCCAACATTTCTCCATTCCAGATATCCCTTCCCCAGAGCTGCTTGCTACAGAAATAGTGGCTGTCAGGGATTTATTATGCACATTTCTGTAGTTAAAATCATTTTGGGTTTCTCTTTACTGTGCTTTTAGATATGTTTCAAATATGTTATCCCTATGCATGTTTAAGGAGCTTGCTGGAGAAGATTTCTGTTAAACTGAAGGCCCTCTCGCCCGTGGGCCAACCAGCCGAGGCGTGTGCCTCATCCTGCCCCTTCTTCTCAGGCCACAGGAGGCTAGTGAGCTAAAAGTTCATTAACACATAGAAAAGGTCCTGATCAAAACAAAAATGTTATACCAAGAACCACCTCAAATCACAATGTGTTTCATCCCCCTCCCCCTATTCTTTTTCTAGTTGTTGGAAAATTTGGACTTTAATTTCCTTTGTGATTTGCACTATGTGTTCCTTCCTCTCCCCTCATTTTCCTCCTAACTGTTGAAGAATTGAAACTTCCTTTATGATTTGCATTATGTGCTGTGCTAAATTTGCCAGATGTCAGTTGGCTTTAGCCTGGAATGTTTAGCTTGCTTTTTCCATTGTGCTAGTTTTCAGGCCAGAATACAGCTAAGGTTTGTGCTCCAACACATCTGGAAACTCTATCCCATCTTTATAGTTTTTTCATTTTCATTTAAATCAAACAAAGCCAAAACAACCATCCTTTCCAAAGCCAGGCTTTAATACTAAGCTTAACTTTTGAGTTTGCTGTTTAAGGAACTCATTTGCAGGTTTGTCAATTCCTATATTGATGCAATCACAACTCTAGAGAACCATTTTAATATTAAAATATGTAAAATGCCAATGTTGGGATGGGGGTGAATTAATTGCTACTTGGCCGCTAACCTATCATTAGTTGAGATGGATAATAAGCTACAGGGAATATTTTATAGGAACATTTGCTAATGGGGATGGCATCATAAGCTGATTGTGTAGATGTGTTTACACATTGATTCTCAGTTTTCAATTTCAATTGCTTCTCCAAAATGCAAAAATACTTGATGATATGAATACTTAATTGACAATACCTCATAATTGTTGTAGTGCTTACAGTATTTTTTATTAAGGAAGCAATGTCTTAAAAAAGATTTAGAAACTGTAACATATAGTTCTTAAAAGTAGTGTTCAAAAAGACAGTTACAGGATTTCTACTTGATGTTATGGAAGTCCTGTTTGTGGCCCACTGGCCTAGGGCCGAGGAAGTAGAGAACCCTATAGTTTGAGCCTGCAAAATATACATTCCTGTGTGTATACCATTATCACACTTGTGTTTCTTGAGACAGGATAGTTTACACACGTGTGTCTTGGATTCTTGGGAGCAGGTAATGTGCACATCACAGTTGTCTGTGTTTGTGTAACATGTATAAACTTCCCTGTGGAAATTTCATCCTCAGGTCAGTTAGCAGCACTGATGAAAGATATGAAAGGGACACTTTAATAAAATGTTTGGAAACATTTTCACTCAATACAGCATATTATAGATCATGGTTGGTAAAATGTGGTCCTGGTAATGCATGTCAGTCCATTGATGTTTTTGCATTCCCTGCCCTAGACTATCTTTTTTCTGGCAAAAAAATTGTCTTTCCTGGAAACCTGCAGGAGCTTCGTCACCTTTTGAATTGGTCCCAGACCCCTTTAATGTAAAGATATGTGTTTTGCAAAACTAAAAGTTGATTTCTCATCCATTCTAGTTTGGGGATTTGTTTTCATTTGGGGGTCATGTTTGGCAGTCTAGGTGGCCCTCAGAGACTCTTAGGGGCTGAAAACTGGGTTCTAAACCCACTGAATTTGCCCACCCCAATATAGACCTTTTAAAAGGCTGGATTCTGCCCCCCCCCAAGCTGTTTGGGAAAGTTCAGTTGCCCCTCCTTTTTCGCGGACTTAAAGTCTGTGGATGTGCATATTCATGGAAGGGTGACGTCCGTGAAAATTAATGGAGCATGCACCTGCAGGGATATTGCTAAATCTCCATGGGGGTGGTGGTGGTCTGGAACGGATCCCCCGCAGAAATGGAGGGCTGACTGTAGTAAGATTTTCCCTTTCTGAATAGCAGGTTTAGCAGATTTTCACATTCATTTAAAGAACAATTATCTGCTTTTTATCTGCTTTTAGATAGGAAAGCAAATTGCCTGCATAGAATTTGTTTCTATGCATGATCCCCATTCCTGCCTGTGTATAGTGCTAACTAGATTGAAGATGTAATGGCTGGTTAATATTTAGCTGAGATGGCCCTTCATAAAACATATGCATTATCATTGTGATTATGATTTAGCTGAAGATTAGTTCAGTTACTCTCCATTTTGAAAAATGTCTTTCAATAAAAACAGCGCAGTGTGAAGTTGCTTAGTGTGGCTGGAATGTGGCCCAAATAAGCAAATGCCACTGCTTAGGATATTATAGTTGGTGTTGCAAAAGAAGTGGAGTCCACTACATTAGAATGCAAAGATATTATGATGCCCTATTAAGTGAAGCTGATAAATTGTCTTAAAAACTAAAATCATAAGGAAACTTCCTAAATGTCAATAACAGACATCACATGGTAGCATAAAAATACAAAATGTAAACAAAGATTGAAAAATACACACCATGAAGTGCAAAATATAATACTGTTTTGCTAGCAGTTTTCAGTACATAATGTACAGTATTGCACTCAGTACTAGAGGAAAGAGGAGGCAAAACATACCATTTCTAAGACGAGAAACACAGGATTTTACTACTAGAGAAAAAGATGCTCTGAATTGTCTATGGTCTTTACAAAAAAGAAGATGTATTTTGACTATGACTGGGTGGACGTTAATTGTATATTTTAAAGTGAACTGTGTTGTTTTTTTGTTTCTACTTTATGAATTGGTTACTAATCAGTTATCCAGTCTGAATAAAGAAGATAAGATGTTTTATTTATCATTATTTATTCCATTTTTATGCACCCTTTCTCCCAGAAAGGGACCAAAGGCAGCTCACAAATAAAACCATTTAATTTTTTTTTACAATAAATGTTGGCTCATTGCTCTTCAGTGACATTGAAATTAGTGGCATCATGTAAGACGGATTAACAAGTTCTAGAGAAAGGCCAAGGGCGGGGGGAGAGAGAAACTGTGTGAAAATCAAAGTATTGGAAATGCTAAACATGAGGCAATAACATCTGGTGACCTTAGGATTTATGGGAAGTCAAGCTGTAATCATCTTTGGCCCCATTCACACTAGTATTTTTGTGCCGAGTAAATCCGGGGAGATTCGATGATGCAATACCAAATCAAAGTTCCCACTACATTTACCCTAATTCAACCTCTCCATGGCAATTTAACCCTGTTGAAGTTCACATTACCATTTGTATCGATTTAAAATGGAGCTTCCATTTTGATTGTTCTCAGGTTTTTTTAACTGTCAATCAAATGATGTGCATCTATGTCACACTGTTTGGGTGAATTCCCCACCCCCACTGTCAGCCTCGGAAGATGGAGATGGCAAGCCCCTCTGATAGCTTCAGACCCCTAACCCCCATCCCCACTGATAGGTTTTTTTGTGCACCTTTGTCATACCAGTGATGCCAGTATTTAAAACTACTGTCTACTGCAGCCATGCAATAGCACAGATGTGCATAAAATGTCAAATTTTATTTTTAAAAAAGTACACCGTCTAATGGGATGTTCCAAGAACGCCCTCCATGGCTATGGTTTTGGCTGGCAAGGGAAGAGCAAAGGAGTGGGCATGATCCGCCCCCTGCACATGGACCCCTTCCTTCCTGTGCTCCGAACTGAATGGACATCAAGTTCCCATTTGCAGCTTGTAATAAAAAAAACACCTGGTTCTTTTGAAAAGACACACAAAATGCCTCATTTTCAAAAAACACCGGAATAAAGGGGATTTGCACCGCCCCACCCCCTGAATTTGGGTTGGAAAAACCTGATGCAAGTGTGAATGACACCCTTTTAAACCAGTTTGTAAACCAGTTTATAATGTAGTGTAAACAACCCCTTTGTATTAAAGGGGTTTTAAATATACAAGGAGCCCTGATGACACAGTAGTTAAATGCCAGTACTGCAGCCACTCACGCACAAACCACAAGGTTGCAAATTCAATACCAGCCAGGTCTCAGCCTCGACTCAGGCTTGCATCTTTCTGAGGTTGTCAAAATGAGTACCCAGCTTGTTGAGGGAAATTAGCTTACAGTTTTAAACAGCTTACAGACTGCATAGCGCAGTATGAAGCAGTACATAAATGAAGCTACTATTGCTATTACTACATTGTGAAGGCAACATCTGGTACTGTAATTATGATGAGTCTTCATCTGTATTGCTAATGGACAAACATTTTTGGCAAATTAAGTACAATGGATTAAATCAGGGGTCGGCAAGATTTTCAGACCTGGGGCCAGTTGCTGGTCCCCAGGTCTTCCGGCAGGCCGGGGGGGCGGGGGGGAATGGCGGCGTGCGTGCTCGCTCATGCGTGCGCAGTACTTCCAAAGTACTGCGCATGCGTAAGTGAGTCGCGGCCACCATTTTGGCAAACAAAATGGTGGCTGCGACTCATTTGCGCATGCGCAGTACTCAGCGCATGCGCAAATGAGTTGCAGCCACCATTTTGTTTTCCACCATTTTGAAAAACAAAATGGTGGCCGTGATGCGCGTGGCGGTGGCATGGCGGCAGTGCGCATGGCAGCGGCGGGGGGGCAGCGGGGGGGCGGCCCAGAGGCCTTGGGAGGCCACACCCGGCCCCCAGGCCGTAGGTTGCCGATCCCTGTATTAGATGATATAACTTCAGCAGCACTGGTGTTCATATGCAGCATCTTCTTGTCATTATGTGCCATGGAGTAGTTTTGTCTCTGTTCTACTGGATGTTCTGGATGGAAAATGTTTCCATGAATAATAATAATAATATAATAAATTTTTATTTGTAGCCCGCCCCTCTGCCAGGCAATCGGGGCGGGGGACAGCAATAGTTAAAACAGAACAACGTTAAAACATTCCCTCTCCCCATAACCCCTACCTCCCCCCTCCCCATCCCCTTAAAATAGAATTAAACCGAAGAATAATTAAAATACAATATTAGTTAAATCAATAAATTAAAAACAAAATTTTTCCGCGGAGACAGACCAATGGGGACCCCTTTAAGGGCCGACCGTTATTCCGGGAAGGCCTGCCGAAAGAGATCCGTCTTTACTGCTTTCTTGAAAGCAGCAAGAGTGGTAGTAAGACGGATCTCATCCGGCAGGCCATTCCAAAGTCTGGGAGCGGTTGCGGAGAAGGCCCTCTGGGAGGTCTGGGACAGCCTAGTTTTTATTGGCTGTAACAGATTCCTCCCAGAGGACTGCAGGGCGCGGGGGGGGGGTCATATGGGGAGAGGCGGTCCCTAAGATAAGATGGGCCCAAGCCATGTAGGGCTTTAAAGGTCAAAACCAACACCTTGTACTGCGCCCGGAAACTAATTGGCAGCCAGTGGAGGGATTTCAGCACAGGTGTTATGTGCTCCCTCCTAGATGTTCCCGTAATTAGCCTGGCTGCCATATTCTGTACCAGTTGAAGTTTCCGGGTTAGGCACAAGGGTAGCCCCATGTAGAGTGCATTGCAGAAATCCAGACGTGAGGTTACCAGGGCGTGTACCACAGCTTCCAGATCCTTACTATCCAGATAAGGGCGCAGCTGGCGTATCAGCCGAAGCTGATAACAGGCGCTCCTGACCACCGCATTCACCTGACTAGTCATGTGAAGCGATGAGTCAAGGAGAACCCCCAGACTGCGAACACAGTCCTTTACGGAGAGTGTGACCCCGTCCAGGACTGGAGACTGTATTCCCAGATCTGGTTTCGGGCCCGTGACTGCAAGTACCTCCGTTTTGTCTGGATTCAACTTCAATCTGTTTTTCCTCATCCAACCCATTACCGCTCTAAGACAGTCATCAAGAGGAGAGGCGCCATCTGAAGTCTGAGTCGATGATCTGGTCATGGAGAGATATATCTGGGTGTCATCAGCGTACTGAAGACACCGAGCTCCATGCCTCCGAATGATCTCACCAAGCGGCTTCATGTAAATATTAAATAGCATTGGGGACAGGATGGCACCCTGAGGGACGCCACAATTAAGCTCAATTTTGGATGAGCAACTGTCCCCAAGCCTCACCCTCTGAGATCTGTCCGAGAGGAAGGAACGGAACCAGTGCAGAGCAGTGCCTCCAATTCCTAACTCCCTCAGACGATCTAAGAGGATGGCATGGTCTATGGTGTCAAAGGCCGCTGAGAGATCCAAGAGCACCAACAAGGTCACACTACCCCTGTCGATACTCAGGCGGAGGTCATCGGTCAGAGCAACCATGGCAGTCTCCACTCCATATCCTGTCCTAAAGCCGGTTTGAAATGGGACGAGATAATCGGTTTCATCCAAGACTGCTTGAAGTTGGGAAGCAACCGCCCTCTCGATCACCTTGCTCAAGAAAGGGAGCAAGGAGACTGGTCTATAGTTGTTTCTATCCAGGGGATCCAGGGAAGGCTTTTTCAGGAGTGGCTTAACCGCCGCCTCCTTTAAGCAAGATGGTACCTTGCCTTCCCTGAATGAACTCCATGGGTGATGAAGCAGTCAGAACTCAGGCTCTGCAGAATGCACTCAATGTGAGGCAAAAAATCTTGCCAGTTCTTTTTCCTCATTCCACTTGTTATTTCCTATTCTGTATGCCTTGAAGACTGTGAAACGTGTTTGTGTGTGTGTGAGACAGCAAGAGTGATTAATTCCTGATTTGCTAAAATTCTATTTTAAAATCCAATTAATTTGTCAAATGGAACTGTAGTGTCATAACACTGATAGTTCCACATAAATACTTCATAATAATAATCACAATCTTCTTTCTTTCCAGGAAGTATGATAGCTTTGTATACCAGCCTTACAGTTCTTAAGAGAGAGCCAGTGGGGTATGGTTGTTTGAGTGTTGGACTACGACTCTGGAGAACAGGGCTTGAATTCCTACTTGGTAATGGAGACCCACTGGGTGACCTTGGGCAAGTCACTCTCTCTCAGACTCGGGGGAAGGCAGTGGCAAACCTTTTCTAAATAAATTAAGAAAACCCCATGATAGGTTTACCTTTGGGCTGCCATCAGTCAGAAACAACATGAAGGCATACAACAACTACCGAGTTCTTAGGAACACAGCAAGCTACTTTATGTTGAATCAGACCATCTAACAACTTTTGCAGACTGCCAGACTGTTAGGGTTAGTGCTAGGGAATCATGGGAATTTTTTTCCTGAGACTTGGGGGGGATGCAGACCAGGGCGTCGGGGACGCCCTGGTCCGGAGTGCCGTGGGACCGCAACCTCCGCACCGCGGCGCTCCTGCGGCGACCCTAAAAGGAGCTCCAAATTGGCGCTCCTTTTAGAAGACAGGGAAAGTGCGCCCTAAACGCGTAGGGTGCACTTTCCCTGTCTTTTCCGCCGCAGCGTGTCCGGACGCTGCGGCGGGAGGTTGCCCTCGGCGCGCCGGCCGTGCGGAGGGCCGGCAGCACCGAGGGCAACCTCAGGAAGAGGAAGGAGCGCCGCGCGTGTGGCTGCTCCTCCTCTTCCGGGCCTCCAAGACGGCTCAATAAGCTGTCTGCCGAGGCCCATTGAGCCTTCTCTGTCAGAGAGCTCTGGTGCCACAATAAAATACAGTTTCCATGATTCCCTAACCCTAACCCTAACCCTTAAAGTGGACTCAATTTGCACTATTTCTAGCAGTCTGCAAAGGCCCTAACTCAATATTTTGCAGCCTTCCCCACCCTGATACCCTCCAGATCTCTTGAACTACAACTCCCACCATCCCTTACATCATGGGAGCTACTGAAAGTTGTAGTCTTCAACACCTGGGGAAAACTGTCTTGTCGAAGGCTGGCCCTGATTGGCAACAGTTCACTGCAGTTTAAAAAATGGATTGCTTCCTGCCTTATCTTGAAATTCCAGGAAGTTTGGTCCTTTTGCAGGCAAAGTATGGATTATCTATTTCATTGTAATCCTTTCCCAAGCGTGGTTCCCATGCTTTAAATGTTCTTTCCCTTCTACAGTGGTAGAATTCAGAGACATAGGCCTGTTAGTCTGGAATATAACTATACAAAGGGATTTTGTAGCACCTTTGAGACCAACTGAATGAAAGAAATTGTAGCAAAACCTTTTGTAGAGTCTACAAAAATGTATGCTATAACTTCTTTCATTCAGCTCCAAAACACACTGCAGAAATAATCCAGTTTGAGACCACTTCAACTGCCCCGTCTCAGTGCTAGGGAATCGGGGGAATTGTAGTTTATTGTGGCCCTAGAGCTATCTGACGGAGAAGGCTAAATGTCTCATAGAACTACAGTTTCCAGAATTCCCTAGCATTGAGCCAGGGCAGTTCAAGCAGTCTCAAACTGGATTATTTATGCATTGTGTTTTGGACCTTAGTCTGAAAGGTGCTGTAAGTTCTCTTTGTATACTTTCTCAATCACAATTCTGTAACAGCAAGTTGTATTGTAATGCGAGAAAAATAAATTCCAGAACATGTTTCATGTTGATCTTTGAGAATATGAATTATCTTTAAATGTAGTTACATGCTTGTGACAGTTAACTGTGGAAGGAAATACAATGAACCATGTAATTGAATAAAAAGTTACCAGAGTAGCTTAAATGAATGGAAGAGGCATCTTCCATGAAACTATTCACATCATGGTGAAGTAAAAAGATACTTTGAGTAATAATATATGAAAGGCTAGTAACAAATTATTTAATCTTTCATATAAAATTATTGTCCTGACTATAGTATTTATGTTTTTCTCTCGTTATATGCAGGAATCAAGAAAAATCAGGAGGAGAAGAAATAGTGCATTAGCGAAAGACTCTTTGGATTTGAGAGAAAAACAAAAGAAGCAATCATAGCTCTGCATTGTTGAAGAAATATCATCTTTTGATCTTTCAAGGATATGCTGAAATTATTCTTTTAGTGGAGTTGCATGTTGGATTATTGCTATCTTCTGTTCCTCACAAATAATAGATTGCAGCATGGAAAAAAACAGTGCAGCATGTTTCTGGAATGTGTGACAAAAAGCTGACATTTCTAGTTAGTATGTCATGATAGGGCATGCTGTATAAAATCCCCCAAACTTGGTAATGGAAAGTTGTCACTTTTCAAAAGGTGTTAAATCTGGAATTCTTCAGTACCATCTCATCTACTATGATGTCAGAAATTAATGCCAACTCAACTTTCAATCTGACTACATTGACAGATGAGCCAAGAACTGGCCTTTCAAGAATGGGACACAACATTGTTGCTGTTTTTCTTGGACTCATTTTAGTTTTTGGGTTCTTGAATAACTTGGTTGTCCTCATTCTCTTCTGTAAGTTTAAAACCTTGCGCAACCCAGTGAATATGCTGCTGCTGAATATCAGTGCCAGTGACATGCTGGTCTGCATCTCTGGGACTACGTTCAGCTTTATATCCAACATTTATGGCAAATGGATTGGAGGGGAGCACGGCTGCAGGTGGTATGGCTTTGTCAATTCTTGTTTTGGTAAGAGATCAAACGCTTAAGTTTCACTGTTCCAGGGATAATTTCTACTGGAAGAAGCTTCACTGCATGTAATGAAATATACTTTTTTCTTTTCTAGATTTGTTTGGTATTTCTAATTTATTTGCTGTTAATCTCCATAAGCACAGAATTATACATCTTTATCAGGAATACTTATCCTGATTAGAATCATCAGGCTGAGATGCATGTTTCTTAGTAGACCTGGGTCTGAATTATATTCCCCTGCTGAAGTGTAAGTTTAACACAGGGACACAGAACTGGGGCCTCCAGATGTTATCACTTTGTAACTCCCATCATTCATTACCTGTGTTGGCTAGGTATAATGGGAGTCACAGTCTAACCACATTGGGAAGGCCACAGATTTTTCTGGATTTAGCTTTTACTTTCAGTCTGCCAACGTCAGTTTTGCAGCTGTTTTGGTTCTTTGAAATGTAAGATTCCTGAATAGAACTCCTCGGCTATAAACAACCCTCTTACACTTGTATTATGCTGCCTTTCTTCCCAATAGACCATTTGCTATTAATAGATTTTAACAGATTATATTTTTTAAACTGTGCTAAGTTTAATTCTTTTTTAACGGTAGGGGGGTAAGATATATGATCATGTACTGTTATTATGTATTATATTGGTTTGTTTTAACATGTAAGCCACTCTGATTGCTATTATAGTAGAAAAGTGGGATACAAATAAAAGTTTTATTTTATTTATTTTAAGATCAACATCTGTACAGGCTGCATCTACACCTCAGAATTAATGCAGTTTGGCAGCGCTTTAACTGCCATGGCTCAGTGCTATGGAATTCTATGATTTGTAGTTTTGTGAGATGTTTTGCCTTCTCTGTCAGAGAGCTCTGGTGTCACAACAAACTACAAATTCTGGAATTACATAGGATGGAGCCATGACAGTTAAAGCAGTATCAAACTGTATTCTGCAGTGTGGCAGCAGCCTGTGTTACACCTCTGTGTGCAGTAAATTCGTAGTGGCAAAAGAGATATCTAATTGTTAAACATCCTATGACAGCATTATTTCCTTTATATCCCCTCTGTAATGGATTTAGTAGCGATTGGCCGTGTGGTCAAGCTGTGCTTCTCTATAGCTTCAGCAGTTACTGTCCTTTCTGTAGACAACCTCCATCAAGCAAAAGGCTATGTATCAGCATGTGTTAATCTGTACCTGTCAGTTAAAGATCTTGCTATTTTTAGTTTGTTCCTATACTGAGCCAAAGTGGGGAGAAAATGGAGGAAACATGCAACACACAGGTTTTTGTAGCTCAAAGCAAGTGAGGTGCTAATAAAACACACACATCAATTCAACTGCAAGATGATTGTAATTTGAAAAAAATTCTTAACTGCATATTGATTCCAAATTAGGGGGCAAACTTCCCTCATGTTTTCTTCATCCTGAACTATATTGTGTCTAATTAAAATGTAGCAAATAGTGCATTAAATATTTTTAAAAGTGAAATGATACCTGCTTTAAAAATTATGAATTAGCTTATATTAATAATGAGCGTGAATAAGTCTTACTGCTGTCTTAGCTGTGTACAGTACGCAAATTAGCCTTATTGGTACTTTCCAACCCTGTCTTCTTTGTATGCATTGTTTTAACATCTGATTTTTAAAAAAAAAGTATGGGAGGAAGGGTTAGAGCTAATGTTTTGCATTAAAAAAGTCTAGTGTTTAATCTTTAGCATCTCCCAGTGGGTCTCTTGCCTAGAACCCAGGAGAGCTGGTATCAGTAAATGTAGGCTGTATTCAGTATTATGTGCTAGTATAAGGCATTAGGTTAACAGCCATTGTTTTACACTTGGAGTAGGAATTGTGTGGTTTCAAAAATGTTGTTGGGCTGCAGTTTCCAGCATTCCTTACCATTGGCTATGATGGCTAGGGGCTGCTGGGAGTTTAAGTTCATGAACAGCTGGGCCCCCCACATTATTCCCTCCCCTGCATAGATCAAGAACCAATATAACATAAATTAGTAATATAACAAGACAAAACAAAAATGCCCAAAACAGAGAAAACGGGGGGGGGGGGGGGGAAACAAAATTAAACAAAACCCACAGTTAGACTGTGTTATTAGGAATGACCAAAATACCAAAAAAGTGTGGGGATTTTGAGTTGTCTGGAACTCTTCATCTGGTTATGAGGGACAAAAAAGTAGGGGATGGGCAAAGAAACAGAAAGATACAGAAAAAAGGCCAGATGCTGTAGCTGTGAGATGTGCAGTTAGAGATGGAGATTGCAGACTGATTGAATCACTGGTTGGTGTACAGTTTTACAGTATATCTAGCAATGCATAAGGGAGCAGGATTGTGGGCAGTTTCCATATTTGAAAGGGAAAAGAAAAGCCCAGATTCAGTTCAAGAATATGCTCCTTGACTTTTGAAACACAGAGATAAAAAAGTGCTGGGGGGTTAGGCACACTGTTAAAAATATTGGTTATTTGCTTCACTGTCATGGGTTTTGCTCATATTGTTCTAAAATGCACACATGGACTGTGATTAGACCTGGTCGCCTTTGTGCCACAGCCCATATTTGAGCTCCAGGTGTCATTGTGTGGATGATGGGTGTTGCAGTGATGCTCTTCGACACCCAGCAGAATCTGCAGGACAAGCTGACTGCTGTGATCCACAGCCACTTTGTATCTCTTACCATCAACTAGCTCAGCTTCTCTTCTCCAGCATCTTGTCTTCCTCAGTCAAGAAGACACATTGTAAAGTCCAAAAGTATAGTTTTATTAATGCATATAAAAAAAATAAGATAACTAAGTAAAATCCATTGTGATGAACTAATCCAGTTCAGCCATGAGGGATTACATCTTCAACAGATCTGAAAGCTTAGGATCCCAACTTCTTGTAGTTGAAAGTTAAGAAGAAGTTACAGATCCATGTTTCCAGATCCAGGAGTTACACTGTAAAAGCAGTATAAACATACTCAAAAACTAAAAGCCAAATAACTCCATGGTTAAAACCACTGCCGAACTCACACATTCTCACAACTTGAATATAAACAAGCTTAAACAAAGGATTCTGTTGGCCCTTCCCATACTCCACCTTCTGGGTGTTAACCTTATGCTGATTGGATAATGCCTGTATGATATGTATTAACCCAGCCTCTGATCCAGCCCCTTGCTGTCCATCATCCCCATGTGACTGCTTTTCTCATGATCTAAAGTTGTTTTGTATTTGTTATCTCTTTCCCAGCTAAAACTATAATTGTTATGACTTCTTGGTCATCTGAGCCGAGTTCTCTTTGGGCCTTTGCAGACTGCTAGAAATAGTGCAAATTGAGTCCACTTTAAGGGTTAGGGTTAGGGTTAGGGAATCATGGGAACTGTATTTTATTGTGGCACCAGAGCTGTCTGACAGAGAAGACTCAATGTCTCATAAAAAACCCCAAAAACAATTCCCATGATTCCCTAGCTCTAACCCTAACCCTTAAAGTGGACTCAATTTGCACTATTTCTGGCAGTCTGCAAAGGCCCTTTGTTTCTCTAGAAGTTGTTCTCATGAGGAAAATTCCACACACACATCTCTACATTTCACCTTTGACTGTATAACCCAAGGGTAGGCAACCTTTCCCCTTTAAGGGCCGAGAGACTTCAGCTCCCAGAAGCCTCAGCTATGTTGGCCAATAGTCCCATGTTGGCCAACAGCTCCTGGGATTTTCATGTTGAGGCAATTTGGATAAAGCGTCCACAAGCACATTTTCTTTTCCTGAGAAGGCTTTTAGCTTGTATCTGAAGCAGTAGAATTCTTTGGCTCACCAACCCTGCTTTGGGCTTAGTTTTCTCTGAGCTTACAAGGCTTTTAAGTTGTGATGATCAGTCCAAATCTTAAATGGGTGACTGGTCTCTTCCAGGAATTGGCGCCAAGTTTGCAGTGCCCACTTGATGGCCACTGTCTCTTTCTCCCAAGTAGGCTGAATTAGGGCCTTTACAGATGGCACGTTTCAGGCAGCTTTGGGCGGCCCCTGCTAAAGGCGGATTGGGGCCATGGCAACCCCACACTGTGGCCCCAATCCTCCCTTTTGCCTAGCACTGAGCCAGGGCAGTTAAAGTGGACTCAATTTGCACTATTTTTGGTAGTCTGCAAAGGCCCTAAGTCTTGGGAGTAAATCAGGACATCATCCAAGTAAACTAGGGGCCTTTACAGACTGCCAGAAATAGTGCAAATTGAGGCCACTTTAACTGTCCTGGCTCAGTGCTAGGGAATCATGGGAATTGTATTTTTTTCTGGGACATTGAGCCTTTTCTGCCAGAGCGCTCTGGTGCCACAATAAACTACAGTTCCCGTGATTCTTTAGCACTGAGCCAGGACAGGTAAAGTGGCCTCTATTTGCACTATTCTTGGTAGTCTGTAAAGGCCCTAGGACTCCCTCAAACAACAAGTTGTTTAAAACTTCATTCACAAGTCTCATTAAAACACCCGGTGTGCCTGATAGCCCAAAAGGGAGAACGAGATATTCAGAAGCCCCCAGAGGACAATTAAATGCAGTCTTATATTTGTCCCCTTTTCGTATGCGCACCTGGTAGTAGGCATCTCTCAAATCCAGTTTGGGAACGATCTGGCCAGTGGCTAGCCGGCCCAGCATGTCCTTCATCAGAGGAATTGGGTATTTGTTAGTATTGCAAATCCCATTAAGATTTCTGTAGTCCGTTACCAGGTGTAGCAAACTGTCTTTGGGCCTTTGCAGACTGCCAGAAATAGTGCACATTAAATTGAGGCACTGCCCTGGCTCAGTGCTAGGGAGTCATGGGAATTGTATTTTTTTCTGGGACATTGAGCCTTCTCTGTCAGAGAGCTCTGGTGCCACAATAAACTACAGTTCCCATGATCCACTAGCACTGAGCCAGGGCAGTGCCTCAATTTAATGTGCACTATTTCTGGCAGTCTGCAAAGGCCCTTTCTTTTCCTAGAAGAACACTGGTGCCCTGAACATGGAGGTGGACAGGCAGATGAAGCCCCTAGCCAAGTTCTTTTCCACAAACTCCTTTAAGGTTTTCATCTCTAGTGACAAAAGCAATATAAAATGAATTGTACAATAAAAAGGAATTTGTTCAATATATAAAAGCAGTAAAACCGTAAAAACAATGAGGTGCACAATAAATAGGAGTAAAATTCCTATTAATATATAATTATATTAATTAATATAAAAAAGCAGTAAAGCAGGAAAAACAGTGGTATCCAAGATTAAGTCCCACTATTTCAAAATCATGTAGGTGGCCGGTAGGCAATTAGGCAAAAATTAGACGAAAGCAAAGAACCCCTTCTTGCATCTACAAGGGCTTCTTCTTTCTTATCAAAGTTTCACCTTCCAGTATTATCCTCTGTCTGGAAAGTAGAGTTCTGTTTATTTTTCATGTCTCTTGGGCACCATTTAATAAAACCAGAGATTATGACTTTACCATCTCCCTGCTGTCTTTGTTGTTGTTAATGCGACCCTGTGGACGAGACATCTCCAAGACTCCCTTTCTTCTAAGTTCTTGCAGATTCATACCTGTGACCTCCTTAATAGAGTCCAGCAATCTAGTGTGTGGTCTTCCTCTTTTTCTACTTTCCTCCACCTTTCTTAGCATTATTGTCTTTTCTAATGAGTCATGCCTTCTAATAACATGGCCAAAGTACAACAACCTCAGTTTAATCATCTTGGCTTCCAGGGAAATTTCAGCCTTGATCTATTCTAGGAAATTATTGCACTTACCTTTTCCCCTGATCTGGGCACAGGACGGGATCAGGCTGGGATGGTGCTGGGATGGATGTTATCACACATGAAAATGCTGCTGTGCTGCTGTCCAACCACCATCCATCCCTTAGCGGTGCTTTGCTGGTCGAAATCTTCCATACTACCCAAAGTGCATCTGGGGGATGGGTGGTGGTTGGGCAGCAGCGCAGCAGCATTTTTGTGTGCGATAACACCTGTCCCAGCCTGATCCCGTTCATTGCCCAGATTGAGGAAAAAGGTAAGTGCAATAATTTCTTAGGACCCATTAATTTGTGATTTTTTGGCTGTCTATGGTATTCTCAGCACTCTTGTCCAGCACCTCATCTCAAATTTTATTTTATTTTTATCTGTTTTCTTAATTTTCCAGCTCTCAAATCCATACATAGTAATGGGAATACAATTGCTTGTACAACTCTTAACTTTCATGCTTAGTTGTATATCTGATCGTTAGGACCTTTTCTAGTTCTTTCATAGCTACCCTCCCCATTCTTGTCTTCTGAATTCATGACTGCTGCCCCTAGTCTCATCTATGTTTGATCCAAGGTATAGGAACTCTTTTACTGTTTCTTTTTCCTCATTGTCCAGGGGGGGTTGCAGACTGCCAGAAATAGTGCAAATTGTGTCCACTTTAAGGGTTAGGGTTAATGCTAGGGAACCATGGGAATTGTTTGTTTTCTGAGACATTGAGCCTTCTCTGTCAGAGAGCTCTGGTGCCACAATAAAATACAGTTCCCATGATTCCCTAACCCTAACCCTAAAAGTGGACTCAATTTGCACTATTTCTGGCAATTTGCAACCCCCCCTAGGTTGAATTTATTAAGATCTTCTGTGGTCATTATTTTTGTTTTCTTTATGTTCTGAAGTAAGCCTGCCTTTGCACTTTCTTCCTTGACTTTCCTGAGTCTAGGTTTGTGATGTTTTCTGCTAGCAGTATGGTGTCATCTGGATATCTTAGATTGTTGATAGTCTTACTTCCTGTTTTCACTCCTCCTACTTCTGTGTCCAAGCTTGTTTTTCGTATAATATTTTCTGCATATAAGTTGAACAGATAGGGTGAAAGGATGCAGCCTTGCCTGACTCCTTTGCCAATTGGGAACCATTCTGTTTCTCCATGTTCTGTTCTGACAGTAGCCTCTTTTCCTGAGTACAGATTCCTCATCAGGACTATCAGATGTGGTGGCACTCCCATGTCTTTAAAGGCATTCCATAGCCTTTCATGTTCTATGCGGTCAAAGGCTTTGCTGGAGTTTATACAATACATGCTGATTTTCCTGCTGTCTACAGCTTTGTAAACATGTGTTGAAAATAACAGCTGTATAAGGGATGTAGCAGAGTTGGCTGGTTTACACCAAATGACTTTATTTTTTATTTTTTTTAAAAAATACCACTCCTGATTTTTTAAACTGATTATTCATATATGTATTTTTAAAAGTCTTGCTGTTCAAACTGTTTTCCAGCCCTCTTGTTGTTTGTTGTTGTGTGCTGTAAAATTGTTTCCAACATATGGAGACCTGAAGCCAAACCTAGGGGTTTCTTGGTAAGTTTCTTCAGAGGGGGGTTGCCATTGCCAATCCCCTGAGGCTGAGAGTGTGACTTGTCCAAGCTGGAATGAAAATGTTTGAATTTAAACATTTTCATTTTAACAGTTTATTGGCAATTGTTCATTGTTAGACCAGTATCTAGTGTCATATGCCTCTTTTTAATCACTTTATTTTACTGTACAAGAAATGCCATTTGGAAACAAATTCTTCAATTGACATAAGTCAACCAAAACAACTTACATTAAAAGAGTACTTTTAAAAGAACAATTATTATTAATGTTAGTGGTTCTAACATCAGAAAACTACATTTTGTTACTTAATTTTCTGATTTAGTCTTACAGTTAGCCTTCTGTATCTACGGATCCTTTACCCATGAATTCAAGCCATGTACAGCTTGAAAACACAGTCCTCCTTATCCACGGATTTTTTATCCACGGATTCAAGTATCTATGGCTTGAAAATATTCCAAAAAAGTATAAATTCCAAATAACAAACCTTGATTTTCCATTTTATATAAGGGGCACCATTTTGCTCTGCCATTGTATTTAATAGGACTTGAGCATCCACGGACTTTGTTATCCACAGAGATTCTGGAACCAAACCCCAGCGGTTAATAAGGTCCCACTGTATTTTTTAAAAAATCTAAATTCCCAAAAGCAAACCTTGATTTTGTCATTTTATAAAAAGAACAGCATTTGTCACTGTATTTAATGGGATTTGAGCATCAATGGATTTTGGTATCCATGAGGGGGGCCTGGAACCAAATCCCAGCAGATCCCAAGGGCCCACTGTATATTGGTTTAGTCCCATATAGGCTACCAACTTGTCAATACAATTCTCAAAGTTTTATTGAAAGATGTAAATCATATCAATGCCTAATAACTTTGGATTGGTATAAAATAATGTTTCACAGTATTAAAATAAAAAGCAGGCTTCATTTTTTTTTCATTAAAACATTTAATGCAAACATTTTTAAACAGCAACAACAACAAGAACAAAAAAATCCCTGCTTTTTTTAACCTGCCCCCTCAACCCTGGGTTGTAGGAAAAAATAGACAAAATGGTTATGTTGTGGAGAGTACCTCAATCAACTTTTATTTGAATAACCACGATTGTCAGTCATGTTGATTAAATTAACATGGCATGCAACATCTCTCCCAGAGCTTCTCTCTTGCATCAGTCATGTTGCAGCCCTCTTTGGTCTCATAATCAGGCTTGATTCAGCATAACTCAGTGATATGCCTATTCAAGCAATGAATCAAAATGTGTGGGTCTGAGTTTTAGCGGATGGGTGAAAGTATCTTCAGTGTTTTGATCTGTGATGACTTCTAATAAAATTCACTTTGCCTTTATTTACTTAATTCACAAACCATTTGTTTTTTTGGGAAAATAACATGGTGATTTGACTTGTTGTTTTTGCCTTCAAGCCATTTCCGATTTATGGCAACCCTAAGGCAACCTATCATGGGGTTTTCTTGGCAAGATTTGTTCAGAGGACATTTGCACTGCCTTCCCTGGAGGCTAAGAGCATGTGACTTGCCCAAGGTCACTCACTGGGTTTCATGCTGAGCTGGGAATCAAACCTTGGTCTGCAGAATCATGGTCCACTGCTCAAACCACTACACCACACATTTGACCAGTGCAATGGTCCTCAAACCTTTTTGGGCTACTGCCCCCTTTCCTTTTGGGTGACAACCCTCGTGTCCCCCAATGTGTTTTACTTGATAGTAGGTCTACCGTTCTACTGCAAATTCAAAACAACCAATCTTGGTTGCTGCTCCCTTTGCCACCCACTCACCCTGGAAACAGTGATCGAGTCGCTGGCTGAGCAGTGACTAAGAAACCTCTCGCCCATACAAGCCTTGTGGCAGAGGCATCACCAGGGGTGCGGGGATAGGGATGCAGGCTGCACAGGGTGACACCACAAGCAGGGTAACACCATGACCACCACAACCCTAGCAACACCACTGTTGCTCCTTGAACATCTGCCTTTTGGAGGAAGGAATGGATTTAGCATTAACATACCTCATAAGAGACAAGGAGCTCTGCAGAAGACAAGATGTGGCCAGAAAGTGGGGCAAACAAGGCCTCTCCTTTCTCTGCCCACTGAGCTTCAAACACCACCTAGAAGAGGAGGAAACAGGGCAGGACTTTCTGGGTTCCTATAGCCTTCTGGTGTGGCCTGGTGAGGGAAAAGAAGGCAGGAGAATCGGGGAGCCAGTGAGTGTAAGGAAAGCTGCTGTCTACTATTGACACAAGCACTTCAGAAGTGAGGTGCATAAGGAATCCAAGGATTCTTCATCCTCTTAATTCCCAACGCAGAAGGCTGTTGTGTCAGTTCTGCTTTCTGCTTCAGGAGCTAGAGGCTCTGTCTTCCATTGATATGACAACCGTCTGCTTTGGGAATTAAGAAGAGGAAGATTTCCTGGATTCCTCCTGTACTCAGTTCCCATTCTATCAACAGCCTCCTGCTTTGGGAATAAAGAGGAGGAAGAATCCCTGGATTCCTTCTGCACCCCACTCATGAAGCTGGAGTCTCTTGTGTGAATAGGAGACTGCAGCCTCCAACTTTAGGAGTTAGGAGGATGAAGACAAAGGAATTGTTTATGTCACAATTATTGCTATTGCGTTCAGTGATACATGGAATTATTAAAGTGTAATATTAATATAAAAAGATTATTAAGGATTCTGTATTTTCTGGTGGGGAGAAGGTCAAGGGGAGGGATGACACCATGAGTCACTGTACCAGGTGATATCAACCCTAGTGATGCCATTGCTTTGTGGCAAAGGCCAATGCAGACAAGAATCCTCTTGGTCACTGCTCAGTCAGCTGCTCAGTTGCTGCTCCCAAGGTCACTAAGCGCAAAAGGGAGAAGCTTCCTCCCGGGAAGGAAGGACTTGCAATCTTTCTTCATTGGGATGGACAGGGGTGCAGCTGGTGTGTATGTAGGGGGTTTACAGGGGCCACATGCTCTGGACTGAAGACTGGCATGGAGAGTCTTCTAAAAAGAGAAAGGTTTTACCTACTGAAGCTGCTCCAAAGCAAAGGACTTTCCAAGTCCCCCCTTTCCGTCCCCAGAAGCATGCCTCCTCCCCCCAACATTGTTTATTCTGCTACCTCTTCTCTCATCTTCTCTGACAAAAGAAAGCAGAAGCACCAGTGCAATTCCAACCTGCTAATTCCTGGCAAATTGCAATTCCAGCCTGCCAATTTCCAGCAAATTGCCAGCCAATTCCCGTCAAAGCTCACAAAGCTTAAGCAGGGGTCCAAATTTCAAAGCTCCTTTTTGCTACCACTTCTCCTTCACCACCTCATGCTCTAACACCTCACACCAGCCAGTCAGTCAGTCAGTCTGTCGATCTGTCCCAAAATGGTGATGCTTCAAGCCACAGAAGCGATGCCCTACACCTGAGCCTTGTGAAAATTTTCCCACCGCTTCTATTAGTGAAAGATGTGGTTAAGAAAGTGAGTTCATGTGGGGAGGCGAAGAGAGCGAGACACCACCACATGAAGTGAACACCACTGTGCATTGGTTGTAAGGGGCCCTGAAAAGAAGCAACTCTAATCCCCACCATCGTCCTAAAGACTGCTCATTTTCCTTGTTTTTCTTGCATACCAATACATTGTCTGAAAGCCCCCCCGCCATCACCCCCCCTTCCCCCTCACTGCTCCCCTGGATCTTTCCACACACTCCCGGGGGGCATGCATACTGTTTCCTTGGGAATCACTGACTAGTGCCTGCAAATTGTCCAATGAAGTGAATACTTGGAATATGTTGTACCTGTTTCAGCAAGAAAACTGGTCAATCAAAATTCAGCTAAGAGATTTCTAGTTAGTATAAAACCAACCCATATTATCAGTCCATATGTTAAACATGAAGTTTGTTTTAGTTTAATTATAACTGGAAGCAACAGTTGCTTGAGCAAATTAGTGAAGCTATCTAGTTGAGCTGAACACTTATACCACACTTTCCATACAGCTTGTGGATTTTGCATATGCCCCTCTGCACTGTTTCCAAGGATGTTTATTGGAAGGTCTAGGTTGGACTAAATCTGTCATAATATAACCCAAAAATTGATAACAAAATGTATTCCCGGCGTTGATGCTCAACTGATTTGTTAGTCATTCTCATAGAACCACTGTTGCAGTTATGTAGGCAAACAAGAACAGATACACAAGAGTACTTTTCTTGTTCAGGCATTTATATCCTTGGTCATGCTATCCTGTTTTCTTTGTGAAATACCAGTAAAAACCTCTTTGGGGAGGGCAATAAGTATATGTTATTTGTATTTGCCCTATTTCTACAATAAAAATAGTTTCCTTGAGCTTCTAAGGACGTTTTCACACGGGGCTTTTGGAGGACGCTAGCCGGCCTCCATCCGGCCCCACTCCGGCAAAATGTCAAATTTTTCACACGACGTCGCAGCAAGCCAGGCCCCTTCCGGTGCCATCCCCGGCGCTAGCCGGCGTCAGTCCGGGGCTTGCTGCGCTTGTTCACATGACGTCGCAGCAAGCCCCGCCCCCTTTAGCTCTAACTCTGGACGCCCACCGGCATAAGCCCCGGAGTTGTAATTCCTTTTTTTAAAAGGAATTAGGTCACTGCCGCTGGAGTGAGCGGAAGGCTCCGTTCCAGAATGGCTCCAGGCGGATGGGACGTTTGTGTGTGAAAACGTCCTAAGATGCATGTTTCAAAGGGAGTGGATTTATCCATAGTGCCATTCTCTGATTATTGCACTATAGTATCTCATTAATTTATCCAATTCCTTTCTTTACCACTTTTTGGGGGCAGGAAATAACTTATGGCCTGTGCCCGAATCTGCCCCACCTAGTATCTGGGGGATTCCTCTCCCTCCCCTCCCCGCCTCATCTCCTCCTTGCATATCTAACTGCAAACACAAATGATGCATGGGAGGAGGGAATCAGAAATAAGAGGTAACAGGGAAAAGGTCCCAGAGCACTTGAACTTCCGATTGGAAATACCTATGACCCCACATCTAATTTTTGCTTCCCAGCTATGGTTTAAAACAATGACAGTGTAATAAAGTCTGAGGATCTTATCACATGCAGGCAAATTGCTTAAATCCTGTGCAGAAACGGGATTTAAAAATCAGAGTGGGTTTTAGGGTTAACCCAAACATAAAGAAGAAATAACCCCGTATTTAGAAAAGTAGGAAAAAAACAACACCTGGATTTAAAATGAACACAACTCGCAAAAACGAGTTGTTTTTCACATAACGTTTGGGGTTAACCCAAACATAAAGTAGGAATAACCCACAAAAGTGGGTTGTTTTTCAGAAGTGTTTATGTAAAAGAGAAATAATGCGACATTAACCCAAATGGAAAGTCGCCAAAACCTGCTCCTTTTTACTTTCAGAAGTCCCAAAAGTAAAAAGGAGCAGGTTTCGGCAACTTTCCATTCGGGTTAATGTCACATTATTTCTCCTTGACGCTAATGTAGTGTGAAAAACAACTTGCTCTAGCGGGTCATTTCTGCTTTATGTTTGGGTTAACCCCAAATGTTGTGTGAAAAACAATCCCTTTTTGTGGGTTGTTTTCACTTTAAATCCAGTTTCTGGATGGGATTCATCCTGTGTGATAAACTTCTGAGTTAGCTATACTGCCTTTGGTAATCAGATTGAATATTTAATGCATATCTCTAGCAGCATGTCACACATATGAATTAATGTAGTTCTTGTTTCAACAGTTTTTAAATGGGAAGGTAGCATTTACATTACTCGGAGTGTTTATCTGCATTACAAACGCCTCAGCAGGCAGATATTGAGACACAGCTCAAGAGAGACTCAAAGGCAATTGAAACTTCATGTATAAAAAGACTCAGGACATTATCACATGGGGGAAATCTATAGGTTATCCCACACAAATCCCTCCCAAAAAGTGCACTTCCGCCTAACGATTTCACACGACGTTGCACAGAAACTGACATTAAAGTGGTCACAAAGTGGTGTTATCCGAGATCTTTTTATTTTCGGGAGTTTAGAGGAAATGCATTTGCACTTTTAAAGTAATTGCGCATTTACTGTAGCGTGAAATTCAAATTCACACAAACAAATCTCCTTTAAAGCTTTTTCCCGGTTTTCCCATGGTTCTGTGGGGCTGCTTTTACTTCCTGGTTTGCTTGGATGACAATATGCCAGGCAGACATGAGCTTCTCCGCTTTTCTCTTTCTAAAATTTCCTGTCTGGTAGTTGAGCAACAGGTGCATTTCCCTCAAGCTAAAGAGTGACTGCAGAGTCGAAAAGACGAGGGGGAGGCTGAGGAAGGGAAAAGTTTTCCCATGCCAACAACCCACCATGGATAGGATTGGGTGGGGTTGTTTTAATTTGTAAGCTGCTCTTTGTCCCTATTTTGAGGGGGAAGTGGGACAGAATCCCTGCTCAGCCATGAAACCCGCTGGGTGACCTTGGGCGGGTCACACTCTCTCAGCCTCAGGGGATGGCAATGGCAAACTTCTTCTGAAGCAACTTGCCAAGAAAACCCCAGGATAGGTTCACTGCTTTAGGGTCGCCTTGAAGACACACCACAAAGTGGGAGAAAGGGGGACCCCTGCAGTGAGTCAGACCCCAATTTGGGGCGCCTTGCTTCTCAGCCCATCCCAGAGCAAGAGGACCTAGGCTAGCAAGTGGCTGCTCTCCAAGACAAAAAGGACAACCCCACAGACATCTTCACAGCTGAAGAGGCAGCAGGCTTATTCCCTCGGCAAAAGGTTTGCCCACAGGAGGAGGGAAGGAGGAGGGATGCTGCCCTCTTCTCCATCCGCATCAGGGGGACCAGAGGTCCTAACTCCAAAGGAAGACTGTCCAGGAGGACAGGACTCAAGAAAAGCTTTTTTAAAACACACACACACACACACACAGAAATAGAAAATCATGCTTCTTACTCCTGCTCCAAATGGAGAACAGTTTGACATTTCCTCCTGGAGAGGAGAGAAGGTTGAATGAAATGCAGGACCTGCCCTGGAAAAGGAGGAGTCTGGTCACCCGAAAGCAAAACAAAACACGCCCATTTCTAGTATATTTACGGGTTTTTTTTCACTTGAGTATGAAAGTTAAAAATGTCTTTTTTTCGCTTTTCACTTAATTCCGTTTTTATTCTAATTACATGAGAAATGCTTTTGTGCAATTTAGCGCTATTTTCGCTTTATTTTCAGGATGCTTTATTTCCACTTTATTATCTCTTTAATCACTAAACTGGCCCCTGGGTGATAACGTCCTCAGATTAGCATGCCATGATAGTGTTACATCAGAAGCTACCATTTACTAAGTACTAATTAGCAAAAACATTCAATATCTGTCTATGTATTGGTATGCTTTAATCTTTTAAGAAATGAATTTTGATTACTAAATTGGCAAATTTTGCTAACCATACCACAGCTAGCATGTTTTTTTCTTGCACTTGGCATATTTACAATGTTATTAATATAATACTATAGAAAACTGTTTTTTAAAGGTAAAGCAAGTAATTAGATTTTGCATCTTTGTCAGTTTTTCATATTCAAAACAGTAGTAATTCAGTATTGTATCTTTATTGTCATTTGAAATAGTTTTGAAAATGACTTGGTACCAAAAGGTATTCTTTGATTCTGTAAGAAGTACTCAGAAAGATTGCTATTCCAATATATAACTAAGAAAAAGAAACTAAGAAAAAGCTAACTAATCCTGGACGGTTTATATATACTGGAATAACAAACTAGAGATCTATTCATCTTCTTCCAAAATTATTTTCTTTCCAAATGTCTCCAAGTAATTGTAATAACTGGCAAATATGCCTTTCACATTACTTACATTTGTTTTCATTGGTTTAGAATAATAGGAAAGTAAGGAAAATAAAGCTTTAGATTTAGGTTTGTATTGAAAGAGTCAAATAGATTTCCTGTTTCCCCCCCAAAATGTTCTGATAAAAATGCATTACAAAATGTCATCATTACTTGAAACCTGTAACCTAGTAATGCATGCAGTCCTAAATAGATGTGAGTCAGCATGCTTAATAGCATTTCTGCCCTGGATATCATGGCCTGAAATAGTATTTTTTTAAGATGAAGACCGTAATGGGCAATAAAAAGTTAAAATTAGCACATTATATAGTGTTGCACATTTAAGGAGGCTTCTGTATGCCATGGAAGGTAGGACTTCAAGACAGGCTATTATTTAAACAGAACACTGGAAAAATGGGCATATCATAGGAGATTAAGCCTTTCTTGAACTGAGAGGGTGACCAATGAAGCAGAGTTAAGGAAAATGAATGAAGATGAAGAAATCCTAAAATGCAGGGAGCTTGAATGCTTTGGACATATGATGAGAAATGAAAAATATAGATTGTTGTACTTGTTCAAGGGAAAATAAATGGGAAATTACAAGTAGCAAGGAGAGGAACCTCTTGCCTGAAAACCCTCAGAGAATGGTTTTTGGACAAAGACAGAATAGAAACAATAATGTCCAGGAAATATGGGGAGGAGGAGTATGAAAAAAAGAAGGGACAACAAAACATCATAGCATATTAATAATAAATGAAAGGGACATTTACATGTAGTAAGTAATAGTAGTAAACAGCTAAAAACAAAACCTAAATATATATAAGAGGATTAAGTATAGAAATAAGATGTGCATTGTGTTTTTAATAAAAGGAGAACAAGTCTAAACCCAGCTAACCATGTTTAAGTATAAGCAAATAAACAACAGTAGGAGCCCTGGTGGCGCAGTGGTTAAATGCCTGTACTGCAGCCACTCACTCACAAACCAAAAGGTTGTGAGTTCAATACTAGCAAAGGGCTCAGGGTCAGCTCAGCCTGGCATCCTTCCAAGGTCACTAAAATGAGTACCCAGCTTGTTGGGGGCAATTAGCTTACATTTTGTAAACCGCTTAGGGAGTTCTTAAGTGCTCCGATACATGATATAGAAATGTACTTGCTATTGCTAACAACAAAAAGTGTCTGTGTTTTCACTATACATAAGAAATCTTTTTATATTTTGAAGTTGTGACAAGTGGCATATTTTGTGTACCTGTTAAGAATGTGATGTGGAATGACATGGACCTTAAATATAACTTGAATGATGATCACCAAAATAAATATTGGAAAGTAAGGATCAGATATAAAACCTCTCTGTGAGCTGGACTTTTCCTGTGAGATATTCTAAAGTTTGGAGTTTTTGCACCTGGCCTATTTAACCAGATGTTGTGACATGCGACTTGCCTAAAACCAGAGGATGAATGGCCTTTTGCCTAAAACCTGACATGATAAAGGGCTTTGCTAAAAATATAGCTCTTCCTTGGAGAGGGTCACCTTAATTTCACTTGATCTGTTTCTTAGGATTGTACTTCTGTTCAGTTTCAATAGAGCACCTATTTTTGTTTTATTAAAAATGCTTTATTAAAAATCCAAGTACCTTATGTAAGTGCAGTAGGCCCTTGGCATCTGCTGGGGTTTGGTTCCAGGACCCCCCTCGGATACCAAAATCAGTGGATGCTGAAGTTCCATTACATACAATGGCATAATAAAATGGTGCCCCATATAAAATCAAGGTTTACTTTTTTAGATTATTGGATTTTTAAAATATTTTCAAAGCTATGGATAAAAAAATCCATGGATATGGAGGGCTGACTGTATCAGTATCTTAACAAATATGCAAAAGTAATGAAAAAACACAAACATTGGGCTCTGGCATTTCCTAGGGATGTAAGTTTTATACAGACATACCTCAGTTAAAATCTCTGACAACAAAGCTCCTTTTTACAAAGCCCTGGTGGTGCAGTGGTTAAATGCCTGTACTGCAGCCACTCACTCATAGACCACAAGGTTGCGAGTTCAGTACTAGCCAGGGCTCAGGCTAGACTCAGGCCTGCATCCTTCCGAGGTCGCTAAAATGAGTACCCAACTGTTGGGGGGGCAATGAGCTTACAGTTGTAAACCGCTTAGACACCCCATAGCTTGATATGAAGTGGTATATAAATGAAGCTGAAGCTGCTTTGCTTTTTCTGCTCACTCAGCTCCTCATCTTTTCCTTCTTGTCCTCTTTCTAGCAGAAACTTTTTTTTTCTGCTAGAAAGAGCAGAAAATTTCATTGGAATTGGGAGTGCAGCTTAGAACTGGAGAAACACAGACTTTCAGTTGCCAGGTTGCAGCAGCATATCTGCAGTAAATAATATAATAAAACTTGAGCTGAGAAATAATTGGATGTTTTTCAGTCAATCCTACTCTGAGTATACCCACCTACAACTGGCAAAGTAACAGCAGCTGTCTACTGTATGTGAAAAGCCAAACAGAGAGAAAGTGGGAAAGGGAATTAGCCAGCCTCCCCAGCCAGCTTCAGCGGACGTTTTCACACGCGGATCTCTAGCAACTAGCATTATTCCGGAATGAATGAAAGCAGCATCATTCCGGTATGCTTCTGGTCGCGCAAATGTAATTCCCAATGAAACCGGCATGCAAAAGAACGGGGATGATGCTGCAATGGGAGGGGGATGGGAGGGGGTTCTCTGTGACGTCGTGTGAACACGGGGCAAAGGATCCACAATGGGACGGGGATGGGCGGGGTTCTGTGCAACATCATGTGAACACAGGGGCAAAGGAACCGCAATGGGATGGGGATGGGACGGGGTTATGTCTGCTTTAGACCCCATGTGATAACGTCCAGCATGTTAAAAAAAAAAGCACTGAGCTATAAGTTTGGCCACCAAAATGGAATTCATAAGAGCAGAGGTTGGTGAAAGAAAGAAAAAAAATCTCTGGATGCATTTTGAAAGAAGCTTTCAATTGGTCTGTAGAAAATTCTAAATGTTTTTGTAGGGGGAGGAAAAAGGGGGGGAACACTGCAAAAGGAACTCACACACAGACAATCAATTGGAAAGAAAAAAGGCCACAACTTTATTCAGTACAGCTGACAGGTGGGGTTGGCCCAATGCATGGGTCCAGATCTGGTATCGACCAACCCGACTGTTGATTGCAGAGTTGTCACAGCTGGGCCTCGGGGTAACCAAGTACCACCGCAGTGACAACTCTGCAATGCTTACCTGGCCTGGTTGTTTCAATTCCCATGTGTACACAGTTCGTTTCGAATAAAAACTTTGGTGAAATTGTTCTATTCTTTCCATTCTACCTCTGCAACCAAATTTTGTGTTAAAGAAGTATTGTCCAGTAATTGTTAAACTTTAACAGAAGTTTAACAGAACAGTTAACTTCATTAACTGAAGTATACTTGTACTCGTTTATAAAATAATTTTCTCAAGGCACCCTGGGAAATGCAATTCTGAAAAGGAAGTTAGGAAACTTACAGAATTCACACCACTCTTACTAACTATAATTTCCAGCCTGTAAAACCAATGTGCATTTGTAGTACAGATATGAATCTTGTCTCCTTTGCTTCTCTGATTATCACCTTCACATCATACCACATTACTTCTTAGCCTCTCAAGATATGTCATCACTTATTTTCACATGCCTCTTCTAGTTCTCTTCTCTCAGCACATTAAATTTCTTCCTTAAATTGCTGTCATCCTCTTTTCAGTTATGTATCTATGGAACATTTTGGGAAGGCAGTGGAGTCCAGTCGGCCCGCCATATCTGCAGATTCAACCATCCATGGCTTGAAAATATATATATATATATATATATATATATATATATATATTTTATAATTTATTTTTATTTGGTTTTCCATATTACCATACATTACATATTGTACTTGTTATACTATATTTCACATTAAATATTTAACATTTTTATGGGGGGTTGCTTATATCTCTTATCAATTTCAACAAATATACACATTTCACAGTCACTCAATAGATCTGATTGTCAGGAGATCTGGGGACAAAACAACAGGAAGTCCTTCTTCACACAATGCACAATCGATTGGTTCACAAAATCCACATTTCACATTTCATGCAACTTTAACAAATTTACTTTATCCTCATTACACATTTCATTGTTGTGGGTTTGTAAAAAATTAACTTTTTATAAAAATAGTTTTTTCTGTACTATTTCCCATTTTTTTTCATATTGTTGTATTGTTTTGTCTGCCGCATACATTGATAATTTATCCATTATCATAAATTCATATATTTTATTTTGCCATTCATCTATATTAGGTAGATTTTCCGTTTTCCAATATTTTGCTAATATAAGGCGTGCAGCTGTAATCATATAAAGTATTACGCTTTTTTCATCATTATTCAATTTGCTATTTATCGTATCAAGAATATTTAACAGGAATAATTCTGGTTTATATGGTATATATTTCTGTAGTATTTCTATCATTTTCTTTCTAATTACCACCCAAAATATGTTGCTTTTATCACACTTCCACCACATATGATACATGGTACCTATTTCTTTCTTACATTTCCAACATTTATTCTCATTATTGCCTTTTATTTTAGCTAATTTTACAGGAGTGATATACCACCGATGAAATATTTTATGGTAATTTTCTTTTAAGGTGTTACATTTAGTAAACTTATTGCAATCTTTCCATGTGTTCTCCCAGCTCTGTAGTGGGATTGTATGCCCAATTTCTTGCATCCAACTAATCATATTTTGTTTTATTACCTCTCCTTCTGTTTTGATATCTAGTAAGCATTTATATATCTTTTTTATCCATTGTTTCTCCCCTTCTTTCAAGATTTTATCAAATATTCTTGTTTCTTCTTCGATTCCATATTTTTTAATATCTCTTTTAAAGTCTTCTTTTAATTGCAGATATTGAAGCCAGTTAATAATGATCTTATCCTGATATAATTCTTCTCTAGTTTTTAATCTATATCCTTGTTCAGATTTTATTAATATTTTTTCATAAGTAATCCATTTATCTTGCTTTGTTATTTCGTTATTGTGATATGCTTCTTGAGGGGAAGTCCATTTTGGTAGCTTTTGATATAAATATTTTTTATATTCTTTCCATACTTTTACCAGATTTTTCCTGATATAATGTGTATTAAAGGCTTTTTCTTTAGATAAATCTTCATAACATAATTGTAAATGCCAACCCATCCTCATATTGATCCCTTCTAGTTCTAATAATTTTGGTTTGTTGAGAAGAATCCAGTCTTTTATCCATGACAATGCACATGCCTTATAATATAATTCTAAGTCTGGGAGGCCCAATCCTCCTCTTTCTTTTCTATCTTTCAATATTTTTGATTGTATCCTAGATTTCCCTCCTTTCCAAAGAAATTTATTAATATCTCTGTTCCAAATATCAAAGTTTTGTTTGGTTAAACCAATGGGAAGTGTTTGGAATAGAAACAACAGAAAATATATATTTTAAAAAATCTATATCCTCTTAAATAAGCTTCCAATTAAGCTACACCAATTATAATTAAAAGGTCTTGTGCTTAAGGGACATTGTGCTTTAATAAACCAATCAGTAGTGTTTTAAGAAGCCTTCACTCCTAAACTAGTTCAAGCTTTGACAATTGAAAAGTGACTCTCTTTAGCATTATTTCACAGTTATATGTCTCTAGTCCTCACTTCAGCCTAAGTGATATTTTATGCCTGATACATTTCTCATTAAGAAAAAAAAAGACAATTTATTAAGACAGATAAAGATAAAGAGGATAATCAGTTTGAGTTTCACTTTTAGAGGTTTATAAAAAAGGAAAAAAAACCACAGTGCTTGAACTCCTAATATTTAGCAAGTTAGATTGATAAATAATTATGGGGCTTGTCTTCTAACATGTATACAAAAATACCAAGGAATTTGGTTTGGTTATATTATCATGAATTTTATCATAGGTCCATGATGGAAATGGAGTTCAGACTTTTCAAATCTTACTCTGGTGATTTTAGTTGAATTATTTGGAATGTGTTCCTAATGACTGAATATTCTGAACTGCCATGTAATGCTGTTCATTTTACTGAAAGCATTTCAAGATATAATGAATTCCTAGGTGTAAGATTCCTAGTTGTAAGAGAGCTCATTTGCAGGACAGCAAAGTGTCAGTAAGAGGAGGAGGCAACAAATCTGACTGCTGCCACATTGGAGAATTAATGCAGTTTGACACCACTTTAACTGTCATGGCTCCATCTTATGGAATGGATCCTGGGATTTGTGGTTTGTTGTGATGCCAGAAATCCTGGACAGAGAAGGCTAATTATCTCCCCAAATTACAAATCCTAGAATTCCACAGCATTGAGCCACGGCAGTTAAAGTGATGTCAAACTGCATTAATTGTGCAGTGTAGATGCAGCCACAGTTTAGGTGGTTCTGGGAGCTGCTACGGAAGTATCAAGATCCTCATAAATAACCCATGGAATTGGAATCATCAGTTAGCTGTGATTATTTACTGAAGTGATTTCCTGAAAACATCATCCAGATCTGTTTTGAGTTGGATTCTTAATAATGCCACGAAAACCATTTAAGCGGCACTGAGAGACTGAACAGGAGCAGGCTGCCTGCCATGTGCTACCTTTCACCCTGGGACCTAATGGCAGCGAATGCAAAGCCTATAGCAGATTTCCTCCAAAGCCAGTTACCCCATTCCCAAGGGTTCCCCAAAGAGGAACAGGACTATAGTTCATGGCAGAGCATATATATAGTTCAATCCTCACCTGATCCAATCCCTGATGTCTCGGTGTAGGAATGGAGAAAAGAAAACTGTCTTGTCTGAGACCCTGGAGACTCTGCCAGTTGGCACTGTATTATATGTATATAGAGAGATTTTGTAGCATCTTTGAGACTAACTGGGAAAAAAAAAAAGGATGTTTGTAGCATGAGCTTTCGTAGACTTTAGTCTACTTCTTCAGATGCTTATGGTGGAATGGAAGCCAGGGACAGACAGGAGTTCAGGAATTTAACTGAAGAAAACTGAAAAGGAATGTTGGCTACTGCAGAAGCAGTCAGTGTGAGTATAACCCATAAGCTGTTCGTGATAAGTAGTTTTGCAAAGGGCTCCCCACACGTACGTCTCCAGGAATGACATCCCATTGTTTGCACTTGTTGAAAAAGAAGAAAAAAAGTTGGTACTGTAGACAGTGCAGATGTAACGTCTGACTAGATATAAAGCAGTTTTCCATATTCCTGTTTGTTGATCTACGTTCTCCTAGAGTACAGCGGTCCTTGAACAAAAGAACTACAAAGGTAGATTAGAAAGAGAAGCAGCAGAATTGGAGTTCATCTACAGATTACAGTCCCTCAGAACTGAATTGAACAAAGATAACAGCTTTCTGGCATACTACACACATTGCAATACCATCTGGCCCGAACCTTATGGGGCATCCTACACTCATCTATTCTGTTCATCTACAGGCCAGTTTCCAATGCCAAATTGGACTCGCCACTTCATTTCCACACACAAAGGCTAGTTTCCAGTGTCTTTCACCATCAACCATAGATAAAACTGGACTTACCACTTCATTTCCATACATAAATGATTTTGAATTTGAATTGACATTCCCACACACCAGTGGCATATATAGGTCTTTCCTTGGCTTCCACTCCACATTTGTGTGGAAGGGAAAGCCAGAGGAGATTATAGCACTCAGTTATAACACAGTTTATCTCAGCCAGCTTAAAATTAGAAACGAGTGGCATCCTGATAGTATCACACACATTTAGCTGCTGAAATTTTTGCCCGGCTGCAGCCTGGCTCCCTTGCCATTCAGAGAGGCACTCCAGCCATTTTTTCAAGAAGGAAAACTCCTGGTTTCAAAAAGAGGTATAGTATTGTATGGGAGGAGGTCAGTGGTGTGTGTGGGGGTGACACTAACCATAGTGATGCCACTGCCTGTGAACTCACCATTGAATCAGAACAGTCACCTTTTCCCACCTTCTTAATTCATCAGCACTCCTGCTGAAAAATACATGCTTTTGTTTTGCCTTGTGTTCGTCATATTTTTTTAATTCAGAGGTTTAGTCTTGATTGTTTACACTGGCATTTTCCTAAATATCAAAATAGGATGAATCAGGAAAGGGCCTGCAAATGCCTTTGAAACTGGGGCACCATTAAATGATTTGCAAATCAATAAACGAGAGCATCTATCGATTCACAGCCAACACCACAATTATATAGAAATAATCCATAGCAGACGCTAGTAGCTTTCAAATGCTTCTTTGTCTTTTCTGCTGTGGTTGTTTTTGAGTTGGAACCCACAGTGTTTGTTTTTCTATTAACTGGGTTGGAATTTAATGCTACTATTTGTGTTCCTGTTTCAGCCCAAAAAACTTCCTTTCCATGCAGCAGATTAAGAATTCCTTTCTTGGAATACCCTAGCTCTCTTCAACCATGTGGTACACTTCAGTATTGATTCTGTAATGGGGCTTCTGGGAGCTTGCCAGCCAACCCTGACACACACACATACACACACACACATCTCTGACACCAAAGTGCACAGGTATATTTGTTACAGAGAGGGGATTCCTATGAACATATGTCTTTATGTGCAAGTCCTGTTCTGACTGACAGTCCTAGACTTAGGTGATGATGATGGTCCAGGGCAAGCGTGATGCACTCATGAGTTTTAAAGGGATAGAATTAGCTGATATTTTCTCAGAAGCCCAATGACATGTTTGTTGCTGTTACTACACCTGTGACCTTTTCACACTAAGGTTATAGCACTGTGATCTACTTTAACTGTCACAGTTCCATTTGGGCTTGCATTTACACTGCAGAATTAATGCAGTTTGACACCATTTTAACTGCCATGGCTCAATGCTATGGAATTCAGAGGGTTGTAGTTTTGTGTCATGTGTAGCTGACCAAGATTTGAAGAGCCAAGAAAACATCGCAATGAGGTTAACTGACGATTTATTCTGGATTCAAAACAGAGGTTTGCCACAGACAAGTTGGTGTCCAATCTGAGTTTCCCTAGCACGATACACCCTTTAAAGCAGTGGTCCCCAACCTTTTTATTTCTGTGGACCGGTCAGGGATGTCACTCATCATTCGCCGCCGCCGCTGCACAGAAGACGCAGTAGCAGGGCGGCCCGGTACCATTTGTTCTGCGGCCCGGTACCGGGCCGCAGACCAGGGATTGGGGACCACTGCTTTAAAGCCCTTTCTCTTTCAGCCTCCCTTTCCTGGCTCGCAATGCAAACATCAAAAGTACTTTCAAGTGTCTGCTCCCCCCCTCCCACACTTTGCTATTGCTCTCATCTGCCCCAGGAAGGAAAGGTGTTGCTTCGCTGGCCATCAAAGTAAACTAGGTCCTAGGAAGTAAACAAGGTCATAAAATAACATTCCTATAGTCCATCTGCTCTCCCGTTTGCATATCATTCAGATAATAGTTCCCTTCCAATTCCTCTCTACTTCTCTATATCAATATATCACCACATCAATTATTCCCATTCCCTCATATCCTTTATTATGGCAGATTCATACCTTTTTGGATATGACATTTTATGCGATATTAGCTTTCTTGGTCAGAGAGGTCTGGGGCCACAACAAATTACAAATCCAAGGATTCCATAGGATGAAGCCATGACAGTTAATGCAGCATCAAACTGCCTTAGTTCTACAGTGTGGCAGCAGCCTGAGATTCACAATTTAGGGAGGGATATTTAGAATTCTCAGCCATAAAGCTTTAGGGGCTTTACAGACTGCCAGAAATCATGCAGCTTGAGGCCACTTTAACTGTCCTGACTCAGTGCTAGGGAATCATGGGAATTGTAGTTTTTTTCTGAGACATTGAGCCTTCTCTGTCAGAGAGCTCTGTTGCCACAATAAACTACAGTTCCCATGATTCCCTAGCACTGAACCAGGACTGTTAAAGTGGACTCAAGCTGCATTATTTTTGGTAGTCTGTAAAGGCCCTTAGTGTCTCACCAAACCACAGACTAAAGGATTCTACAAGATATTGCTGTCACAGTGCTATAATTGTATAGGGTGAAAGGGTCCCTGGATTTGGTAGAGCTACAGCACTGTGATGCTTTACCCAAGGAAGCATCTGCTACAAAGGCAATAAGAGCCATGTAGAATCCAGAATTTCTTCCAATTTACCCACAAGAAAGGCTCTGCCTCATGTGTTAAATGGCAGAGGTGGTTTACTTTTGGTGGGTTGCAGACTGCCAGAAATAGTGCAAATTGAGTCCACTTTTAGGGTTAGGGTTAGGGTTAGGGAATCATGGGAACTGTATTTTATTGTGGCACCAGAGCTCTCTGACAGAGAAGGCTCAATGTCTCAGAAAAAAACAACAATTCCCATGATTCCCTAGCACTAACCCTAACCCTAAAAGTGGACTCAATTTGCACTATTTCTGGCAGTCTGCAACCCAAAAGTCATGTTAGACTAGGACCAGGTAATTCAATGAGTAAAGTCTCCATGGTCCTAATGTAGCACTCTGACTACTACATGACACAGATTGTCTAGAATGGCATTTGTATATTATTTCTCAACACTTCATGTGTTGCAGTTGTCCCATAAGATCCATATTGTTCTTCCCGTATTGCAGATTTGAGCTGAGGCCACTTCATATTTTTGTATATTTTAACGCTGAATATGAGACTTCCTGGTTTACTTTCTTAACCAATGTGTTATGTTGACTTTTAAAGATAAAAGACATTATTGCACTCTCAGGATGGCAGCACTATTGACAGCTATTCACAAGATTTCCCCTTGAATTAAAAGGTGCCCTATAGTCGTGGGTGTAGCACGCCCATCAACACCTCAGCCACAAGTTCAAGTGATAAGGTCTGGCCATATACTCTATGATTGTACTTTAGTTCCATGTTTTGCCTTTGTGTGATGATCTCCAAAGAGAAATAGCTTGAAAAATCTATCCATTTTTTTCCTGAATTTAGCCAAAATAGCCTCTGGGGTTTCTGAGATGTGGTCAAAAAAAGGTTAAAAATTTAAGCTCTAATGGTGAATGAAGTCAAGCATATGCTGTGCCTTTCAGGGAAGCTACCATGGTGTAGTGGTTTGAATTGAACTAGGACTCTGTGAGATCAGGGGTAAAATCCCTACAGAGCCATAGAAAACCAGTCTCAGTGACTTTGAGCAGGTTACATCGTTTAAGGCTCAGAGAAAGCAATGGCAAACCTGTTGAAGAAATCCTGGCGAGGACACTCTATGAGAGAGCCAACATAAGTCACATAAAAACATCAGACATTGGCATGATTCAAGTGGAGTATATTTTTCTCCCACCACTAAATATTTCCAAGGGCCTAGTGGAAGTACCAAGTTAAAAACCTATCAGTTGCACCTTCTCCCTTTGTGCTTTCTCAACTCTGTCCCAAAGTTTTAAATTTTTTCATGGTCTCCATCATTCAGCCTGTATTAGCTTCACCTGGATAAGACACCTTTCTCTTCTTCACCAATATGCTGATCCTCTTCCTTTCTGTCCACCTCCACTCTTTCTCTTTCTTTCTGGTCTTTCTCTTCCTCCACCCTGGTGCGTGTTCTACTTTTCTGTTTCATAACCTTTTCCCCAACTTGACCAGCCACAACCTCTCAGTCATCAGTCAATCAGCCAGTCAGTCACACTCTCAATCTAGGTTGTCATGTTCTTGTTCCAAAAATCCAGGCAAGCATATTTCCATGTTAAGCAGATTATGTCATCATTATGCAAACCATGTGGTGAGTCCCAAAAGAGTTGACAAGTACACACACCCACCCACTGCTGATTTCCTAGATAGAGGCACTACTTTCAATGTTGTTTTATTGGTAGAAAAAAAAAGTTGGGTTTTCTTAGCTTTTTGCCTGTAATCTAGGTGCGAATAATTTGCAGCCAAGGTGTTTTGTCCACCACCATGATCCCTTCCTTTGCTACCTTTGTTCTTCACAAATCAACTATGCTTTTAAGCGTTTCAGGAGATGCAGATAATGAGCATGTATAGCTTTCCCAGGAATGAGGATTCCATGAAGTTCAGAATCCTGCTTGAGACATCTAAAATAACTATGCTTATGCTCAGCATCATGTTTATTAGTATTCCACTTGTCTATTGTGAAACTATCCTCCAAGTGACTTACAATAACATCAGAAAAAAGTTACATAACACCAGTGATCTATTTAAGTCTTTTAGTCCAGGGAGATTATCGCACAGCTTTAAAAAGCCACTTACCTCTCCCGAGTTGAAGTCTCATTTGGGCTGCAGCTGGGTTCTATTGCATGGATTTTGCCACTGAATCCGCTGGCTGAGTCTCTAGTTTCTACCTTCAAGTCTCAAGTTGGGTCTCAAGTCTTTGCAAGATACTTTGAAGGCTCAAGTCTGGGAGACAACTTTTAACAGAAAAAAGGGGGTGGAGTGCATTTCTCAGAGGGAAGAGCAAGTGTGTTAGGCCAGTGGTCCCCAACCTTTTTATTGCCATGGACCGGTCAACATTTGATAATTTTTCCGCGGCCCACTGGGGGCCCCTGTTGGCTCCTCTGAACAGCATCAGGGACGTCACTCATCATTCACTAAAGCCGCGCACAGAAGCCCCGCCCCCACGCTGATCAGCTGGGCCTGGTCACGTCGGCAGATGCAGGAGTCCCGTCCCTGCGCTTATTATCGGGACTCACAGGACTCACAAAAATCGCAGGACCCCCCGCTGCACAGAAGACGCAGTAGCAGGGCGGCCCGGTACCATTTGTTCTGCGGACCGGTACCGGGCCGCGGACCAGGGGCTGGGGACCACTGTGTTAGGCAATGGGCTTGAGGCAAGGCTTGAGGTCTACATGGCAGCCTGTACCTGCTGCACATCAGAGGAACCTTCTAAAGCTTTTCAAACACTTTAGAAGGATCCTTCCACTTCAAGCCCATTGCCTAACTCATTTGTTGTTCCCTTCCAAGAAATAAGCCCTGCACTTTTGGGTCAGGTCTTGCCTGCTGCTCAAAGTAAATGGCACCAGCAATTCAGTCACTAAAAATATACCCGTCTCAAGTCGAGTCAGTGTGTCATTTTTGCCAAGTCAAATCCAAGTCAAATAATTGAAGTGACTTGAGTATGACCTAAGTCCAAGTCAATTCACACGTCTCCATTACTGCCTAATACAGAGCAGAATTTCCAGATAATTTAACAACAGTTACAATTCAGTTTTTTTAGTAATAAAGGATGAAAGACACACCAAGATGAAACAATCCAATAATAATTCACAGTGGTCTAATAAAAAAGAATACCAAAAGGAACAACAAAATATAAATCTTAAAGGTAAAGGTTAATGCTGGTTTTGGATAAAGTCAATAAACTTCTAAAGATCATTTTCATGGTGTCTAAGCAACAGCTATGTATCTGGAGTCCACCAGAGGCCATAAATAGAAAAGCCAGATTTAGGTATCCAAAAACTAGCTGCAAGTCTTCCTGTTCTGCTCTGGAGGAGCAGCTAATCTTGGGGAGCTCTGTTTCCAAGAGCCTGCTGTGAGCATGGTATTTTAGGTTACAGATAGTTTTTCATTGATTTAAATTAATTACGGTAATTTGTTTCAAAAATCAGTACTAAGACATAAACCATCTAGGTCTCCTTATTATCCTTGCCAGTTTGCAGAGGTCTAGGGCTGTAGCCACACTGCAGATTTATAGCAGTTTGGCACCACTTTAGCTGTCATGCCTCTATCCTATAGAACAGAGGTCGGCAACTTCTTCTTACCTGGGGCGGGCCGAGGGGGGGAATGGTGCCGGAAGTACTGCGCATGCGCGAGCGAGTCGCGGATGCCATTTTGTTTTCCAAAATGGGCTGTGACTCATTCGCGCATGCGCTGGAGTACTGCGCATGCGCAAACGAGTTGCGGCCACCATTTTGGAAAGCAAAATGGTGGCCGTGACGCGTGCAGTGGGAGCGTGCGGCGGCAGCGGCGGCAGGACTGTCTTTGGGCCGGTCCAAAGGCCTCAGAGGGTCGTATCCGGCCCCCGGGCCGTAGGTTGCTGACCCCTGCTATAGAATCATGGAATTTATAGTTTAGTGAGGTACCAGAGCCCTCAGAGAATGCTGAATATCTTACCAAACTTCCAATCCAATATAAGATACAGTCATGGCAGTTACAGTGAGGAAAAACTGCTTTAATTCTGCAGTATGGATGTACACTTTGTTTCACCATCTTGAGCTGTGATAGAGATATACATGCAGCACAGACTTTTATTATTATTATTACTCTGGTTCATGATGAAAGAGCAAATAATTATGTCAAAGCAGTCATTGTGACTTTACATAAGTTAATCCTCTTCATTGTTCCTGAAGGCAATGCATTTCCCAAATGCATTAATGCATTGAGACAGATCCTTTGACTTTTGAAGATTTGCTTTATATGAGAATAATTCTTGGAAACTTTAAAAGCGGATCACTACACAAAAAATTAATGAATAATACACTGTTTGGTTCTAGCATAGATTTAAATTCAGAGATTGACAAAGTGAATTTCCTTTGAAATTCTAATCCAGTCTTGTGCCATGGGAAGAAAACCTAGACTAACTCTCAAATTACTGCTTTTCTTTCTTTTTTTTTGCAGGCATTGTATCTCTGATCTCACTGGCCATTCTGTCTTATGAACGTTACAGCACTCTTACACTCACCAATAAACGTGGCTCTGACTATCAAAAAGCCCTGCTTGGAGTTGGTGGCTCTTGGCTTTATTCTCTGATTTGGACCATACCACCTCTTGTTGGCTGGAGCAGCTATGGACTTGAGGGGGCAGGCACCAGTTGTTCGGTCCGATGGACTTCTGAAACACCAGAGTCGGTGTCCTATATCATCTGTCTTTTCATATTCTGCTTAGCCATTCCTGTCATGGTCATGATATACTGCTATGCACGCCTCTTTTATGCTGTCAAACAGGTAAGTGTATTATTGGATAAATCAGCAATTTTTACTGTGGGAAAGACTGGCCAGGACTTCATGGGGTACTTCTGCTGCTTCCTTCAGCAGAATCAAGACTTCCTTCACATCTTACTCTGTGAGATCAACATCCTGGATGGTTTCCTAGCTGTCTGGGGCAGATTTTTACAGTTCAATGGGGATTGCAAAATGGAACAGGCGACTGCCTCCCCTCAATACTCTTGGTGGAAGTAATGAGTTCCAGAGAAAGTACACTACTGAATCCTGTCCCTTGTATGGTCCATTCTTGCCATCTACTATGTGTTTGTTACTATTTGCCATCAAGTTGGCTTCAATTTAGGGCAACCTTATCAATGAGAGACCTCCAAGATCCCAGTTACCAACAGCCCTGCTCAGGACTGGCAAACTTGGCTTCTTTGATTGAATCAATCTCCCAATAATGTGGTCTTCCTATTTTTGTACTGCCTTCCACATTCCATTAATGTCTTTTCCAGTGAGTCATGTTGTCTGACTGTGTGTCCAAAATGTGATAACCCCATTTTCATCATTTTGGTTTCTCTGAGAGTTCAGGTTTGATTTGCTTAGGAGCAATTTATTTGTCTTTCACTGAATATAGTAGAGTATTTCTTTTACTATGCAGTACTTATGTTTAAAAATGAATTATGATGCAGGCTTCAAAGAATATAGTCTTCTTTCTTTTCATCCTAAGGTCAAAGCATGCATTTACACTGTAGAAATAAAGCAGTTTGACACTACTTTAACTCCCATGGATCCATCTTACAGAATCCTGGGATTTGTAGTTTTGTGAGGCACCAGCACTCTCTGGCAGTGAAGGCTAAAGACTTTGTAAAACTACAAGGATTCCATAAGATGGAGCCACAGCACTTAAAGTGGGGTCTTATGGAGAACTTATTTGAGAGCAACTCTCAGTCTACTCAGTAGCCCTTAACTGGTGATGGGAAACCTGCAGCCCTTTAGATGTTGGATGAGGTTTCCTTAATCATTGGCCATTCTGACTGGTGGCAATGGGAATTATATTCCAAACTGGTCATCATTCCTATTTGATATATTTATTACAATGATATTCCCTCTATACCCCCAGAGGCCAGGGTAATTTTCATATTGTTCTCAACCTGTCTGCCATCCTACAAATGTACGAGACTAGCTATACATAGCTTCAGCACCAGAGTTACATCAAATCCCTCAAACTATTCCCTTGGTTTATTTCTTCTAAGTAAACATGAAGACAATCAGAATGTGTGTGTGTGTGTATAGTTTGATGTGTGTGCGTGTGCGTGCACACACATGTCTATGTGTGTGTGTGTGAGAGAGAGAGATTGAGATTGAGATTGCCAGGTTTCATTGAATAAATTTCATTCATTCAGTGCATTTGCAGATTTAGGACTTTATCGCATGGTTAATTAAAACATTTTACCTGAACCAAATTTAATTTAAATCGGGTTGTAATCTGGACCCTATCACAAAGATTTTGCTGCCAAAATCACTGCCCAAATGCATCCCCATTTCCAGGAGCGCTCTAACAGCCATTTTTCAAGCCAGAAAACTCCTGGTTTCGAAAAGAGGCGCCTGGGAGTGGGGATGGACCTGGGCTGCATTTGGGCAGCAATTTCGATGGCAAAATCTTTGTGATAGGGTCCAGATGCAGTCCAATTTTAAAATTAAATTTGATTCAGGTAAAATGCTTTATGTTAGCTATGAGATAAGCCTCATAGTATCTTTTTGAGAGCTGAATTGCCCTGATGAATATGTTGTATGTTGTCTCTTAAATGTTGAGAAGACCATTATATTGTTATTTTTCTTTTCCTTACTGACCATCATAAAATGTGACATGATAATGATATATTCATATCATTATATTTATTTGAAGTTTCTTTTGTGCGTTACACAGAGAGATATCACTTTTTAAAGTAGAATAGGGATGTCACTTGAAAAGTGGTACCACTATGATTATTCCACTATTTGTCTTGTTATATATATATTGCCTGAAGTGGAAAAGATGGCACATTGATGTTAGACCTGAAATGTATACCTCTTTTTAGCTGCTATTATTGAGATTGCTGTAATGTTCTCTGCTTTGCAGGTAATAGGCTTTTTGTGACTCTTGAGAATAGAATTTTTTTATTGTGATCTTAATGGCCATCTGATCAAGGATACAGTAAGTTTTAAAAAACACTGTAGTTGTTGAGCATGGTACCTGTGTTTTTTTTTAAACACACACACACATTTGTATATATCATATATTTCTTTTTGAGAATAACCATTTCCAGCATCAATATACAACACCAGAAAATCTCTTATATGTGTTATTTTAAACAATATTGGAAAATACAAAGCAGTTCAATCTACTTGTAAAACAAGCTTATTTGCAAGGGGATATGGGAATTATACTCCAGTACATGTAGAAATACATGTGGATGGCTGCTTTAAGCTGTGGACAGTCCCATTCAAGCTGCACCTGGTACCTTTAATTGGTCTTGGAAGCAACTTGGTAGCCAGTGCAACAAGTACAATGCAAGTGTGGATCATCTTAGCAAAGCTTGTATTTTTCAGAGCACAAACCTTGAGCTAAGTGCATGTGGAAGAAAAAAGCTAGACAGTTATTTCACTCATTTCTTGAACAGAAAAGGTAACAATAATGTGTCTATCACAGGAAGACTCACTTCCTCCTAGGCAATGGAATCTCCATCAATGAATGAGCTTTATCTGACATCTGTTTAAAAATTTGCAGGGATGTCGTATTGAGGATGGACCAAGCTTATTTTGTGCTGCTCCAGAGACTAGGGCTGCATCTGCATTGCAGAAATAATGCACTTTAACACTGTTTTTAACCACCATAGCTCCATCCTATGGAATTCTGGGATTTGTAGCTTGTTGTGGCAACAGAGCTCTCTGAAAGAGAAGGCTAAATCTCTCACAAAATGACAGATCCTAGAATTCGATTGCACTGACCCATGACAGTTAAAGCTGTGTCAAACAGCATTATTTCTGCAGTGCAGATGCAACCTAGGACACAGAGCAATGGATTTAAATTACTGGGGAAAAGATTTCCACCTTAACATTAGGAAGAACTTCACAGTGGAATACTCTGCTTCGGAATGTGTTAGAGTCTCCTCTGTAGAAAGTGCTTTGATTGTGTATTTCTACATGGCAGTTGGATAACATGGCCCTTGGGAGTATCTTCCAACTCTATGATTCTGTGACATAGAAGAAGATGAACTGTCTGAAAAATATATCTGAAAATGATTTAGGGATAATAAGTTGAACTGATTATTATAAAAGGTTCTTAGGAGCCTTTATATCCTAATTTTTAATAACTGCGATGTATCTGTAATAGCAGGCTTGATTTAAAAGAAACCAAATTAATAATAATAATAATAATAATAATAATAATAATAATAATAAAATGTATTTATACCCCGCCCAATGGATACCCAATCAGGGCGGCTTACAAGAATAAAAATACAATCCAAATAAAACATATAATACAAGAAGACCCACCCACCTCTTAAAACAGTATTAAATCAAACAGGATTAAAATCAACATAGTTAAAATTTAAGATCCAAACAGAATAACTAAGCCTTACTAGATAATCCCCTCCATCTAACGATGGGGCCACGTAGGAGCATCATTTGTGCGGCTGCTTATGTCCGAGGTGGGGGTTAACTAGTCCGGAAAGGCCTGCTGGAAGAGATCCGTCTTAATAGCCTTTTTAAAGCTATCCAAAGATGTTAATAGACGGATCTCGTCCGACAGGTCGTTCCAGAGCCTGGGGGCGACAACTGAAAAAGCCCTCCAGGAGGTAGCCGCAAGCCTCGATTTCTGAGGCTGCAGCGAATTCCTCCCGGAGGACCGAAGAGCGCGGGGAGGATTGTATGGGAGTAGGCGGTCCCTGAGATAGCTTGGACCCAAGCCATTTAGGGCTTTAAAGGTAATGACCAACACCTTGTACTGGGTCCAGAAACTAATAGGCAGCCAGTGGAGGGATCTCAGAACCGGGGTAATGTGGTCCCTCCGAGATGTTCCCGCTATGAGCCTGGCTGCCATGTTCTGTACCAGTTGTAGTTTCCGAACCAGGGACAAGGGTAGCCCCATGTAGAGTGCATTGCAGAAGTCGAGGCGTGAGGTTACCAACGCATGCACAATGGTCTCGAGATCCCTTACTTCCAGAAAAGGGCGCAGCTGGCGTATAAGCCGAAGCTGATAACAAGTGCTCCTGACCGTCGCATTAACCTGATTTGTCATCAGGAGCGATGAGTCAAGGAGCACCCCCAGACTGCGAACACAGTCACTGGAGGAGAGTGTGACCCCATCCAGGACTGGAGGTTGCAATCCAATTCTTGGTTTCGGGGCCGCTACCGTGAGCACCTCCATCTTGTCTGGATTCAGCCTCAATCTGTTTTTCCTCATCCAGCCCATTACCGCCTGAAGACATTCATTGAGAGAGGATATGCCATTGGAATTCGAGGCCGACGAACGAGACACGGAGAAATAGATTTGGGTGTCATCAGCGTACTGATAACACCCAGCACCATAACTCCGTATTATCTCACCCAGCGGCTTCATATAGATGTTAAATAATATCGGGGACAACATAGCTCCCTGAGGGACCCCACAAGTGAGATCTCTCTTACTGGAGCTACAGTCCCCGAGCAGCACCCTCTGGGACCGACCCGAGAGGAAGGACCAGAACCACTGCAAAGCAGTGCCCCCGATACCTAACCTCCTCAGGCGGTCCAAGAGGATGCCGTGATCTATTGTGTCAAAAGCCGCTGAGAGGTCTAGGAGCACCAACAGGGTCACACTACCCCTGTCGATGCTCAGACGCAGATTGTCGGTCAAGGCAACCATGGCAGTCTCCACCCCAAAGCCTGTCCTGAAGCTGGTTTGAAATGGGTCTAGATAATCGGTTTCATCCAAGACTGCCTGGAGTTGAAGAGCGACCGCCCTCTCGATCACCTTGCTCAAAAATGGCAGCAATGAAACAGGCCTATAGTTCTTCATATCCAGGGGGTCCAGGGAAGGCTTTTTCAGAAGCGGCCTAACAGCCGCTTCCTTCAGACAAGATGGGACATGTCCTTCCCTGAAGGATGGGACATGTCCTTCCTGTGAGGAATCTCAACAATGCATCCCCCCCCCTGGACGGCCAGCCATGATGGGCAAGGGTCGAGAGGGCAAGTCGTCTTCCTCACCTTACCAAGCAGCTTGTCCACGTTCTCGGTACTCACAGATTGCCACTGATCCAGTAAAACTACATCGGCGGAGTCGGTGGACACCTCGCCTATAGACTCTGTCCCAATAGTTGCGTCAAGGTCGGCTCTTATCTGAGAGATTTTATCTGCAAAGTAGTTGTTAAATGGGTCACAGCAGGCTGTTGTTGGGTTAAGCAAGGGATTTGGCGCAGGGGGCACCTGCGTCAGCTCCCTCACCACCTTAAACAGCTCTGCTGGACGTGACTCTGCAGACGCAATGCGTGCAGAGGAAAAAGCTTTCCTCGCTGCACGCAGTGCCTCCCTATAGGAACAAAGAAAGTTCCTATGGCGAGTTCTATCAGATAAGAGTCGAGTTTTCTGCCACTTGCACTCTAGCCGTTGTCCATACCGCTTCATACTCCTCAGCTCAGGTGAATACCATGGCTTACGATTAGGAGCGGGATGGCAAGGGCGCTTGGGAGCGATCGTGTCGATGGCCCTGGTAAGATCACTATTCCAAGTGTCAACCAGAGCCTCGACAGGGTCACCGGCATTCCCAACCATTAATCCCTCTAAGGCTTTCCGGAATCCAGTTGGCTCCATCAGCCTTCGAGGGTGGACCATTCTAATGGGTCCACCACCCCCGGCAGGGCAGGTGTTGACTCTAAGTTCCGTCTTGACCAGGAAATGATCTGTCCATGACAATGCGGAGGTACTTACAACCTCTGCCCACGGATATTCCTGTTCCGTACTAAAGACCGCATCGAGTGTATGACCTGCACAATGTGTGGGCCCGTTGACCAATTGGGATAGGACCATGTTTGTCATGGTATCCATGAACTCCCGAGCCGCACCTGTTAAACTGGTCTCAAGCGGAATGTTGAAGTCCCCCAGAACCAAAAGTCTGGGAGACTCCAACAGAAGCTCAGAGACCAGCTGTGTCAGCTCGGTCAGGGAGTCTGCTAGACAACGGGGTGGTCGGTAGACTAGCAAAATCCCCAAACTATCCCTGGTCTTCAGGCTGAGGTACATACACTCGATGTGAGCCGTGTTCCGGATAGGTATCCTGGTCAAGGTTAAGGTGTTTTTATAAACTAGAGCCACACCGCCCCCCCACCCACTTCCCCTCACCTGCTCACTAACAGAGTACCTGGCTGGGAGGGTCTGTGCCCATACAGCAGCACTTTCCTCTCCCAGCCAGGTCTCTGTAAAACAAGCCAGGTCGGCGTCCTCGTCCAGGAGAAGGTCCTGGATGATATGTGTCTTATTTTTCACCGACCTGGCATTACAGAGGAGCAGAGTGAGGTTCTGTGGAATGGAAGGTCTGCTCCCCAAACCATTCTGGGAAACAGAGGGGACAGAAGGCGGGATAGCTACTAAACAGCGATCCCGCCTTCTTTTGTAACATATGTCCACTCTGTTCCAGCCATATCTCCTGTTCCCCAACGCTACTTCTATACTTCCAGTTTCCACCTCAGTGACAGTGGGTGATGCTAGTTGAGAAATTATAGATGTAACTCAATACAATTCCAAGATGTTTCGACCTATATAGTCTCCCTGAGCCCATAAGGATGTTACAAAAATTGCTCAGCTATGTTGTATTGCTAATCAAACCCAGCTAGTCCTTATCTGCCTCTATATCGTCCTAACCCTACTAGGGGTCAGGCAACAAGGTAGAGACAATCTATAACACCCAACTTATCGAGTCCTCCGCAACCAGTTCTTTTCACAAGCTTATATGTATAATTCTGTCTAGGATCCGGAGGCACGGATTCTATCTTTACTGGTGGTATCTGCAGCTTGATACTTCTGTCCTATCCGCGGGGCCACGCCGCCAGCACCGCCGGTGCTCCCGAGGTGGAGAAGGGAGCCGGGTGCTTCAGGGCCCACACGCCCCTCTCTGGGACTGCCTCCGCCGCCGCTGCTGCCGCGCCCCCGCGGCTGGTCTTCCAGCAGGCTTTTTATGCCTGTCCTGTCCGCGGGGCCACGCCCCCAGCGCCGCCGGTGCTCCCGAGGTGGAGAAGGGAGCCGGGCGCTTCAGGGCCCACACACCCCTCTCTGGGACTGCCTCCGCCGCCGCTGCTGCCGCGCCCCCGCAGGCTGGTCTTCCGGCAGGCTTTTTATGCCTGTCCTGTCCGCGGGGCCACACCCCCAGCGCCGCCGGTGCTCCCGAGGTGGAGAAGGGAGCCGGGCACTTCAGGGCCCACACGCCCCTCTCTGGGACTGCCTCCGCCACCGCTGCTGCCGCGCCCCCACGGGCTGGTCTTCCGGCAGGCTTTTTATGCCTGTCCTGTCCGCGGGGCCACGGCCCCAGCGCCGCCGGTGCTCCCGAGGTGGAGAAGGGAGCCGGGCGCTTCAGGGCCCACACGCCCCTCTCTGGGACTGCCTCCGCCGCCGCTGCTGCCGCGCCCCCGCGGGCTGGTCTTCCGGCAGGCTTTTTATGCCTGTCCTGTCCACGGGGCCACGCCCCCAGCACTGCCGGTGCTCCCGAGGTGGAGAAGGGAGCCGGGCGCTTCAGGGCCCACACGCCCCTCTCTGGGACTGCCTCCGCTGCTGCTGCTGCCGCGCCCCCATATTATTAAATGGAAAAGTTAAAAGATTAACAAATTGTATAGTTTTTAATTAGGTTGATGATTCATGCTTTCCCCAATTTTGTTACTTTGAAAATGCATCTATTTAACTGGCCTTGACATTATATAGTACAGATATGATTGTAAAGAGAAAATTATTGTGAACAACAAATATATATATGGCTTTTCTCCAAATATATATGGATAGAAGTAAAAGAGAGCCAGTATGGTGTAATGCAGGGACAGGCAACCTTTTGGAGACCTGGGCCGGTCTCCCGTAGCCCAGGTCTCGGCTGGGCCAAGGGGGGGGAATGGCGGCGTGTCCACGCGCACCCCCGCTGCCACACACGACCCCCCGCGCACGCGAACGCCGCGGCCGCTACCGCAGCCGCTGCCATAGCATGAGCGGCCGCCATTTGGGTAGTCCAAATTGCGGCCGCGATGCGTTTGCGCATGTGCAAGAGTACTGCGCATGCGCAAACGCATCGCAGCCGCCATTTTGACTTCCAAAATAGCAGCCGCAGTGAGTGCGGCCGAAAACGCGCCCTGACGGCGGCGATGGTGGCAACCTTCCGCCTGGGCCGGTAAGTCCGGGGCCTTAACCAACCCCCGGGCCGTAGGCTGCCGGTCCCTGGTGTAATGGTTTGAGTGTTGTACTATGACACTGGAGACCGGGGTTCGAATCCCTGTCTGGCCATGGAAACCCACTGGGCAACCTTAGGCAAGTTACACTTTCTTAGCCTCAGAGGAATGCAAAGGCAACCCCTCTTTGAAAAATCTTGTCAAGAAAACCCATGATAGAGTGACCTTAGGGTCTCCACAAGTTGGAAATGACTTGAAGGCACACAACAACAAGAAGAATAAAAACATATATTAAGAGATACTAGGCATAAACAACAAATTAGCAATCAGACAGAAAGAAAAGACATGATAAAAGGAAAATGTAGAAAGATTGGGAAATATTAAGGGAAATAAATATGACCTTGAGATAGAGCTTTAGGAAATAATCAAAGTATTAAAAGGAAGGATTATCTCAATAGTGTGGGTGATTAAAATAAAGCTCTTTTATTAGAGACAGAACCCAAACTATTTAGAAGCAAAATGGAAAGTTGAGAGAAACAAAGCCTGTTTTCCTAAGCCATGCACAGGACGATACACAGACGAAGATGAAAGTGCAAAATTAAGGGCACCCTGGCACAGACCATCTCAGCTCTTCCCCCCCCCCCCCCCCCCGCTGCCTTCAGAGGGAGGAGAGAAGAAAACAGAGAGGATGGAGAAGGAAAATCAAACAAGGGCCAGAAGACAGATGAGAGATTAAAATAAAGAATGACATGAGGGGGGAAGGGAAAAGGAGGGAGGAGGGAGGAGAAGGGCAGGGAAGCAATAAAGTCAACAATAATGGGGGAGGGACAATGACACAAGGAAACAACTGCTGGGCGGCAGCAGTAGTGGTGTGTCACTAAAGTGAAGAACCAGGTGGTGGATTTGGCAGCTAAATTCTTCTGGATAATTATAGGGAACAGCAGAGCATTCAGCATGTTAGTTATTTATCTATTTATTTTGAAAACAAATCAGACTTTACTTTTCTTTCAGGGAACTGTTATAAAAATGAAATTACATGTTTGGAGGAAATGAATCAAGGTACAGATTTTTTTGGGGGGGGCAACATTTGTAGTTGAAAAAAGAGAGGAATAATATAATTCAGTATTAGATATGCCACCTTGAGAAAAATTATAGGAAAGACATTAAGAAATAGATGTATATATGCTTAAACATAGCACCAAAAGAGTTTTAACATGAGATGTGGAAACCTTTAGAAAATTTCACCACAGAGATATAATCGTAGCAAGAGATACAAATGGAGCAATTCAGTCTAAGTTAGATAAAACTGGAAACTGCACATTTATATCAGAAATTCTTCCAGTGCTATTTCAAGTAACAACTGATAGATGTCTTATGACTTTTAATACAACAGCTAGAACCTGGTATAGTTTGTGTATCCTCCACTATTGCACAGTTGAAAACTGGGACTTGTGTGGTTGCTATTGCCTGAGCCTTCCACCCCTTCCCACCCCCTTCCCTCCCTTCCTCTCTGCTGGAGTTAACTGAGTACAGATTAATATTGCACTTTGAATTCAATTTGCAACAAATGAAGTAGGCTGAGGACAAAGGGGGCAATTGCATGGAGGAGAGAGAAACTGGGATATTTTAGAAGCATATGAAAAAAAGTGGGATTAGGATTAATTGAGATAGTCCCTGCCAAATTGGGATAGTTGGAGGGTATGAGTTTATTAAATCAGGATATGCCATAATAGTTGTCTTATCTTGCTCTGACTTGACTATTGAAGTCTTTGTTAATCTATTATTAAATTCAATATGAATAAGATGGACTCCCTATAGTTTCCATAATGTATGTTGATTGGTTGGATCATTATGTCATTCAGTCTTGACTCCCAGGCATCGATGTAGCAGAAGTTATAGCTGGTGCACATCCCTCACAGTCAATTTTCTTCTCACAAAAGGAAAAGGGTGTTCAACCTGAGGAAAATGGAGCAGAGGACACAATAGGGGAAATGCAGCACAAAATAAGTAAAGAGGAAGTTCAGGAATACCTGGTTAACCTAAATGAATTTAAGTCTCCAGGACCGGATGAAGTACATCCAAGGATATTAAAAGAACTGGCAAATGTAATCTCAGAGCCACTGGCAATAATCTTTAAGAACTCCTGGAGAACAGGAGAAGTCCCAGAAGACTGGAGGAGGGCAAACATTGTCCCCATCTTCAAAAAGGGGAAAAAAGAGGATCCCAACAACTATTGCCCAGTTAGTCTGACATCAATATTGGGAAAGATTCTAGAACAGCCACTAAACAGGAAGTCTCTGAACATTTAGAAGGGAATGCCATAATCACTAAAAGTCAACATGGATTTCTCAAAAACAAGTCATGCCAGACTAATCTGATCAATTTTTTTGATAAAATTACCAGCTTGCTAGATGAAGGGAATGCGGTAGACATAGCATATCTTGATTTCAGTAAGGTTTTTGACAAGGTCCCCACGATATTCTTGCAAACAAGATAGTAAAATGTGGGCTATACAATACAACTGTTAGGTGGATTAGTAACTGGTTGACTGACCGAACCCAAAGGGTGCTCAGCAATGGCTCCTCTTCATCCAGGAGAGAAGTGACCAGTGGGGTGCCACAGGGTTCTGTCCTGGGTCCAGTGCTATTCAACATCTTTATTGATGACTTGATGAAAGAATAGGGGGCATGCTGCTCAAATTTGCAGATTAGGAGAAACAGCTAATACCCCAGAAGACAGGATGAAAATTCAAAATGACCTCAATAGATTAGAAAGCTGGGCCAAAGCTAACATAATGAATTTCAACAGGGAGAAATGTAAGGTACTGCACTTAGGGCAAAAAAATGAAATGCATAGATATAAAATAGGGGATTCCTGGCTTAACAAGACTACGTGTGAAAAGGATCTAGGAGTTCTAGTAGACCACATGTTGAACATGAGTCAACAGTGTGATGCCGCAGCTAAAAAGGCCAATGCAATTTTAGGCTGCATTAATAGAAGTATAGTGTCTAGATCAAGGGAAGTAATAGTGTCATTGTATTCTGCTTTGGTCAGGCCCCTCCTGGAATACTTTGTCCGTTTCCGGGCACCACAATTCAAAAAGGATGTTGAAAAACTGGAGCATGTCCAGAGGAGGGTGACTAATATGGTGAAGTGTCTGGAAACCATGTCCCACAAGGAATTACTTAGGGAACTGGGTATGTTTAGCCTGCAGAAAAGACAGCTAAGAGGTGATATGATAGCCCTGTTTAAATATTTGAAGGGATATCATGTTGAGGAGGATGCTAGCTTGTTTTTTGCTGCTCCAGAGAATAGAACTCGGAACAACAGATGCAAGCTACAGGAAAAGAGATTCCACCTCAACATTAGGAGGAACTTCCTGACCGTGAAAACTGTTCGACAGTGGAACACACTCCCTCGGAGTGTGGTGGAGTCTCCTTCTTTGGAGGTCTTTAAACAGAGGCTGGATGGCCATCTGTCGGGGATGGTTTGATTTTGAGTTCCTACACGGCAGGAGGTTGGACTGGATGGCCCTTGTGGTCTCTTTCAACTCTTATTATTCTGTGATTCTATGAAAACAGAGCATCTTCATCATCAGCTGGCTCTAACAAATGCGGGTCTTTATGGAATCAACTAAAGCAAGAGAGATACAACTGAAATATTTTATTTGCTGAGCATTTCTTTTACCTTTTCCAGAACTGGCTGTAATTCTGAACATTTTGATAGATATATAAAACAGTAGTAATATTTCCAGGATGTGTTTATGTACTGCTTTCAAGGTACTTGATCCAACAGTTAAACACATTGTGAAGCAGACTATGAACTTTTGTTGTTAGTTGCCCTTGAGTCGGTTCTGACTCATGGCGATCCTGTGGATGAGACATCAGCAAGAATCCCTATTTTCCACTGCTTTGCCCAGATCCTGCAAGCCCTTGCACATAAAACCCCTGATCACGTCTATCCAGCTGGTTTGTGGTCTTCCTCTCTTTCTTCTACCCTCTACCTTTCCTAGCATTATTGTTTTTTCTAGTGATCCGTGCCTTCTCATTATGTGGCCAAAGTACGATAGTCTCAACTTGATCATCTTTGCTTCCAAAGACAGCCCCAGTCTGATCTGTTCAAGAACCTGTTGTTTGTCTTCTTGGCTGTCCATGGTATCCTAAGTACTCTTCCCCAGCACCACATTTCAGATGAGTTGATTTTCTTTCTGTCTGCTTCCTTCACGTCAGAAAGAAACTCTTCTAGAACATGGCCACACAGCCCGAAAAACCCACAAAAAACTATGCTTCCTTCACTGTCTAGCTCTCAGATCCATAAATGGTAATTGGGAATACAATGGCCTGAACGATTCTGACTTTAGTGCTCAGTCGTATATCTTTGCTCTTCAGTATCTTTTACAGTTCTTTCATACCTGCCCTTCCCATTCCTAGTCTATGTCTTATTTCTTGACTGCAGTCTCCATTCTGGTCAATATTTGATTCTAGATATGGGAATTATTTAACTATTTCAATTTCCTCATTGTCTAGATTGAATTTGTGTATTTCTTCTGTGGTCATTATTTTTATTTTCTTTATGTTCAGCATCAGACTTGCTTTTGCACTTTCATCTTTGACCTTTCTTATTAACTGTTCCAATTCCTGAATGTCTTCTGCTGCTTTTATTATGTTTTCCGCATATCTTAGGTTGTCAATGTTGCTTCCTCCTATCTAAGCTTTATAACTAGATCAATATGTATACAAAATAAAAAGATGTCTACACTCAAAACTACAGTGACACACTAAATATTGGGTAGAGTGCTATTATGTAAAATCAACATTCAGATGCATACATTAAATATGTATAAACAACCTCATATCTTTTGGGGAGGTTTTATATGGAACCATGTTAAATGAAGCAATATTGCAGCTACTTTAACTAACAAATGAAAGTGGGAATTGCCATATCATCAGTTACTTTAATTAGGTTTATATGCTTGTCAGTTGCAGGCATGTCCCAGATTTCTTTCACAGATTTTAGCTGCAATGTTTTTGGAATCTTGTTATATATACAAGGTAAGCTGGGTTAGTGGAATATTTTTAACTGTGTACATAGGGAAACTGAAATAGTCTAGGAGTTCCCATACTTTGGATCAAACTTTGATCAGAACAGAGACTGCAGTCAAGAAATTTGAAGAAGGAGAAGGCACACAACAACAGGAATGGGAAGGGCAGCTATGGAAGGACTGGACAAGATCCTAGAGTACAAAGATATAAACCTGAACACTAAAGCGAGGTTTGTCCAAGCCATTTAATTCCCCATCACCACATATGGTTGTGAGAATTGGACAGTGATGAAAGCAGATATTGAGAAAATAAACTCATTTGAGATGTGGTGCTGGAGAAGAATGCTGAGGTTTTCCATGGGCAGCCAAAAAGACAGACAAATGGGTCCTTGAACAGATCAAGCCCAATCTCACCCTAGGAGCCAAGAGGATTAAACTGAAATTGCCATACTTTGGCTACATCATAAGACATGAATAATTAGAAAATACAGTGATGCTGGAAAAGGTAGTAGAAAAAGACTAGAAAGAGAGGGAGACCAAATGCCAGATGTTTAGACTCAATTAGAGATGCCATGGGACTGAACCTGTAGGACTTGAGCAGAGCAGTGGAGGACAGGGGCCTTGGAGATGTCTCATCCACAGAGTTGCCATGGGTCAAGATTGACTCGAGGGCAGTTAACAACAATATATGAATCTGTCCTGTAGACTAAAGATATGATAAAATATACTCTGTAGTTTATCACTAGAAATGGACTTAAAGTGGAAATAGACCAAGGGGCATGCTGTGTATATGTCATTGTTGCTGTTGTTGTTGTTGTTGTTGTTGTTGTTGTTGTTGTGTGCTTTCAAGTTGTTTCCAACTTTTGGTGTCACCAAGATGACCTTATCATGGAGTTTTGAGTCTGGGAGTGTGTGACTTGCCCAAGGTCACCCAGTGGGTTTCCATGGTTGAGTGAGAATTTGAAACCTGGGTCTGAAGTGCACGGGCCAAATAAGGCAGCTTCTGGCCACATTGGGGGCATGGCATTCAAATGATGCATGCCCCCAAAGCAGCCAGAAGCTGTTTTGGCACCACGATCAGGTCCTTTAGACCAGATCAAAAATGAGCAGATTAAATCTGACTTCTAGCGGTGCCGGTTTGGGACAGCAGTGGCAGCCTGCTTCAGAAGCAGGCTGTGTGGTCGCTGTGGTCCCAACCCAATCAAAGCCAGAGCAGTCTCTGCCTGCTCCTTCCAGGATGTCTGTTCTGGGTCCTTGTCTCCAGGGTCATAGTCCAGCACTCAAACTAATACACCATGTTGGCTCCTTCACTGAGTCCCCCAGTCATTTTAGGCCTAGGGGAGGATATGAAAACAAAATAAGTGATTTCTGCTGACTTCCTGTTGTCATAAAAGCCTCTCCTAGTCCTAAAATGGCCCAGAGGGAATAAAAACAGAGGTCTACACAGAGGGCATTCATGAACATGCTCCACACAGAGGGCATTTATGGACAGTTTTTAAAATTTCCTTTTTGGGGAAAGGGTGAGGTGAGATGTGGCCCTCCAAGGTCACCTATGGGGCTAATGTGGCACCTCTCCTCCCACAGGTGCCCACTCCTGCAATAGATGGTAAGAATGAGACTGAGATATTTTCAGAAATTAATCTAGTGGCGTAGTCCAACACACAATATACCTGAGAGGAAGTGCCATTGAACCAAACCATACGTACTTCTGAGTGGGCTGTCCTGGGACATCACTGCCATACTTGAATCTGACTGCAGGGAGTGTTATCAAACTGTTGTAGGAAACAGTAATTCAAGAGATGATTCTGAATCATGTCTGTTAGAAAGTTGACATTCTATTTTGTAATATTTTTGAATGTTTAATTGTGAGAATTATTCCAGCAGTCATTCAAATCAATAATAACCTGGGTTGTTTTTTTTAATACAAGTAAAAAATTTTAAGTTCAACTGCAAGACATTGAAAGTATTATGTACAATCTAGCAAAACAACCAAAGCTTACTGTCACTCATCTATATTATAGAATATCATTCATACATAATCATTCATAATCATTTGTGGCTTATTAAATTTTTACTCAGCGTGTATGATACAAACACTTTCCTTTATGTTAAGAGGAAAAGGTGGAGGTATCTACAGCCATATAGATCCATTAAGCACAATAAGTGATGCTGAGGGAGTGGAAGTGTATATTTCCTGACCAAGGAGGATTTATCTCTATCCTCTGACTCTAAGCAGTTTTCCTCAGAATCATTGCTTGGCCAACGATATACAGTTGGCCCTCCATTTTCATGGGGGATCCGTTCTGGAACACCACCACCCCGCAAAAACGGAGACTTGCCAATATTCAAGCCCCATAGACTTGGATGGGGCACATTCCCACGGGTGTGATTTCAGCGGGAGTTGCCCTCTGTGAATATGCGAAACCGCGGACTTCCAAGTCCATGAGAACGGAGGGGTGACTGTATTAATCTGCTTTGCACTACTTTTTGGAAAACAGAAGGTTGCCTAAGCTCTGTTGGAGCTCATACTTGAGGACTAGACCACATTCCTTCACTCCCCTTAGCTCTGACATATTGTCAAAGGGGACAGAATCTGAGGTACTAACCTGATTGAAGAACTATCTGTGTTTGCTTTAACACATTGTTGGAGCAACAGTCCACCCTTGTTGCTCTGTGTTTCCTTTTGCATCAAACCTGACTGTTGATACTGGGGGGATGCAGACAGGTGGCCCTGGGCCACCCTGGGAAGCAGAGGATTGGGGCTGCTGCTAGCACACATAGTGGTCCCGATTCTCCTGTTTGCTGCCTCTTAAAAGAGCAGCAAAATGCCGCTCCTATTAGAGGTGGCAAAAGGCTGTTCCAAGAGCTGCCGCGCGGCTCTTCTCTGGCTCTTACGCCCCAGAAGACGTCCTGACACCACGCGTCATGAGTAAGGGCACGTGACGTCAGGACGTCTTCAGGGAGCGGTTGGGGCGGCCAGCGTGCGGCTGCCTCTCACCTTCCCTGCCTCTGACTCGCCGCTTTGGGCCTGTGTGCAGAGGCCCACTGTCTCCACTGTGAGTTAACTGTGGTCTCCCATTTCACATGAGCTAACCTGCTCTCCTGCTGAGTCCAAACCTGGAACAAGATGTTGTCCCACTAATGAAACCTGTGGAAGTGTTCATTTGGCCTTTGAAGAAAGAAACTACCAAACAGGAAAGATTCTCCATTTCCCTCTTATACTTTCTGCCATTTTGTGAATGATTAGCTCATTTTCTTAATATCACAGTTTACTTTGTTGAAAGTTTTGTGTCCCCTGTGATCCATGATAGAATCAGAATGCCTTATAATAATTCTCCTTTAAAAAAAAAGAAGGAACAGCAATAAAGCTTCCATATGACTTATAGCTCCCCTGACCCACCGCACATTATCTCTTGGTTGGATACTATTAAGTTCTTCATTTTGGAAATGGAACCTAGGGAACTGTCATGTAAAGGATAACATGCATTTATTTCAGTGACACTTCCCCTCAGTTGAAGCCTCAATTGAAGCCCCAAAGGCCCTCTTTTAGTAAGGTGCTTAGTACTGATAGGGCAAGAACTGGCCTTTACATGAAAATTTTAAAATTAGGACTGTGAGTAATGCTAGAAGATGGTATTTTGGATTCTAGGAGGTAAACCCTGGAGGATCCCTGTGAGCGCAAAAGCTATTACCTGGACATCTTCAAGGATTAAATATTTGCCTGGTACAGACCTACATTATTCACAAAATGCTCTTAACATTTGGAAGATAAATTTGTAAGTATTTCCATTAGAATCCTCTGTCATCAGACCGAGCCTGTTGTTGTTTGGATTACATGAGCAAAGCATGTACATGACATTTTACTTTTTAAAAAATCTATAAAGGTAAAGAGCATTTATCTATGTGCATCCTGGAGGTGATAGCTTTTATGTCCAAATAGTGCTGAATCTCTCTTTTCGTGTACAATATTGATTACAAGATAATAATCAAATAAATTTTTGTAATCAAAATTTGTCAAGAGTTTGGACTCACTTAAAGTTTATTAGGTGATAAACAAGAGGATGTACAAAGTATGTTTGAGTATGCCCAACACACTGTTCGATGTGAGTTCATTGATCTTAGGCAGCAAATCTTCTTCCAGTACTTGGAAATAACTTGTAATTTGGAAATTTGTGAAAACTTAGGGCCTTTACAGACTGGCAGAAATAATGCAGCTTGAGGTCACTTTAACTGTCCTGGCTCAGTGCTAGGCAATCATGGGAATTGTAATTTTTTCTGGGACATTGAGCCTTCTCTGTCAGAGAGCTCTGGTGTCACAATAAACTACAGTTCCCATGATTCCTTAGCACTGGGCCAGGGCAGTTAAAGTGGCCTCAAGCTGCATTATTTCTGCCAGTCTGTAAAGGCCCTTAGTTGACTGTAGTGAATTCCTTTTCCACAACAAATAACTGTTGCAAATAACAACTAAATTACATTATGATTGTAATGTAATGATTGTATGTAACTTCAGTTCTTTTGTAATGTAGCTGTAACTGTTTTGGTTACTTTTCTGGTTACAGGGTGCTTGTGTACTTATTATAGAGGGCTATCCTTTCCTTGTGCCTGTTGGAAGATTTTTGCATTCTCTTTTCCCCTCTTTAGATAGATAGGGATTTTCTGCATGCAAACTCTTCTCTCTCTCTCTCTCTCTCATTCAAACTAACCATGTGATTTAGGTCACTCCCTCTTTGGGACTAACAGACAGTCTGTCTCAAAGATTTTCTACTGGAAAGATAATGAGATATATGTTTCTTTTTACCTGAATTATTCACTAGCTAGATTTAGGATATAGCTTCTATGTAAATATAGATTAAAACCATTAGTAAACTTTTGTTTGAACTACAGGCTATTTGTGTTGTTCTGAGTCAGTCTCAGTTCTTAGGGAAGCATAGTTAGACAAAGGCACATTTCTGCTACTCTGCTAATTTAAAGCTAGATCCTAACAGGCTTGGCTTTGGTATTCTTGATGTTGAAATGTTTTTGTTTCCTTCAGAAAGGCTGAGTCCTTAGGAAACTTAAATTACCCGACAGTGCTCAAAGTACACAGAAAAATATGTCCTTGATCCACAGGAGCATCTTTAAATTGGGAAGCAAGAAGAGAAATAGAAGCCCAGAAGGCTTTTAGTATCAAGTTTACTTAAAAAAAAACCTGCCTGAAAATTAAAGATAATGTATGACAAAAATAAGACAGGTTCCATCACTCACAGTGTACCTATTATGAGTTATACATGAGATAGGAAAGAGTGACTAGCATTCCCTAAATGTAATTTAGCAAAACTTTCAATGAAATGAATACAATCCTTAAATTAAACAATGGCCTTAAATGTCCCACCACTTTATTATTAAATCCTATTTATCAAGATCAGAAGATTCTACATAGTAAGATCTATGATAAGTGTTTGTGCAAGATGAAGTCCCAATTTTGTAAAGCAGAGGAGTGCATCCAAACCCATTACACTCAATGGAAAATTATTGTAATGGGATGCTCCCACGGAGAATCAATTTTCCATTTTGACAGAAGAATTTTACTCATGTATTTCAGTAGGTGAAGTGATTATACATTACTAGTTTAGAGCTTTGATGAAGAAGCCATCTGAAAAAGTTGCACAAACTAACCCCCCTTGTACTTTCACGAAACATTATCTAGAAATTACATCATTTTGCATATAATTTTGGTAAGATCCTTGCTTAGGAAGCTGTGACTATCTGTAGGCAGGACTTAATAATATCTTAATGACATCACCAGAGACCATCTCTAGGTCTCAGGTTTTGGCTCAGAAACCTCAGGGCCTGGGATGATCCTGAACTGGCAATCCTCACAGTGAGGATTTATTGCAATTATTTAGGCCCCAAAGATACATAGCTTTTGATGGACTCTGTATAAGGATGCCATTCCATATCCACTAATCTGGGAGTACAATACAGTTGACCCTCCGTTCTCACGGGGAATCCATTCCGGATCCCCCCCCCACGAGAACAGAAAATTGTGTATATTCAAGCACCATAGGCTTGAATGGAGGCGTGTGTCCCATTTTGTGCCCTCCATTCGCAACCTGTGGTTAGGTGAGGGATGCGGATCTCAAGTCCATGAAAACAGAGGGACAACTGTATATACATTTTCATCTACTTCTGGGTAAACTTTCCTAGGATTGTACTGTAATGAAGCAGAAGCTTTTATCCAGGAGAAGTCAAACCTAAGACTCCCTGGTATCAAAGATCTTAATACTTCCAGATAGCCTAGGAAAAATAAGTCACCAACAAGCAGATTTACAAAAGATATAATTGAAAAGAGTAGTTTTATCTTCTCATCCACATTGCCTCTGGTTTATACTGTATCTTTTTGCTCCCCTGTACCACAATAATGACAATAACAGATCACATTCATAAAACTTACTTGCAGCAAGTCTTGCGGTAACATTGGGAAGAACTTCTTAAGTGGAAGAGTTGTTTGAAAGTGGAGCAGACTGCTTCAGATGGTGGTGTACTTTCTTTAATTCTAAGTCTATAGTTCTGTTATTTTGTGTCCAGTTAGGTGGGTGAATGAATCTGTGGATGGAATTTCTGAGAACTGGAAGGAAAGAATTATTGTGTTTAATGCGCATGAGTTTTGCTTCTCAGCAGATTATGAAGCCAGCATCTTCATCTTCACCATCCACAGAGCCATGTGCTTGTTCACAGCTGGGTAGGTCTCTGTCAGGGACCTCTAGCTTCAGTACACACTGGGAATGGTAGGTTTAGCACATATGCCACTGTTCATCAGGAAAAACTTTCCATTAAATAGCAAGACATTTATTCTAGATTTCTTTGAGTGTTGCTTCTTTATCTTCTGGTAAAATATTAAAGGAAATAAGGCAATATATCTTCTCTGCCCATTTTAAAATCCAAATTGAAAACTTTGTTGTTTTCTAAAACTTTTGGAATTTGAGATTAATGTTCTGTTTTATTCTGTAATTTGTGTTTGTGTGTATATATATATTTTGCATTGTAGTTTACGATCGTATTTCACTATTGCATTTTTAGTATTGTATTCTAGAATTGTATTTTAGTATTTTATACTGAAGTAGTTATAAATGTTTTAGTGTAGTGATAAATGTTTTATTCTGTTATAAAGTGCCATGTACATCAATGGCAGAAGAAGAAGAAGTCCTAAGTGTAGGGAGGCTGCCTGCTCTGCCCACCATCACCCCAAAGCCTTGAAGGCAACGGAGGACTCAGGTAGAGGGAGGCTGCCTTGCTCCGCCCACCATCACCCCAAAGCCTTGAAAGGCAGTGGAGGCCTCAGGTTGAGGAGGATTGCCTCACTATCGGCTTGCCCTTGGAGCATTTGAGGCTGCTGTTGTGCGATAACAGGGACAACCACATGTGTCCAGGTATGATCTGGGAGCAGAAATTGAGGTTGTGCAGGGGAAAGGAAGGTATGGCGGGAACAGAGTGAAGGTGTGTTACAAAGGAAGGCAGAATCGATGTTTAAAAGCTATCCCACTTTCAGTTCACTCTGTTTCCCGAAATGGATTGGAGAGCATACCAATCATTCCACAGAACCTTACTTATCTTGCTCCTTTGCAATGTCATGTTGGTCAAAAATAAGACTCATATTATCTATGACCTCCTCGTAGATGAGGATGCCGACTGGCTTGCTTTACAGAAACCTGGCTGGGAGAGGATAGTGCTATAACTTGGGCGCAGGCTCTTCCAGCTGGGTACTTTATCAGTGAGCAGGTAAGGAGAAGTGGGGGGGGGGGCTGAGTGGCCTTGGTTCATGAGAACAATCTCACCTTGACCAGGATACCTATCTGGAAAATAGTCCACTTCGAGTCTTCGAGGCTCTCCCAGCTGGGTACTCAGTTAGTGAGCAGGTGAGGGAAAGTGGGCGGGGGGGTGGCATAGCCTTGGTACATAGGAACACCTTAACCTTGATCAGGAAGCCTATCCGGAAAACGACACACATCGAGTGTATGTACCTTAGCCTGAAGACCAGGGATAGTTTGGGGATTCTGTTAGTATACCGGCCACCCCGTTGCTTAACAGACTCCCTAACCGAGCTGACTGCCCTGGTTTCGGAGTTGCTGTTGGAGTCGCCCAGACTTTTGGTTCTGGGCGACTTCAACATCCCACTCGAAACCAGTTTACAAAACCTAACTGGAGCGGCTCGGGAGTTCATGGATACCATGACTAACATGGGCCTATCCCAATTGGTCAACGGGCCCACGCATTGTGCCGGTCATACCCTCGATGCGGTCTTCAGTACGGAGCAGGAATATCTGTGGGCGGAAATCAAAAGCACTTCCGCCCTGTCATGGACGGATCATTTTTTGATCAAGGTGGAACTAAAGGCTACTATCCACCCTCCCGGGGGTGGCGGACCTATTAGAACGGTCCGCCCTCGAAGGCTAATGGAACCAATTGGATTCCGGAAAGCCTTAGAGGGTTTAATGGTTGGAAATGCCGGTGATTCTGTTGAAGCCCTGGTGGACACTTGGAACACCGATCTCACCAGGGCCATTGACACAATCGCTCCCAAGCGTCCTTTCCAGCCCGCTCCTAATCGTAAGCCCTGGTATACCGAGGAGCTTAGGAAGATGAAGCGAGCTGGACAACGACTAGAGTGCGAATGGCGGAAATCTCGTCTCTTATCCGACAGAACTCGCCTTAGGAAGCATCTTGACTCCTATAGGGAGGCTTTGCGTGCAGCGCGGAAATCTTTCTGTTCTGCACGCATTGCGTCTGCAGAGTCCCGCCCGGCAGAGCTGTTTAGGGTGGTGGGGGAGTTGACAAAGGTTCCTCCTGCGCCTAATCCCCTACTTAACCCAACAACAGCCTGCTGCGAGGCCTTTAACATTCACTTTGCAGATAAAATCTCTCGGATAAGAGCCGACTTAGACGCCATTGTTTTGGCAGAATCCGCAGATGAGGTATCCAGGAACTCCGTTGATGGCATTTTATTGGATCAACTACAATCTGTGAGTACCGATGACGTGGACAAGCTGCTTGGAAATGTGCGAAAGACGACTTGCCCTCTCGATCCTTGTCCATCTTGGCTGGTCGTCCGGGGGGGGGACGTGTTGAGAGTATTCCTTCGGGATGTAATCAATGCGTCCTTTAGGGAAGGTATTGTACCATCTTGTCTAAAGGAGGCAGCGGTTAGGCCCCTCCTGAAAAAACCTTCCCTAGACCCCCTGGACAGAAACAACTATAGACCAGTTTCCTTGCTTCCTTTTTTAAGCAAGGTGATCGAGAGGGCAGTTGCTTCCCAGCTCCAAGCAGTCTTGGATGAAACCGATTATCTTGATCCATTTCAAACCGGCTTCAGGACGGGATTTGGAGTGGAGACTGCCATGGTTGCTCTGACCGATGACCTCCGCCTGAGCATTGATAGGGGTAGTGTGACCCTGTTGGTGCTCTTGGATCTCTCTGCAGCTTTTGATACCATAGATCATGCCATCCTCTTGGATCGCCTTAGAGGGTTGGGAATTGGAGGCACTGCTTTGCAGTGGTTCTGTTCCTTCCTTTCGGGTAGGTCCCAGAGGGTGAGGCTCGGGGACAGTTGCTCTTCTAGAACAGAGCTTAATTGTGGCGTCCCTCAGGGTGTCATCCTGTCCCCGATGTTATTTAATATTTACATGAAACCGCTGGGAGAGATCATTCGGAGGCATGGAGCTCGGTGTCTTCAGTACGCTGATGACACCCAGATATATCTCTCCATGACCAGATTATCGTCTCAGACTTCAGATGGCGTCTCTCCTCTTAATGACTGTCTTAGAGCGGTAATGGACTGGATGAGGAAAAACAGATTGAAGTTAAATCCAGACAAAACGGAGGTACTCATGGTTACAGGCCCAAAACCAGATCTGGGAATACAGTCTCCAGTCCTGGACGGGGTCACACTCTCCGTAAAGGACTGTGTTCGCAGCTTGGGGGTGCTCCTTGATTCATCGCTTCACATGACTAGTCAGGTGAATGCGGTGGTCAGGAGTGCCTGTTATCAGCTTCGGCTGATACGCCAACTGCGCCCTTATCTGGACATGAGGGATCTGGAAACTGTGGTACACGCCCTGGTAACCTCGCGATTAGATTACTACAATGCGCTCTACATGGGGCTACCCTTGTGCCTAACCCGGAAACTACAATTGGTGCAAAACATGGCAGCCAGAACATCAAGGAGGGAGCACATTACACCTGTGCTTAAATCCCTCCACTGGCTGCCAGTCAGTTTCCGGGCACAGTACAAGGTGTTGGTTTTGACCTTTAAAGCCCTACATGGCTTGGGCCCATCTTATCTGAAGGACCGCCTCGTCCCGTATGATCCCCCCCGCGCCCTTCGATCCTCTGGGAGGAATCTGTTACAGCCAATAAAAACCAGGCTGTCTCAGACCTCCCAGAGGACCTTTTCTGCGACCGCTCCCAGACTTTGGAATGGCCTGCCGGAAGAGATCCGTCATATTACCACCCTCGCTGCTTTTAAGAAAGCAGTGAAGACGGATCTCTTTCGGCAGGCCTTCCCGGAATAATTCTCCGGTTTGCAGGAACAGCTCCATTGCCCCCTCCCTCATGCCGCCATCATCATGTTATTTATTATTGTATTTACAGGTTTATTTTATTTTGGAGCATGTTGTTTTAATTTATAATTAGTTTAATATTGTTTTAAGGGGTGGGAGGGATAGATGGGGATTTTGATTGTTTTAACTTGTGTATTTTAAATGCTGTAACCCGCCCCGATTGCTCCGCAGAGGGGCGGGCCATAAATAAAAATTATTATTATTATTATTATTATTATTATTATTATTGTACCTGAGTCTGAGGACTAAGGATAGTTTGGGGATTCTGTTAGTATACCGGCAACCCCTTTGTCTGACAGACTCCCTAACTGAGCTGACACAGCTGGTCTCTGAGTTGCTGTTGGAGTCGTCCAGACTTCTAGTTTTGGGTGACTTCAACATTCCACTTGAGACCAGTTTGTCAAATTTTACTGGTGTGGCTTGGGAGTTCATGGAGTCCATGACAAACATAGGCCTATCCCAATTGGTTGTTGGGCCTACTCATTGTGTGGGTCATACCCTAGATGTGGTCTTCAGTACAGAACAGGAATATTTGTGGGCGGAGGTAATTAAAACCTCATTGTAATGGATGGACCATTTCCTGATCAAGGTTGAACTAAGAACCACTGTCCGCCTTATTAGGGGTGGAGGACCCATTAGAATGGTCCCTCAAAGGCTAATGGAACCAATTGGATTTCAGAAAGCCTTAGAGGGTTTAATGATTGGTAACAACAGTAATTCTGTCGAAGCTTTGGTTAATACCTGGAATACCAATCTCGCCAAGGCTATCGACACGATCACTTCCAAGCATCCTTTCCAACCCACTTCAAATCACCAACCGTGGTAGAAGAGCTTAGGAAGATGAAGTGGGTTGGACAATGACTAGAGTGCATCTGGCGGAAAACTCAACTGTTATCTGACAGAACTTGTCATAGGAAATTTCTTTGTTCCTAAAGAGAGGCAGCACGTGCAGTGAGGAGATCTTTCTTCTCTGCACATATTGCGTTTGCAGAGTCCCATCCAGCAGAGCTATTTACGGTAGTAGGGGAACTGACACAGGTTCCGCCTGTGCAGAACCCATTACTTAACCCAATAATGGCTTGCTGTGAAGTGTTTAACAATTTTTTTGCAGATAAAATCTCTCAGATAAGAGGCAACCTGGATGCTGGCATTGTAGCAGAATCGATTGTTGAGGTACCCAGCAACTCCGTTGATGAGATTATACTGGATCAGTTTGAATCTTTGAGTACCGAAGACATGGACAAACTTCTTGGTAGAGTGAAGAAAACAATTTGCCCTCTTGATCCTTGCCCTTCATGGCCAGCCGTCCGGGGGGGTGATGCCTTGAGGGTGTTCCTGAGAGACATCATCAATGCATCCCTTAGGGATGGTCATATTCCATCCTGCTTGAAGGAAGCGGCAGTTAGGCCACTTCTGAAGAGACCTTCCCTGGACTCCCTGGACATGAACAGCTATAGGCCAATTTCTTTACTACCTTGTCTGAGCAAAGTGATTGCAAGGGCTGTTGCTCTTCAATTCCAAGCTGTCTTGGAAGAAACTGATTATCTAGATCCATTTCAAACTGGCTTTAGGACCGGATTTGGAGTTGAGACTGCCATGGTTGCCTTAGCTCATTGGTTCTCAAATAGTGGGGCGCGCCCCCAAGGGGGGGGCGCGAGGCTCCATAAAGGGAGGCACGAGTCTCCGTAAAGGGTTGCCTAGCAACTCTACAGCTGGAGAGAGGGAGCAAATGATACTATTTACAGTCGTGCGGGGGGCGCGAAATGTTTTCTTCTTCCTGGGGGGGGCATGACAGAAAATAATTGAGAAGCACTGCCTTAGCTTATGACCTTTGTCTGGGCATCGACAGGGGTAGTGTGACCCTGCTGATGCTATTGGAACTCTCAGTGGCTTTTGATACAATAGATCATGACATCCTCTTGGATCACATAGGAAGGCTAGGAATCGGAGGCATGCACTGCAATGGTTCTCTTCCTTCCTCTTGGGCAGATTTCAGAGGGTGATGCTCATGGACAGTTGCTCTACAAGGAAACAGCTTAATTTGGCATCCAACAAGGCGCCATCCTGTCCCTGATGCTATTCAATATATATATGAAGCCCTTGGGAGAGATCATCTGGAGACAGGTAAATGTGATGGACAGGAGTGCCTATTAATCAGCTTCGGCTGATACACCAATGGAGCCCTTTCCTGGAAGTTAGAGACCTTGAAACTGTGGTGCACGCACTGGTAACCTCTCGTTTTGATTTCTGTAATGCACTCTACATGGGGCTACCCCTGTATTTGGTCCGGAAACTTCAACTAGTACAGAATATGGTCTCAGGAACAATGAGAAGAGACCACATAGCGCTAATCTTAAGGTCACTTCACTGGCTGCCCATCAGTTTCTGGCCCCAGTACAAGGTGTTGGTTATCACCTTTAAAGCCCTAAATTGCTTGGGTCCAACCTATCTTCAGGACCGCCTCTTCCTGTATAACGTACCCCGTGCACTCAGGTCCTCTGGGAGGAATCTGCTGCAGCCTATAAAAAACTAGACTGCCTGCAACCGCCCAAAGGACCTTTTCGGCAACCACTCCCAGATTATGGAATGGCCTGCTGGGTGAGATCCTTCATATTACCACCTCTAACAGCTCTCTTCTGGCAAGCCTTTCCTGAATAGATATCCCGGCCACCAAAAGATAGCCCAACCTGCTTGTCCCTGATTATGCTGCAGTTATTGTCTACTGGTATTATTTTAATTGTGTTTTAATTGTCAATTGATTAATAGTATTTTAGGGGGTAGGGTTGTAGTATATAAAATGTATATTTAAATAATAATAATAATAATAATAATAATAATAATAATAATTTATACCCCGCCCCTCTGTTAAAACAATCGGGGCGGCTTACAGCAATTAAAAATACATCAATACAATCTAAAAACCCCAACCCCCACCCTCCCCCATAAAAACGTATTAAACTAACATCCATTAAAACCAACTAAATCATAAATAAATAAATCATAAATAACATACAATAAACAATGAAAATAAATAAACAATAAAAAGAATTTTAAAAAGATAATTTTTAAAAGTTTTTTAAAAAGTATTTTAAAGTAAGCCGCCCCGGTTGCGTTACGCAGAGAGGCGGGATATAAATTATTATTATTATTATTATTAATTAGTGGCATGCTTCGAACTTTTCCAATGAATTTAAAAAAGTTTATATTCTTCCCTTAAAATCACATTTTGTGCTAGCCCTCATCTGCCAGCAGTGAAAACAATAAAGATATCTAATTGATGGTGGGGAAGGAAAACAGCTTTCAAAGAGCACTCCTGTACCTGAGTGGTAGAGTTGGAAGTTTTTGTTTGTTGTTGTTTTGCCTTCAAGTAGTTTGTTGTTTTGTGCCTTCAAGTGATCCTAAGGTGAATCTAACACAGGGTTTGTCTGAGGCTGTAAGTCTTAATGACTTGCCCAAAGCCAACCAGTACATTTCCATGGGCCAAGCAGGGATTTGAATCCTGGTCTCCAGATTCATTGTCCAATGCTCAAACCACACTATGGACCTTATCACACGGAGTCCAATGCAGACAGAATCCAAATGAAATCCCGACCTAATACGTATTATTTTTCCGTGTGTTCACACAATGTCGCACAGAACCGCACAGAACCCCGACAGAACCCCGTCACAATGTGGCATGATCCGAGTTCTTTTGAATTTCGGTTTATTCAGGAAGTACAATTGCGCGACGGGAATCATTTCGCTTTTAATAAAGGTATGGTCACCCAATACAAATCGCCAAATACGTATTGGGGAGCATTTCCCTGTAGCGCTGCCTCTCCAAGGGGACCTCCTCGGAGCACCGCGCTGAGGCAGGGCCGGCACTCCAAGGAGGACCTCCTTGGAGCACCGAACCGATGCAGGGCTGGCGCTCCAAGGAGGACCCCCTTGGAGAGCTGGCCCTGCGTCGGTTCGACGCTCCGAGGGGGTCCCCTTTGGAGCGCCAGCCCTGTGTCGGTTCGACGCTCCGAGGGGGTCCTCCTTGGAGCGCTGGCCCTGCGTCGGAGCTGTCACTCGCCGCTCGGAGCTCAGGCCCCGCGCAGGGTCCAAGCTCCAAGGAGGACGTCCTCAGAGAGGCGCCTCTCTGAGGACATTCTGCTTGGAGCTCAGGCCCCGCGCAGGGTCTGAGCTCCAAGGAGGATGTCCTCAGAGAGGCGCCTCTCTGAGGACGTTCTCGGAGCACGGACCCTGTGCTGGCTTGGGAAGGGGTTTGGGGGACAGCCAGCTTGGGAAGGGGTGTGTTTGAGCATGTGCAGGGCATCATTGCTTGGTTATGTCTGGGATTTTCTCACTTGTGTGCGAACAGCAAATACGGTTCCTGGGAGTGCTTCATCGCACTTTCCTTAATTACGCGATGATGCTAGTTGCGTCTGATAGCCATTTATGTATTGTGGGGTTTCTTTCGGTTTATTCCTGGATTTATTCTTATTTCGCTTTCTTATCGCTTTGTGGCCCGCGTGTGATAAGGTCCTATATTGGCTCATACTGGTTCATAACAGTTGGAAGTATTCAGTCCCAGGTAAAATTTCTTTAATAGGAATACCAATAATAATAATCAAGTGAGTGTTTATTTTAGTCCTGGTACCAGCAGACACACTCCCGAATACTCTGTCTGATGACCTGAGTGCTGTGTGTGTTGCTCTCAAAATTGGTATGAGCCAAGATAGAAAAATTATCAGCATGCATGCAACAGAAAAAATCACATTGAATGGTTGAAAGGCATGCCAAATCAAACTGTTACCTTTCAATAAAAACTTGTTTTTATCATTGAAAGCTCTGTATGTTTTCCTTTTAAGACAGTGTATGCACCCTAGATAAGGCCCATTGAATCAATGGAACCTGCCTACATGTTCATTCACTGTTCAGCAGTTGATTGAATGTGTCTTCCCTAGTTGGGAAGAACCAACAAGAATTTATTTATTTGTATTTTATTTATTTTATTTGATGTATATGTGGCTTTTCTCCCATATGGCTGAAAAGATGAGTGGTTTTGGCTCAGGGTGACCAGACTTGGTCCTCCCTTTCCTGGACCTATCCTCCCTTTCAGCTTCCTCTCCAGGAGGCTGTCCAAAACATCTTGCATTTTGAACAGGGCTGAGAAGGATGGATTTAATATTTATATGAGTGGGTTTTTTATTTTTTATTTTTTTGTTTTGAACTTTTATTTGGTCAGGCCCTCCATTTTTCCCTTGTGTGTTTCCCCCTAGAAGTCCCACCCCTACAAGCCCCATCCCTGGAAGCCCCTCCCCTGGCACTCAGTGACACCCATTGTGGGAATGCCACTGAGTTTGGGCACTCGGTCTCTGAAAGGTTTGCTATCACTGCTTTAGGTGGAATCCACCTAAATCTAAACACCTTTTCTTGGAAGGAAAAGATGTTAATGTGTCCACACACCTGTGTACTATCAAACCTGCCTAAACCAAGACAAAAACAACCAGAATTGGCCCTGCCTCTGTGATAGTGGGGAAATCTGCTCTCTGCTCAGTTCCTGTTTCTCTCAAAGATCTTACAATAGATGTCACAAAGAACTCCTGACCATGTGCTTTGCACGCTACTAAATTGTAGGGTAAGGCCATATGGTATAAATTTACCTTATAAAGATGTTCCCCATCTCTTTCTTTCTTTCACACACACACACAAAAAAATCAATTTAAAAGAATAACTTTGTAAAAGAAAAGAAACCCTAGTAATAATACAATAGTAATACAGGTTTTGGTATATTATATAGTGTTGTGTGTTATTGTTTATGTTGATTATACAGTTGCCCCTCTGTTTTTGTAGGGGATCCATTCCGGACCCCCTACCCTGTGTGAAAATGGAAAACTACAAATATTCAAGCTCCATAGGCTTGAATGGGGTGCGTGCCCACAGGTGTCCCCTTCCATTTGCTGCCCATGAATGAGCAAGGGATGCAGACTTCAAATCTGCAAAAACAGAGGGGCAACTGTATATGTCATCCTTTGGTGAAAATGGCGTTATAAATAAATATTAGTAGTAGTAGCAGTAGTAATGATAATAAGGGGCTTTTACATTTTTCAGAAAGTGAAACCAGACTAAATATAATGGTACAAATATAATGGTAAGAGAAGAGTATGGGTTTGTTTGTTTTAATGAAAGTGTGTGGAGCATGCCAGGTAATGATAACAACATAGAGACCTGAACCCTGTATGTCATTAAGTGGCATGTTCTAGAATCATGTTGTTTTTTTAATAACTGATAAGAGTAGATCCATTCAGTCATTGGGATTCAATGATGTGTTGACTCACCATTCAACAACTGATTGAATATGTCTGCTCTAGATGGGACTAACCGACACAATGTCAGTTAGAGTGTGTTGCCACATTTCTTCTAACTTTGCCAGAAGATAAGGATTGATCTGTTTTTTGTTGTTGTTGTTGTTGCAGTTGTTGTTGCTCTTTCAGATGTAGGAAGATTGATGGAAATGTTGATTTAAAAAAGGTTATCATTACTTATTGAACAAATTAATGCAAGGGGAAAATAAATTGGAAATACCTGTGTTAGAGCTTAGAAGTAATAAATGAGAAACCATGTAATCACAATTAACTAGTTTCTTTTTGGAGTAATGATGATGTAAGGAAGTTACATTTAACTAGTAGTCCAATCAATGGGTAAGTTGCATTAGTGGGGTAAGTTTTTCTAGTTGTTTCAAACACTATTTTTAAGAACATTTTAAAACATTTTAAAGGCATTTTGACTGGATTTTTTTCAAATTTTATGCAGCTCTTATCAGTCTCATTTTTTCTATCGAAGATAACCAAAAAAAGTAATGGACAGTAATGTAATGAGTTGCTTTGCTCCTCACTGTAATGTTTAACAATAAATGGGTTGTCTTCCAAACACTTTAATTAGTAATAGGAAAGGATTGTTTTTAAAAAGTAACTTTCCAAGTTCTTATCTCTGTGTGGGAATTTTCATACTGTGAAAATACCACTAACGGTATGTGCCATACTCAGCTTGTAAACCCATTAGGTCTACTCTTTCTTTTCCTTTAGGTCTACTCTTACTTTCCCTTTCCTCTTCACTCATCCATCTCAAACTCTTTCATTCATACTGAAGTTTCTCTGCCTCCATCCTGGTGCTTATTTCCATTACCTAATTTGCCATAACCCCACCTTTACCTGGAATTAAGGATATAATTTTTCACTTACCTCATTCTCACACAGAAGAATAAAGAATGTGAAGTTTTCTCTCTACTGGAAGACTTTATGAGAGATTGTGCCAAAGGCAATGTTTTCACATAACAACAAACTGCCAAAAAATAAATAAATCTCACAACAGTAGAATGTATTTTTCCTATGGGTTGTCACAGTGTGACAGGGTATGCTCTTTCTTTGAGGATGAGAAAATTTGCAAGCATTTGTTATGTCTCTACTGAGCATCAGGGGTTTCTTTTTTGATTGCTGTATTCCATGAATCTATAGATTTGGCGATTTGTAGTCATGCTTCCTGCTTTCGTGTGAGGTGCTCTTTGTTGGGGTGAGGTTTATGTTTATATTTATTTATATCCTTGCTTTCTCCCAGTCCTGGGACTCAAGGTATCTCATAAAAATTGAACCAGATCTAGTTAAAAGTTGTCATCAATAAAACATACACAATGTTAACATATAATTAAAATATCAATGAATTAAAAACAATTTTAAAATATAGTTTGAGCATCCCTTATCTGAAATGCTTGTAACCAGAAGTGTTCCATATTTAGGATTTTTTTTGGGGGGGGGAGTTTGGAATACCTGTATTTGTATATAAATAAGGAGACAAATAAAGCTGGAGAGAGACCGAGGATCTGTGAAATGACAGGAGGTGTGGATTCCCACCATTTCACAGATCCTCACATCTCTCTCTCTAGCTGCATCTCTTCAGCCTTGCAAATATATTACAGGTACGTACTATGCTGTTTGTGTTGTAACTCAAAAAGTTTTGGATTTTTGTGTACTTTGGATGTTGAAATTCCAGATAAGGGATACTCAATCTGTATATCTTTCCTCTGAGATGCTCACTTATTACAGAAGACTCTGGTGGTAACTTCATTCTCTGGTGGTAACTTCATTCTGCTAGATGGACTTTGAGACTGGAAATAAATTTGAACTAGGGAAAATTGTCTATTGCCTGCTTTACGGGTGCTTCATATAAGCTGTCTCCAACTTAAGACCTGGTATTTTTCTATCAGATTTAGTTCCACTGTCAGCTTTCAATGTTTCTAGCTGTTGATAAATGTGAATATAGTCTTCAACATGAATTGGAAAAGGCTACTGAAAATTCTAGAAGAGTAACTGTGGTCCAAAACAAACTGCAGAAATAATCCAGTTTGAGACCACTTTAACTGCCCTGGATGAGTGGTAGGGAATCCTTGGAATTGTAGTTTATTGTGGCATCAGAGCTCTCTGACGGAGAAGGCTCAATATTTCACGAAACTACAGTTCCCAGCATTTTAATTGCCTAGCATTGAGCCAGGGCACTTAAAAAGCTCTCAAACTGGATTATTTGTGCAGTATGTTTGGGACCTAAGTAAGTTTTACTTAATGGGGCATAAAACAGTGATGCTCTGAATAGTTCCTTTTCTCCTTCTGGTGATTAGCCAAGGTAAAAAAACAGTTTTATGGTTTATAGAAGACAAAGCATCAGCTTTTCTTGCACAGAATAGTGAGTTTTTATTTCCTATTTTTAGTTAAGATTACAAAAAGCAGCCCTGTAACCACCTAGGAGCAATTCTGGCTGCTGTTAACATCAAGGTTTTAATGTTTACTCATCATCATCACAGATACATAATTGATACATATCCTTTGGAAGTGTGTCTGTGTGTGTGTTGTGTAGTAACAGCAAGATATATTAGGCAGGTTGAAGAATCTCTTAACTTGGTTTAATTTTAAGATGATTCTTAAATTAGACTTCAAGGAGAATGCTAGCATTAGCAAAAACACTGACATAGAAGAATCTTGTACTATTCCTTCCTTATGATCAAAATAATGGGTTAGATCCAGGATCTTCCTTCCTTATGATCAAAAGTATTCATCCTGTTCAGAAGAAATTCTTAACCTTCTGTGTTGCATGTTCAGGGGGCTGGAGAACTGGTCTGGAGAGGAGGCATTTCTTTTTTATTTTATTTTATTTTATTTTATTGCAAAAGGAGAGTGTGAAGAAGTCAACTTCCACTAGCTCAGCTGCAGTTCCTTAAGTCTGGATCCAGCTCTGTAAAGCAAGAGTGGAAAATACAACCTAGACCTTCCAGATGTTTTGGACTACAGGTCCTATGATTCCTTAGAATTGGCATAGTAGCTAGCACTGATGGAAAACATCGAGGCAAGAGTCAAAGGTACCTCACCCTGGAATTCAGTAAATACAATACATTATGTTGTTGCCCAATCAAGATCTATTGTCATACAACTTGTGTTCCTTTAAATATGGCTTGTGCAATACTAGGGTCCTGTTCTTCCATGAACATTCACCATTTGATGATATATCCATTTTAAAAAGCTGTAATAAGCATCAAGGAAAAAGTTTCCTGTCATATCAGATACATTACTTTTCAATGATTGGTTCAGATAACCAGATAGCACAAGTGATGTAGATGTATTTATGAATCAGCTGAAGACAGGCTTCTCTGGAATTAGTGTGGGTTGAAATCGCCTCTCTTTCTGATATTTTAATTATGCATCAGGAACACAAAATGTTTCCACATGGTCTTTAATGTGTTTTCCCGCTTTCTACATACTTGTGAAGGTTCAGGAGTGTCTACAGTTATTACCTACAATTATCTTTTTAGATGTAACTGCTATTTTTGGTTATTAGTTTCCACCAGTCAGATTGAGGACAATTTGCCCCCTTATAATCAATTCTTTCCCCACAAAGGCCTGCTAACCACATCCACTTAATTCTCATATGTAGATGGCTGAGCAATTTTTCTCTCTCCATCTGATAAGGCAGCTGGGCTGAATGCATGAAATATTTAATTTTTATTGTTTCCCTTGCTACATTTTTATTATGGTCTCTATTTTTATTATGGTCTCTAATATTTTATGAACATTGCTATTCCTGGTTTTAAACATTTTTAATGACATTTCTTTTTCAATAGATTGTCTTAAGAATCAGTGTAGTTGTTTGGGGGTATTTTGCTTACATTATTACATGGTCTGAGTGTTGACCAATGTCAACACTCAGACCATGTAATAATGTAAGCAAAACAATGTTGGTGTGGCCATTAGCTTTAGGAATAGTTTTGTGCTTGTGAGAGTATCTGTGGAGATGGAGTAGTGGGGTTTAGGGAACTCTCCCCAGTAAAGGCTGCAACACAGCCAGCTTTAAACAGGATGGAGCCCTGCCTTGATCCTTTAAACATTCACCACTCTGCTTATGAACTCAGCCGATTCCACTCTGGATGATTTTATATGACAGGAAGGGCACAAGTCCTGAATGCATGCGGTGGATCTCCAGAAAACCTGGCCCTATCCTCAAGTTGTACAAAATGAAATGTGTCCAGCAATCAGCTTCAAGGTTTGCTCTTAGCCAGGGATATGGACATTTGTCAGCCATGTTGCTGTATTTCTCACTGTTTCAGCAGCATTCTTATTTCAGCCATGTTTCATATTGATTTGCAAGATTTTATTTTCTTTCTTGACTTAAACCCAGTATTATTTTTCTGAACATTTGTTTAACATGTACACTTTTTTTGCCTTATAATATACACATTTATATACCCTTCTGACTAAAGTGCATTTGTGGGCATTTTTTAAAAAAATGCTTGCATAATTTTGTGCACATTTCCTCTCTCTGAAATATTTTGCAAGCCTTGCAAACACAGATTTCTGCGGGAAAACATGTTCCATTTTATGGCATATGAACTGGGTGTCTTCATACAAAAATACGAACTCAACACATTGCTTTTTGCTCCTAATGCTATCCCAGCATTATCTCAGAATTCAGAAATAGATCATTTAGAGATCCATTAAACCAGAACTACAGTATTACATGGTTTCTTGCTAGGTGGTAACCATAATGAACTTTTATCCCTCTTCTAAAGGGATTAGCTAGAGTTGAAACTTGTGTATCCTATAATAGATGTATTTTGTACTCGGCTGTTTATATCTAAATATATAACATCTTGTGAGAACTGACCTAGGATTCTTGACAAAGTCAAGAGTTTAGTAATTCATTTTGCCATTCCAGCAAATTTATTCAGAAAAGACAGAGGTTTTACTTTTGTTGAAAGCCTCTTCCTTATAATTAATTAAAATTCTTTACTTAAAAATATTTATCCAAACCCTAGATATATGACATTGCCCTGAGATCTAGATCTTCTGTATCTTGTTATGCAGAGGGAGAAGTTACCTTCCACTGAGACTTTTCATTAGTGTTGCAATAGCCTCCTCCATGGAAAAATGGAGTGAAATGCATTAATTCTTCATGCACGGTGTGATAACAAAACAATAACAGAGATTATCACATGAGCCCCTGTACTTGCCATGATCCCATTAAGGAAAGGAATCACATACACACCAGCTTGGGAACAGTCCCTATTGCACATGTCTGCAATCACTGCAGCAGCCATTACCAGTCTGGGACTGTCGTTCTCAGCATGCTCCTTAACCCCATCTCCCTGCCCTATTGCTTTACCTGCATACCTTTCAATTTTTAATTTTAATTTTTCTTTTTTTGACACAACCAAGGCTTTACGGCAATGAGATTTAGGTGGGAGAGGGAGAAAATAAAAGAACATTAAAAAAAAGAAAACACTCTGCTTATAAATAGGAGAGGGGAGTTGGGAGTGTGGGAGAGGAGGAAACTGACATCATGTGACTGCCCAATAATGGGACTGCAATCCAGATGTTGTCACACACAAATCTAATGCTGCAGCAGCAATATTGGCAGCAATTGTCAGGGAAAGAACATCAGTGAAAAGGTATGCGATAGTTACGGATGGAGGACAGACCATTTGCGGCTCACTACAGTGTCATCTGTTTGACCTAGTCTGCTTTACATAAGGTTTGACCTAGTCTGCTTTAATTCTACTTTTTAGTCTCGTATGATAGTCTCCTACACCTGTGATGGCTTTATTTTTCCATCTGTGTTCCATATTCCATTGATCTAACCCGTAAACTGCTGGTTATCATCCAATGCATACTTCTTGTACTTTTAGCAGAATTTAAGGGAGACTATAATGAACAGAAGAATGATCACATGGAACAAATAGCCACAAACTTACAAGCAAAGAAATGTGTTTGTACTTGCTAATTTATTCTGAGTGGTACCAATGTTAGAACTTATGCTTACATTTAGCTTAGTCCTTAGTTTAGTCCATAGTTCTGGGTCATCTGTTTTTCAGCTTCTCAATATCTCATGTCCTTTTGTAGATTTTTGGTTTTAACAGAAGCATTCTCTTTTGCGGAGCTTGAAAGTTGCAATACCTGAGAGTAGCAAACACTGATGGCCAATATCTCATGCTGGGTTTGCTTTTTATCTGGCATATTTCATTCACAGTATCTAACAGTATCTGCCATCTTATGAACTTGCTGCCTCAAAATCAATGGCCTTCTCTGTATTACTCATTTTATGTTCTTTGGGGAGTTGTAGTTTTTCTATCTGTCAGAAAGAATCTAGGGATGCGCTGCTAGAGGTATATGCTTAGGTGCATCCTGGAAATCCTTTCTTTCCCTTAGAGGGAAAAGATGAATCTTGAGAGGATGATAGGCACAAAATTGCATCTGCTTAAATGTGGAGTACCTTGTATGGTTTCAATTGGCAACCAATCCTTGTTAGACTGAGAGACCGATAGAGAACTTTATTTTTTCTGAAGTTTGGCAGAATGAATCTATTGTGACAGGAACCATAGCACTAGGACATCTTGGTAGTTTGTGTCTCTTTGCAGATGCATGGATCAAGTTTATTTGTGGCACAAATGGATTTTTATTTGCTTCAGGCAATTTATATATTCTAGGTTGATCTACAGGGAATCATGCCTTAAGAATGACCTCTTTTTGCACTCAGCTATGCTGCTTGTAACTTACCTGCTTTCACTATTGACTCTTGAGCAAGCAGTTCAGCAGATGAAATCAAATCAGCTGTAAAGATGCATTGTTTTTCTGCCTCCTGAGGTTCTGTAGGTACATCTAGATTGCATCATATGGGCCACCCTTTCTCAACCTTTTTACCCTGAAGGAACACTTGAAATAATTTTCAGGTTTCAGGGAATCCCTGGATAAAAACTATTTTACAGCGATCCTCCCTCACAGATGTGCTGATGTGTCTGTGCACACCTAACTGCCATTGAATAATTTGGGACTTAAGCATCCATGTTTTTTGCCCTCTGTGGGGGTCCTGGAACTGAATTCTTGTGGATGGGAACAGACTACAATATCTATTAGTTGTTATTGTGTGCCTTCAAGTTATTTCCAATTTATTGCAATTCTAAGACAACCGTGTTATGGGGTTTTCTGCGACTGAGTGTATGTGACTTCCCCAAGGTCACCCACTGGTTTTCATGGCTGAGCAGGGATTCAAATCCTGGTCTCCAGAGACATAGGAGATTATCACACCAGCAAAAAAGACAGGGACATAGCAGGATGCTTCTGTCAATATCACACAATTTGGTAAAGATTATCATGTGACGTCGCATAATGTTGCAAATATCCTGTGAAAAAAGAGGAATTCTTGCACCACTTTTTATTCACGGGATTTTCTAGGCTTGTCTCTTGAAGACATGGGAGAGAACCTTCTTTATGGCTATGACTCTGAAGACCGGGATTCGATTCACAGCTCAGCAAGTCACAGACTCTCAGCCTCAGGGGAAGGCAATGGTAAACCTCCTCTAAACAAATCTTGACAAGAAAACCCAAAGATGGTTTGCCTTAGGGTCACCATAATTGGAAATAATTGGAAGACACAACAATATCAACAGCAATAACCTTTTAACTGGTCTGGGCAGCAGGATTTTTAATGGGTGTCTCATATCTTTTATTGTGTTTTGAATCTTTTAAAAACTGTTTTGCATTCATGTTTTAATTATATTGGTTATAAAATTGTTTTTAACTTTTTAACTTTATATTGTTTTAGCTACTTTGTTTTTCCTTCTATTGTAAACTGCTATGAGTCAGATTTTGAGAGAAAGACAGGGTATTAAATAAATAAAAAATTTCCTCCATATAAAGTTAGTGTATGTCAGTGGCAAAGCTAGGTTCAACTTTTTTTCTTAATATATGTGAGTTTTCTCCATTCTTCGGGTTGGGGGGAGTTTTGTATGTAGGAGTTAGGAAGCTTTTAGTCATGGAACACAATACACTGATAATAAAGTATATTCAAACATTATAATTGGATTGTGCTGAATAAATAAGCTAGCCTTGAGTTCAGTGTGACTCACTAATAGGCATATATAGGCATGCAGTCTTCCATTCCATCACTAGGCACATTATTCATACATAATTTCTCACTGAATTTAACTTTATTTCACATAATATACCTAGGATTCAAAGGGATATTATCTAACTGAAGAAGTAGGCTCAAGTCTACAAAAGCTTGTGCAACCAACTTGTTTCTTTCAGGAGCTTATCACACCGATAATAAAACTGGCTTACCTGAGCTATCTTAAAATTTAAAACAGGTGGCATCCTGATGTTATCAGAAGGATTTAGCTGCCAAAATTGCCACCTGGGTTCATCCTGGGTCCATCCCCACTCACAAGGGTGCCTCTTTTTGAAGCCAGGAGTTTTTTGGCTTAAGGAAATGGTCACCGGAGCAGCCCTGGCAGTGGGGCTGGACCCGGTTGGACCCGGGCAGCACCCAGGCAGTGGATTTGGTAGCTAAATCCTTCTGATAACATCAGGATGCCACCCATTTTAAATTTTAAGCAAGCTCAGGTAAGCCAGTTTTATTATCAGTGTGATAAAGTGGTCAGTCTCTATACCTAGAACTGTGACCCCCAACCCTGAGATCTATAGAAGTTGCTTTCATCCCAAGTCTTGTTCAGCTCATGCCAACGAGTCAAGATGGTTGGGTGATGGTTGGAGACATGGCTCTCTGTCCCACATTCTGAAAACAATTCTCCATGAAATTCTCCATTGTAATTTTCTGGCTTGATATGATTTGTGTGGGTGTAAGAATTGTCCTGGCTCACATGAACCCTACTGGGTGGAATTGCTTTGATTATTTTGTATACAACAGGATGTTGGTGTCAGAAATAAATAACTGTTGGGATGACTGCAGTGAATTCTGGATACAAAGCAAGCATACCATGCAAATTATAGCAATCTAATTCTTATCAAGAGGGACACAGTAGTGGTCAGTACTATTTTGCTGATGTAGTTGTCAACAGCTCACAGCAGCCTCTTTCAGCACAGGGGTGGTCTGATACTCTGCACATGATTAGAAATATTGTGTTTGAACTGACAGAATATTTTACGTTCAATTATAGAATCATAGAGTTGGAAGAGACCACAAGGGCCATCCAGCCCAGCCCCCTGCCATGCAGGAACTCACAATCAAAGCATCCCTGACAGATGGCCATCCAGCCTCTGTTTAAAGACCTCCAAAGAAGAAGACTCAACCACTCTCTGAGGCAGCGTGTTACACAGTTGAACACCTCTTACTATCAGGACATTCTTCCTAATGTTTAGATGGAATCTCTTTTCTTGTAGCTTGAATCCATTGCTCCAGGTCCTATTCTCTGGAGCAGAAGAAAACAAGATTGCTCCATCCTCAATGTGACATCCCTTCAAATACATAAACAAGGCTATCATATCGCCTCTTAACCATCTCTTCTCCAGGCTAAACACATCCAGCTCCCTAGGTATCTCCTTGTAAGGAATGGTTTCCAGACCCTTCACCATTTTGATTGCCGTCCTCAAGCCATGCCTCAGCTATTCAACATCCTTTTTGAATTGTGGTGCCCAGAATGGGATGCAGTATTCCAGGTGAGGCCTGACCAAAGCAGAATAGAGTGGCACTATTACTTCCCTTGATCTAGATACTGTACTTCTATTGATGCAGCCTAGAATTGCATTTGCCTTTTTAGGTGCTGCATCACACTGTTGACTCATGTTCAGCTTGTGGTCTACTAAGACTTCTAGATCCTTTCACATGTAATCTTGTTAAGCCAGGTGTCCCCCGTTCTATATCTGTGCCTTTCATTTTTTCTGCCTAAGTACAGTACCTTACATTTCTCCCTGTTGAAATTCATTTTGTTAGCTTTGGCCCAGCTTTCTAATCTTCTAAGATCATTTTGAATTTTGGTCCTCTCCTCTGGGGTATTAGCTCCTTCTAATTTGATGTCACCTACATACAGATTTGATAAGCATGTCCTCTCTCCCTTCATCCAAGTCATTGATAAAGATGTTGAATAGCATGTTCATATATATGTTCAAATAGACAGAGTGCATCAGGCTTCTGCAGAGTTTCCTTTCTTCTGTATCTCTCCCCAGAAGAGGGTTTTGGGGACAAAAAATGTATCTGTCTGGTCTTAACAGCTGCATCAGCAATCCTATGGACTGTAAATTGGTTCTGAGTATGTAATGAATCCTTTTTGTAGGTCAAGGAAATATGAAAGCTAAACATCTCAATGTCTGGGTAAGAGGACTTTACCATTCAAGATGGTTTTTGAGTTCCATAACCCAAAAGTAAGCACTTCCCATGCCTCACCCCCATTTTTTTAGTTTAAAGACTGACATCTACAGAAGTTGTGGGAACTTATAACTTCTTGCTGAAAGTATTCAGTGCTTGTTAATTACAAGAGTCTCCAAATGGGTTATACTTATTACAATACCATTTGTGTTTTACATGATTCTAGTGAGCCCACAAAGGTAAACTATAGGAATATAATGGAAAATTATCTATGGACATATTGATAATACTATCTTCTAAGGTGACTGGCTGGGGTTTGCTGCATTAAGAGACATCAAGAGGCAAGCTTCAGCTCATGTTATTCCAGCTTCGTTGGGTTTTTCAGTACAGACAGAGCCATGCATACTTCTCTCTGTGTATTTTTTATGAACCACGAACTCAGAGACAAAATAAATGTCTTATGCCTGGGAAGAGAAAGTTAATAATTTCAGTTCAATAATAATAATAATAAATTTTATTTGTAACCCGCCCCTCTGCAGAGCAATCGGGGCGGCATACAGCAAGATAAAATACAACAATTAAAATCCAAATTCTTATTCCCTCCACCCACTACCCTCCCCCTTAAAACAGTATTAAACCTGATAAGATTAAAATCTATGTATAACAAATATAAAATATTAAAAGAACAACAACAAGATGCCTCCCTTGGTAGAGAGACCAGGGATAAGTGGCTCCAATATACATATCCCTATAGAAAGTTATTCTGGGAAGGCCTGCCGGAAAAGCTCCGTCTTGACTGCTTTCTTAAAAGTAGTAAGTGATGTAATAAGATGTATCTGATCCGGCAGGCCATACCACAGTTTAGGGGCAGTAACTGAAAATGCCCTTTGGGAAGTCTGCATGAGCCTCACTTTTGGTTGGAAAAGCAGATTTTTCCCCGCTGAACGAAGGGCACGGGGGGGATCATACGGGAGGAGGCGGTCCCTAAGATAGGATGGACCCAGGCCATGTAGGGCTTTAAAGGTCAAAACCAACACCTTGTACTGTGCCTGGAAACTAATTGGCAGCCAGTGGAGGGATTTCAGTACTGGAGATATGTGCTCCCTCGTAGATGTACCGGTAATTAATCTGGCTGCCATGTTTTGCACCAACTGAAGTTTCCGGGTTAGGCACAAGGGTAGCCCCATGTAGAGTGCATTGCAGTAATCTAATCGTGAGGTTACCAGCGTGTGCACCACAGTTTCCAGGTCTTTCCTGTCCAGGTATGGGCGCAGCTGGCATATCAGCCGAAGCTGATAACAGGCACTCCTGACTGTCGCATTCACCTGATTAGCCATGTGAAGCGACGAGTCAAGGAGTACCCCCAGACTACGCACATGGTCCTTGGAGGAGAGTGTGACCCCATCCAGGACTGGGGGCTGTAATCCCGAACCTGGGTTCGGACCTGTAACCGTGAGCACCTCCGTTTTGTCTGGATTCAACTTCAATTTGTTTTTCCTCATCCAATCCATTACTGCTCTAAGACAGTCATTGAGAGGAGAGACGCCATTAGAGGTCTGAGACAATGATTTGGTCATGGCGAAGTAAATCTGGGTGTCGTCAGCGTACTGAAGACACCGTGCTCCATGCCTCTGAATGATCTCACCCAGCGGCTTCATATAAATGTTAAATAACATCGGAGACAGGATGGCGCCCTGAGGGACGCCACAATTAAGCTCCTTTTTAGAAGAGCAACTGTCCCCGAGCCTCACTCTCTGGGATCTGCCAGAGAGGAAGGAACGGAACCACTGCAATGCAGTGCCTCCAATTCCTAACTCTCTCAGCCGATCCAAGAGAATGGCATGATCTATGGTGTCAAAGGCCGCTGAGAGATCCAAGAGCACCAGCAGGGTCACACTACCCCTGTCGATGCTCAAGCGGAGGTCATCGGTCAGAGTAACCATGGCAGTCTCAACTCCAAATCCCGCCCTAAAGCCAGTTTGAAATGGATCGAGATAATCGGTTTCATCCAAGATAGCTTGGAGCTGGGAGGCAACTGCCTTCTCGATCACCTTGCTTAAGAATGGCAGCAAGGAGACTGGTCTATAGTTGTTTCTGTCCAGGGGATCCAGGGAGGGCTTTTTTAGGAGTGGCCTAACTGCCGCCTCCTTCAAACAAGATGGTACAGTGCCCTTCCCGAGGGACACGTTGATCGTGTCCCGAAGGAACACCCTCAATGCGTCCCCACCCTGGACAACCAGCCATGATGGACAAGGATTGAGAGGGCAAGTTGTCTTCCTCATACTTCCAAGCAACTTGTCCACGTCCTCGGTACTCACAAATTGAAATTGATCCAGTAAATTGCCATCAACGGAGTTACTGGACGCCTCGTCTACAGATTCTGCCAAAATGCTGGTGTCCAAGTCAGCTCTTATTCGAGAGATTTTTATCTGCAAAGTGAATATTAAATGCCTCACAGCAGGCTGTCGTTGGGTTAAGTAGAGGATTCGGCGCAGGAGGTATCTGTGTCAAGTCCCCCACCACCCTAAACAACACTGCCGGGCGAGACTCTGCAGATGCGATACGTGCAGAACAGAAAGCTTTCTGCGCTGCACGTAAAGCCTCCCTATAGGAATCAAGATGCTTCCTAAGGCGAGTTCTGTCGGATAAGAGACGAGTCTTTCGCCATTCGCACTCCAGTTGTTGTCCAACCCGCTTCATCCTTCTAAGCTCTTCTGTGTACCATGGCTTCCGATTTGAAGCGGGGTGGAAAGGACGCCTGGGAGAGATCGTGTCGATCGCCTTGGTAAGATCCGTGTTCCACGTATTAACCAAAGCTTCAACAGAATCACCGGCATTACTCACCATTAAACCCTCTAGGGTTTTCTGGAAACCAATGGGTTCCATTAGCCTTTGAGGGCGGACCATTCTAATGGGTCCACCACCCCCGAGAGGGCGGACAATAGCCTTTAGTTCCGCCTTGATCAGAAAATGATCCGTCCATGACAATGCGGAGGTTTTTGTAACCTCCGCCCACGAATATTCCTGCTCTGTACTAAAGACCGCATCGAGGGTATGACCAGCACAATGTGTGGGCCCGTTGACCAACTGAACTTCCAAGCCGCGCCAGTTAGATCTTGTGAACTGGTTTCGAGTGGGATGTTGAAATCGCCCAGGACCAAAAGTCTGGGCGATTCCAACAGCAACTCAGAAACCAGGGCAGTCAGCTCGGTTAGGGAATCTGTTAAGCAACGGGGTGGCCGGTATACCAACAGAATCCCCAAACTATCCCTGGTCTTCAGGCTAAGGTACATACACTCGATGTGCGTCGTTTTCCGGATAGGCTTCCTGATCAGGGTTAAGGTGTTTTTATGGACCAAGGCTATGCCAACCCCCCCCCCCCCGCCCACTTTCTCTCACCTGCTCACTGACTGAGTACCCAGCCGGGAGAGCCTGCCCCCATGTTGCAGAGCTAGCATCCCCCAGCCAGGTCTCAGTGAAACAAGCCAGGTCGGCCATCTCATCCACTAATAAATCATGGATGATGTGGGTCTTATTCTTGACCGACCTGGCATTGCAGAGGAGCAGGTTGAGAGTCAGTGGAATGGTGAATTTGCTCTCCAACCTATATTGGGAAACAGAATCAACTGAAGAAGGGATAGATAGTAAACATCGATCCCTTCTTCTTTTGGAACATTTGTTGAGCCTGTTGCTGCCATATCTTCCCCGCCCCCTACCACCTGAATATCTGCCCCCAGCTTAAGATCAAGCCCAAAACAACCTGGAAAGAGCCCACTAATATGTGGCCTTGGGAGGGAGGCAAGCGGTCCGCAATCCAGAGCCAGGAATGCTGCTGTGTTGGGGAAAAAGTCTTGGGCCTGCTAAGCACCGCCCACTTCCCCACTGAGGAGATGGTGCCTGGGCAGGGTTTTTATCCCCAGCCCAGTCCTCTGCAGCCTTGGACTCAGGTGCTGCTGGTAAGCACCAGTGGGAGGGGGGAGGGATGTCTCCAGGCGAGGCCCCACGTCCTCCAAACATCCTCCGCAGTTCAAGGTCTGAACTGTTCAACCATTCTGGGAATATTGCAGGTAATCTCATGGTTGGATGCGCTTTTTGGGGGGAAGGGGCTCATAAAACCACCTGGTGGGGTTTTTATTGATGTCGACCAGAAGCCATTTTTCTCTGTAGCCCAGTATTTTTCGTTTTTAGTCAGTGCAAAGTGCTTTTAAACCGTCCTAAAAAAATTGGTTGGTTTTCTTCTTTAGATGTATGGATCTTAATTGACTCTTAATTTTAACTGAACAGAGTGCCTTGAAGGGATTCTCCCACATCTCGGTGTCTGTTTGTGTTAGCATTCTGGGGAGTTGAATAATTAGGTGTTGACTAAAAATCATCAGTAGAGGCTTGCTGGATGGCATTTAATCTTGTTAGAATGAAGACTATTTCTTAAGAAGAATGAAAGATTCATGTGTGATATCTCTATTTGGGCCACTAGGAAAAAGGGGACTTCCTTTTCCCAGGTCCATGCTAGAGGAATTCAGGCAGGGGTGGGTTATGGAGTCAATTTGTTTAATTGCAGGTGAGCCTGTAAAAAGACTGCAGGCCACAAGACTTTAAAAGGAAGGTCCAGGAAAGATCCTAGTACTTGCCCCATCGTTTGCCTCTTTTTAACACAGGATTTTCTTTATTCAGCCTATTTATTTTGTAACATTTATAGCCTGTGTCTCCAGCAGATTAATCAAGGTATCAAACACTTAAATATAATACATAGCAATTAAAATAAAAGCAGATAAAAATATAAAAAGGCAATTCCTTAAAACACTTTAAAATGCCAGTTAAAACATGGAACAGCTAAGGAATGCTCCTTAACATAGTAGCCTCTCTGAATCAGGTTAGTGGTAGCCAACTTCAGTATGCAAGGACCATTGTGTTATCCGCACACTGATTCAGGAGCCAGAAGAATGTTTGACTGCATAGGTGTGATGCTGTTTAAATAACATAGTTATTAATTAGTATTGATTTAGGAGTTATACTACGAGTAAAATGGGCCTTTGGTATCTGCTGAGGTTTGATATCCTGTGGATATCAAAATCCATGGATGCTCTTGTCACATGATCCACAGCAATATAGTAAAATGGTGTCCCTTATATAAAATGGCAAAATCAAGGTTTGCTTCTTCGAATTTTGAGTGTGTGTGTGGACTATTTTCAAACTGTGGATAGTGGAATCCATGATTGCAGAATCCGTGGATACACAGGGCTAACCGTATACATACATTCTTATAGAACATAAAGTCAATTGATGAGCTGCATGAGATAGCCAAGCAAAGTAATGTATCTGAAATCCACATAATGAGTTATTATGTCTCCCAATCACTATGGTTAAGTTCATTTTAACTCAGGGATAGGCAACCTTTCCCCTTTAAGAGCTGAGGGACTTCAGCTCCCAGAAGCCTCAGCCATGTTGGCCAATAGACCCATGTTGGCCAATAGCTCCTGGGATTCTGGGAGCTGAAATCCCTTGGCCCTTAAAGGGGAAAGGTTGCCTACCCCTGTTTTAACTACTAAGTCCAGATAGGGACTGCTTCTGCACTACATAAATAATTTAGCTTGACACCACTTTAACTGCCATGGCTCAATGCTATGGGAACCTGGGATTCATAGTTTGGTGAGGCATTAGAGCTCTGATAGTGAAGGCGAAATATCTAACAAAACTCCAATCCCAGAATTCCATTGCATTGAGCTATGGCAGTTAAAGCAGTGTCAAACTGCTTTATTTCTACAGTGCAGATGCAACCTAAGTGAGAGAGAGAATATTTATTTGTGGAATAAGTCACAACATTTGATTGTCTTTTTTTTTAAACAAAACAAAACATTCCTTCAGGCATCCCTTCAGCATCTTCAGGCATGAAGTATCATCAGGCATTGGCATCCAGTGCTTCCCCCGCCCCCACCTGCTCTTTCCTGCATTAGTGCAAGGAGCAAGGATTATTGGTTTGGCCCTTCGCCTTTGCCACACAGATGCCAAATGCCACCATCATCCAGGGTCAAAGCTAGAGGAAGTGGATTTGCAGATGATTGTACCATCTCTGCAGCTTTCAAGTTGGTTAAAAGGCTGGCCATTGACATACCTACATGGTGAGCATGTTTGTTGAAGCTTGATGAATGATCAAATGCATATGTTGGTGGTTTTTATAGAATGACCTCTGTTATCTGAGGCTCAAGTAGCCTCACTGGCATGGAGTGCTTTTTATAGTTGGTCCAATTATCTATGCCCTGCTAACACTGAGTTTTGATCACAGTAATATGTTCCAGAGAGAGTTTCCTTTGGTGACAGTTCGGAAACACAAGCTGGCTTGGAATGTTATGTCCAGACTATGCCAAGCAATGAAATCTTATTTTGCCTGATTTGAAATGTCTTTTGGCTTCCATTTCAGGCTCACCTTGAGTTTTAACTTTTTTTAAAATTAAAAAAAAATTATTATACAAATTATAACAGTAAAACACAAACCCAAAATACAAAGAGCCACTTCATAATAATCATATTAACTATTATCAATGGTCTTCTAGATCTGCTATTGAAAGAGGAGAATATCAATTGTGTATATCTAAAAAACTTGTTGTCCACGTGGGGGTATCTAGAATAACAAAATTCTTATCACCTGGCTGCTTGAGAGGCTGTAAAGAGGTGGCACATACCTACATATGTGAGTATAATGCCCTAAGATAAAACAATTTTGGACAGAGGTCCTGGATATTATATTTAGTATAACACTTCAAAAAATTGACTTCTGTCAAGCCCTTTTATTGCTATCTTTATATGTTAGGAATAACAGCAGGTTGGAATTTAGGGCTTTGATTATCTTTCTAATATCAGCAGCCAGGATGGAAGTGGTCAAGAACTGGCAGACAGGAAATCTATTTTTGGCTGACTGTTGGACAAGGGTTTGGGATAATTGGCTATCTGAAAAACTTTTCTGTCAAATGAAAATCCACAAAGGACATAAAACCAGGGAAACATTCCAGGAAGAATGGCAAATTTTTATTGAATATTCCACAGACAACAAGGACAATTGAGTTTTAACTTCTAAAGTTAGTGTGAGATGGAGGACTTTACCTCAGTGGGGATCCTGCACCAGGTGTCACCTGGTGCAGGGGTGGGACTTCCGGATTACGGGACTTCTGGAGCTGGATAAGCACCTGTGTGAGCAGGGGCCACACCACACAGGCTGTAGAAATGGTCACCCACTGCCCACCCAGGCCGGAGACTTCTCTGAGGCTTTGAGCCCCCCCCCCCCAGGCCCAGAGTGGCACCCACATAGCCACAAGGGGCACCTGCGTGGGCCCAAGGAGCTCCTGTGGGGGGTAGGGGCCAGCTGAGTGTCACTCCCACTTCTGGGTTTCACCCCCCCTTCTGGGGTGTCACCCGGTGCAGTCCACACCCCCTGCAAACCCCCCCCCCCCCAGTGATGCTACTACTTCACCTCTTGTTCTTCTCTGGGCGCCTTACTTTCTGAGGTTACATCCATGGAGAGTCTTTTCATGATTTTGAAACATTCCACATATCAGTTTTGGAATGCCCTTTCCAGCTGCTGTTTGTCACTGACATTAATGTATTTTAAGCACCAAGTAAATTATTTTTTACTGTCCCAGTTATTAGCTATTTTGCAAGTTCTTCATTATTTTTAAAGCTTTATCTTGTTTTTTGTATGTTAAAATCAAGTTTGGGGGGTTGCAGACTGCCAGAAATAGTGTGAATTCAGTCCACTTTTAGGGTTAGGGTTAGTGCTACGGAATCATGGGAACTGTTATTTTTCTGAGACATTGAGCCTTCTCTGTCAGACAACTCTGATGCCACAATAAAATACAGTTCCCATGGTTCCCTAACTCTAACCCTAACCCTAAAAGTGGACTGAATTCACACTATTTCTGGCAGTCTGCAACCCCCCTTTGATAGATATTGTGTAGAGAAGTCTTTCCTGTTGTTAGTTCTGCATGCTTTTATTTTTATTATTGTACATTTTAGTTTTTATAGTCCATGGCCTAAATCCAATATGTAGTGAACCTTAATTAGACCCTTTGAATCAGTAGGAGCTTATGTCAGTTCAGTTGATATGAAGTTTATGAACAGTATTTGTTAGCCACTCTGGGAACACTTTTAAGGAGTGTGTGCTTATTACATGCAACAATAAAGAAGTACTTTCTGGCTCTCAATGCAACCTACAGGCTATTAGTAAGAGTTACTCTTTGGCTTCCCCTTTCCATGGAAGCCCAAGGCACAAGTCCACCAAGCCTACAAAGACATCTGTGATCTCATAGGAATGAAGGCATATTGGATTGCAAAAGAGGGATCCTTGTTGAGATGCTAATGGACTTTAAATTTCCTGGTCTTTGCAAATCTCCCAATAGCCACATGGCCAGAAAGAGGAGGGGCAAGCCTGCAATAGATGCCTTCCACTTACCATCTTAACTAAGGACAGAAACATCAAAATGCATCTAACATCTCCAATTTTTTGGTCTGTAACATCATGCCTGATAAAGAAGCCAGTGGAGCTTCAAAAGCTTGCAACAAATATTGTAGTGTCTGCTGTTAGAATCCAATCTTGTGATAATTCAAGCAGAGTCCAGTCTCATATGAAATGATAAGTTTATTCATCCATGAGCTATTGAGCACAGCCTGTCCCAGGAGAGTGAGATGAGGAAGACTAATGAATCTCTCTGCAACCCTCTTAATAGTATAAATATACTACAGCTGATACCAGTAAGAGTTGTGTCTTAAAGGTACCTTACATCACAGTATATTGTGCATTTTGGTTGGCCAATAAAGGTATCACTGTTTGGTGGATTTTTGTTTGAATCAAACCATGGAGAGTGGAAGTGGGACCAGCTATGAATTTGTTGTGTACAATGCAATACATCTTGTGTATTTCTGTGCACTGCCTTATCTCTCCTGTTTTTGCTTCACTGAATAAGAGCCATGAGTGATAAGCCATACAGCCCAGAGTCTTCTGTGTCCCTCTACGTTCCAGGCTAGGGTGGCCATATAGAAAATAGAACAGTGTTCCTGTAACTTTAAAAGTTATGTGGAAAAAGGGAATTCCAACAGGTGTACTTACATGACAAGCTTTGTCTATGAAATTTCCCTCATTGATACAGATGTATAGGAGTCCTGTCCCATCTCTCATGTAGTCTTCTTATTCTAGGACTACAACATGGTTGGGCAGGATTGGCCTCTTGGTAGTCAGTCTGCCCTGTTTTAGTGGTATAGCTACATCCTGCACCAAGCTTAGATTTTTCTGTCACACCTAATGCCCTTTGTGCCAAAAACATTTAGTATGATGGCATGGCAGTGCCACTAGATTAGTCCAGGGAACAGGATAGAAGGGAAAGCATATGCTTCAACTGTTCTGATTTGTCAAGGACACTCCTGATTAATCCTCTGTTGTCCCACTTTTTCAGCTGCTTTTAAAATGTCCCTGTTTCTCGCTTCTCCTCTCACATCCCGTCCTTTACTTCTATTGCTGTACACTGAGTTCAAAGTGCAAAAGTAGTTTGCACTCAACTAATTCAAGAGGATGGAGAGGGAAGGAGCCCTTCCCTATAGAGTGAGGCAAAAGGAATCTGCCTGAGCCTTTCTGGTTTGTGTGTTCTTCGTCCATAATAACGTTGCCATCTTGAGCACATTCTGATACAGGCATTGCTTGGCCACTTGATTGTGCCCCGATTGTTTTTAACAGAGGGGCGGGGTATAAATAAAATTTATTATTGTTATTGTTATCTGTGAACTGTTGGAGGGTTTGAGAAAGAGATCTGTTCTTGACTTGTTGCCATGTTTTAGAGCAGAGAGATGTAGCATTTCTTCATATCTAATGATGCATCTTCAGCAGAGGATTCATTTTGGTTATCAGCTTTCTTTGGGCTTCATTTTTTCCTTTCCTCTGCTCCCCAATCTTTTCATCTCCAGAAGCTTTTAAATGACTAGATATCCAAAGCCAAGCAGCCTCTTGTTATCATGAATTTTTCATTAGTGCTTGTTTTTGGGTGGCCCTACCAGTAATTAATCATGTCTAGATAGTTTATTCAAATAAAATAAAATAAAATAAGCTCTTGAAAGCATAGTTAGTGCCTAACTCTGTCTTTCATGAACAAGATACCTATTTTTAAAGCGGCTGTTACAAGATGGGCACAGGTAAAAAATATAAAAATACTTGATTGTAAAAATGGATGAAGGTGCAAGCAAAGCCTAAGGCCAAGAAAAACAAGATCAATAGAAAAACCTTTGCCAAGCAGTTTAAAAATGTGTTCATAAATTGTAAGGAAAAAAATAGATTAACACAGTATCTAGTTGTTAAATCAATACAAAATGAAGAGTAATTTGCTCTTCTTTTCATGATGGATAAGCTGGAGGAAAATTCACCTATATAAGAGAATCTATTTACTTGACTTTTATCCAGAAATTCTAAATGATCATTTTAGAATGATCATTTACCCAATATCTTTTCAAATTACCGTACAATGTGCTCATCAGTGGGATTGTAATAGACTATGCAGCCATTATTTTTTGCTAACCAGGTCTGATGTTCAGTCCATGTCACTTCAACAATATTATCTGCACAGGTATTCAATCTTGTAAAATCAATGAAGTTAAATAAAATCAGGCCTTATCTAGGCTCACAAATACATGAAACCATGTTGTCATTTTCTGTGGGTAGTCTGGAAAACAGTCAATTTCAATATACTGGAAATTCTGGAGAACACATCAGGCATCTGATGAAATTGGCTCTCTAGTTTACAAAAGTACATGCTTATTAGAAATGAGTTAATTTTTAAGATGCCACAGAACTTTAGCCCCGCCGTCTTAGAGGCAAGGAAGGGGAGGGGCAGCCGGACGCTGGGCGCCCCATCCCCTTCCTCAGGACGTCATCGAAGTGCCAGCCCTTCCACACGACGGGCGCTCCGATGACGTCCTTCTGGCTCAGCGTTGGGACACACTGAGCCGGAAAAGACTCCAAAAAGCCGCATGGTGGCTCTTGCGGCACCCCTTTTGCGGCTTGCGGAAGGAGCACTATTTTAGCGTTCCTTTCCCAGGCGGCGAAAGGGAGGATCGGGGCCGAGGCATGGGGCAGCCTCAGCCTCAATCTGCCACTTCCCAGTGCAGCCCATGGCCGCCCATCTGCATCCCCCCATATTGTTTTTGCTGCAGCAAACCAACATGAGTACCCCCTTTAGAGGTTCCTGTTAGACATCTTACTCTTTATGAAAGCATAGATCTGCCTCCAGCATTATTTAACTCGACTTCTGCTTTCATGGTCAAATTTCCATTTTCCTTCCTTCAGCCGTAATCTACTAACCACACTGTGAGCCTTTGCAGACTGCTAGAAATAGTGCAAAATTGAGTCCACTTTAAGGGTTAAGGTTAGGGTTAGGGAATCATGGGAACTGTATTTTATTGTGGCACCTGAGCTCTCTGACAGAGAAGGCTCAATGTCTCAGGGGAAAAAAAAGCAATTCCCATGATTCCCTAGCCCTAACCCTAACCCTTAAAGTGGACTCAATTTGCACTATTTCTAGCAGTCTGCAAAGGCCCTGAGATCAGCTCTGAAGGATGCCTGAACCCTCTAAAGCAGCTCTGAGGACGACAGGGTAAGTAGGAGTCTGTTTCCCCAGCACTGTCCTTTGTGCTGATGGGTTAGCACTGCTGGATACAATCCATATAATTTAAAATCTCAAATAATATACAATATGTACATGTTCTGGTACAAAATTAAAAATGTAGAGTTTAGGTCCATTTTGTTCAGTAAGAAGTCTGTTTTAGTTTCCTGTCCAAAAATATACTATAAAACTGAAGGAACAATTAAATGTTTTTCAAGGAGGAGTGCTAGAATATTTTATATTCCGCCTCCTTCTGTATAATCCACCTTGTGCACTCAGGTCCTCTGGGAAGAATTTATTGCAACCTATAAAAACTAGATTATCTGCAACTACCCAGAGGACCTTTTCAGCTATCGCTTCCAGACTTTGGAACAACCTGCCAGCTGAGATCTGTCACATTACCACCTTAAACAGCTTTTAAAAAGCTGTTAAGATGGATCTCTTCTGGCAGGCCTTTCCTGAGAAGGTAACCGGCCAGCGAAAATAGTTATGCCTGTCCCTGATTTCCATTGTAGCTATTTTAAATTATTTGTTATTTGTAATTTTTAGGTATGTTTTTATATTTGGTCTGTTTAATTGTATTTGGGGGGGGGGATATTAGGGGATGGGATTGTTTGTTTTATCTTGTAAGCTGCCTCGGTTGTATTTTACAGAGAGGCGGGATATAAATAAATAAATAAATAAATAAACAAACAAACAAATAAATAAATATTATTTTAAAACAACAGGAGCTGGAATTGTATTGGGGCAGTGTGCCTTTGTAAGTGGATTTACACCTGCAGGAATAGAATTATTCAGTTGCTGTATCCAATAGAGAGCTGATGTTACATTACTACATAACGGAGCTGGTAAAGTGCCTGATGTGCATTGGTGTCCGATGCACAATGGAAGTGATGCACAATGGGACTGATACACATCTCATCAGCCCCAATGTGCGTTACATTGGTCCTGATATGAATCAGGCACTCTTGCCAATGTCCCATTATACATCTTCACAATTCAATAACTGTGTTTCTTAGCACCTCTGTTACTTAGGTTGATATATGCAAAGTTCTGTTAATTAAAAGGTCATATAGGATTCTGACAAGCTTCTCCCTGCACCTTTGGGGGGATGAGTTTTATACATACTACAATTTTCTTTTCAGATTATGAAAATCTTTCTACTAATTTTTGGGTTTGGATCAATTACTGTGGGTTGATTTTTTAATCTGAATCCTTCTTGAAACCTGAGGCTTTAAAAAAACCCTATAAGGATGCACTCGATGAGGACTGATTTGTTTCCTCCTCTGACTTGTTTCATGAGAAACTATAGGATAAAAATAAAGCTAGCATAAGAAGATACTACTTTACTCATAATGCCTACTGGGGAAAAAATCTAAATTGGGCAAAATGCAAAGCCAGCTTCCACAGATTTTCAAACAAAATTGTTGACAGTCTCCTCAAGTCTTCTAGGACTTCGGCCCTATATCTGATGCAATAAAATCACTTTATTTATTTACTTTACCATGTGAAGCCTCCTTACCTCATACATTTAAACACGACTTCTCTATTAAAAGAAATAAGATGAAACCACAAAACATTACAACCAACAAAATAATTTTTAAAAGGAGAGATCAACAAAACCTAGAAACAGGAAAATTAAAATATGCCTTTTAATGCCCTTTCTAAAATCAGTGAAAGTGGGTCCTGAAGAAAAGTGATTCTCCAATTTGGGAACCACACATGATGAATACCTCTCCTTTATTCCTGGGAATCAGGTCTCTTAAGTAATGGTGTCCTCAACAGGGCCTCTCCTGTATGCATTAGTTAACGAAGTAGATGTGTTCCTGGGTAAATTACTTCTTTAGCAGAAAATCTGGTACTAGAGGCAGAAATAATATGGAAGGAATAGGGAGAAGATCCTATACTATAAAGAAGAACAGTTCAACATGGGTCAAGCAAACTTTTTATCTAAAACTAACAATATACACATGTGAAATGAAACAACCAGGCCAGGGAAGCCTTGGATAATTAAACAAAAAACATGTTGAACCCTCTGGAGACTATTTGAAAGCTCCTTCCAAAATGCATCTAGGGATAATTTTTTTCACCAGCTTCCATTTTTTTTGTGACTTCCATTTTCACAGGGAAACTTGAGAGTGGTGTATAAGTTTGAGCATTGGACTACGACTCTAGAAATTAGGGTTCAAATACCCACTCAGCCATGGAACTACACTGGCTGACCTTGGGCAAGTCACACATTCTCAGATACAGAAAACCTTGTGATAGGGTTGCCTTAGGGTCACTATAAGTCAGAAATTAAAAATCAAAATTCAAAATAGATTAAAAAAAAGTGAGATACCTTGGTATATACCTGACAAAAGAAAGATGGGTCTATTTCAAAACAATTATGAGAAAGTATGGAAAGAAATAAAAGAAAATATAAAAAATGGACAAAATTACATCTTTCACTATCAGGAAGAATTGCTGTTATAAAAATGAATATACTGCTGAGATTTATATCCTTATTTCAAAATATACCAATTATCTCTGATGAAAAATGCTTCAAGAAATGGCAGAAGGAATTAACAAAGTTCTTATGGGAAGGGGGGGAAAAAAGCAAGAATTAGCTAGAAGATCTTATCAGATGAGAAGGAAAGAGAAGGACGTGTCTTACCCAGCCTTAAATTGTACTATCAGGCTTGTTGCCTGAATGGGATTGAAGAATGGATAAAGCTAACGGATGAAAGAATGTTAAATCTAGAAAGAGACAATATAAGATATGGGTGGCACGCCTCCATGTGGTATGATAAGTTGAAAGATAATAGAGATTTTGACCATCACATTATCAGAAGAGCTTTGTGGAAAGTCTGGCTTAAGATCAAAAATAAGTTTTACAGACATTTACCAACATGGGTCTCAACACAGGAAGCATTCTTTAATAGAAGTAGAAATAAAAAGGACCCATGGATTAGATATAAATATATTCTGATAAAAGAAAAAAGATAAGAACTATAAGATGAAATCAACAAAACAACTGGAGAGAGATAGCATAAACAACAACAGGTCTTTGTACATGCAGCTAATGGAAATTTATTTATTTATTTATTTAAATTGGAAATGAAAAATATAGGACTTACAGAAGAAAAAACAGTATAAATAGGATAATGATAGAGGAAGAAAGAGGATTAATCTCAAAATACTACAAGATCCTTAAAGACAGGGACATGGAACAAGAAACTGTTAAGCATGCTATGATACAATTGACACAAGATATCGGAGACAAACAGTTATACTTTATATCAAAATTATAAAGACTTTTTTTAAAGATGATGTACCATTGGTGTTCATCATCTTCTAAATTAAATGCCATGTACAAAACTGGAAAGGCCAATTGTTGGAAATGTCATGACCCCAAGGTAACTTTCTTCCATACTTGATGGAAATGTAAAGAAACTAAAAAGTACTGGAAAATGATCCACAATATGATGACAGAGATATTACAAATAAAAATACCTCTAACACCACAGCTTTTTAAATTGAATATGATTTATGATATAGATAATAAGGAAGAGAAAAAATATAGTTGTATTGTACTGTATATGGTGACAATTACAAGATTGTTATATGCGAAATATTGGAAGAAAAGCCAAATACCAACAGCTGATGAATGAATGCTTAAAGTAAGAGAAGCAATGGATATAGACATTTTGACTATGCTAATGAGTGGGGGGGAAAAAGGAGACAGAAGAAGAATAGATTTGTTTTAGAAACTTTTTGAAAGAAAAATATGAGAGGAATTAGAGAAACCTTGATAGATGAATAAAATGATTAATAAATAAATATATTTTAAGCAAATGAGAATATTTTGGCTATATCATATTAGAAATATTGTAAATAAGATAATGGGATGATATATGAAGGGGGAAAAATAGAGTTAAGATGGATTGTGGCCCAAGTAAAAAGAAGAGGTCTGAAGATTACCCTTAAAATGAAGAATAATAGAGCAATAGGAATACTGTTGCTGTTTACTAGAAAGACTGCTGGGAATGAACTGCAATGCAACTGAATGAAAAGCAGATGGAAAATTATAGGAGCTTTGGAAGACAGTAGATTATTTAACTGTAGTATTTAGTGTGGGGTAGGTTAATGGCCATCTGTCCTCATATTGTAGTGGAAGTAGGTTATGGTTACAACCTGTGAAACTGTGCTTCTAATGAATATATTTGGCTACTGCCGGAACTGGGCTAAATCCAATACATTTGAGTAATTCAGATTTTAAAAATACACAGAATACTTCATTGCATCTCCTAGTGCATGGGTAGGCAACCTAAGGCCCGGGGGCTGGATGCGCCCCCCCAAAGGCCTTTGGACTGGCCCCAGGCCGGTCCTGCCGCCGCCCGCCCACCATAATGATATTGATTATTGTTGTTATTACTTGTTCTTGGGGTTTTCTTGGCAAATCTCCACAGGGGTTTTGCATTGCTTTTCTGGAGCTGAGAGAATGTGCATGCATATTTTTTTAATTTTTTAATTTTTAAAATTTATTTATTTATTTTTGGTGCTTCGGCCCCCCAATTGTCTGAGGGACAGCAACCCGGCCCCCGGCTCAAAAAGATTGCCTACCCCTGTGCTAGTGTTTGGTGTTAGTAATGGACTGGATGAGTACAGTTGCCCCTCCGTTTTCATGGGGGATCTGTTCTGGACCCCCTGGTGAAAACAGAAAATCGCCAATATTCAAGCCCCATTGGCTTGAATTGCAGTGTGTGCTCCATTTTGTACCGCTCCGTTTGCCACCCGCAAATGGGCAGGGGACGTGGACTCCAAGTCCGCATAAACAAATTGAAGCTCAATACAGACAAGATTGAAGTATCTGGGGTCAGTCAAATGGCAGATCAGAGAATAGGAATTCACCTTTGGTTGGATGGCATCATATGCTTCACTTGAACCTGAATACCCACATTTTGATATTTCATTAATTCCCTTCCAGAAGGGACAGGAAAGAAAGGGAGAAAGTTGTTGCTATTTTGGCGGCACTGATGATACTGGTTGTGTCAGCAGGAATGCCACAGAGACCACAAATTGGGGGTCCAGTGGTCATACATATCCATATTTTACTACAAATTTGGCAGATGTATGTATATGGTTTTTTTTTGAAAGTGTAAACTGAGGTAATGTGCCATAAAAGACTCATCCAAATGATTAAGAAAGCATTACACAAACTTTACCCTTTATTGTCTTTTTATATCTTTGTATGTATATAGTTCAAGGTCTGTCTATATTGTTAATCACATTGACAATGATACACAGCAATGGCTTCACTCTTCCCTCTTGTATCAATACTGTACCAATTGGTGGTAATATAAAGGAACTGATGCACTTCTTTGCCCTACAGATCTGTAAAGAGATACAAGTCACAGATTCTCTGTGTTGTAATCCTTACCATTGTGTTGTGGGCAAATCTTAAAACATTAATATTTAGTAATCCTGCACACAGCCTGCTTAAATTCCATGATGGCCAACGGCACTTAAGCAACAGAAAATATGCAACATTAAATATGGTTTTCCTTAATTTAAAGAGCATACCAATTAATTGACAAAATTTAGCTTGAAAGACAAGTTTGAACTGTAACCTGACCATTTATATTGCTATTGAGCATACAGATTTTCTTATAAAATACAGCAGTTTTAGTTCTTCATAATAATATCTTATGTAATTTTTACCAGGTTGGGAAAATCCGGAAAACCTCTGCCCGGAAAAGAGAATTCCATGTACTCTTCATGGTCATCACAACTGTAATCTGTTACCTGATTTGTTGGATGCCCTATGGAGTTATAGCACTTCTTGCAACATTTGGTAGGCCTGGCTTGGTGTCTCCTGTAGCCAGTGTCATACCATCTATCCTGGCAAAGAGCAGTACTGTATGCAACCCAATCATCTACATCCTAATGAACAAGCAGGTGAGAACGTCAGTTTTTAAAAAGTTGTTTACTATTGCTTTAGATAAATTGAAAATGATTTATGTGCTGCGACAGCAATCTTCCACCCACATGCCTTTGATGGGGGATGAATCAGCTTCGCTTCCTTCAGAATGGACAGCTTAATAGTGCTGTTCAAGGGGAAATAAGACAAACATGGTTAATTGTTGTCATAGATTGATGGGGCACAGTAAGTGTTGTGGAGGATAGGAATGTAACATAAGTCATGGCCAAAGGCTGCCATCTCAATCTGAACCTATGTATCTAGTGCCAGGTCCACACGGGTGAAGTGTTCTGGCCTCAGATCTACCCTGACATCCCTCTATTGCCTTGGGTCCTCCATTACGTGTGTCCCACTGTGCCATCTGGTGCCACTCTTACAGGCACTGGTCACTCACTCTGAAGTCAAAACAAGAAACGCAGCATTGATCACATAGCTGGGCACCTTGTTCTGACCTCAGAATGAGTGACTCATGGCAGCAGCACCAGCACCACCTGGCACAGTGGGGCATGTGTGCAAAAACTCACCTGCTCTTGTTTTGGAAGGCTATGAAAGAACCAGAGCTAAATGTGAGTTTTTAAAAATCTGTATAAGAGGGTGGGGTATATGGTGGGTTCAGTGCTGAACTGGCTGGACAATGTCTGGACAGTTTGCACTAGAACTGGGCCCTGCATTGTCCAGACTATTGGCCAGGAGGACACCATGTTATTTGGCCCATGCAGACACAGACTAGGAAAAGCAATGGTAAACAATCTACTCTAGTCTGCTGTGCCCTAAACTTGAGTATCGAAATGTAGAACCCTTGGGAGGTGATGTGGTAGGCAAGCTATGCCATAGTGGTAGCTCACAGTTAGGAAATAAAGTCTTGACTCATCTCTCTTTTAGAACAGGGACAACTTGCTCACTCTTTGTCTATCCTTAAATTAATGTGCTGCATAGGCCTCATCTATTTCAGTGTTTAGTGACTAAAATTGTAATCCAAGTACAAGGTCTGGAGTTGATTTTTTTTTTTTTAAAAAAAGAAAGTTACATAGTGATTTAAATCAATGTATCCTAAAACTCTTTAAGTTATTGATTATGCCCTTTGATTTTTATGGGATGCTTGTAGAATTGCAATTTTAAATTAAGATTGTGGTCTCCTAAACTTACTGATCTGGAAGTAAAACCCATTACAATCAATTTAAAGTGCTTCTGTAAGCTCACCTCAAGTTCTTTAAAGATCTCAAAACCATCTTATCCTGTTATGAACAAAGAGCACTATCATCTCTTAACTTTGATGGGAGAAAAAGGTCATTATCAGTCATTTCATTGAAGAACTCAAAGGGGGATGCAACATAGCAAATGCCCAGCTTGCTCTCTGTTTCTTTGTAAACAGTAATCCTTTCCTTTTGTATTTGTGCTGGAGCTTTTAAAATAACTCCTATAAGTTGTGTTTGTGGCATTTCCACTGAATATATTAACATAATATATCACAAAACTCTAGGCAGATTTGTAATGTATGTTGTTCAGAATCACTTGTTTCTGCACCACAGAGGATTCTACAATGTGAAATTCATCTTTACTCTGACTTTGAACAACTTGAATAATGCCTCTCAGAGCCCCACTGTTTGTATTGCTCACTAAATAAGACCAAGGTCCCTTATCTCATAAAAAGCCAGGAGTAAAAGGCATACTCCCAGCAAAGTAGCGGTATGGTGCTGAAGATTTTCAGACACATCACGCTTATCGAGGACTTAACCCATGAAGATCCATGAATGCTCCAACAACAAACCATTCATGGGAGTTTATCACACAGGGAGTCCCATGCAGAAACACTGCTTTAAATTGGGAAAAAACCGCAAAAGCGGAAGCAATTTATCAACAGGATTTGATAAACTCCAGCGCAGTTAAAAGGAGGTTAATCCGAATGGAAATCAGACAAAAACTGCTTCTTTTTACTTTTGGGATCTTCCGAAAGTAAAAAGAAGCAGTTTTTGTCTAATTTCTATTCAGATTAACCTCCTTTTAACAGCGACGTTGTCTGAAAAAACACCCGCTTTTGCGGGTTTTGTTTAATTTAAAGCCCCGTTTCCACACGGGATTTCCCCCATGTGATAAACTCCATGGAGAAGTCCTATGAATAGTTTGTTGCTGGCGCATTCCTGGATCTTCATGGGTTAAGTCCAGGATAAGCGCAATGTCACCTGACAATCTTCAGCATGATCTTCCGCTATTTTGCCAGAAGTATGAACCTCCTGCCCCATTTCTGCCCATCTGATAATCTCCTGACTCTCCTCCCCAAGATAAGTCCATAGCAACAAAGATTGATGGCTCCACAACATGCTGGTGAAGCCTGACTCTGAATTTATTTTCTGATTCTGATATTATTGTAAAACATAGATCAGCATGAGAGTATGTGTGCCTCCAGTCTTCATAGAACATGCAAACCCAAATCATGCTTTTAACAATAGTAATAGCAAGTACATTTCTATATTGCTTATCAGTGAACTAGCACTCCTTAAACTAGCACTCCTTACAATGTGTAAAGTCATGCTTTTAAACAGAACCTTCAGGGATATTGGGGTTCTAGCTTGTTCAGTGGTTAAATAGCCAAAGTTTTACTAGGCTAGGCAAGTTTAGTCCTCTGGGTGCTGTCCTCTTGTGTATGTGTGCATGTGCACACACATACACATACACATTTTTTCAGACAATTTTTGTGTTTCCCTCCCTTCAGCCCTTTATACATCACAATTTCAGCCAACTACCTGATCAGGAAAGGGATCTTGGGGTTGTAGTAAGCAGCTGGATGAAAAGAAAACCAAATTTTTCCTTGTGTGTGGTTCTTGGTTGTGTAAAGGGGGAAATTATATGTCTGACATCACTAGGAAATGAAATGAAAGTAAAAAATAAAAATAAGAGTGTGGCTCCACTGACAGGAAAACCTGCCTTACTTCCAGATTATCATGATCCACAGCAACCACGTGCTTGCCTTCATGACGATCACATACACTGAAGCAGTTTGGGAGAACTGTCCACACAGTTCTCCTGTAGAACTTACCCTGGTCCGATAAATCTCAAAATATATGGTCACACAGCTGTGGCTGCTGTGGGTTGTTTTTCTCCGCACCCTCCATACATACAAATGTAGGTATTTCTGAACTTCTTCTCCCAGCCTCACACTGTCACAGTGTGCACAGATATCCAGATTTTCTGCTCAAAACCAGGATACAGCCCCACTTTCCCTCCTCTGGATTAAAGCCCTGAGACGATGAAAACATCCAGATTTGGTCCCAGTCATCCTGTATGTTGTTTGGACAGCTTGCTGTGAAAACTAGGTGAGACCATTTTATTTGGCCTGTGTAGACATGCCCTAAGTCCACAATGATTTTGTGGTGGTGTGACCCTGCTTGGAAACAGGACACTATGTCACAAAAAGTGGGGGGCATTTTAGAGTAGGAAAGGGCAAAAAGGAGGCCAGCTTAAACAAACTGGGTTTGTTGGAGGGGTGGACAAACACCTGTGAGAGGAATACATACCCTCCAACTGTCTTGATTTGACAGAGATGGTCCTGATTAACCCTCTGTCAGCCAACTTTTTCAGCTGCTTTCAAAGTGTCCCAGTTTCTCTCTACTCCCACTTTTCTTCTTTGTTCTCACCGTATTTCAAGTGCTGCAAATTGAGTCACAGTGCAAGAATAGTTTGTACTCAATTAACTCAGCAGTCAGGAGGGAGGAAAGGCGAGGCAGAATGTTGCTCTTCTCTACTCTTCAGGCAAAAGCAAACAGCTGCAGCCTGTCATTGCCTGTGTGTTCTTTCTCAGTAGCAACTTTTACTATCTTAAGCCCGTTTTTGTTTTTGTTGCCATATATATCCCAATTCTTATTTGTGAAATGTTAGAGGATATGGGAGTTATTACCATTTTAATTTAGGAAGAATGTTTAAAAGGTGAATGTTTATTTTTTAAAAATGTGGTGTGGAGAAAGCGGATAGAGGGATATTTCCCTCCCTTTGTCTTAGTATTAGAACTTGTGTCATTTAATGAAGCTGAACAGCGATTGGTTCTAAATAGCTAGAGGAAAGTATTTCACTAACACAAAAGGTTAGTGAAAATGATTTTTATTTTTACTTTGTATTTATATTTTAATTTGGTGTTGTGTACCCTGAAGTATCAGTGATCACCAATTTGGGATTGGACCGATTCACAGATGATTTGCCTGCCAATGGATATCAACCATAGTGACCACTGACCTTAGAATAGGTTGGGCAAAGGAAGCTCAAGCCCTGCTAAAACTAGGCGAAGGGGATAAGCCCCCTCAGTGTTCAGGGAGCTTGGACTACCAAGATTCCTATGTAGTTGAGTCCCCTCAGGAATTATAAATCGGAAATCTACTAAATTGTCATTATTTTGCCATTGCTTTCATGATTGGTACCACTTTCAGTTGGAGGATTAGCATTTAATGCAACATATTGTGTTGCCTGCAAAATTAATAATGACTTGCCTGCCAATGTTGAGCCCTCTCCTTTAAAAGCTATTCCAAGCCTCCAATAAATGACTATGACTACGGTATATGTTGCAAGGCAATGTGATTCTCAGTTGCAGTTGCTGAAGAGCATGAGTGGGAGGATGCTGTTGGACTCATTATCCTGCTGTGGAAAATAGGACTGGAAAAGCCTTTGGACTGATCCAGCAAGGTTTTTCATATGATCTTAAGCTTCTTATGTTGGAATCTAGAAACCTAGAAGACAGAAATATGACAAGCAATAAATTCTAATAGTATGGTATATGTTGGCCAAACACCAAATGTTAGCCAAATACTCACAGTAGATGGGATGATGGGAAACTGCTGAGCTAGAATGGTCTTCCCAAAGTTGAGGGGCCTTGGATCAGGTTTTATGTCGATACCTAACTACTCTTATCCTGTAATCCTCAAAGCATTTCAAAGAAATCCTGAATAGGACTAGAGCATACCAGTCTGCAAGCTATTGGCTGCCAGTCTGCCATGGATTTCCAGGAGGGAAATAATTGCAGACACAACTATGGTGCTGGTCACAGGAACATTGGGGAAAAGACCCATGCCATTCCCCAACACTAGATTGCTTAAGAAGCAGTCCAAAACACACTGCAGGAATAATCCAGTTTGAAACCGCTTTAACAGCCCTGGCTCAATGCTACAGAATTCTGGGAACTGTAGTTTTGTGAGAAATTTATCCTCCTCTGTCAGAGAGATCTGATGCCACAATAAAGTGTAATTACCAGGATTCCCTAGCACTGAGAAAGGGCAGTTAAAGCAGTCTCAAACTTTATTATTTCAGCAGTGTGTTTTGGACATTTGTCTCAAGAAGCATGTGGAATGAAAGAAAACAGAAATATATTGGTGCAACTATCTTTTGTTTTGGAAAAGAGGGTTCCTCCTTCCTACCCAGTGATCCTGAAGCCACTTGCTATTAAGTTTAGGAAAAAGCTTAAATGATCTTCATTTGGATTATGGAAAATAAAAATGTCTGAGAAAGTGGTATGTAAATGTAAGGGGGGAATAGAGTGAAAGGAACCCAGGTCAATTCTATTGGATATAATTCCATCCATGTGGCTACCTGACCCCACTCCGCTTTGGAAAGTATGGTCTTCAAGGCTTTCTCTACAAGAGGCTGATAATATGGGATTTGAAAGAACAACCAAAGAATCCAATCCACCTATATCTTTACCAATGTAAACAAGATATAACATAGCAATAGTGACCTACAATCTTATTCAATGGCAGGAAGTAAAGGAAATATCCAGGTTGTTCATTCTTTTCAAATGTAGACAAACTGGATGAAAAGATTGTGTATAACTACTTTTTTCTTCTTTAGTCTGCAGATAGTTTTTGAAAACAGAATATAAACTTTTAAGAGGGATTGGTCATAGAGCAGCGTATGCATGCAAATTGTTATGTCAGAGGCAGAAAGTCAAGGAAAGGAATGTTTTGCTGTCTGATATATTATTTAAAGCAATGTCTACTGTGATCTCATCACTTTTTGTTATTATTTAATACTTAAATAGTTTTTGCACAATAGTCTGTGGTAATAAGCCAAGACAATCTTCTACCAAGAGATTATCACATCATGATTAAAAGTGTCGTATCTGAGCCAACTTAAAATTAGAAGCAGGTGGCATCCTGATCTTATCAGAGACATTTAGCTGCCACCTGGTGTAGCCTGGCTCCACTGCTGCTCCAAGGGGTGCTCCTCGCACCTCTTTTCGAAGCTGGGAGTTTTCCGGCTTGCTTGAAAAAATGGCCACCGGAGCGCCCCTCTGAGCGGTGATGGAGCTGGGCCGCACCCAGGTGGCGAGTTCGGCAGCTAAATGTGTCTGATACTATCAGGATGCAGCCCATTTCTAATTTTAAGCCCGCTCAGGTAAGATGCTTTTAATCATGATGCGATAATCTTTGAAGACAATACAGAGCCTGCTAAGTGCTGGTAGGAAAAAGGTAGAGCATAAGACAAAACCATAGAGAATTACATAATTCATCTCCTTCTTTGTTTTGTTCTTGCTGTTTTAGCTGTGTGTGTATGTGTCTATGTGTCTTCATGTCAGGGTTTTCTTAGGCAGTTAATTCCTCTGAAATAGAGCCTACAGTAACTGGTGTTCGTCCCATCCAAGTACTAACCAAAGCCCACCCTAAATCCACCAAACAATGATACCTTTATTGGCCCACTGAAATGCACAATATACTTGTTGCAAGCTTTCAAAGCTCCACAGGCTTCTTCATCAGGCAAGATGTTACAAACTAAACAGGAGAAAAATTGGAGATGCTAGTAAAATGCCTGCATTTTGTTGTTTCTATCTATAGTTAAGATGGTATGGGGAGGATATCTTTTGCAGGTTGGCGCCTCCTCCTTCTAGCCATGTAGCAACTGGGGGACTTCCAAAGTCCAGGAAATTTAAAGTCCATTTGCATATCAACAAGGACTCCCCACTTACAATTCAATATGTCTCCATGGCCTCTGGCCCTGGTGGATCACTGTTTGGTGGATTTTTGTTAGAGTTTTCTAAATGGCAAACACAGCTTCCCCTGCATGTTTACAAAGCCCACCCTGTGTAGCTTCCAAATCAGATGGGATATGGTGCCTCTAGGGTATTTAGGCCCACTGGTTTACCTGTAGGGTCCCATATTCTCCACCCACAAAGAACAATAGTATAAATCCTGCTGCTATTTCCCATTAGAATAGACCCATTAAATCAATGGGATTTACTTATATTTTAACTTACTACTCAACTATTGATTGAATAGGCCTCTTTTGGTTGGACTTAGTTCTCAAACTTTGGTTCTGCAGGTGTTTTGGACTTTACTTCCCAGAAGCTCTAGCCAGTATGGCTAACAGTCAGGAATGTGAGAGCTGATGTCCAAGACATCTGGAGGACCAAAGTCTTAGAATTACTGGCTTAACAATAGATTGAGGACAAAATATACTTGCGTACAGCTGTGAAATTGGCCTAAACACCCTAAAGGTATCAGATCCCATCTGATCTTGGAAGCTAAGCAGGGTCAGCCCTGGCTAGTTCTTGGCTGGGAGATTGGCTATATTTCAGAAGAAGAAACTGGCAAATCCACCTCTGAGAATTCTTTGCCTAAGAAAACCCTATGAAAGTCATGGAGTCCCCATAAGTTGACAAATGACTTAAAGGCACAGACACACACAGAGCTGTGAAGGAACATATTTGACTAACCAGCAAGTTACTATGCATGGACTTAGCAGGTAGTTGTACATATAGATATGAGGCATCTGACACTTTGGGTATGCAATCATTTTTAATGAAAAACAGCAACAATTATGGACTGTATTCATTTTACATTCATGCTGGAGTAAAAAAAAAGTAAATGTAAAAACACTGTAGAAAATAAATATGGGTACACTTGTTTTCATTTTTTCATATTTTAAAAAGTATTTATTACTGTTTAATCCAATTTGTCAGTACAAGTGGATGCCTATATGATGACAGTACCAAAAAAATAAAAAATAAAAAAATAAAAATAAAAAAATAAATCCACATCTAACTGAATGTTTCATATATACCTTGAATTTAGAAGAAATACCCAAAAGAAAGATTTCACAGCGCCACCTGGTGTTTAAAATGGTGGGAACATTCTGTTGAAACAGTTGCTACAGACACCTGTCTGTAACAGACACTCACTGAAGCTGGATTATAAACGTTATCCTCATCAAAATTAACAAAGAAAATAAATTCATTTTATACTGTTTCTACATGAGGTAGAGAGGAAAGAATAATAGAAAGTCTTTCAGTGAGAGAAACACAAAGCCACAACTTAAAGGTGACCATCTAGTCAGTGACCTCAAAGTCATAAGTGTTTGCTGTTTCTTACGGTACTTTATTATAAGGGACAGTTAACATTGGGGTTAACAGTGGAGGTGTCAGAGCAAGATTTCAGTAATGTGTGCAATTTTTAATTTCCCCAAATATGCATATATCTGTTATTCATGTTTCTGCGGGTTGGCCTAGATTTTGGTTGATTTGACATGACAAGAAGAAATGTGGGACTTGTTAAAAGCTGTCCTTGAGCTAATAAAGAGCAATGTGGCACTGAAATGTCAAATTTCACAGTGTTCTGTTTAAATACTTTGAAGATATTTCTGTGTTGCCAATATATAAAGCTAACTCAGTAGAATCATAGAATCATGGCATACTAGAGTTGGAAGAGACTCCAAGGGTCATCCAATACAACCCCCTGCCATGCAGGAACCTCAAATCAGCCCCAACAGATAGCAATCCCACCTCTATTTAAAAACCTCCAAAGAAGGAGACCACTCTCCAAGGGAGTGAGTTCTACTGTCGAACAGCTCTTACTGTCAGGATGTTCTTCCTAATGTTGAGGTGGAATTTCTTTTCCTGTAGTTTGAGTCCATTGCTCCGGATCATATTCTTGTTCTCCAGAGTCAGTCTGAGGAGTTTATCACTTGGCTCTTTAAATCAGTTTACCTCTATCCGGATTAATCTAAATTCGAGTGGCATCCTGATCTTATCAGATATTTTTTGCCACTGAATTTGCTACCCGAATACAGCCTGGGTCCATCCCTGCTTCCAGAGCTACTCCTCACAGCCATTTTCTTAAGCCGGAAAACTCCCAGATCCGAAAAGTGGGGATGGACCTGGGCTGTATTTGGGCAGCAAATTCAGGAGCAAAAAAATCTGATAAAATCAGGATGCCGCCCAAATTAAGACTAAGCTGGATAGAGGTAAATCGATTTAAAAACCCAAGTGATAAGCTAATGACACTCAAACTACTTCTAGGGTTGCCATGAATTGGATATGACTTTGAAGGCACACAACAACAAGATCCCCCTCTCTGGTAAGAATGTCCAGTCCAAAGGTCAGGAACCAATAAGAGCTGAGAGATGATGATCATTTTCAGCAGCGGATGCTTGTTGGGTTGAGAATGTGTGCATGTTTCAGATCATGCGCATGTTCTAGATCAGTTTCCAGAGCTGTATTTTTTCAAAATAAAACTGGTTGGTTCAAGCATGCTTTTAAAAAATCAGGCAATGGAAAAGAAAGTTTATATATGATAAGAATGACATAAAACAAACCCAGCCAAGTAATATACACTCCATCGATTTTCAAAGGTGGAAACAATGCAAGCTCTTTCTAAACATACATATAGTCCTGAAGGAGCTGATGGAGCTTTCCATAACTGGACAATCTGTAATACCTCAGCTATGAGTTGATAGGAAACAGGAGCTGAAGGGCCATGGGTATATACACTGAATTTGTCAACATGTTTGGGGAGGTGCATATTGACCTAAAAAAATTACCAAATGACATTTGAGCCACTATGGATACAGTTACTTCAAACACATTTTATATATAAACTCACAGTGGCAAGTGATGGCTCTCATGTTAATGAGGGCAGAAACGTCACTTTGGGGTTTAGCCTGAACTTTAAAGCAGCAATTTAACTTATTATGCTGAATTTGAGGATATTTGATAGTTTTAGCACTTTGCATAGCAACTTTGAAGTTTAGAGTACAGCATAGAACAGATTGATTGCTCTACTAACAGGTAAGCTACAAGTTATCACTTAGGAATGGTAAGAACACTTGAAATAGTTTCTGAGTGATTTTTATGAAGAAACTTTGAAAATGGTTCCATCATAAAAATGGAATCAAATAAAAGAGGATATGAGAAAATGGAATAAACTAGGTCTATCACTATTGGGGAGAATATTGACAATCAAAATGAATATACTACCAAAAATGTCCTTTCTTTTCCAATATTTACCAATAATAATAAATGAAATTCCCTTCAATGATTGGCAAAAAGAACTGACAAAAACTGGGCAGAAAACCAAGAATTAAATTTGAAATTCTATTACCATGTAGCATGTTTAAATTGGATTAAATAATGGGCAACTCTAGAAAATAAGAGGTTATTAAAATTAGAAGGCTTTAATGCACACTTTGGTTGGCATGCATACATATAAAGTGTATGGTGCATACATAATAAACATACCATACATAAAGAATTCAAAGACCACTTTATAAGAAAAGCACTCTTAAATGTATGGCTAAAATACAAAAGGATATTATGCCCCAAAATCCCTTTATGGATATTGATCCATGAAGCCTTTCATAGGAATGAAACATTACAAGGGAAGAAATGGATAACATATAAAGAATTAATAAAGAAAGAAGGGGGAGCATATAAGAATTAAAACATGAGAGGAATTATTATTGGATGGAATTAATTGCCATTGGTTACCCTATATTCAATTTATAGAAAGATTTAAAATGGATAAAAAAGTAGATAGTTTTGACATGGAAAAACAGAATTAGATAAAATATTACAGGGAGGGAAAACAGATATATAAATTTCACAATATTTTATTAAACCTAGAAATGGAACAGGAAACAATAAAAGAAAATATGGTTAAGTAGTCTCAAAATATTGGATGAACAATCCCTTTACAGAATTGGGAAAAGATGGGGGAAAATATATAAAATTTACATATAGCTACAAATAATAATAATAATAATAATAATAATAATAATAATAATAATAATTTATAGCCCATCTCTCCCTTCAGATCAAGACGGGTTACAACAAATAGGAATAACAATAAAATACAATATACAATTAAAACCAGATTTCTAAATATTTGAAAAAAAACTTCTACAAAATGTACTTCAGATGTTATTTAATGCAAGAGAAAATCAACAAAATGTCAGGGAAATCCAACCCCTCATGTTGGCAATGTGAGGAAAAGAGGGGAACCTACTATCATATGTGGTGGCAATGCCACAAGGCAAGGCAGTATTGGAAAAAAATTCAGAGATGCATATCACAATAATTGAACATTACATTTCCTATGATACCAGAAATATACCTATTAAATATGATGAATATGTTGATAAACAAATAGAGAATAAATATTGGAGAATTCTATTATGTATAATAACAGCTGCTAGAATAACATACGCACAGAAATGAAAATTAAAAGAAACCTTAACCCTAGCAGATTGGCAAAACAGATGATATGATATGGCAGAAATTGACGTTTTGACACAAAAATAAAAGGCAAGTCAATAAAACAATGTTTATTGGATTAGAGAAAGATAATACCAATAGAAGAAAATAGACTATTAGACTAAAATTATTAATTCCAATAAGGTTTTGAACAAAAGTAGTTTGTAAAAAGAGAAAGATATTAACAATTAAAAGGCTACAAAAAAGGGGAAGGGGAGAGAAGAGGAGAGAGAGAAGGGAGATGAAGAGACATACTACAGGGGAAAATTATAGACATATGATAAAATAATTAAAAATTGAAAAGCATGAAACAAACTAAGTAAGAGTTAACAAATTTAAATTACAGTAAACAAAATCAACCCAAATACAATAGAATCAGAAGGCAAGACCATAGGATAAAATGGAAATGGGGAAAATTGTTCTAATATTCTACCTTTCTCCAAGGATATGGAAGTCAAATAACAGATATAATAAAGAAAAAATAATACTTTTAACATTATCAACAAAAATAACATCAATAAAAATAGAGGACATAGGTAAATTTTATTAAACAAGGGAAAAGAAATTCAAGGATGTAGAAAGCAATGTGCTGAGAAAGAAATATATCCATCCATGAATTGAATTATACTAAAGAAGAAGAGGACATTAAAGATAGGAAGGTAAAAGAAAGTAGTGGAAGGTAAGAGTAAGTGTATGAAGGTAAGATGGAGGGTGAGAAGACAAGAAGGAAGAAATGTGGGAAAGAAAAGATTAGGTAAGGGTAAGGAAGAGAAAGAGTGGAAAGGAGTGGAAGAAAGAGTTAAATAGGAGGAAAGAGATGGAAAGGAAATTAAAGTAGAGGGTTTTAGGAAAAGGTTGGAAGAAGGAAAGAATTAAGAAAAGATATAATGACTAATGGTGTGGATATATAGATATATGGAGCTAAATTTAAATTTAGATTAATATATTTAGAACATAGATTTTATATAGTTTGTATTGTATAAAGCTATAATATCTAGATAGGTTTAAAGGATGAATGAATGGGAAGATGAATGGAAGATAAAGATTAAATCATATAGGAATAGCATGTTATAATAATTTATAAAGGAGGTATAAGTACAGTGATCAGTGGTGTTCGACACTGGGGTGTCTGCAGGTGGTGGGGTGGAGCTTTGGGTCAGAGCCAAAAGAGGCCCCTCTCTCCCTGCCTTCTGTGGCTTTACTCTAAAGCCATGTGGGGCAGGGAGGGAGAGGACCTGGCGCCCCCGTCCCTGCTCTGTGTGTCTTTACTCTAAAATTACAGCACACGGGGCAGGGATAGGGGTGCCGGGCCCTTTCCCTCCCTGACTTGCGAGACTTGAAAGTCAAGCTTCGAGGGTAGGAACGGGGGGCACCAGGCACTTTACATCCCTGCCATGCACTATGGCGCATGACAGGGAGGTGGGGAGTGCTCACCAGGTGACACCCCCCTTCAGTGGTGTCACACGGTGTGGTCCGCATCCCCTGCACCTCCCTACTGATGGGGATATGATGTAAAGTAATCAGAATATAATAATTGAAGTTATGTAAAAAGGAAGATAACCAAAAGTAATATTGTGTTGACAAATGTGTAAAGGACCTTGTATGTGAAAAGGAAAATAAGTATGAAAATGGATAAAGATCATTAAAAAAAAGAAGAATTATTGCATCGGAAGAATGGGAAAATGTAAGAGGATTTCTGCTTCAGCTTCTCTCCTGGAAAATCTAAATGAAAATCATTCAGGAAGGAAAACATTATGTCAGAATTAACCCAATGTGTGCAACTTTTTTCTACCTGCAAATATAGCCTGAGTAAATGATAAGTGATTTGTAATGGGTCCTAATAGGTATTTGATTAATCTAACCATCAACATTTTCATAAGCCTACTAAGGCTGTAAACATGATGGGTTTTAATAGTCTGAAGAATTAACTTTTTTTTGAAAAAAGAAAATTGATATGTCACATCTAAATGCTGCTATTCTCACTGATGTCTGTCATTGTATTTTAAAATTATGTTCTATATTTTTTGTTATTTTCCTCTCTTTTTCTGGCATAGTGTGACAGCCTGTGGCTAAGTCACTGTTTAATAACCCAATTAACTGCTTTCTAGAGCTTCAGGCTTTATGGCTCTCTTCTCACACATAAATGTATTCATTTCCCATCACCACAGATGTGTAAAAGTCTTCCTGGAAGCACTGTTAATTGCCATAAAAATGCACAGATGTGTGTAATAACTAAGCAGGAGGCTGTACAGGATGGCTGAACTTTTAAATCTCCTACACATGGAGTTATTTTGGATTACCCATTTAAGGAGAGACTCATTTGAGCATATCAAATTGAATTTCAAGGTGATAGTGGAACTAAGCAGTAAAAAGGTTTTTTTAAAACTTTGAAGAGTTTGTACTTCTTTGTCTTCCAGCTTGACATCACCTAGATAACATATATTTATTGACACTTAATGGATTGCCTACATTGGCCTAAATCCAGTGGTTTCAATAGACACATCAAATCACCAAACTTCTTATAGCCTTGACTTACCACTTTCTCATTGATTTTGTGGTTCTTATTAGTGGAGCTAATAATTGGATTTAGGTCATTACTTTTTCCCTAAGCAACATGCAAACACAATTTTCCAAGGAGGTGCCCCAAATCCACAAGAGCTTGTTGTTGTTGTGTGCCTTTGAGTCATTTCCAACTTATGGCAACCCTAAAGCAAACCAGTCACAGGATTTTGTTGGCAAGATTTGCTTGGAGGGGTTTGTCTTTACCTTCTTTGAAGGATACTTGTAATGATTACAGAGAAAGCCAGCATGGTGTAGTGGTTTGAGTGTTGCAATATAACTCTGGAGACCAGGATTCAAATCCTGGCTTGACCATGGAAATCCGCTGGGTAAACTTGGTGAGTTATACTGTCTCAGCCTCAGAAGAAGGCAATGCCAAACCTGTTCTGAAGAAATCTTGCCAAGAAAACCCCATGGTAGCTTTGCTTTAGGGTCATCATAAAACTCGGAAATGACTTAAAGGCACACCTTCAACAATGATCTTCCTACCCACCCTGATACAGGTTGATTATTAAGTGCAGAAGGGATTTTTTTATTTTAGGGGGTAAGGCTTGCTATATTTTAATTTTTGTTATGATTTGAAACGATTATATATTTTGCAAGTTAATAATATTTTAACACAATGTCTTGTTTAATTGCATGTTTTTTTATCATCAGATTTTTGGATTTATCTGGTTTTAACTTTGTGTTCAGCCAGCTTGGATGCTGGGAGAAAGGTGGGATATAAAATAAATAGATAAAGAAAGTTCAAAAATACAGAAAGACCACAATTTCAAAATAAGAAGAAAGCTTTACAAACTTTGTGTGAAGAGAGAAGCCCACACTGCCACCCACAGAGCAATGTGGACAAGGCTACCTCTAAACCAGCTTCATCCAGCTCCTTAGTTCTTCCCTCTCACTTTCAACTCCACTTCCACTGCAATGTCTCCAAGCTAGTTATGGGCTTTGCAGTTTATTCTAATACTTCTTTGTAAGATGCAACCACCAGGTTGCAACCTTAAGTTTCTGTGGGGTACAATTTGAGTTTCCCGGGGTGTTAACCATTTTAAAGGGAAACAAAAATATGCAAGTATGAAAATTAAACTTGTTACAGTTCAGCTTTCATCAGCAGAAACAGCAAAAGTGTGGGTCTAAATCTGCCTTCTGAAAGAATAAAGACTTACTCCAAAAAATGACAAACATGCAGTTTGTAGTTTAAAAACAAATAATGACTTTAATAAATAAATACATAACAAACTAAATCCTATCCTAACTGATGATGGTTTAGGTATAGCAGGAAGAAACTGTTAACCTGACTCAGAGGAGGCTGTTACTCCAATTCAGACTGAGAGGAGAGAGTTACTGTAGTGAGAGGAGACTGTTTAGAATCCTAGGAGAAAGTATGTTAAACAGCCTCCAAGTGTGAGTGACAGGAATCACATGTTTAGTTAGAATGAGATAGACCGGGGTAGGCAACCTTTTTGAGCCGGGGGCCGGGTTGCTGTCCCTCAGACAATTGGGGGGCTGAAGCACAATAAATAAATAAATAAATAAATAAATAAATAAAATATTAAAAAATATGCATGCTCACTCTCTCAGCCCCAGAAAAGCCATGGCAAAACCCCTGTAGAGATTTATAAGTAATTTAACAAGTAATAACAACAATAATCAATATCATTATGGCGGGCGGCGGTGGCGGCAGTGGGGGGCGGTGGCGGGGGTGGTGGCAGGACCGGCCTAGGGCCAGTCCAAAGGCCTCGGGGGGCCGCATCCGGCCCCCGGGCCTTAGGTTGGCTACCCCTGAGATAGACAGAGGGAATCCCTGTCTATCTAAAGAGGGAAAGAAGAATGCAATACATAAATTTTCCAACAGTTTCTAAAACAGGGGTTCCCAACCTGGTGTGAGAGGGAATTTCAGGGGGTATGATGAAGATACTTGTGTGAATCTGGATTCAGTCCTTTTTGTCAATCAAGACAAAATCCAAGAATTGCCTGAATCCACAGGCAAATCTGCGGGTCACAGTCAACAAAAACGTTCCATGTTTTGACGGGATCATGAAGGAGAAGCAGAAGCAAAGAAGTCATTGAATTTTATGTTCACAATTGAGATTCATTTTACTGTTAACATTTTTAATGAATAAATTAGAATTTAATGCTCAATTTTTATTTGTTTTTTAGGCACTGAGTTAAAAGCTTTTTTTTTTTTTAAATCATTTGCTCACTGGCAGTATTGTATGTGGTTCAATTTGTGGTTCAAAAATTAGAAATTAGACCTCTTCATCTTCAAGGGGGGAGGGCATAGGGGTTTGAATGTATCTGTACTTTTATTACTTGTGAGCCGCCCCGATTGAGCTAAGAGGGACGGCGTATAAATAAATTTTATTTATTATTATTATTATTATTATTATTATTAAATGTGATCTTACTTTTGTAGGGGATGCAGACATTAATCAAACATTTCTTAGGAGTGTGGGGGACAGAAAAAACTGGGAACCACTGTTTGAAACATTTCATTTTAGACAGTATGGAAAAAGTAGTTTAGGAAAGCAATGTGAGGAGAAGGGGCAGTAGGTTGGATTTAAATGTATCCACTCCTCTACTTACTTTTTTGGAAATTGCAGAATTAATGAAATATTTTGAAATTGTTCATCAGATGCTATTGTTAATAAAAGCCTCTCCACTGGAGGCTGGTTGGCAACAGTGACTTGTAAACTGGCTCCAGGGCCTGTCGGTCTGTATCCATCAATCACATTCTGCTTAACTAAATGATTCTGACATACTAATGCTGGTCATGGATTTAGGTAGAGTGTTCACTTTTGTATGTAGTGTCTTTTGGACTTTTTTTTTGCTTCCATTAAGGCCACCTTTGGCTGTAGGTTTCAGGTATTTGTCTATAGTTTGGAATCTAACATAGATAAATTTCAAAATTACTTTGAAGTTATTTGTCTTGTATGCTTACTACAGTGTACCCAAATGTGATGAACAAGAGGCATAGCTGAAGGGAGGAGGTTATCAGATTATAATAGATAAACTGTATATACTAGACTGTGCCAGCAGTGCCCTTGTATACTCTTTCTGGGACAAACAGGCCAGCCTCTGTTCAAAAGAATAAATGGACCAAATCAGGCATCAGTATAGAAGAAAACGGATGGAAAGAATATATTTATTTGTTTCTCAGCATTTGGGAAGCCCTGTCAGGAAGAATAATAGATCCCGGAGAATTTTGCACAATTTTATCCTTGTATTTGAATGTCCTGAATTGTTGCAGAATAATTATACTGTGAAGAAAAACACATTTTTATGCACCCCCCCAAAAAACAACAACAAACAAACCCAAAGCTGTTTTGTGTTCAGGGAATGCATTTTCCTCTTCAATACTTAAGGACAGTTGAATATTGAGGGTGTGTATGTGTGTTCTGCCCTCAAAGACATGGGAGTGCCAACACATCTGATATTCCTAATGAGGAATCTGTACTTGGGACAAGTGCCTACTGTCAGGACAGAACATGGAGAAAAAGAATGGTTCCCAATTGGCAAGGGAGTCAGACAAGGTTGTATCCTTTCACCCTATCTTTTCAACTAGTCTGCAGAACATATTATAAGAAAAGCAGGCTGGGACACAGAAGAACGAGGAGTGAAAATAGGAGGAAGGAATACTAACAATCTGAGATATGCTGACAACACCATAATACTAGTGGAAAGCCTTACAGACCTCGAACAACTACTAAGGAATATCAAAGAAAAAAGTGTAAAAGCAGGCTTACTGTTGAATATAAAGAAAACAAAAATAATGATTACAGAGAACTTACACACATTCAAACTAGACATTGAGGAAATAGAAGTAGGAAAAGAGTTCTCATATCTGGGATCAAACATTGATTGGAATGGGGACTGCAGCCAGGAAATCAGAAGATTAAGAATGGGGAGGGTGGCAATGAAAGAACTAGAAAAGATCCTAAAATGCAAAGACATACAACTCAGCACAAAAGTCAGAATCATACAACCCATCATATTCCCTATTACCATGTATGGATGTGAGAGCTGGACAGTCAAGAAAGAAGATAGGAGGAAAACCAATGCATTTGAGATAATGTGGTGCTGGAGAAGAGTGCTGAGGATTTAATGGACAGCCAAAAGGACAAACAAATGGGTCCTAGAATAGATCAAGCCAGAGATATCCCTAGAAGCCAAGATGACTATGCAGACGGGCAGCTCTGGACTGTCCCTGCTAGCAGTGGATCGGAGCCACAGTAACTCCATGCTACGGCCCCGAACCTCCCTTTTGCCACCCCTAAAAGAGCGGCAAAATGCCACTCCTTGTAGGTGCAGCAAAAGGCCACCCTAAGAGCTGATGCCATGGCTCTTCCATGCCCTTTCAGTGTAGCATGTCTACATGCTGCGCCGTGGGGCATCCTGACGCCATGTGCCGTGTGTACGGGTGTGCAGCGTTAGGATGGCACCAGGGTGGGGTTGGGATGGCCAGCGTGCAGCTGCCCCGACCCAACTCCACCTCCAGGCCAGCCCTTTAGGCCAGTCTGCAATTCCCCTTAGACTGTCGTACTTTTGGGCACATCACAAGAAAGCATTTTTTTGTTGGAAAAGACAATAATGTTAGGAAAGGTGGAGGGGAATAGAAAGAGAGGAAGGCCACATGCTAGATGGATGGACTTTATTAAAGAGACCACGAATATGAGTTTGCAGGAGTTGGGCAGAGCAGTAGAGGACAGGGGGGCCTGGAGAGCCATAGGGTCGCCATGGGTCTAGATCAACGCAAAGGCAATTAACAAACAAAAATGTGTGTTGTTGGCCTTCAAGTTGTCAAGATGAGGCTTGCCACTGCCTTCCCCTGATTGAGAGCATATTGCCAAGGAATATTCATTTTCTCTCACAACAAGGAGATACTCTGTGCTAAAGTAAAATTTTGGAACAAAAATGGCAAATGGTGTTCTCAGACATCCCCTCTCTCACAAGTGGGGCCAGGCCATACCAGGAAGATGGAGGAACCCAGAAGGTCCTGCCTTGTCACCTCTTCTTCTCTCAGAAGATGTTTGATGACGAGAGAAATCTCTCGCACATGCTGGCCTTGTAGCAGCAGTATCTCTAGGGGGTATGGGAGGTGTGGGCCACACTGGGTGACACCATGAATAAGGTGGCACCATGACCACCACCTTAGCAATGTCTGCCTTTTGAAAGAAATGGTGTGCAGCATTAATGTACCTTGTAAGACACAAGGAGCTCAGCAGAAGAGATGTGGCCAGATAGTGAGGCAAATGAGGGCTCTCCTTTCTCCACCCACTGAGCATCAAACATCACTTGGAAGAAGAGGAGGAAACAGGACAGGACTTTCTGGGTTCCTCCATCACCTTGGTATGGCTTGTCCCCATCTGTGAGAAAGGGAGGATCAAGCAGAAGAATCAGGGAGTGAGGAAGGCTGCTGTCTGCCATTGATATGAGCCTCCAGCTTCAGGAGTGCAGTGCATGAAGGAATCCAAGCATTCTTCATCTTCTTAACTCCCAAAGCAGAAGGTTATTGTTAGAATGGGAGACAGCAGCCTCCAGCTTCAGGAGTGGGGTACAGGAGGAATCCAGGGATTCTTTATCCTCCTAACTCCCAAAGCAGGAGATTGTTGTGTCAATAGAAGACAGCAACCTACAGGTTTGGGAGTGGGGTGCAGAAGGAATTGAGGGATTCTTCCTCCTCTTAACTCTCAACTCTTAAAGCAGAAAGCTGTAATTAGGAGACAGCAGCCTGCAACTTCCAGTCTATTTAGGTATTCAGGTATTCTGCTTTGGGAGTTAGGAGGACAAAGACTGCGTGGATTCCTCCTGCATCCTGCTCCCAAAGCTGGAGACTGCTGTCTTCCATTCTTACAGCAGCCTTCTGCTTTGGGCATTAGGAGGAAAATAAATCCCTGGATTCCTCCTGCACCCCACTTGAAGCTTGAGTCTGTTGCATGAATGGGAGACAACCGTCTCCAGCTTGAGAAGTTAGGAGGGTGAAGAAGTTGTTTATGTCACAACTATTGCCATTACATTAATTGATATATGGAATGATTAAAGTGTAACAATGAATTATAGCACCAGATGATACCAATCCTTGGACCTTATCACACGCTGGCCACGAAGCGAAAAGCAACCGAAATAAGAATAAATCCAGTACTATACCGAAATGAACCGAAAGAGCCCCCGCAATACGTAAATGGCTATCACACGCAATTACCGTCATTGCACATTTATCACGCTTCCCGGAAAGCGCATCCTGGATACGTATTTGCTGTTCACACACATGTTACAAATTCCCATAAATAACCAAGCAATGATGTTCTAGCACATGCACAGAAATATTGCTTTCCCACCAACCCCTGGTTGCACGTTGGAACAGAGAGGACCATGTTTACCCGTTCCGTTTGTTGCCCAATCAAAACAGGAAGTACACGTCATAAGATGCTTCCTCACAGATCCATGGGAAATAGCTCGGGGAACCATGGGTCATGATGGGGAAATGCTTCACAATACGTATTGCCTGTTCATATGCATTTCGGATCCGCGGTAAATGCGCAATGATTCCGGTTGCGCAATTGTACTTCCTAAAGAAACCGAAATTCAAAAGATCTCAATTCGTTTTGGATTCGTTTGGGGTTCTGTCGGGGTTCTGTGCGGTTCTGTGCGACATCGTGTGTAAACACGGAAAATTAATACATATTAGGTCGGGATTTCTTTTGGATTCTCTCTGCTTTGGACCCCGTGTGATAAGGTCCCTAGTGATGCCACTGCCTTGCAGTGTGGGCAAGAGGCCTCTTGGTTGCTGCTCAGCCAGCTGCTCAGTTGTTGCTCTCAAGGTGACTAAGTGCAAAGGGAGAAGCTTCTCCCCAGCAAGAAAGGACTCTTAATCCTTCATTGAGGTGAACAGGGATACAGCTGCTGTGTGTGTAGGGGGTTTATAGAGCCACATGCTCTAAACTGGAGACTGTCATGGATGGGGAAAGGAGGAGATTTTAACTACTGAAGCCACTCCAAGGCAAAGGACTCTTTCCAAGAATGGATCCCAGATACTCCTCCTCCTCCTCCTTCCCCAGAGATGTGCCTTCCTACACAGCTTCATGTGTTTCTGACCCCAACAAACATTCTTTCTTCTGCGTCCTCTTCTCTTGGCCTGTCCATTGAAAGCAAGAAAGCAGAAACAAGTCCAATCTGCCCGCCAAGTCCTGGCAAAGCTCACAACGCTTAAGCAGGATCCCAAATATGAAAGCTCCTTTTTGTCACCACTTCTTCCCCACTGCCATTATTACTAATTTCACAATTACCATGACTAGCAAAAGATGTGCTAAGGGAGTGAGCTCCTTTGGTGAGGTGAAGAATGGGAGACACCACCAAACAAAGCTATCAGTGAAGCTGTGTGCTGGTTTTAAGGGACCCTAAAAAGAAGTTTCATGCAACCCTCATTTCCACCATGCTCCTACAGGCTGCTGGTTCCCCTTGTCATTTTTGCACACCAATACTTTGACTGAAGTCCCCTCTTACTGCCCCCCTGCTGCCCTCTTTCCTCTTTCATATGTCTCTCACTGGATATGTGTATTGACTTCCATCAAGTTGGTTAAAGTGTCCTCTCCTGATGTCCCACCACAAAACCCTGGCTGTGATTCTATTAAAACATCCCCTTGCATGCTGTGTCCTCCACAAAAAACCAAGCTATCTTTTCACTTTCCGAGTATTTTGTGCTGATAAAGGAATGAGAAGGTCTTACTTTGCACAGTAAGGCTTGGACTGGGATTGGCAGACAGAAAATTGGTAAAACAAGCATTTGATCAGAAACCAGAATATCTGAGTTACTGTGGAAGGATCAAAATGGCAAAGAAAGCTGAAATACACACAATAGTTAGATTTCCATATAAATCAGAATTTATATAATCTGATTTATGAAGGGAAACAGTAGAGTCACCTTAAATCTTTTAATATTGAGAACTAATCCTGACTGTTTTAATAATAACGATTCACTGGCACTAATTGCGAATCAAGCAGAAAACAGCACAGGTGTCCTAAATCTTAGAAAGCAAGAGAGAAAAGAAAAAGTGAGAGGGCATGAGGATTTACAAGAGTAAAGAATAAAATAAAATAAAAAGAGATTTAATGTATGTTTCCAATCCATATTTGCTATTTAAATCTCATTTTTACAAGTCTGTCACTATCTTTTCCATTAGCTTTCTAATGTCCTTCTTCCTTTTCAGTCATCTCAGTGGTCTGGCAAAGTTGTAGGGTTTTTTGCTGTGTGCTAGCATCTCTCCCATGTAAATCCCCCCTCCTAGTGGATGGCCTAAAGGTGACACTAACCATGGTTTACTCTAAATCAGACTTATTCATCATGGTGTTCAACTGATTTTCAAATTCTGATTAAAGATTAATCTCAGTTCAGGCACATCACTACGCCCTGGTTAGTACAGACAATGGATTATTCCTATGGAGAGGTGGTGCAGCCCATGAGGTACTCTCATTTCAACCATTATTGTACCTGAACCAACCCAGTTCTTCAGCCTCATTTTCTAACTTGCCGAATGAGCATCTAAAACAGGGACAGGCAACCTTTTGGAGACCTGGGCCAGTCTCCCGTAGCCCAGGTCTCGGCTGGGCCAAGGGTGGGGGGGAATGGCGGTGCGCTCCCCCCCGCCCGCCGCGGCCGCTACTGCGGCTGCCGGCGTACCTTGCGCGGCCGCAGCCGCTGCAGGCACATGCTGCGGCCGCCATTTTGGTAGTCCAAATCGTGGCCGCGGCGCGTTTGCGCATGCGCAAGAGTACTGCACATGCGCAAACGCACCACGGCTGCCATTTTGACTTCCAAAATGGTGTCCGCAGCGAGCGCGGCCGAAAACGCGCCCCGACAACGGCACGCGGCGGCTGCGGCGGCTGCGGTGGCAACCTTCCGCCTGGGCCGGTAAGTCCGGGGGCCGGGGCCTTAACCGGCCCCTGGGCCGTAGGTTGCCGGTCCCTGATCTAAAATATGGAAGGTTAGGTGTGTGTTAACACTCAGAGGCATGAAACATTCTCCTGAAATAGCCACTTGGAAGCAAACATTTGGAGCAAAGGAACAGAGGATAGGCAAGGGGGAGGAGGTTGCGTCATTATTTTCTTGCTGGCATCATTCTCCTGTTCAAAATTACTCTCCTCCAACTACGTTCTTCCTCTGCTGGGGAACAAGACATGAGTGGCCTTCTCTTGTACCCAGTAGGCTAGAAATACAACTGAACTGGCCAGATTGCTATAGCAACCTCTCCCTTCATCCTTGTTTAGAAGCAGGCTTTTTGTTGCTGTGGGACTCCAGAACTGATTTTAAGGTGGGTGTGAGATTGGGTGTGTGGGACTTAAAATTGCCCAGTAGGTCATCATGCATTTTGTCCGCTTGCAGGCATATTCTTGCACAGCATATTTAATGAGATAAATAACTAATGTGTCCTGTTATATTAAATATCATGAAAATGAGTATCACCACCATAGATGTAGATTAAAAAAAAGGACACATCCTAACTAGTATCTAAGATCCAAAACACACTGCAGAAAAAATCCAGTTTGTGATCACTTTAACTGCCCTGGCTCAGTGCTAGGGAATCCTGGGAATTATAGTTTATTGTGGCACCAGAGATCTCTGACAGAGAAGGCTAAATGGCTCACAAAACTACAGTTCCCAGAATTCCCTAACATTGAGCCAGGGCAGTTAAAGCAGTCTCAAACTGGATTATTTCTGCAATGTGTTTTGGACCTAAGTTGCATCTAAGGAAGTAGACCAAGTCTACAAAAGCTTTTGCTAAAACTTCTTTGCATTGTACATCTCAAAGGTGGTGCAAGATCCCTTTGCATCCTAAGTAGTAGTAATGACTCAAAGTAAAAATTATAAAACACTGATGAATAATGGAATACTCTTTGCATGTTACATCTAACCTTTGTTGGATTCAGAAAAGGAAAGCAAGTAAGCAAATAAGGTAGAAGTTTCAGCTATAAGATTGGCATATGTTTAGGTACCTTTTAAAATGGTTACTACAGCAGTGGGGCTTTATTTCTTGTATTTATAACAAGTGTATCATAATAGTTATGGACTGTAGTGGATTTTGAGTTCCTTAAAATATAATTACTTCTGAACAACAGAGCCATATTTACAAAAGTTTATAAATGAAGACAATATAAAGACAGAATTCCTTATATTCTAGGAGGGAAGTACATACAGTAGTAGCTGAACAATACTAGAATTCTGGGTCATCCAGTGAAATGGAAAAGGAAATTCAGGACATATAAATGGAAATATTTTCATATAGCATATAGGGAATCTGTGAGACCCACTGCCCCAAGATGAATTGACAACTGGCAACTTTGATAGATTTAAATTTAAATTAGATAACTTAGATTGTATCTATCTTGCTTGGAGGGCAAGGCTGGTGTAAAGAATCTGATTTGGTGTATCTTACTATTGTGTTCCTCAGCCCACCACTGGATCATGCACATATATGTGCAGTTGCCTAGCCCCTCACTTTCAGTGAAGGACCGCTGTGTGTCACAGGAAGATGTTTAGTGGCAACTGGTGACACCATTTTCAGTGGGGTGGTGAATCTACTATAGGTTTCACTCCAGACTTAACAGGAGCTATCCAAGGTTCTGAACCCTATTTTTATCAAATAGATTTGGCACCTTGGATAGCTATTGTCAAGCTGTCCAAAGTCTGGAGTCAATTCATTGCTCTGCTGACCCGGGGGCCACTAGCTGACACTGGTTCCCTGACAATACCAGCTTTGCTGTACTCCTTGTGGGAAGTATAAGAAGGGGAAGGGCAATCAATCATCATTTGGGGCTAATTTCAGGTGGCCTGTGATATGTCTGATGGTTGGACATTGCCTTTCTTTTAACACACACACACACATCTCCATCCATCCTCCTTGCTCTTGAGCTGGGCATCATTAAAATGGAATTACATTAGATGTAAATTATCATGGAAACCAGAAATGGAGAACAGCTGAGTATTCACATCTTTCACTGTCTGTAGACTCACTGCATGTTGCACGCACCTCTTCCACCAAAATTGAGTGCCCACAAGATTACGTCTATTCTTAAAGAAGCTTTTCATGCATTAAAAATCTCTATGGGAGGAGTCATTGATTTATAGGAAACTCACACTCCCTGGTGGCTTCTAGAGGTGTAATTCTCCATCTCAGCCCATAATTGTTTTAGATGCCCCACTCAGGGTCATACAGAGAGATATGGGGGGAAGCATGTGGCCTGTGAGGTACTTTGTTCCCTCCCTTGACATAGTCTCTAGCACACCAGTGTGGTCTTTTCATAGTTCTCCCACTGTTAAATCTGGTGCCATTTCTGACAAACAGACTTACAGAAATGTTTCCTACTCTGCTTCTTGAAAACAACATCCATTCTTTTTGGTATGAGAACCAACTATTTTTTCCCCTTTTCAATTTTTTTCTATTTGTTTTGAGAGTTGATCTTTCCCATCCCAAACTTTCAGCACTGAAGGACATAAGATGTTTAATGCATAATTGAATGATATGACCTCATTGCATCCTTTGACCAAAAAGCATCAATATATGTGGGCCAGGAGACTCAGGGCCTTTGCAGACTGCCAGAAATAGTGCAAATTGAGTCCACTTTAAATTGAGGCACTGCCCTGGCTCAGTGCTAGGGAATTATGGGAACTGCAGTTTATTGTGGCACCAGAGCTCTCTGACAGAGAAGGCTCAATGTCTTAGAAAAAAAATACAATTCCCATGATTCCCTAGCACTGAGCCAGGGCAGTGCCTCAATTTAAAGTGGACTCAATTGGCACTATTTCTGGCAGTCTGCAAAGGCCTTCAGATTCCTTTTACACCACACAATTATAGCATTATAATTCCACTTTTACTGCCATGATTCTGTCTTTTGGAATCCTGGGATTCGCAGTTTAAGGATTTTTTTTTTTTTAAGAATTCTCAGCCAGGGAGCTTTAATACTTCACCAAACTGCAAATCTCAGGATTCCATGTCTAGATTTTAATCAGATCCCAAGTGAGATATACCAAAATGACAACTCGTTGTGAGTTCTAAAGTTCTCTGGCTAAATAATAGCATGGACTAAAGCCTGCACATTCATGAGTGGTGACTTCTGAATATTCACATAGAGAATCTTAAATAACAAATCAGCAAATAATTTTGTCTCAAAGTTGTCAGCGAACTGCACATACTAATTTTGAAAAGAGGTTCAACCTGAATTAACAGCTCCATGTAAAAGCATAAAATAAGTGCTGGAAGGTTTCAGTTATGGCATGTTTATAAGTAACGACAAACAAATGAATTAGCTAGACCTTTTGTGGTGCCTTTGGAGTCTCCAAAATTATGATTGGAGCTACAGGTTGTCGTGTTGGCATTTTAAAAGCCAGGAAAATGAGTGCAAACTTCAAATTAACCTTTGTATTGTAGCGCAAACTGAAAAGAATATTGTAGAGTAACCAATTACATATACTCAGTAAGGAAATGCAGACATTTACATTTAGCACAACATGAAGTAGAAGTTAAGACCTTTATCTTTATAATGCTTTCATGAGGGAGCATATAAAAATTAATGGGAAAAACAGACTTTGGGCCTTTGCAGACTGCCAGAAATAGTGCAAATTGAGTTCACTTTAACTGCCCTGGCTCAGTGCTAGGGAATCATGGAAACTGTACTTTTTCTGAGACATTGAGCCTTTTCTGTCAGAGAGCTCTGGTGCCACAATAAACTACAGTTCCCATGATTCCCTAGCATTGAGTCAGGGCAGTTAAAGTGGACTCAATTTGCACTATTTCTGGCAGTCTGCAAAAGGCCCTTTGTTAGTTTTGAAGATATATTATTAATGGGTTTTGTTATACATTCTGAATAGTATAGTAGTACTATTAAATAGTACTGTCTGTGCAAATACAGATGTTACTAAAATGTATGGTTTCACACCGATATTCCTCCAAAGCCAAGAAACATGGTAGCATAGGTAACAATTTCTCAGCTTCAAAAAAGTGCATGTTTAATAAGCAGAGAACGGGTTTGCATTCCTCCCTCTCTTGCATACCTGCTTCAGTTTAGTATCATATTCCTGACTAGGGGCTAGTCTACAAGTAAGTGTACTATGCAAATCACTGTGGATTTCCACACATTTCAACATTTAATTGTCTTCACTTTCCTATGCAAATTTGCATCTATGTACCCTCCCCCTGCTGAAGATGTGCAGCCTTCTGAACCATGTGATGGATAGGCTGGCTGGCCTGACCACATGTGTGATAATGTGCATCCTCACAGATACTCTGGTAAAAACTGTGAAGGCTTTTTCTGTGGAGCTTATGGAGTTCCTCCCCCCCCCCCCCCCGCTGCCAAAAAAGCAAACTCCTCCAAATCATGTGTGGCCGGATCACATTCTACATGAATTCTATGCAGGGTATTTTAATCATGTAGACAAGCCCTAGGAGAAGGTACCACATTATGAGCCTGGTTGCACATCCTGATTAATAATTTGAAATTAGACCAGTTTCATAGTTCACTGAATAGGAGATGTAAAGGAGGAGTATGTGCTATATTGCTTATTTAGCCAAGGTTGTAATGCAAGCTGGGCAATGCCGATCTTCTTCCCCCATTGAGTTAAAGAGTTCTTTGTATTCATTTTGCCCCCATTCTCAATCTAGGCAGGACCTATTTGAGATCCACAGGGCCTTGGTTACCTATCCCTGCCTATTAATTTCACATATGGTTTAGCCAATTGTTAGAAAATTTATGTTTACATTCTCCTTTCCCTCATTATATAGATAGGGACTCCCTCCCTCTCTCATTCTTACTATCTTGGGACTTTGGTCACTGGATCTTGGAGGCAGTTTAACAGCTCTCTCTAAACTTCTAGTAGCTACAGTATGTTGTAGTTTCTTCCTGCTATATAAAAGATGCTGAGATTTATCTCTCTTTACCCAAACCATCACCAGTTAGATTAGGTTTTAGTTATTTTATGTAAATATTTGTTAAAGCTATTGTTTGTTTTTTTAAAACTACAAACTGCATGTTGTCATTTTTCTGAGAAAGTCTTTATTCTTTAGGAAGACATATTTAAAATAATAGTCTGACCCACACTTCTGTTGTTCTGTTAATGAAAGCTAGACTCTAACAAGTTTAACTTTCAATAATGCTAGGAAAATGTAGCGGGTAGAAGAAAGAAAGGAAGATTACAAACCAGATGGATAGACTCGATAAGGGGGGTTATGGGCAAGGGCTTGCAGGATCTGGACAAGGCAGTGGAAGATAGGGATTCTTGGAGATGTCTCATCCACAGGGTCGCCATGAGTTGGAACCGACTCAAGGGCAGCTAACAACAACAACAACAACAACATTAATTACTTGATAAATCAAGTGCTTGATCAATGTATGTATCTTCAGCATTGGCATCATAATGACAGTGACTATTCATCACTGGGAAAATCAAGGTAGCTTTGACACTTTTTGCTGATTGTGACTGTATGTAGAACAGACTATTTTTGAAGGTCCTGACTGTAATCCACAAAATGAGTTGTAAAGAACACATCTAGTGCAGCCTTCGCCAGTCTCCAACTCCTGTTGTTCCTGTCCAATGACTCTGTTATCCCAGACTACTGTCTGTGCTGGGTGGAACTAATGGGAATTGTAGAGCAGAACATCTAAATGGCATTGCACTAGCAAAGGTGGCTATAAAGGAAAGATCCATGTTTCTTTCAGGGATGCCTGCTAAAAGAGTTTTGTGTAAGTTTGTTTACACAAACAACTGCTACACATTTTGGATGTTTGTTCTGATCTCTTTTCTCTACACCTCTCATCAAGACAAAACCAAGACAAAATGTATATTGATATATATATAATATATCAGTCATGGAGCATTGCTGGGTCTGCAACAGTATACATGGAAACCCTACTAGGACTCTGGTACAGCAGAATGGGACACAAGCTGTCTCACAAAAACAAAACAAAAAACAAAAACAAAAAAGCAGCTGATCTTTCTGGTGTAATTCTTGGTGAATTGCCCTACTTCAGATTGATAGGGGGAGACCTAATGACTAGAATTGTCTTGGTGATATATATTCCTGTTATACATAGGTATTTATCTTTTAGGAGGTTGGAGAAGGAGGTAGCTTATATCTCCTTGTGCAGTGCTCTTCAACCCAGGTGCACAACAGCATTTGGTGGGGGTTCATAGGTACAACTCCATCCCCTTGCCCATGGATCAGCTGTAGGGGTTAATCTTGCCTGTTCTGAGTGCTCTCATACACTTGAGCAAGAAGATGCAGGCTTATGAGTGATTTCCCCAGGAATGCAAGGGCAGCCAGAATGTGCCTAGGTTCACTCCCACATCTGATTGGTATCAGTGGTGTCATGAAGGGCATGCAGGGATGCGTACCGCACCAGGTGACACCCAAAGAGGGGGTGACACCACTGGTACCAATCAGATGCCTAAGGGCATGCAGGGATGCATACCACACCAGGTGACACCCAAAGAGGGGGTGACACCACTGCTCCTCAGACACCTACCTTTTGGCAGAAATGGGCTGTAACATTCATTGGCTTCCCTTTAAAATGTTTTAAGAGATGGTGGGAGTGAGGTGAATCTCAGTGGGAGGAGAAAGGAGAACCCCCCCAAATTTTAAAATTAAAATTTCAATTTTCAAAATTTTAAATTTTAAGGTTTTTGATTAAAAAAAATTCTTTTAAAAATTGTTTAAAACATTAACCAAATATTCACTATGTATATGTAAATACATTTAGGTTGTGCTTATGATATTGTAATTTGAAGATATAATTTTAATTTTGCAAGTTGTTTATGTCACAACTATTCAGTGGTATATGGGAATTACGATATATGAGTAACATAAGTGCAAGAAAGCATTACTAAGGATTCTGTATGGTGTGAAATGGGAGGAGGTCAATGGAGGAGGTGACACCATGAGTTACATGCATTGGGTGACACCAACCCTAGGGATGCCTATTAGATTACAGCACATATATTTGGACTAGGTTTTGCCTGGACACTTTACTGCTGCTCATGGAGTTGGGCGTCATTGTGCTGGAAAGCTCATGAAAAGCCTCCTTGTCTCTGACAAGCATCAGGTTATACCTTTCTAACCTAAGGACATCTTCTCTTGAATGGGTGAAGCAAATTCATTATATGCCTAATGAAAGAAAATGGGCAAAAATGGATGGCCAGTCCCTTCAAGTGGTGGTGAAAGATTATTGCTGTCTCCCACAGCAGTTATACTTTGGAGTTCCACAGGGCCGATTGAGATCAGCTGAGCGGCCTGTGTCAGCTGCAGTGGCGGTGGAACTGGGAGGAGCACCGGCGGGTATTTAAACCCGCCCAGTACCATCTCTCCCCCGGCAACACAGGGTGGCTGCGGTGTCCTGGGCTGCTGGAGGAGGACTGAACTAGCCCTGATTAAGTTCCGATTGAGATCAGCTGAGCAGTCTGTGTCAGCTGCAGCAGCGGTGGAACCGGGAGGAGTGCTGGCGGGTATTTAAACCCACCCAGTACCATCTCTCCCCTGGCAACACACGACGGCTGCAGCGTCCTGGGCCGCTGGAGGAGGACTGAGCTAGCCCTGATTAAGTCCCGATTGAGATCAGCTGAGTGGCCTGTGTCAACTGCAGTGGCGATGGAACCAGGAGGAGCGCCAGTGGGTATTTAAACCCGCCCAGTACCATCTCTTCCCTGGCAACACACGGCGGCTGCGGCGTTCTGGGATGCTGGAGGAGGACTGAGCTAGTTCTGACTACCATCATCTGGGTGGTGGTGACATATGCTGTTCCCTCTCAGTTGTATATAATGCTAATAAGGATTCAACTGTCAAGATTGGATGGAGTTACAATCCTTCCAGCCCCTTTCTCGTTGTTCAAGAAACACCGCCCTATATATTGTGGGGGGAATTAGCTGGATCATCCATCGTTGCCATTATGCAATGGAGCCGGGAATTGCCTGGGAGCGGGTATTGAGGTTGTGTGGGGGCAGGGAAGGTATGGTGGCAACAGAGTGAAGAAATGTTACAAAAGAAGAAGGGATCGATGCTTGATATCTATCCCTTCTTCAGTTCACTCTGTTTCCCAGAATAATTTGGAGAGCATACCATCCATTCCACAGACTCTTCCTCTGCAATGCCAGGTCGGTCATGAATAAGATGCACATTATCCATGACCTTTTACAGGATGAGGCGGCTGACCTGGCATGCTTCACCGAGACCTGGCTGGGAGACCAGTCTCCTTGCTACCGTTTTTAAACAAGGTGATCGAGAGGGCAGTTGCTTCCCAACTCCAAGCCGTCTTGGATGAAACCGATTATCTCGATCCATTTCAAACCGGCTTAAGGACAGGATATGGAGTGGAGACTGACAACCTCCACTATGGTCGCTCTGACTGACAACCTCCACCTGGGCATCGGCAGGGGTAGTGTGACCCTGTTGGTGCTCCTGGATCTCTCAGCGGCTTTTGATACAATAGATCATTCCATCCTCTTAGATCGCCTGAGAGGGTTAGGAATCAGAGGCACTGCTTTGCAGTGGTTCTGTTCCTTCCTCTCGGGCAGATCCCAGAGGGTAAGGCTCGGGGACAGTTGCTCTTCCAAAATTGAGCTTAATTGTGGCATCCCTCAGGGTGCCATCCTGTCCCTGATGCTAGTCAACATCTATATGAAGCCGCTGGGTGAGATCATTCGGAGGCATGGAGCGCGGTGTCATCATATACTTCTCCATGACCAGATTGTCAGCTCAGACTTCAGACGGCGTCTCTCTTCTCAATGACTGTCTTAGAGTGGTAATGGATTGGATGAGGAAAAACAGATCGAAACTAAATCCAGAGAAAACGGAGGTACTGACAGTCACAGGCCCAAAACCAGGCTTGGGAATACAGCTTCCAGTCCTGGATGGAGTCACACTCTCCTCTAAGGACTGTGTTCGCAGTCTGGGGATACTCCTAGATTCGTCGCTTCACATGACTAGTCAGGTGAATGCGACGGTCAGGAGTGCCTGTTATCAGCTTAGGCTGATACGCCAACTGCGCCCTTACCTGGACATGAGGGACCTGGAAACTGTGGCACATGCTCTGGTAACCTCACGTCTAGATTACTGTAATGCACTCTATATGGGGCTACCCTTGTGCCTAACCCGGAAACTTCAACTGGTACAAAATATGGCAGCCAGGTTAGTCACCGGAACATCTAGGAGAAAGCACATAACTCCTGTGCTTAAATCTCTCCCCTGGCTGCCGATTAGTTTCCGGGCACAGTACAAGGTGTTGGTTTTAACCTTTAAAGCCCTACATGGCTTGGGTCCATCTTATCTCTGGGACTGCCTCTTCCCATATGATCCCCCCCCCCCCCCCCGCGCGCACTTTGGTCCTCTGGGAGGAACCTGCTACAGCCTATGAAAACTAGGCTTTCTCAGACCTCCCAGAGGGCCTTTTCTGCGACCACTCCCAGACTATGGAATGGCCTGCCGGATGAGATCCATCTTATTACCACTCTTGCTAGCTTTAAAAAAGCAGTAAAGATGGATCTCTTCTGGCAGGCCTTCCAGGAATAACCCCGGCTCAACTGGAGGTGGTTGCTATCCGCCCCCTTCCTGACATTGCCTGTTTGCCCCACTTGGTTTTTATCGTATTTTGCAGTATTGTTTTTAAATCTTGAATTAGTTTAATTTAGTTTTAAGGGGTGGGAGGGGGAGAGAGTGGGTTGATGGTATGTTTTAACTATTGTTTGTTTTAATCATGCTATACCCCACCCTGGCTGCTGAGCAGAGGGGCGGGTTAAAAATAAAAATTATTATTATTATTATTAGGGCTGTTTGATCCACCATTTTAATCTCCACCTGAAATTGCTGTGAAAGTGTGTGAGCTAAAGTGCCACCAACTTGCAGATGACACTCAACTCTTCCTTTCCCTTTTAATTAAATACAAAGGGATCTGTTTTTGTTCTGAATCTGTTGCTGAATAGGATAATGAACCAGGTGAAGTCCAGTGAACTGAAAATCAATCTTGATATGATGGAGATAATGTTTGTAGATTGAATTTTCAATATTTTCTGTATATGTGGCTTGAACTTCTAGGTGCATAATTTGGGGTGCTCTCATACTCAAGCTACATGTTGCCTTGGTGTAGGCTAATATGCTAGGTATGATTTTACCTGGACAGAGATATCCTTGGAACAAGTTCTCATATTCTAATAATCACCCATCTTGATTATTGCAATGTAGCAATGATACATAGGGCTGCCTTTCAATCAAAATACTGTAGTTTTTATAAAACAGGACAGCTAGATTATTAATGAGGATTGCTAGTATTTTGCCATCTGTACTGGATGTCAGTTTGGTTAGTGAAGATACTGAGTTAGAGTTTCAAATGTGTTGCTCTCATTTTTAAAAATGTCTTCCCCATACAGTTATGGAATCAAAAGTAATTCATAATTATTTTCTTGGAGACTAATTATCATTTCTATATTTGGGTAATAGGTAATTCTTCTATCCGTTTCTAATGTATAACAGGTACCATATTTCTAGTTAGCGAATCAGTGGTAATAGCTGTTTTGTAAGATATTTTTATTCTTCAAGCTAAATAATGAGAAAAGAACAATACTTCTAATCAAATAAAAAACAAACTTTATTTACAAGAAAAATCTGTACACTGTGCATACATAAAAATATATAAAACCAAAATAGAAAATACAAAAGTGTTAAAATGTATACAAACACTGTTTAAAAATGTGACTCCTGGAAAATCTCAAGCTTTCATTTCTTGAAGAGTGCACATTCACTTAAAAAAATCATCATACAAAAGAATTCTCAAGGCTATTAAAAAGTACATAGTCTTCTATTGGAATAGCTCAGCAACTACAGCTTTAGAGTATGAGATGATATGCATGAACAGATGGTGTGTGCACAGATGAACATTCAGGAACAAAGTTTCAATTGATGGACTGTATGAGTGGAAGGAAACTTGTTGCTACCCATCATTTGCTTTCCTCCTTCTGCAGTCCACTCTGGATTTTCCAGACAATTTGGGGTATTGTTTATTGTGGGTTGTATCTTATAGGACTGTAACAGGAGAGGAGAAATTGCCACAGATTGGTCAGAAGAATCTTGCACTGCTTACACAAAGTTTGTAGCAATTCTCTAATCTTGCTGTTGTTCATAGAATCATAGAATCATATAATCATAGAGTTGGAAGAGACCACAAGGGCCATCCAGTCCAACCCCCTGCCATGCAGGAACTCCCAATCAAAGCATCCCTGACAGATGGCCATCCAGCCTCTGCTTAAAGACCTCCAAGGAAGGAGACTCCACTACTCTCCGAGGGAGTGTGTTCCACTGTCGAACCGCCCTTACTGTCAGGAAGTTCCTCCTAATGTTGAGGTCCATAAGACATAGCCAATGATGTTCAGTAGGTTCCCCCAATCCTCTGGAGAGATGTGTGTGTGTGTGTGTGTGTGTGTGTGTGTAGGGGACCAGAGATGCAGCAGCATGGAGGAAAGCAAAAGAAAGACTGGTTGCACAAAGTTGTTTTCCATCTATTGGATCTCATTCTGTACCACCATGTTAAAGAGCAGATATCTTCAATATCAAAAACTTTTTTTTTTTTTTTGCAAAATAGGAGTGGGGAACTTTGGCCTTCCAGGTGTTTTGGATTATAACTCTCCCCATAATCACTTACCATAGGTTGGAGCTTCTGGGACTTGGTCTAAACTGGGTGGCCAAAATTTAGCTCCCAGTCCCCTCCTGTACCACCTGATACCTTCCACAAAAAAGCTTTTTCACACAAAAAGGGTCAATGTATGTTCTTGGAAGCCCCTGGAAGCTGAGATCTGCCATTAAAAACAAGTTGCAGGCCTTCTTACTTCTTGTATCTCATATTAGATAGAAGTGGATATTTGACTCTTTCCAATTTCAATTTCCTCTCCCCCCAGTTTTAGGTACAGTTGGTAGAAAATAGCCCCCTGGACCCTCATAACTCTTTCACCTTAGTCTAAAATATCTGAATGGCCAAAATCTCCCCATTATTCAGTAAACAATTAAATCAGGTGTCCGCTTTACACAGAGGGTGGAAGCATCGTCTCTATTTTAAAAATTGTGGAAATTTGCACATAATAAAATCAACTTATTTTATTTCCAGATTGGCACATATTTTTCAAGAGACTGCAGTCAGTATTCATTTCATTTTTGTAAATAATGTAAGTGGCTGAATTACTGAAATCCACATGAAGAAGAGTGTGAAACTTCATTTATAACCTTGGCTGTGCTCAGTTTAAGCACACGCTAAACCACTGTGTGTGTTTGTGTGTGTGTGTGTGTGTGTGTGTGTGTGAGTGAGAGAGAGAGAGAGAGAGAGAGATTGAGACTGAGGAGCTTATCGCATGGACAAAAAACCCGACTTCATCCCAACAAGATGCAGGCGGGTTGTGGGATGCAGGCAGGAATTGTCGCACATAATTGGGAGCTTTCCAACTTTGAAAAGTGGCCTCCAAAGAGTGCTTGGGGTCCAGGCTGCAGCCAGGCAGCACTTGCCCAGTGGAATTGGCGGCCAATTACATTCAATAATTCCTGCCTGCATCCTGCAACCCAGCTGCATCCCATTGGGGTGCAGTAAGGCTTTTTGTCCATGCAATAAGTTCCTGAGAAACAGTGACAGAATGCGTTTTAAAAAATAGATGCAGGCAACTCAAAGAACCACTAAATTAGCAAAATCATTGTTCAATTTGTGGACAGAAAATCTTTTGTTGAACAGTATTCAAAATACCTTCTAGTCACCTTTTTCAAATACTAGAGATCATTTAGAGACCAAATAATGTTTTCAAAAACAGACACTTGTATGCAATGACCCAAGGGAGGATTGATTTTTCTTTTTAGCAAATATGGAGCATTTGGCATCTTTCATTATTACTGCTTCAGATATTCTGCATGATGTGTATAGCACCAGTATTTCCTCTTTGACTGAAATGTGAGAGCTCACATGACCAGAGCTAACATGGCACACTAACATACAACTCAAGTATGTTGCTGGGTGGGAAGGACATGTCTCTCCCTTCTCAGTTGCTGGATTCCATGCAAGGAAACATGTAGCCCCTTCTATGCAAAACCCTAGGAGCTAATTTATTACTGATGCCTTTAAAAATTGGTCCAACTTTCTCTCTCCCTTTTCAGTATTTCCTATGAGGAAAACTGTGGAACACAGCCAAGGAGGATTGCAATCCTCACTTCACAGACTTGTACCTCAGTCCTAAATCTGCTAATATGTCCCACTGGCTTGAGCAGAAGTTACCTCCAAGTAAATATGCTTAGGGGAATTATTGAGGGTTGTATTCATTATATATAATCTATATCTATATCTATATCTATATCTATAGATTATTTATTTGTAAATTCCATAAATAATTTGTTTGTATTCACAATAGGATGGTTAACAACCACATCGGGTGTGATTCTAACCCAACTTCTCCCAACCTGATGTGTTGGACATCAAAGCCTACCATTCCCAGTCAACAAGGCCATTGACATGTTGGCTTGGGCTGGTTGAAGCTATACTTAGTGCATCATAAGAGAATCAAGGTGGCAGAGGCTGCAGCAACCACAGTTTAATGCTATGCCAAAAAAGTTGCTTACACTTCAGGAAGGAGTATTTCTCCTGTGGAGCAACTGTGAAGAGGTTATTGGGAGCAACTGCTTCTTGTTTTACACTAACCACTAACATCAGTCATTCTTCTTGAACTGGAACAAACTCTGGTTTAAACAATGCTTTAGGATAAAAAGCCAAAGTCTGAGTCTATCTTGTTTCAGTAAACCATAGTTTAACCTATTTACAATTTGTCATTTTTGGGTGTAACAGTAAATCAGGGTTAATATAAAACAGCAAGCGTATAAACCAGAGACAGAGTGCAGGGAGGAGCCCATGAGCCAAGGCTCACTATTGCTTGTGCATTTAAACTAAGTTTTAGTATTATGGGTGACACCTGGCTTAAGGAGACTACATGTGAAAGGAATCTAGGAGTCCAGGTAGACCACAAGTGGAACATGAGTCAACAGTGCAATGCAGCAGCTAAAAAGGCCAATGCAATTTTAGGCTGCATCAATAGAAGTATAGCTTCTAGATCAGGGGTAGGCAACCTTTTCCCTTTAAGGGCCAAGGGACTTCAGCTCCCAGAATCCCAGGAGCTATTGGCCAACATGGGACTATTGGCCAACATGGCTGAGGCTTCTGGGAGCTGAAGTCCCTCGGCCCTTAAAGGGGAAAGGTTGCCTATCCCTGTTCTAGATCAAGAGAAGTAATAGTGCCACTCTATTCTGCTTTGGTCAGGCCTCACCTGGAATACTGTGTCCAGTTCTGGGCACCACAATTCAAAAAGGATGTGGAGAAACTGGAGCGTGTCCAAAGGAGGGCAACTAAAATGGTGAAGGGTCTGGAAACCAAGCCCTATGAGGGACGACTTAGGGAGCTGGGGATGTTTAGCCTGGAGAAGAGAAGGTTAAGAGGTGATATGATAGCCATGTTTAAATATTTGAAGGGATGTCATATAGAGGAGGGAACAAGCTTGTTTTCTGCTGCTCCAGAGAACAGGACCCACAACAATGGATGCAAGCTCCAGGAAAAGAGATTCCAACACACTCCCTTGGAGAGTGGTGGAGCCTCCTTCTTTGGAGGTCTTTAAGCAGAGGCTGGATGGCCATCTGTTGGGGATGCTTTGATTGGGAGTTCCTGCATGGCAGGGGGTTGGACTGGATGGCCCTTGTGGTCTCTTCCAACTCTATGATTCTATGATTCTATGTTTAAAGCAGGCATAATGTAACTGAATTTATACTGGTTTTCTGTCTTCTATTGCTAAGCTGAGATTGACCAATGAAAGAAGTTGGCAGCATGAGCTTTTGTAGACTTAAGTCTACTTCCTCAGATACATTTGGACCAACTGAATGCATCTGAGGAAGTAGACTTAAGTCTACAAAAGCTCATGCTGCCAACTTCTATCTTTAGTTAGTTGCAAAGGTGCTACAAGATCTGTCTATATACAATCCTACAAACTAACATGGCTATATCTTTGAATCCTAAACTTAGATTGTAGTTGCCACAAAATTAATTGACAGCACAGCCCTTTCTACTTGGAAGTAAATTCCTATCAGTCTAATGGGACTTCCTCCCAGCTATATGTATTTAGAGTTGAAATCTTATACACACACTCACCTGGGAGCAAGCTGTGAACACTTAACAAAACAGGTTTTGTGGATGGGAAAGAACACATGAGAAAACTAATGATGATATCAATATGCCTCCAAGTCATATGTGAGAATAGAAGTTATATCACAGTTGAACATTTTGTTTTGTTTTTGTCTAACAACAAAAAAGATTGGCTCAACAGTTTGGAAAAATTCCCTGTAATGAGCGAACACCTTGATTTAACCGTCTGAAGGCATTATGAATAAAAATTGAGAGCACCATGTTAAAAAATTCACAGTGAAAAGCATAGACCGTAACAGATAATAACAACAGAAATAAATATGTTTACCCAAGGTGTTGTTGAGTGCAACTTTTCATCTGTGCAGCCATCAGTGCAAAGAAAATGTGAGGCTTTCAACATCTTTATGCCAATTAAAACTCACCTCTTCAATCAACCCTTGCTTTTTAAAAATGTGTTTTTCTCTTTAACTAGCAAATAAAGTAAAGGCTAAAACAGGATTCATATTTTTTAAAGTGAGATTTCTCACTGAATTCAAGTAGGAGTTACAGACATTTATGTAATATTTATAAATCTGATTTAGATTGTAAATGTACTATATATATATATTATATGATAGACTAAAAAACATACAAAATTCTATTTAACATCTAATACACATTCATTTACTGTCTTAAACTGAACAGTATGAATTTTCAGTAACATATCACTGATTCTGCTAATGCATTTTCTTCACTTGTGAGAAACTTTTAACAATAGGGATAATCAGAATGGTAAAAAAATACTGGTAGTAGTCCTCTGGTATTTTTCCTACCCCCTCCCCATTTACGTTGCAGTAAATGCACTATTGTTTTCATATATTTAATAATTTGAACGCTGTCCCAAGAACAATAATGTTTTAAAGTTTATAGTCCAAACCTGCTGGAGTCTATGGAAAGGGGGTTGCTGAGATGGTTGTGTTGGAACCTTTAAATATTAAGATGGGGAACAAAACCTCTTAAAGAAGAACTCAGGATCTGTGACCTTCACTCATGTTTGTCAATCTGTATTTGGAAGAAGGAACACTCTTCTAAAGTAAGTTCTCTCATCACAATTTGGTTAAGAGTTTTTTTTTTAAAAAAAAAATAACAAAAGTGGTTCCTTAGATAAATTATGAGTGAAGTGCATCCTGTGATTGCATACCATCCCAAGCTATTTTTGTGGCACCATTTTTATTCGCCTCCTCAGTGGCTTCTAGCACCCAGCAAAGAACTCTGGGGGTGCTACCAGACATTTGATTTTTGTCAACATTTTGAAGCAATTTTTCCAAGCCGAATCTTTTCGCCCAGTCATTTCTGTTTCAAATGAGATCTCTCTGGCCCTGAAACAGCCTAGGGGGTGCAAAAAGACTGTCAAAGCCAGTGAAATATGCATCATCAAGAAATTTTGGGGCTGTTATTGGCCATTTTGGGGGCGAAAACAAAACTTAATTTTTTTGGTGGAGAGAGGGGAGAAGTGAGGGGGGGAGATGGCCCTCCAGAGTCCCACAGAAGCCCCTAATCTTTGCCAGTTGCCCACCCTTTTCAACCAGACTAGTGGCCAAAACTGTCTCTTTAAAGCCATTTGGATGAAAAATGCTAAAAATGTAATGCTTCTCCTATGAGATACAGAGATTGGCATTTTTCTGTACTAGGATTAGGCGGAATCCTCCATTTCAGTTTTGTTGCTTTTCTGTATTCTCATCCCATTGTTTTTGTGTGGTTTTGAGACTTCATTTTTCCCCTTTCTCCTGCATGGAAATTGGTTTGGATTTTCCATAATGTATGTTTTTTTTTATGTACTTTTCGCAGTGTACACATTCAGTAATCATTAAAATGTGTTTTGTGTATTTTTCAGTGGTATTAAAGAATTTGAATTTGACATGAGCACATGCAGACTTGTATGGCTTAGCCTTAGGAGCTAAGCAGACTGCCTCAAAGGAGCATCTCTACACCGCCCCTTTGCTCACTGGATTGGGGCCACAGCAACCACACACCACAGCCCCGATCCGGTGTTTTTCTGGCTCAAAAAGAAGCAGCGTCAGAAAAAAGACACCACTTCCACCGCTGCGGCAGCTCTTCTGTGCTCCAGTGGTGTGCAGCATATAATTGCTGGGCTGCAGGAGTGTCCCAATGCTTCCCTCCATCTGGTGGGGTAGGTGGCGTGACACTGGTTTGGGGATGGAGTTGGGCAGGTGGCGGGTGGTCACCACATCCCCAAGCTGCCAGAACACCAGCTCTTTTTGCCAGTCTGCTTAGCCCTTTAATCACTATGAAATTATAGATTTCATTACCATAATTTTTAATTGTGAGGGCTTATATTTTTAATAATAGGAAGTATGAAAAGTGCATTTATCTAATGCTCTGAAAATATTAAAGGAGCCCATTGACAACAACCACAATAATCTGTGGTAATTAGACATAATACCTCATTGAGGTGTCTACATTCAGAGGTAGCATGTGCCAAATGTCAAAATGCTAAGGATAAACAGAGATATATGCCACCAACTTTATGACTTATTAGTGAACTTCTGAGAAGCATCTGATCAGCTACTGCTGGAATCAGAATGTAGCTGTAGTTGAATGTTCACTTTGATTGAGAAGGAAGTTCATAAGACCCAGAAGTAGAATCAAAGTTTACATGGTCTTCTGCTAGGATCTTTGGGAAAGGAGGTGAAAGTTGAAGACCAGAATATTCCTAGATTGGTGTATAGAATAAAGAAAGTGGAGGAAAAGGTTGCTTTCACACCCCTTTACCATATCTTTGGCTTAAAAGAGAAGTTTCTGAATGTCTTCTACTCTTACAACCTCAAAACAAACTATAACCTTCCCCCTTCTGTTCATTTGCTTCCTATGAAGTAGGGTTACCCATAAATAGGGACGGTCCAGAAAGTACCCTGCACCAATGCCCACCACAATTTCCCTAAAACTCTTCCTCAAAGTAAACTGTAATCGTGGCAGGTCTGCTGAAGAAAAGAACTCTAAAAGTCCTATTCTTGCACTACCAAAGGATGAGAAGTTTTTCCTGGCCCCACAACAGAATTCATCCCACCACTTGCAATTCAGCTCTAGAATAGGGGCCAAAGACCGAGGGACAGGCTTGCCAGATATGGGAAATATGCATAAGCCTCCCATTTCCCTTGGCAGTCTAACATGATATATGTGTTCATCTGGGGACATATGCCAGAGCAGGTGTGGAGCAAGGAGGGAGAAGGAGTTATTTACGCCCTGTAACTGATTTGCCTGGGCACTGTATCCATGTAGGACCAGATAGAACATAAAAGCAACATAACAATTTAAAGGCTGTTTTTCTTTGCTTGTTTTTAAAAATTCATGACATGAAAGTACTTGTGTCAAAGTCTGCTCCAATGATATACCCAGAGGCTGTTTTGAATGGGGGGAAAACCTACATATGAATGCTCTATACTTGCACGAGTAGTATCTTTTGGAAACGGAGTCCTGCAAGATCGCTCTTGTCCTTCCATGAAAACTGCAACTTAAAATTAATTTATATCATCCATGGGTAACAAAGATCTTGCATGAATTCATGGGTTCTACATTATACTGCACATACTAGAGGACTGTTCACATGACCAGTTTATATGGCCAGATTTAACTCTAGAAATCACATTCAGATATGCTGAATTATTAACTTGAGGACTGCAGTATTCCTACAATAACCTAATCGTGTGAAACTTTCATTTTGAGCTTAACAGCAAATATACTTTTTATTCCCAAAGAGATGAAGGAAAGCACATATGTGATAAAATTATCATGAGATGGTGATCCAATAAATTATTTTACAAATCCCCAATAGGCCAGCAAACATTTTCATTCTTCCTTCACAATGGTGCTGGCCTATCTCACAATGACAAAAACTATAACATACTCTTTTCAGAAGCAGTGAGGAGACTGTTTTCTCATCTTTTTCTCTACATAGCATTAATTTGTGTATCCTAAAAATTATGCACATTAAAACAGACTAGCACAAACATTTTAAATTTAGGGTGCCAAACTCAACAACCAGTGTAACAGCCTAGATAAGTCTTGAATCAAAAGCATATGGCTCGTTATATTCAGTACATGCCTGGTACTGATATATATGGGGTTTTTTACATAAAGGAAAGGTAAGAAAACCTAGGTTAGTACAAAAAATTCTCCATGGTATGACTTTATTTAGTTGTGTAAGGACCTAGCAAATTAAAATGCTTTGTCTAAAGAGCAGGAATCTGGCCCATGTGGCATAGTTGTTTTATGTGTTTTTGGCAGACCCCATGTGCAAATGCTCACTGTAGTTTGCCTTCATTTGTATTTGCATCTTGCAAAAGTTAAGCCTTAAAAAACACCAGTTTGCAAAGCAATAATAAATACTGAGGCTTCAGAATGCCTTTTAGTTAATGATAGCTTAGATTCTAGACTAGGTTGGTCTAAGATCCATGTTCAAGTATTTTTTGTTTGTTTGTTTTTGTTATTAGTATGACAGTAGCACCTTATTGCACATTGTTTTAGAAAAATTCACCTTTATGTATATGGAAACTGATTTTGTCCAGGGCATTTCACTGACCTGAACCCTGGCAAAATTACTTTTCCTTTACGGTACAAATCATCCTGGAAGCCTTTGTTCATCCTCTGCACCAACAGTTTTTCATAAAGCAGTGGGTGGTAGGCCCCCAAGGTACAAGCTGCATCGTAGTAGAGTTCATGATAGTGGCACAGATCAGTCTGTCGGACTGAGGGAATGTATTCATAGACATGCACTTCATGGCACATTGACATCATGATAAGGATTCCTTTAAAAAAAAACAGACAAAAAGAAAACTATATAGCATGTAAATGCAATATTAGAATAAAAGGAGTTTTATACATTCAAAAGTCCAGGTAAGTTTTATTAACTCGTCCTCACTGCTTATCTCAAATACTGGGTGGAAATACAACCGTCCTAAAGCATACAGGTATAACTTTAAAAGGAAGTTAGCACTGTTGTATTTTTAGATGATAACCAGTGAAATGTATGAGATGCAGTCAGACTCCTGTATCATTGATTTTTTTATTGGTAGATTCAACTATCCATGGCTTGAAAATAGAAGAAATACTATAAATTCCAAAAGCAAACATTGTTTTTGTCATTTTATATCTGGGGCATCATTTCCCTATGCCACTGTATTTAATTAGACTTGAGCAACCACGGATTTTGGTATGCACAGGGGGTCCTGGATTCAAACCTCAGTGGATACGAAGGGCCCACTGTATAAACATAACACTTTGGGTGGCTACTGCAAACTCAGCAACTTTGTGTATTCAAATACTTGTTGCCATCAGATAATATATGAATGAATTTCTCAAAATATAAGAATAAAATATTGACATGACTGTTCAGTACTGAAACATTTACATACCGTGGACAGGTAAAATGTTTTCCATTTGTATAATGTCGCTTATAACTTGAATTATGGTCATTCACAGTAGACAAAGCCTGACTATTATCAGGGAGCAAGAGTAAGGACTCCATGTTATGAGGTTCACATAAAAATCTTGCAAATGAAGGAATATTTATATGTATTTTATTTTTATTTATTTAATTTATATGCCACCCTCCTCCCAGAATGGGAGCCAAGGGGGCTTGCAGAAAATCAAATAAAATCTATCAATGGCGTTAAAATAATCATAATTAAAACAATAAAATTATTTTAAAACATACAAAAGTTTTAAAAATAAATAAATAAATAAATAAATAAACAAACCTCCCTGGCATGGTTACACATTAAAAGCCTGCTTAAATTAAAAGGTCTTTGCCTGCCAGGAAAGTATGGAGGAGTCCCCCAACCTAGTCCCCCACGGAAAGAATTTCAGAGGGTGGGATCACCCACCAAGAAGGCTCTCTCTCTCATGTCCTCACCAAGAGAGCCTATGATGGTGACAGGACTGAGAGAAAGCCTTTCTTTGTAGATCTTAAGAATTCTTGCAGTTTCATATGGGGGGGATAGGGTCTTTCAGATAGTCTGGACCTAACCATATAGGGCTTTACAGGTCATGATCAGCACTTTGAATAATAAGCGTTTCTGCTTATAATTTCTCTCTTATACAAGAAGCATGTTTCCTTTAAGATGAGTATTCAAGTACTATATTTGTAAACACTATTATTGCCAAATAATTGTCAGCTCAGGCCTATTCACGAAACAAATCCTGAAGATGTGTATCTAGAATGGAATAACAAGAAGAAATCACTTCTCATGCAATGCAAGGAACTAGCTGAACCATATTTGTGTTCTTTTACCATCTTTGGATACAACATGTTTGATGAGCCTGGTTTTGCTTATGACTGGCAAAGGAAGAGAATAAGTAAGTAGTTGCAGCTTCCCCAAATCTATTTACTCAGTATTGCAAAAGAGGTAGAGTTTGGGTTGGCTATGAAAGTTAGACAGTTTGTGTGGCAGGGACACCTGTTCCACATGCTCTGTATTACAGAGAGGTGCTATGAGCCCCACTTGCTCCCAACAGCTCCATGATAGGAGCTTGTATTTATACGTTTACATTCAAGTTGGATGAACTTTTATTGGTGGATTTAGAAAAAAACCCTGAAAACTCAAAATAAAAAAGGAAGCAATGCAACATGTAATGCACAAGAATAATGATGCCTAAATACCTTAAGATCTAATCTGATCTTGAAAGCTAAGCATGGTTTGCCCTGGTTAGTACAATGAATACCAGGTTCTGTAGGCTATATATCAGAGGAAGGAACTGACAAAACCACCCTATGAAGTTCATGGGGTCACAATAGGTCATAGAATCATAGAGTCACTCAGTTGAAAGAGACCACAAGGGCCAAGCTTGTACAGGAATACACAATCAAAGCACTCATGACAAATAGCCTGTTTTAAACACCCTCTGTTTAAAAACTTCCAAAGAAGGAGACTCCACCACACTCCAAGGGAGTGTGGTTCCACAGTCCAGCAGCTCTTACTGTCAGAAAGTTCTTCCTAATGTTGAAGTGGAATCTCTTTTCCTGTAGTTTAATCCATTGTTCCAGGTCCTATTCTCTGGAGCTACAGACAAGCTTGCTTCATCCTCAATATGACATCCCTTCAAATATTTTCTCTTCTCCAGGCTAAACATACCCAGCCACCTAAATCACTCCTCATAGGGCATGGTTTCCAGACCTTTCACCATTTTGGTCACCCTCTTCTGCACACACTCCAGCTTCTCAATGTCCTTTTGAATTGTGGTGCCATGAACTAGACATAGTATTCCAAAGCAGAATAGAATGATACTGTTACTTCCCTTGATCTGGATACTATATTTCTATTGAGGCAGCCTAGAATTGCATTGGCATTTTTAGCAGCCACATCACACTGTTGACTCATGTTCAACTTGTTGTCTGCTATGACTCCTAGATCTCTTTCACATATACTGTTTTCCATCCTCTTTCTGTGCATTTTACTTCTTCTGCCTAGGTGAAGTACCTTACATTTCTCTATGTTGAAATTAATTTTGTTGCTTTTGTGCCAGCCTAAATCATTTTGAATTTTGATCCTGTCCTCTGAGGTAGGTTGACATAGTGGTTTGAATGGTGGACTGTGACTCTGGAGACTCAGGTCTGATTCCCAGCTTGGCCATGAAACCCACTGGCTGGCCTTGGGCAAGTCACATGCTCTCAGCCTCAGGGGAAGGTAATGACAAACCTCCTCTGAAGAAATCCTCCCAAGAAAACTCCATAAGGTCACCTTAGGGTCACCATACATCAGAAACAGGGAAAAGTTGCCTACCCCTGCTCTAGGGCATTACCTTTTAATAAGCATGTCCTTTATTCATCCAAGTCATTGATAAAGATATTGAAGCGCACCAATAGCAACAACATCAAACCCAGGACACAACCCTGTCGCACCCCACCATTCACTTCTCTCCAGGATGAAAAGGAGCCATTGGTGATCACCCCTTGGGCTCAGATGGTCAAACTATTTACAAATCCACCTAACAGTAGCATTGTCTACCTCACATTTTATACGCTTGTTTGCAAAAATATCATGCGGGACCTTGTTGAAGGCCTTACTGAAATCAAGAAACATGATATCCAACATTCTCTTTATCCACCAAGCTGGTAATTATATATATATATATATATATAGAGAGAGAGAGAGAGAGAGAGAGAGAGAGATCAGATTAATCTGGCATGACTTGTTTCTCAGAAACCCATTCTGATTTTTTGTGATTATGGCATTCCCTTCTAAGTGTTCATAGACTGTCTGTTTAATGATCTGCTCTAGAATCTTTCCCGGTATTGATGTCAGACTAACTGGGCGATAGTTGTTGGGATCCTCTTTTTTTCCCCTTTTTGAAAATGAGAACAATGTTTGCCCTCCTCCAGTCTGCTGGGACTTCTGTTCTCCAGGAGTTCTCAAAGATTATTGCCAGTGGCTCTGAGATTACCTCTGCCAGTTCTTTTAATACCCTTGGCTGTAGTTCATCTGGTCCTGGAGACTTAAATTCATTTAAATTGACCAGGTATTCATGTACTACCTCTTTACCTATGCAACATAGTTGCCTTTATGCTGCTTTACCTATGCTGCATAGTTGACTGATGACTTGAAGGCACATATGCACAAACAATGAAGCTACCTTTATGAGAAGGTGGGAAAGAGAATAGTTATGGAAATAATAATATTTTTACAACATATTTAAATCCTAGATACTCACTGATGATGCATGATACTTTATTAGTTAGTATGTTAAATATAGAAAGTTAGTCTTTGGCGAAATAATACTGGTTGTTTTTTTGTTTTTCTTTTTTTAGTTCTATAAATGCTTTCTCATGCTTCTGCACTGCCAGCCTCCTTCAGTTGCTGATGGAGAAACCATATGTCAGTCAAAGGTCATGACCATCCAGCTAAACCAGAAGGCACAAAGTGGAGTCCCATCTAAGAGCCAAGTAGTTCCACAAATGGATGAGAAAGCAATCTGCCTTCTGAGCCCGGAGTCAAGCCTAGAGCCAGTGTAAAAGAACCCATCACAGCTGTGAAGTAGTACAAGCTGTTGCCTATACAACTACATAAAATATGTTACAGTTTTGTTACCAATTTGCTTTATATTCCATTAGGGAATATGCTATGTGTTCAACAGAACAGAAAGTTGTTTCTATCACTATTTTAACGCTGAAGCAAGTAGAAATTGTGTCATAAATTGGAAAAGATCTGTCTTCTAGATACTTACAAGGTAAGGACATTGTTTAATAGCAAGGTGTTTGGATTTTAACACAAGACACCTTTCCATTCATTCTAGTAACGTTAGCCCCCTAATACCATTAAACTGGAATTTGCTTTTAGATATCTGTCACCTGATAAGCACTGTCTATTAGAATACTTTTTATACATTTACTCGCTCACAGGTACCCATTATTTATATGAAGTTTAACAACTCTTTGGTTTTTAAGATTTCAGTTCAGTTTCTTAAAGCAAACGACTTAAAATTGTCCCAGTGTGGTGTAGTGGTTTGAGTGTTGGACTAGGACACTGGGAGACCAGGTTTTGAATCCCCATGTGGCCATGGGGACCCTCTGGATGATCTTGGGCAAGTCACATTCATCCTCAGAAGAAAGCAAGGGCAAACCCCCTCTGAACAAATTTCTGTCAAGAAAACGCCATGATAGGTTCACCATAGGGTCCCATAAGTCAGGAATGACTTGAAGATACACAACAACAATAACAACAACAATGTACACAAGTTTAATATTTTCAGTCATAAAATCTATTTTGGGATTGTAGTGCAACTATTTATTATGGCATTGTTTTCTCCCATAGGACTACTGGACATCAACCATGATGTATAATAGGCCTTCACACTGTATAACACACCAAACTGAGTTGAGACTGCTAGTCACATAGTGACTGGATCTATACACTGTCTTTGTTTGGATTATTATATGCTGACATAATGAGCCAAGATTAAAAACTTAGCCCTTTGAGAGAACATACCTGGAAGTCTTCTATTAACTCTAATTTCCCATTTCTTCTTAACTGGGAAATTGGTTAACAGCTTCAGAAAAAGTCAGAATATTATGCTAAGTTCAAACAACAACTTAATATCCTGGCATGTGTTAGCTATAGTTCCCAGTCAAAGGGTCTTTGCAGACTACTAGAAATAGTGCAAATTGAGTCCACTTCAACTGCCCTGGCTCAGTGCTAGGGAATCATGGGAATTGTATTTTTTCTGAGACATTGAGCCTTCTCTGTCAGAGAGCTCTGGTGCCACAATAAACTACAGTTCCCATGATTCCCTAGCACTGAGAGCAGTTAAAGTGGACTCAATTTGCACTATTTCTGGCAGTCTGCAAAGGCCCAAAGTGAAACAAGAAACCACGGTTAAAGGAATTTGCTCTCCTACTTGCTCACATGAAGGAGTAAAGGGGCTGCATGTGTAGCTAAAAGTCTTATTCTTATTTTGGCTTATCAAGCAGAAAAGGGTTATCCCAGTTCACCAGGACTGAAGCTGCAGTGAGGATGGGGAGAGACAAATGTTCATCTAAAGCAGTTATAAAAAGGTGCAGCCTCCCAGTCCTCTCAAGCTAGATAATCCATTTGCGCAAGATGCAAAGATCCTGGGGATCTTCCACTTTGGAATTGTTGAAGCAGCAGGACACACATCTAGCTTCATCCTTTTTTTTTAAAAAAAGAAAAGGTATGACTCTTAACATGGCAACAATTTTGAAGGTAATTGTTCAACATATTCAGTTTACAGTAGCTAGTTAATAGGGGTGTAGCTACTGGGAGAAAGGCAAACTGAGGGCATTGCACATCCAAATAAGAATTCTGTCCCCGCCAAATAAATTTTCCATATAATGAGACACTGAAAATTGTTCACACCTAGAAGTCTTACATTTGCTGAGTCTTATTCACTTGCCAGTTTTGCCTGCCACTTTTCTTTGAATGCCTAAATTGTTTTTTTTTTAAGTACTGATGTTTTAATTTGCTGAAATACTAGAAACTAGGAAACTGAAAGAAGATTTGATGGGGCAAAATTCTCAATACTCTCATTCCACCTCCTGCCCTTTACATACACCATTGCTCACACACCTCACAAATTAATAGTTGCTCCTCCATTCTCGCAGACTTGGGATCTGTGTCCTGCGGATACGGGCAGCGAACGGAGTGGGACAAGATGGGGTGCGCACCTCCATTCAAGCAATTTTCTGTTCTTATCAGGGTGGGTGGGTGCAGAACGGATCCCCTGCGAGAATGGAGGGTCGACTGTATATCATGTTGTCAAAACAAACTTTAAAAAGTTGTTTCAAATTAAGGTGGGCAACTGTGGAAAGCTAGGGGGCCTTATTAGCCCCTTTGGAGCCCTTGGAAGACTGAACTCCACCAACTCCAGCAAAAACAAACAAACAAACTTCCCCCAATGCCCTCTAAGGGGTATGCAGGACATTTCAACCATGTTTTGGGACTTTTCCATGCCACTTTAAGCCCAGTAGATGCCTTTTTAAACAATAGGAAATCAGAAATAATTTCTTGTTTGTTTCCTGTTTCAGAAAAGGCCTCTCCTGGGCTTAAATTTGCCTGAGGGTGCAAAATGTTGTGGAAGTGCACTCCATGGCCCCTAGAGGAAATTTTGGGGCAATTTTTTTAAAGACCAGTATTACACCAATTATTTTTGACCCCTGGCACCCCAGGGAACTACATGCGGCCCACAGTTTGCCCACTCCTGGTTTAAATGAATAAGTAGTAGGACCTTTTGCATAAGCAGTCTGTACTAATTCCAGAAATATACATTTCTTTTTTGAATACAGCTAACAAATGACAGTGTTCCAAGGTTTACATTTACTAGCACCACCCTCCCCACTGCTGATTTGATTTCACCCATGCCTGAGAAAGAGTGCACATTTAACAATAAAGTGCACAAAAGATGTCACAACAAAGGAAACTTTTGACAACCATGAGATGTGTCTTCCTAGACTACAGAAGTATTTTCCTTTTCAAACAGGTTTTTTTAAAAATTCAAAGTGCATACTCTGAAAGTGTTTTTCTATATGACAGTACAAAGTTCATTTGGAACACTGTCTTCCTTTTGGTGTCAACTGTGAATGCTATTAAAACAAAAGAGAATCCAGAATCAAAAAGAAGCATTTATCCTAGTATATATGAGCATCTTGTATAAGTGCTTCTTTCACCACTATTGTGTTGACTACAATTTCAGATCTGTCCAGATTTTTTCAAATTAGTTCATTGCATGTAGAGGCTATATATGAAGAAGGCTCATGCCCCTTTATGGGCACCTATTCCCATCTCTGGGCTTGATAGCTGCCTATCCATAGAGATATTTGTATAGGAACTACATGAATTGTGGTTTGACACATCAACAGAGGCTACATTGTCTTTTTTTCCCCATGTACAAGTCCTAGGCAAAGTCATGACAGAGGTAAAACGAGAAGACTTGATGAGTGGTCAAAGAAATCACTATTTTGCTCCTCTTCTCTTTTGTCCCAATTGCCTTGCCATGTTTTAAACTAATTTCAGTGTTTGTAAAACAGTGTAATTCATGCATTAAAAATGAGAAAGAAACATAATCTTTTAACATTTTTCTTTCTGTATGTACTCTGAACACTTGTTGCTCAGAGACACTTATTGCATTCTGGCTGAAAATAGTTTCCCCACAAAGTGTGATCTGCTAGTTGCATGCAACCCCTAGACTCCACTTTTGTGGCCCCTAAAGCCTTTCCAATTTTAAAGGAAAAAGATTGGTTTAATTTTCCAGGCAATTTTTGCCTCCAGAAGCATAAAAACACCCCAAATGTCCCCACCACACCAGCACCCCAAAAACCTGTACAACCCCCTATACTTCATTTTCATCTGTACTCCCTCTCAAAATGGTATCAGAACGTGATGCAACATTGCTTCCTGTCATTTTGAGAAGGACAGAAAAGAAAACAGAAGTATTTGGATTTGTTTTATAAGGGCATGTGTGGGGGTGGGATTGGCCTCTTAACTTTTGTGTAGGTGCCTACCCTTGCTGTACTTGAATGTGGGAGTGGAAGTTGTTACAACCAAAGAAATAATAGTAGCAGTTGTTGTTGCTGTAGTAGAAGTTGTTATTATTATTATTATTATTATTATTATTATTATTATTATTAATCTATATATTGCCTTTTCCCCAAAACTCAGATTCAAGGTGCTTTGCAAAAATCAAATAAATACTGATGAAAGCACATACATCATAAGTTAAAAAATACAGAAAGTTATTATAAAAGTGCTACTACACTGACCATAGCAGCTAATCTATTTTAAAAGTCAGCAAAATAGTACACTATTAAAGCCCCTGCAGACAGTTCCTAAAAGCAGATAGAAACAGAAAGGTTTTCACTTGCTGATGGAAGGACAGCAAAGAGGAAGCCATGCTAATCCCTCTTGGAAAGGTGCTCCAAAGCCTGGGAGCAGCCACTGGGATTTCAGCGGCTAAATCCTTCTGATAATATCAGGATGCTGCCCGCTTTATATTTTAAACTGGATCAGGTAAGTCGTATTATTTAAGAATGTGATAAGCTTCTAAGGGCCTTTGCAGACTGCCAGAAATAGTGCAAATTGAGTCCACTTTAAGGGTTAGGGTTAGTGCTAGGGAATCATGGGAATTGTTCCCCCCCCCCCCCCGAGACATTGAGCCTTCTCTGTCAGAGAGCTCTGGTGCCACAATAAAATACAGTTCCCATGATACCCTAACCCTAACCCTTAAAGCGAACTCAATTTGCACTATTTCTGGCAGTCTGCAAAGGCCCTAAGTAGTGCTAGAAATGTTGCAAGTAGAGAAGGAATTCTAATTCTGTTTTTGAAAGGGGGATTTTGTTCTGATAAATTGGATAACAGCTATAAAATCACTCCTAAGAAGAATGTATTTAAATACAATTTTCAAAGCAACAGGAAGGAAATGAAAGATAAATGTCAAATGTTCTTTGCCTTGGTTCAAAGACCCCCTGAAGCCCATCAATAATCTCCTAGGATCTACAGATGACAGGTTAAGAACCCCTCAAGTAGAGGGAAGACGCCCTGACACTGTGCACCATAACATTTAGTTCAGTCTCTGCTTTACTCTTTTTGTTCAGGGGATACTTAGAACAAAACCCCTGTTTTTTTAAAAAAAGTTCCTTGCACAGCTTTGAACATGTGGCGGAGGAACCCTATGATTATTACAATTTTCTTTCCATACAGGGAGGTCAATGAAGGTATTAAAACAGAACCTGAGTACAAGAATTACTTTTCTAGTTTAATGAAGATTTTTTTTCTCTTCATGAAACTTTTGCATTCTCTAGCATGGATGCAAACACACATACACACATACACACACAGGAAAGTTATTTCAAACAGAATGGTGCAAAATCGAATAAGAACAGCTTTACTTTCCCACCGTTCTTTTTTAATCACTCTCTATGTATACCTATATACACACACACAAACGCACGCACAAAACCTATAGTGTATTACAGAGAATGCCTTACCATCTCTAGTACTCTCTTCTGAACTATAGCACTTGGAGCTTTTCAGTAAAGCATTCGAAGCACTTCACCAAACTACAAATGTCATAGGATGAAGTCATTGAAGCTAAAGTACATCAAACTGCTACACTACAGACTGTAGATACAATCAAAGTTATATCACAATAAATCTTTTTGGCACTCAACTGTATATTTTAAAGTGTAGCATCAAATAGACTTAAATAATAATAATAATAATAATAATAATAATAATAATAATAATACATTTTATTTGTAACCCGCCCCTCTGCAGCGCAATCGGGGCGGCATACAGCATGTTAAAATACCACAATTAAATCCAAATTCTTAATCCCTCCCCCCACAACCCTCCCCCTTAAAACAGTATTAAACCTAATAAAAATTAAAATCTACATATAATAAATATACAATATTTAAAAGGATAACAGCTAACTACTTCCTCGGTAGAGACACCAGGGATAAAGTGGCTCCAATATACATATCCATATAGAGGTTATTCTGGGAAGGCCTGCTGGAAAAGCTCCGTCTTGATTGCTTTCTTAAACGTCATGAGTGATGTAATAAGACGTGTCTGATCTGGCAGGCCATTCCACAATTTAGGGGCAGTAATTGAGAATGCCCTTTGGGAAGTCTGCATAAGTCTCGCTTTTGGTTGTAAAAGCAGATTTTTCCCCGCTGAACGAAGGGCACGGGGGGGATCATACGGGAGGAGGCGGTCCCTAAGATAGGATGGACCCAGGCCATGTAGGGCTTTAAAGGTCAAAACCAACACCTTGTACTGTGCCCGGAAACTAATTGGCAGCCAGTGGAGGGATTTAAGCACTGGGGATATGTGCTCCCTCCTAGATGTGCCGGTAATTAATCTGGCTGCCATATTTTGCACCAACTGAAGTTTCCGGGTTAGGCACAAGGGTAGCCCCATGTAGAGTGCATTGCAGTAATCTAATCGTGAGGTTGCCAGTGCGTGCACCACAGTTTCCAGGTCTTTCCTGTCCAGGTATGGGTGCAGCTGGCGTATCAGCCGAAGCTGATAACAGGCACTCCTGACTGTCGCATTCACCTGATTAGTCATGTGAAGCGACGAGTCAAGGAGTACCCCCAAACTGCGCACATGGTCCTTGGAGGAGAGTGTGACCCCATTCAGGACTGGGGGCTGTAATCCCAACCCTGGATTCGGACCTGTAACCGTGAGCACCTCCGTTTTGTCTGGATTCAGCTTCAATTTGTTTTTCCTCATCCAATCCATTACTGCTCTAAGACAGTCATTGAGGAGAGAGACGCCATTAGAGGTCTGAGACGATGATTTGGTCATGGTGAAATAAATCTGGGTGTTGTCAGCGTACTGAAGACACCGTGCACCATGCCTCCGAATGATCTCACCCAGCGGCTTCATATAAATGTTAAATAACATAATAATTATTACAGACCAAACTTTGAATTTTGAAAATGCTGTTGAAGATCATTTATCAGAATTAAATAAATATGAAGTTCCTGCCTGCAGAGGGGTGGGGTATTAATAATAATAATAATAATAATTCTTTTTTAAAATTAGGTTTTAATTTTTGTTTGGCATTTGAATTACTGACATAATTAGCAATTGGCCATATAATTAGCAAACTAATTAAAATGTCATTTTCAAAAGCCTGGAATTACACAAAAATAAATTTATCTTTCTATACCAGTTATTGACTATAAAGTTCAACTGATGCAAACAATACATTTTAAAAAATGACCAAGATTCAAACTCAGTTTTAAATTTAGTAAATGTTTTGACAGGACCCCTATATGACTTTTCACTCAACATGAATCTGTGTCTACTTAACTAAGTAGCAGAGGAGCTAAGAAATACTGTTACTGAACTGAAAAGATGTGCAACAGGACACTGATGAGTGTCCAGTGTGGATTGGGGCTTCTGATGTGCATTGTGGGCCCATAGCACATTGGTACCTTTGCTGCCTTTGCTATGTAGTTATGTAACAGCAGCCATTTACTGGATATAGACATCACACACCTTTGCAACTCTATTTCCCACAGATGCACTTACAAGCACATGATGCCCCAACAGGATTCTATTGAATATAGTGTGTTCCCAATTGGCAAAGGAGTCAGACAAGGCTACATCCTATTACCCTACCTATTCAACTTATAAGGAAAACATATTGTAAGGAAAGCAGACTTAGGCATGGAAGAGGGAGGTGTGAAAATAGGAGGAAGGAATATCAACAATCTAAGATATGCAGATGACATCATAGTACTAGCAGAAAACCTCACAGACCTGGAATAACTACTAAAGAAGATCAAAGAAGAAATTGCAAAGGCAGGCTTACTGTTGAACATAAAGAAAACAAAAATAATGACCACAGAGAACTTACATACATTCAAACTAGACAATGGGCAAATAGAAGTAGTAAAAGAGTTCTCATATCTGGGATCAAACATTGATCGGAAGGGGGACTGCAGCCAGGAAATCAGAAGAAGGTTAAGAGTGGGGAGTGTGGCTGTGAAAGAACTGGAAAAGATCCTAAAATGCAAAGACATACAACTCAGCACAAAAGTCAGAATAATAAAAGCCATTGTATTCCCTATTACCATGTATGGATGTGAGAGCTGGACAGTCAAGAAAGAAGATGGGAGGAAAATCAGCACATTTGAGATAATGTGGTGCTGGAGAAGAGTGCTAAGGATCCCAGGAACAGCCAAAAGGACAAACAAATGGGTCCTAGAGCAGATCAAGCCAGAAATATCCCTAGAAACCAAGATGACAAGACTTAGACTGTTGTACTTTGGACACATCATGACTATTGTTGGAAAAGACAATAATGTTAGAAAAGGTGGAAGGAAGTAGAAAGAGAGGAAGACCACATGCTAGATGGATGGACTTTATTAAAGAGACCACGAATAAGAGTTTGCAGGAGCTGGGCAGAGCAGTAGAGGACAGAGAGTAGGTGGGGTGGAGATGCCTCATCCATAGGGTCACCATGGGTCAAGACTGACACAAAGGCAGTTAACAACAACAAAGTGTGTTCCACAAATGATGACCAACTCATAAATACTTTAAACTTTAAACTAAATGTTCAAAATAATGAGGTACCCATACCATAAGGAGAGAGAGAAAAAATATTAAGATACCAAGTACATGTTTTCAAGTACAGGGGAGAGAGTACAGTATAAAATTCCCACAATTTGACACTATATGCCAATGTTTCACCTCAAACCCATGCTGAAAAAAATGTTTAGCCCAGCTTTAACTCCAAGGAGTTCTGTACGTACAAGAAGGCCTTTTGCCCTTCTTGGTCCTCCATAGGTTCTGAACCTCAACTCCAAGCCCCAGCTAGCATAGCAAATGGTCAGGGATTATGTGAGTGAAGTACAAAACACCAGGAGGACCAGAGGATGAGAATCACTACTCTTCTGAGGTCATGGAGTCATCATTCTCCAGTTTTGTTCAACATTATGTAGGTTGATAGTGGAGATCACCTGCTGAAATGAATACCTGGGAAGGAGCTAGCAGCATCCTACCCCACAGTTCTTGGTTCATTAATGCAAATCTGGAGTGAGGTCTAGAGGTTGAGGCAGATAAACAAATGGTGATCTGCTCACCCAAGTCAAGCTGTATAGTATAGTATAGTATAGTATAGTATAATATAGTATAGATCCTGCAGGCATTAAAAGCAGAAAATCCACAAGCACCTTTTGCTGTTTCCGGCAGTAAAAAAATACAACTAGCAATTTGCTGTTCTTTTATGACACCAAGCAACTGTTACCTAAGGTGGCCTTCTCACTTTGCCTAACAGTAGAGCTGGTCCTGAGAACAGGGCTAGATGTGAGGCCAGTAGGCTCTTGTTCTGGTACAAGAGCAGTGAGGAGCCCTGGTGGCGCAGTGGTTAAATGCCTGTACTGCAGCCACTCACTCATAGACCACAAGGTTGCAAGTTCAGTGCTAGCCAGGGCTCAGGCTAGACTCAGGCTTGCATCCAAGGTCGCTAAAATGAGTACCCAACTGTTGGGGGGCAATGAGCTTACAGTTGTAAACCGCTTAGACATCCCATAGCGCGATATGAAGCGGTATATAAATGAAGCTGCTTTGCTTTTGCTTTATATGGCAAAATTAGTTTCCACTCGTGTGGTTTCCATGAGAAAAATAATTACAAATGAGGCCTTATTCCCATATTTTTGTCTGCCTGGTCCAAAGCACAATGCCAAATGAAAAACAGAATTCACTAAGGCTGACTTCATAAACTAACAGCCTACCGAACTTCATATAGTATCACTTCATTTTTGTCTACCTATAAATTTGTTCTTGAGGAATAAGGCTGTAGAACTCGCTGTCATACACCCACAAACAGGTGCTTGAATCTAACCTGCATTGTTGCTGGGGTGAGGGGTCAGATTGGTTCAGTGTTGCTGTTTTTCTTTTCATTGATAGATTTCCCGTTAGTCTGTTTGAAATATGTTCATTGTAATTAGTTTTCATTTGATTTTAACCACTGTTGGCCACCTTAACTGTTATTTGCCAACAGAAAGTCTGGATATACAAACAAACACTTTCAAACAAGTTATATATGCACAGAAGGCCACATACCACCTTTAGCTACTGATAGAAAGATTCAGAGAATCACTATGTAATTAGAAATGCAAAACCACAGGTACTACTTTGTTCTATTCACTGTGTACCCTGACAAAAGAAACTCCCTAATTTGCAATTTTCTCATTTACTTAAATGGAGGCAACAGTTCTATGGGCACATACCCTTTCCATATTCAGATGTACTGAGTTCTCTCTACTGAAATGAAAACCCTGAACCTGTAGACCTAAATCTATAAACAGCAGCAAAGAGAAACAAACAATCAAAAGGTCTGACATGTTTTATTTCAATTAATGACAACGTCTTGATTGTATACGATAGTTACAGGTCAAACAAATCATAATGGTGAGGGATGAGACATATATAGCTCATAGGTATTTTGAGAAATAAATTTCTAGAAATAAAAGTTGAAAACAAACATGTCTGGGCCAATTTTCTTCTATATGCAGATTCTGATGCACACAGAACTTCAATGGAAAAATGATATTCTAACCAAGCTGTCATCTTATCTTCTTTGCATAAGGAATAGTTCATACACAAAAATCAAATATCCTTAGGCATACATATGGCACAGACCTAGTTCATGGAAGAGGGGAACTTTAATTTCGTAGATCTCAATAGTTTTCATGGATATTGGGCACATTATCTGTAGTTTTTTAATTTAGATGACCAAAGTATGTGTGTGTATTTGTGAATGCACAGATATCTATGTACACGCATTTCTATATGGCTACATCTATACCTAAGCTTATGACCACCATATCTAGCTCTGCTTTCATTACACACATTAAAAATGATATGCAATTTAAATCCATTATACGTGCATTACATTTATGTTTATATATAAACTAAATATGTCATAACCTCAGCCCTGTTTCAATCATAACTTGTGACTCTGAACATACTACCAACATTTGATTCTGATTAAACAAATATTTCAATCTGCTTTTATATCTGTGTTGCTAGGGGTGCAGTTGATGCAGTAGTTTGATAGCATAGCACTTTTACAATTGTGTTGCTTGTTTTGTCATGTAATTGTATGTTCACAATGAAATCATATACAATACATAATCTGCCAAGAACCCCTGCTGAATTTTTAATATGTCATGTTACCTATGGGATATGTCATGTTCAATAAAATATTTTGTGGTTAACTTCCACCATTTTGTTTACCTAAAGCCAAATTAAAAAAAGAAGAAGAAAGAAAAGATAAGTTATGGACGTCAATTTTCACATCACCAGTTGTAGTGTCAGAATCTATGGTGTGTCAATAGATTATGATACCCAATGTCAGTCCTCATGAATTAATGTAAGAACAATATTATACTAATTTCTGAATGCTGACATTGGCTGTAATCACTATATTAGTATGTCAGGTGTGATGGAAATGTGAACCAGGCAAGTACTTCTCCATATGTCAGAAGAATCCCAAGTGGAAAGTTGTTGAATTTAGATGCAGATTCCTTATTCTTAAGTGAAATTCATAGTTACTTTAAAAAACAAGTCTGCAGGGATACAAGAAAGGATGAGTGACAGCAATGCTATACAACTGAAAGCATTGTGCTGAAAGCACTACAACATTTATAGTATGGATGGGCAACTGTGGAATTCCAACTCTCAGCAGCCCTAACCAACATAGCCAAGGGATCATGAGAGTTGTCATCCAAAAACATTGGGGGAGAGACAGTTGACCACTCCTAATTTAAGCTAGCATGTTTTGCACACAGAGCACATGTTGTAATAATATGAAAGCCAGTTGATGTGTACATTTTAGTGCAGATTATGATTTCAAGAGATGAACTGCAATGAGCCACCACAAGTCAACAACCACAAACAGGTGAATTATATCACCTGTTATTGTTTACTTTTAAGTTGTTCTGACTTAAAGCAACCCTAAGATGAACTTATCACTAGGTGACCATGGGCAAGTCACATTGTAAGCCGCAGAGGAAGGCAATGGCAAATCTGCTCTGAATAAATTTTGCCCCGAAAACTCTAATAGGTTCTTTTTAGGGTCACCATCAGTCAGAAACAATTTGAAGGCACACAACAAGGGGTGAGTAGTGGAGTGGCTATGTTTTCAGATGACACCAACTTATTTAGGGTGGCTAGAACAAAAATAAATTGTGAAGAGTTATCTCCAAATTGGGTGACTGGCTATTAAAATTGGTAAAAATAAATTAAATATACATTACCTACTTTACCACCCTGATCAGCCTCTGTTGTTGTTATGTGCCCTCAAACTGATTCCAACTTATCAGAACCTTATGACATGCTTTTATGCAGAAGAAGGATGAATACTGAAGATTTATTCAGAGAATGTTTGGCATTGCCCTCCTCTACAGATGAGAGAGTGGGACTTGTCCAAGGTCAGCCAGTAGGCTTCTATAGCTGAGCAAGGATTTAAACCCTGGCGTTTTAGGGTCCTAATCCTATAGCATGCTGGCCCAAAAGAAATGCCATTTGATTTTGAGAGGTGATTAAAATTTGGATGGGATAAAATCAAGGAATGCCAGAGAACTCCAGCTAGCAGTAGGGAATGCCAAAGATCTCTAAGTAATGCTGAGAATCCTGTCTGAAACTTGTAGAGCCACAGTGAATTACTATACTAGAGTTGACAGTACCAGAAGAGAAAGGCTGATTGATTCAAAGCATTTATAGGCTAACATTTAGCCACAAGGTCTTTTAGAGCAGCTTGCAAAGTGGACTGATGATCTGACTCTGTATAAAATGGCTTCCTACGTGAAATCCTTAATCCACATACACATTCACAGGAGCTAAAACAACATTTGCATGAGGAAATGCTTCAAGATTTAGGACTTTTTAGCTTAGAAAGGGAAACTAAAGGGATAAGAACTGTGCCAAATTATTCATAGTGTGAAGAAAGTGTACTTTACAGGGAAAAGTTTCTTCTCTGTCACAGTTCCAGAACTCAGAGACACCTAGTGAAGCGGATGACATGTTTAGGGCAGATAAAAGGAACGACTTCTTCACAAATTGCATACATGCTGCATTTATTACCACAATATGAAATCAGATGGCTTTAAAAGAGAGGAGTTTATTGCACGGGAGGTAAAGCACCCAATTCCCATGGATAAATAGGGTTTAAATCCTGTGAATATCTCGCAAAAGCAGGGTTGTTTCAGACATGTTGGGCTAATTCAGCATTATCCCAACATTAACCGGTAAATAAAGCAACAAAATTATACTGCTCTTTACTCCTGGGATTTTTCAAAAGTAAAAAGCAGTGTGATTTTGCTGCTTTATTCACAGGTTAATGTCAGGAAAATGCTGAATTAGCCTGACATCATCTGAAAACAATCCTGCTTTTGCAGGATATTCCCGGATTTAAACCCCGTTTATCCATGGGATTTGCGTGCTTCCCTCCCACATGATAAACTCTAAAGATTATACCACCGATGGGCATCTTTTGTTGCAGTTGTTGCATCTGCTGCATCAAATCTGCTGCCACTGCAACACTTTCAAAGATGCAGACTACCCTCCTGAAACACACACACACACACACACACACACACACACACACACAGAAACAGAAAAGAGAAATGTCCAGAAGCCCATTGATAGTTTGGAAAATGGGTAATTTTTGATGTTAAACACTGCAGGGATATCCCTCAAATTATTTAAAAGTCTTTTTTATGGCGATGGAGAGGAAGGCAAACCACTGCCTCCCTATTTTGGGCTGGAAGAGGGGTAATCCAAGGCATCTAGTCAAATTGAGGGATGCAAAAACAGCCAGGGATGGGGCACCTGACCCATGGATCAAGGCAGGGAAGAACAGATTAACAAATATACAACATCAGTTAAACACACACATCAGTTTAAAAGAACAAATAAGATACATACATATTAAAACAATCCTCATTTAAAAATTCATCATTTAAAATTCACAATTTAAAAAATATTTGGATATTCAAGAATTCTTGAATGTTGGTCGGCTGATTATTAAAGAGAAGGTAGAATTATTTTAGATGCAAGAATATGAGACCATTGTAAGTAGGCTATACAAAAAGCAAGAATTAGTAAATAAATGACAAAGGGCGGATGGAGTTTCAGAGAATCAAGGAAAGCTGGAAGTCATGATGGAATAAGAATGCAGCAATCAGTGATTGATAGGAAGGAAGGAATGTAAGAAAGGTAGCAAGAAAGAAGAAGAATGTGAGAAGAAAGTTAGTGTATGTGAAGAAGGTACGAGGATGTATAAAATGAATGGGGAAGGAAGAAGGTAAAGAGGAAGGATGTTTTAGAAGAAGGCAAGAAAAGATGAGATGTAAAGTGAAAAAAAGAGGGAATAAGGAGAGAGAGAGAGGAGAGTAAGGGAGAACAGGTATGGAGAAAGTTAAAGAAGGGATAAGGGAAGGAAGGAGAGAAGGAGGGAAAAGGAAGGGATAAGTAAATGAAGAGAGTAAAGGAAAGGTAGAAGGGTGGAATAGCAAAAGGGATAAGGGAATAAGAAACAGAATAAGATTGTAGGTTTAACAATGGTGTAGTTAAATTAAAGAACGTTTGGTATGCAAGGGTGGTGGTTGAATATGATTGTAGGATTGTAGACTAGCAACAACTATGTTAATTAGATAACAAAATGATTTGTATGTAGCAGCTTCATTTATATACCGCTTCATATCGCGCTATGGGATGTCTAAGTGGTTTACAACTGTAAGCTCATTGCCCCCCAACAGCTGGGTACTCATTTTAGCGACCTCGGAAGGATGCAGGCCTGAGTCTAGCCTGAGCCCTGGCTAGTATTGAACTCGCAACCTTGTGGTCTATGAGTGAGTGGCTGCAGTACAGGCATTTAACCACTGCGCCACCAGGGCTCTGTATACAGGTATGCATGCTTTTTATATTTTTATTTTTTAAGTATTAAGTCTGTCTGTTTTAAAACTTAATAAACATATATATATATATATATATATATATATATTTAAAAAACATTTGGATAGGCCTGCTGGAAGAGACTGGTCTTTAATGCTGTTTTAAATTCAGACAGCGTATCCAGCTATTGAATTTCTTCAGGCAGGTCATTCCAGTCTAGGGGTGGCTCAGGAAGTCCTCTGGCTGACTGGAGGAAATAACCCCCAGAGGACCTGAGTGTACAGGGCAGTTTATATGGGAAGAGGGAATCTGAAGCACCCTGCACAGCCATTCCATGCTTCATGGCAAACAGGCAGGATCAAAGAAGTAGCCAGGTGCTTCTCAAATTGTCCCTGCTCACTGCAAAGCACAGAATGATTGTGTGGACTGGCTTCAGGGGCTTTACAGTGAATCACTGGGGGTTGGGGGGCTTTGGGCACTGTGGAAGAAAGGAGGAATATCAACTCTTACAGTGTCCCAAAACAGACACCTGTGCACATAAGGGACACTTGCTCATGTGTGTGCCCCTAATATATCAGAATTCTGGCCATTGAGTGTAAGATTTGGGTTATTAGCATTCCAGTCCCAGCTAGAACGAAATAGGTTGTCGCCTCTTCATTTTTAAAAATAATATTAGATTTTCATAATGCTCTATGTCTTAATGGATGTGGAGCTTCTGAAATCTAAACCATAGCTGTGACAATCATATCCTAGAAGGGCATTTCATAAATGAGAGTATTTTTAAAACAAAATAGAATCTACACACACATAAACATTGTACAATACGAGGGGGTATCGTAAAGTTGTAATATCACCTTTAAAATTTTTTTCACAGAAAGTTTGTTTTGATTTGTAGTTGTTAACTTATCTCTACTTAGGGCCTTTGCAGACTGCCAGAAATAGTGCAAACTGAATCCACTTTAACTGCCCTGACTCAGTGCTAGGGAATCATGGGAACTGTAGTTTATTGTGGCACCAGAGCTCTCTGTCAGAGAAGACTCAATGTCTCAGAAAAAAATACAATTCCCATGATTCCCTAGCACTGAGCCAGGGCAGTTAAAGTGGACTCAATTTTGCACTATTTCTAGCAGTCTGCAAAGGCCCTAAGTCACCATCCAGATTTGCACATTTTCCCCAGTGTTTCTTGATCCTCCGAATACTGTTATTGTAGAAGTCTGCAGACTGCACCTTAAACTACTCTTCCACTTCATGAATGATGTCAGCTGTGTTGTCAAATCAGCAACCCCACAACAGATTTTTCATTTTTGAGAAAAGAAAAAGTCACTTGGTGATGATGACACTGACAAAATTTCATCAATATACCATAATTACTTCCAGGTGATAATTATTACTTTATAATACCCCTCATACTTTTCAATCTTACACTTTAGTCACTTCTGGCACAACCTGTAACAAAAATAAAGGACACAATGAGCTGATTTTCTCAACATCATGCACTTAGGGACCAATGATGACAATGAAAAAAATTAATCAATGTACCATAATAACTTCTGGGTGATCATTATTACTTTACGATACCCCCTCATAGATCGGATTTAAGATGAAAAGAGATCTATTTTAACATTTCCCCCATAGACAGGTAGACAAATACCTAGTTAATCAGGAATGATAGACAGACAAATTCAGACAGATAAAGAGATTCTTTGGAGTGGGTGGGGGAGGTCTGTCACAAATGATAGTCCCCATTTATTTTTGTTATTAATACTGAATTTTGCCCCAGGAATAGTTAAATTTATAAATGCAAGATTTTGGCTCAGCAAATAATCCAGCAGTATCTTCCAATTTATCATCCCATGACATTCACAGCAGCCATTCTCCCACTCTGTCAGCATTAGCTCAAATCTGCTATCTTCTTTAAGACTGGATGATGGATAGCCATTCTGAAATATCCATCGCATAAACATTTATGCTGATTGATTGCACCACATACTTGTGCATTACTTTGCTCTCTCTGCCTGTCCGTCAAACAGGCAGCTATAAAATTTCCACTTTTAAGTATATTACATGGTTATATGTTTCACATTAAATAGTGACACGCACATTTTGATGCTTTCATTTCCCCCCTTTATTTTTGCTACAACGACATCTATTTGCCTTTTTACATTTTTCATCATTGCACAGATTGGAATTCCCTTCTTTGCAATAACCAAAGCTGCCCTACCAGGTCTCACCATTGTGCTGTGACAGTCCCCTGCTGGTGGAGAGCTGGAGGGGGAGGACTGGATCCACTGCAGCCTTCAAAGGACCACAGAAGATGATGTCCTTGCTGTGCATCTGGCTATGGGAACATATCAGAGGCTTCTCTGATCATTCCTTGCTCTCCAGCAGAATGTCAGTGGGGAAGGGGGCTTTTGCAGTACAACAATGAGTCCTGAAGGTGGCGACAGAGAAGCTGTAATGGAGTTCCACATGCAGACCTCTTATGCTAAGCTCTACTAGCCACTGTGTCCCAAGCTCTGTCTGCTGCAAACATTTACATTTAGATACAGGTCAGGACCAAGCAGTTTAAAATGCAATTTGCAGTTCAGAGCTCATTATAAAAATGGGAAATGACCATGGCTTCTCTGAGCTCACCCATTCCCACGCTCTGCCACAGGTACGGTATGGGAAGTTTCCATTTCCACTCATTTAGCATATCATCTGAACCCTTGAATGGTGACTAGCTCTAACTAAGGTTTATTAAAACAAGCCAGCCTCACAAACATGAACTGAAACTGACCTTTCTTTCTTTCTTTTTCTTTTAAAAAAGCCCAGTAAGTTTGTAATATTTGAAGTTGGTGTCTTTCACACTTATTAAAATTAATGTAAATGTTGTGTAATGTTGTGTCCAGATGGTGTGACCAATCACTAATAGTCAAAACCAGAAATGCAATTTTTGAAGCACTCAAGGCTGTACTGGAGGAGTGGGAATAAGGTGGGAATAACACGTGATTCTGTGTTTCTTGCATGTTTATTCTGATGATGAAAAACTGGGAGCGTGCAACTTCATGGGCACCTGACGTCTGTTTTTTTGTTTGTTTTTTGCCTTTCCCCAGATATCAGTGGACTGTGCCATTTCTCACAATTAGAACTGATCACAAGTTCCCTCTCATTTTTAAAGGCTACTTTGAGCTTAGAAAAGCCCCAGCCCCATTCCACAAGTCTTCAAATGGCTTATTACACCCCAGGAGTTTTCTTTAAACATTCTTTAAAGCATGATGGATTTTGCTTTGTTACTATGGGTTGAGGTTGGTGGCACTGTGGCTACCCCAGTGATAAACCATGCTAGATTGGACAAAATATTCAACGTATCCCAAATATGTAATGTGCTCTCATTTTATTGTGCACAGTACTGCAGCAGCTTAATGCTATATAAGGACAGAATTCAGTTTCACTTCACTGGACTAGGATATTCCATCCAATCTCAAGTTCTAGCATAGCCAAATCTCAGCAAAAGCATCACCAAAACTGTGCAAATTAGAATAACACGTATTTGTCGATTATCATTTTGCAGTTTGGACTTGGAGAAAATTATAGGCTTTTGAAGACAGCAACAAAACATTAAAAAATGAAAGTTGTTTTATAACTGCCCAGAGTTTGGTCTCTGCTCTGAAAAGCACATACTACTGTACTGTTGGTCACAGTATACTTAACAACCATGACTTAATAAAAGGATACTTTCTCAGTGGATGGACAATATCTTAGTAATAAATAGCCTGATACATACCTTTACTTTTCACAAATGGTGCAGCTACATTACGCTGGAAAGTTCACAAAAACAAGTTCATAACAACTTTTGTGTTTGAAAGCAACAACTTCTTGGACAGCATTCTTTCTATCCACCACTTGTAAATAATTGTACTATCACCACAAATCAGTCACACATGCTTGATGTCAGCATATGTAGTTTAACAAGCACTCTTCATACACTGAATGATGAAATCTACCAACAAACACACCTACCAATGAAACCTGAAGATGGAGGGTTGGGTTGTATCTTTTCCTTAGTGTTCTCCTGAATGATATCCCAGAGCTGCCATATAAATTTTGGATGGAGAATGTAAAATGGCTGGTTTGGATTCTTTCTGCGATGCTGTACATATGGAGTAAACAAATTGTAGTCTGGCTTCTTATACCACTGGTAGGGGAAAGGAAGAACAAGAATTTTCTTGAGGTGCTGAACACACACCAAACCACAATTAAAACATCACACACTACCAATTCTGTGTGGATACAAACAATGCACAACCATGGAATGTAACTTTTACTTGAAACCTAATCTCTCCATTAGGATTCTCAGCAGATCTCCCACTCCTATATGAAATTCTTCCTGTTAAACAAGTTTAGAGGACAGTTGGGTAATGCTCAGGAATACAAAAATACTGTACGAGATGGAATTGTCAATTTTGCTTTCTTTCGTTTCACATTTTTCAGCTCTAAGTTTGTTTCATCTCACCACATAATTTGAATTCCCAAAAGGTAGCAAAATGAATACACATCTTTAACATTTTGCATTTATATTTAATTATATGGAATTTATCAATTATATATCAATATAAAATACACATTTAATCATTTGTTATTTTAATTATACATATATTATTAACCCCATCTTCTCTTCCATAGTGATATTTTGTATATCAATGGGTCAAAAATGGGTGTATGTGTGGAATTTACAATTCCACCAATTATTTGTAGTTGGATAATCCTGGTTTCAGTTTTGGGGCAGCAGAGGGATATGAAGACATAGATGTAGTTAGAGAGGCATTTTTATCAGGTAGTTTAGTTCAGAAAATGTGATAGGGTTGCCATAATTCAGAAATGATGTGAAGACACAACAACAACAAACAAAAAGATGGAACAATAAAGAAGGAAAGAAGGAAGGTGACACTTCTGGAAATGTGTGATCAGTTCTTATTTTCAATTTGGCTTTGACCAACATTAATGCAAATTTGTCTTTGTTATCACAAGGGTTAGAAAGGCTCAGCTCCAGAATTTAATATATTATATTAGCCAAAGCAGCATGTGTGAAGCTACTCTTATGGCTCCCTCTAGTGCCAAGATATGAAAATTCATCAGATTCATGGAATCATAGAAGGTTCCCCATCACTGACCTAAGTGAAGCATTTACAAGTGACAGGCAACCAATTCCTGCATTAATTGTTGCTCATCTACAGCAATGCTAAACCAATGGAGCATAAAAGTCCTCTCTTTATAAATTCTTGCCTTTAAGCTACAATTGCTTAGAAACCAGTTGCATGGATGCACAGAAAGAAGGGGAAAATGGAATACTGAATTCGGACTTAGAAGCAACTAGTTACTACTAATTGGAGACATTTATGCAAAATAAAAGCTTATGAAGGGAAAAGATTATGACTGTAACTTAATGAGGGACAACTGCACTCATTTTGAGGTTCAGCTACAAAGCCTAAAGTTCTATAATTCAGTTGGAGAAGCAGTATGACATGATTCCAGTGCCGTCTCATGATGCTGCATCATATTCTGTTGTGTTTGTTGTTGGTGACAAAGTAGATAGGAATAGAGAGTGCTTTGTGCACAGGTCAGTGTCTTACACCATTCATAATGTTTTTCTTAAGGAACTAAAGGTAACTATTTTACTTATCTTGGACTCAAGAAATGAGAAAATTAAGAATAATGCATTAAAAATTACAACCATAATGGTAACAAGTGATGTTCAGAAACTATACTGTAACTAATTACTTTGTAAAATAACTTTTTTAGCTATGACTTCTTCCACTAGGTAATGAGATTCCAAACTGATGTTAAAATGTATCTTAGCTTACAACATTGAGATTTGCAGAATAGGGAGCAGGATCCCAAGCTACTAAGATGACGTCTTTATATAAGGAGTTCTCAATGAAGTGATGGTTTGGATTAGTAAGAATCTGAAAAATACAAAAACACACACCTATTAAAAACCTGCCAGACCAATATAAAAATCAAATCTATGTATTTATCTATCTACCTTTTTACATGTGTATGTAGAAATTTATTATGTACATATGTATACACACATACAAACACAGAAAGGCAAATAAGCACTATAGTAGGTTAAATGTTTTTACATTTTAAAATGAAAATGCAAGATAAGCATGAGGTTCTAACAGATCTTTTTTATATTATGACTGCATTGGTGGGAATGGTAACACCTTCTCAATGCTTGTATTGTAATACTAAACCACAAGTGAAACAGTTAGGCGGGTATCACAGTTACCAGATGGGACTGTCCAATGCATGGTGATGTCATTTCAAAATTTCCATTACTCTACAAGGACTTACCTCCATCTTTTCCCTATGAAGGCTGTGGCTGTGCCTACCACCAAGTGCTAGATTATACACCCTAATATATATATATATTTGCAAGAAGTTTCTTTTTTAGTAAGACTACTCTATTACAGATAGGAGTGTCATCTTTTTAAAAATGTCTATCCAGTCCCAAAGCTTAGTGTGTGTTAACGTATCAAGAGGTACCCCAAGATCATTCCCCCCCCCCCGCCCCCGCTCACTATGTTTCTTCAAATGTCTTCAAAATGTGACCTCACTAAACAGTTCTGGGTTGCTATCCTAGAATTTACTGAAACACACTGAAAATTGACATACATTAACACTCACTGAAATCAAATTAGTTATACATTTATTAAAAGGCTTTGGTTAAAGCATTTGCTTTAAAACTCTGCCTTTGAAATCAATTAAGCTTAAAGCTTAACACCAAGCATACCAGCAAATATGCACCATGAATTCACTTCTGAGCAAACATACTTGGGGTCTGGCTGCCCAAATTGCTTAGGCTTGCCTACAATGTACCCTTAATCTGGATCTATTGAAATCAATCTGTATTAGAGGAATCTAATGTGGGGGAAGGAGAAAATAAAGACATTTTTCAATAACTTCTGGTACAAGCAGAGGAAACAGCATCTTTTAAAAAGAAAAAATGAAAAAAACGGAAAGTACAGATATACGATGGGGGACACCTGGCTGAATGAGACTACGTGTGAAAGGGATCTAGGAATCCAGGTGGATCATAAGTTGAACATGAGTCAACAGTGCGATGCAGCAGCTAAAAAGGCCAATGCAATTTTAGGCTGCATCAGTAGAAGTATAGTGTCTAGATCAAGAGAAGTTATAGTGCCACTCTATTCTGCTTTGGTCAGGCCTCACCTGGAATACTGTGTCCAGTTCTGGGCACCACAATTCAAAAAGGATGTGGAGAAACTGGAGCGTGTCCAAAGGAGGGCAACTAAAATGGTGAAGGGTCTGGAAAGCAAGCCCTATGAGGAACGACTTAGGGAGCTGGGGATGTTTAGCCTGGAGAAGAGAAGGCTGAGAGGTGATATGATAGCCGTGTTTAAATATTTGAAGGGATGTCATATCGAGGAGGGAACAAGCTTGTTTTCTGCTGCTCCAGAGACTAGGACCCGAAACAATGGATGCAAGCTGCAAGAAAAGAGATTCCACCTCAACATCAGGAGGAACTTCCTGACAGTAAGGGCTGTTCGACAGTGGAACACACTCCCTCGGAGAGTAGTGGAGTCTCCTTCCTTGGAGGTCTTTAAGCAGAGGCTGGATGGCCATCTGTCGGGGATGCTTTGATTGGGAGTTCCTGCATGGCAGGGGGTTGGACTGGATGGCCCTTGTGGTCTCTTCCAACTCTATGATTCTATGATTCTATGAATGGCTGGCATTCTGTTCAATATTTATGATGTCATAAGCAACCTTACAACACTGTAAATATTGCAATTCACATTTACAATTGTGACACCATTACTATGACAGCATATTCCCCTCCTCCCAGTGTGTATGATATGTCTGTGTTTTGGCTATTATTGCCTGGTTGGTAACTAAAATGAGTTACCAACCAGGGTCTATACTTTTTGATTTGTTAAAAGCTGACATCCAGCAGCATTTGCTACATGCAAATCCTGCAGAGGCTGATGAAGAACTAAATGGCTCTCTTCATTTAACTCTGGACAGCACTCAGCCTCTGGCAGAGCAATTTGCCTATTATGCATGCACATCATTCAATTAAAGACAGACAAAAATAGGTCTTCTCACTCTTCCTGTACCAACATCAGTAGCATAAAGACTCTTCTCCCATTGAAAAGCATGTCTTCTCATGCCTATCTGATTGAAGTGCCCAGCATTTGCATTAAGTATTTCTCATTTTCATACCACATGTTAAAACAAACCTGTGAATTTCCTCTACAAATCTCCACAGCGGGTATCTTGTACTCAAATGTAATGAAATCCCATGTGGGTTTCCATGTGTGCAGAGCACAGGATCCTTTACAGACCTGCATACATGGTAATCTGCTCTACTATGCACATCATTACAAACAGCATTCCCACTACATTCAGAATACAATTTTGGACTGAGGGCCTTGGAGACACACCCAAGCTGCTATTATTAGCCACAATTCATAGCAACCAGAAAGGCTTGTAAAGAAGCTTTCATTGTGATGTTCACCACAAGAGGGCACAGCAGATTAAAAAACTGTTAGCAATCCAATTTATTCATGCAACATAGGCTGGTGCTGCACTCTATAATTAATGCAGTTTGACACCACTTTTATTGTCATGATTCCATCCTATGGAATCCTGAGATTTGCAGTTTGTTGTGGCACCAGAGCTCTCTGAGAGAGAAGACTAAATATCTCACAAACCTACAAACCCCAGAATACCATGGCATTGAGCCATAGCAGTTAATATAATATCAAACCGCATTAATTCTGCAGTGTAGCAGCAGCCTTAGTTAATAACAACACCTACGTTTGCCCCAAGCTGCTCACCTTTGTGTTTCTTTGTATTACCACCAAGCATGTTATCTCTCTCACCCTCTTTTATGTGATCTAATTAGAAAGTTATTCTAATTCTACGATATTTTACTTCAGAATATTAACATATACTTTAAAATGAAGGCAGATAAGAGAAATCATCTGTCTTCAGTCCCAATTCACATTCTTGTGGGAAATATAGGATATAAACAAAATAGCGAAATGCACAAGTATTCTGTTAGCGTGGTTTTAGCGTGGTTACGCAGCGCGTGATGATCCACGTCAACATGCAGCACCAGGATCACGATCTTCTCAGATCAGTTGGAGAAGTACCTTGTCAGTTGGAGAAGTACCTCTCCCCTTCCAGACAGAGTAAAGAGATTCTACAGACAAACATCTCTCAGATGAGGCTTTAATCTTAGGGGGGTTGCAGACTGCTAGAAATAGTGCAAATTGAGTCCACTTTTAGGGTTAGGGTTAGGGTTAGGGAATCATGGGAACTTTATTTTATTGTGGCACCAGAGCTCTCTGACAGAGAAGGCTCAATGTCTGAGGGAAAAAAACAATTCCCATGATTCCCTAGCACTAACCCTAACCCTAAAAGTGGACTGTTTGCACTATTTCTGGCAGTCTGCAACCCCCCTTAGTTCCTCTATGTAGAAGGCTATATACAGCAACAACAACAACCATCCAACCAACCTCCAACTTAACAACCACATGTGAGTCCAGAGGCAACTCCCTTATATAGCCAGGGCTCCATGTGGCCTTCTGGCTCTGCCTCTTCCTGCTGACACCTATCACTCACCTGAGTGACTGCAGTTTTGCAGCAGTTCTCTGTGTTTTCTATCACCAGGTGACCATATGCATGATGTCGCTTCTCATGACACAGCATGACTCAGGAACAGTCAAATGCTGTGTCATCATGGCTGCTGCTATTCCCCACATTGTACATTTCCCCCTGGGACTCCTTCCTAACATGTTCCCTCATCAGTGCCCTCATTTGCAGACAATCTCCTACAAAGCACTGCTCAGACATTTGAAAATGTCTTCCCTAATATTAAATAAATTATGTTAATTTCCAATGACGAAAGGATTTAACAAGGACTCAGGGCTGAAATGCTGTTGTCTAATGCTTACTAGCAGCTCAGGAGTAAGCCACCATTAATAAATAAATTGCTAACAGATGATGACCCAGAGATATGGACTTCAATATTATGTTTTAGTTTGCTGTTACATGTTAGTTTGTTGCTATTGTGTATGTGTACAGAGGTAAATAATGCATATTCCTGAGTAACAACAATTGTAACAATAGCAACAAAATAATATCCAATAAAATCTACAGCAGTTCTACTTAAAGTGGTGGTCCAGAGATGGGTGCTGGTCCCTGAGCCATTAGCTGCAAGTCCCTGGTGATTACCTTGAAAGAAAGAAACAACTGCAGTCAATGCCAGTCCCTGGCACATGGGGGGTGGGTGGGAAGGATACTTGTCTCCCACATCAGATAGCTTAAGAAGTACAGTTCTAGAGATGACAGAAAATAACATTCATAGATATACATTAAAGCAGAGTGGGTAACTTGTGTCATTCGTATATTGGACTGAAGCTACCATCAGACCCAGCTACCACACTCGATCGTGAGGGATGATGAGTGGTGCAGTCCAACAACACCTGTTCCCCATCCCATGCATTAAAGAGACTTACCTGGGAATTAATAATACGCATGGTGGTTTTATTTCCAACATCTTTTTCATACCCTCGGGTTGGAGCTGAATTGAATCGCAGGACTGCATCATGAGAATCTAAAGCCAGAAAATAACTACATTTAGAAATCTCTCTGTGGTCAAGAACATGTTTACTTGGTTATACATCTTACCATGTCCAATGGATTTTATTTCACAGTAACTCTATTTAGAACTCAATCATGTTGTTTTTGCTTTAAAAATGCCCTAGCACAAGTATTACCTATTTATTATGTGCTGCTGCACTGTTCAAACCCACTGAACATTGAATACAGAGAATGATCTAAGTAGAGATCTATATAAAGGAAGTTTTGTTAAACTTTCAAAATTAGTACGGAAACACTAGCAGCTCACATAACAGAACATTGTTTTCCTGTTATACATAACAGTTCCAGGGATGCAAAAGCAATAAATGGCAATATTTAATTGCAGTTCACTTGTTTCCCTATTCCACATTATTTCCTTATTTGTTATTCACTTCTTTAAAAGGTACATTTGTAAAAGCAGTTAGCCAGGATGAATCAACTTTGCAAAATAAATTTAAAATTATTCCATCTTACAAACTTGACATCTATTTTTTTTAAAAAAATAATTCATTTAAATGTCACATCAATTTTAACTCCAGGATTACATTCAATTTCACATTTATGATATGAACATTTGAGAAATGATGCTATAAAAGTATATATTCCTGAGTTATGAGCAAACCATGCCCTAGCATTGTATTGTAAAAATGCAATTCTGGCTTCTCTGTTCAATATCTGTAGATCCTCATGATAGTGGGAAAGAGGAGAGCCTGGTATACTGCCTAGAGCTCAATGTAACTACTAATTAAAATTCAAAGATGCCTAGAGCTCAATGTAACTACTAATTAAAATTCAAAGATGCCTAGAGCTCAATGTAACTACTAATTAAAATTCAAAGATGCAATTCATTTTCTTTTTGAAAATTCTTTACAGGCCTTAAAATTCACAGTGGTGTAGCATTTATAGCTGACAAACAGAAGAGGGCACCAAAGGTCTACTGACAAGCATAGAAATCCTAGGATTTTTCCAGGTTTTTTTTCAATTAAAGGTAGACAACCTTTCCCCTTTAAGGGCAGAGGGACTTCAGCTCCCAGAAGCCTCAGCCATATTGGCCAATAGTCCCATGTTGGCCAATAGCTCCTGGGATTCTGGGAGCTGAAGTCCCTCGGCCCTTAAAGGGGAAAGGTTGCCTACCCTGTCTGCATGGAGTTTGTCACACATGGGGAAAATTGGGGGTTTTAAACAGTCATTTTCCTGGGAAAGCCACACGATCGTGGTGAAGATTTTCACACACATCATGATTAAAGAGGACTTATCCTGGGACTAGCCAGCAACAAATCATTCATGGGATTTCCCCATTTTCCCCATGTGATAAAGTCCCGTGTTCTTTTCCAGGCAGCAAGCAGCTAACTTCAGTTGAAAGATGTACTGCATTACATTAGATTTCCCAAGAGTCAGGTTTACTGAGAAGTTTACACAGTTGCTGTGACTGACATCCCCGAATTACTATTTTCTCCTCTGAGCAATGTGGACCAGTACTGCAAGCTATACTCTGCATCCTGCAGGTTGGCCTTCAAATGTTAAAAGTGTATCATTTTTGGACTTTCTCTAACATGCATTGCATAAACCAACATTCACATTTCTACATGGTATGATAACATCTTCACAATTTTTATATCCTCCTCACTAGCAGTGCAAGTTCTACCTAGACAGTATGGCCGTCTCTCTCCTATGGTGAGCTCAAATGCTAGATGGATAACATCTGGAGTTTAGCTCGTGCGCCAGTTCCACTGTTCCTGGAGAAGTCAGATCTGGTCACAGTGGTACATGTACTGGATATATCCCATTTAGATTACTTGGTGCACTCTGTGTAGGGCTGCCTTTGAAAAAAAAATGTTCACAAACTTGTTATTCCAAAGAGTTGCAGCCAGGACAAGGCAGTTATGTGGAGAGAAGTGGCATCCTGCAATCACTGTTGCCAGTGCCATTTCCTTCCCATGGGAATTGCGGTTTAAAAGCCATGTGTGATAAAGCCCTTATGGTTAGCTCTGCTGTTTTTCAGAGAATCAAACAGTGTGGGACTAACAGGAAGGAACCACTAAAATTTTGGTTATAAAAATGTTTGCTGCACTGTTCATTTACCAAGAACTGCTGAAGAAGTAGCAGAAAGAGCTGGGTACTGGGAATGGAAATTAGCTTGAGACAAGTATCTTTAAAATAAACAGGTTGATGTACGCACACACCTGTATATTCTGTCATGGAGAGAAGCATGTTGACTGGGATTTGAGCAATGGCAATTTAAAAAAGAAGGTTTCTAAGCTCTGTTCATACACAGGGCAGAATAAAGAAGAACAATAAACACATGCACCTTTGTTTCCTAATGCAAAAACATGGAGGGCTTCTTTAGAAATTCAGTGCTCTCTGCCTAACAAAGGAGCATGTAGCTTCAAAAAGGGTGGAGCCAACTTGGATCTCAAGAAGAGCATTTCTTTTTCTCTTGCTAATATAACTTACATTTAAAAAAAAAAAATCTGGAGTACCTACATGGCCAGAATGAGGGGGCTGCTTTCATGAATTTCCCTCCAGCATCACCTGAACTGAGAATAGCCACATCTTGACAAAATGTAGCCTTGGGACTAGCATCATCATATTTTCCCCCCTTCTGTATGATTTTTAACATCTTTGCCTGATGAAGAAGCCACTGGCACTCTGAAAGCTTGCAGCATGTATTTTGTGTATTTTGGTTGGCCCCATAAAGGTATCACTGTTTTCTGGACTTCGGATGTTACTGTATTTCACATTTACACTTGCCTGTAAGTAAACTCTTTTACACTCTTTCTTCTTAGTAAACATGCTGCACATCTTCCTTAACAAGCTTAGAAAAATAAAAGGAGCTGTCCATTTGCTTTTAAGGCTCTCCACTTTTTGAGCAAACCATGCAAAAAACAACACAACACCCCACAAAAGCCCAGCTCTTGGGTATGTATGTCAAATACTAAGTAGTCCAATAAGAAGCTTATAAATGCAGTCTGTTTTGGGGAGGGGGCATTTTAGAGAAAAATAAAATAGCTTAAAAATATCCAGAAAGTAGTGCTATTAGTACACTGCAGCAAAAAACAAAACAAAACAAAACAAAACAAAACAAAAAAAAGGAACTTTTGGTATCTTAATGACTCCCAGATTTATTAGAGCACAAGGTTTTATGGAAGTCTACTTATTCAGATGTTAATGGTTATAATATATGGGAAAACGGCAGACAGTGATGTCACAGAAGACTGAAATGTTAACATTAAAATATTAAAAAGCAGTAGCTACTACAGTTATTAATACCATGATCACTCTCTATTTTCTGCATTTCAATCCCTGTGAGTTTACTCTCTCCTTATTCTCTCGCCACCCTCACCTCTTCTAAGTATAGTCAAGGTAACAGTTCAAAACTGAATACCAAAAGTTGTATTAGATATAGGGTTTTTTGGGGGGGAGGGGAAACTGGGAAAGGGTGGGGAGTAGTTTATTTTATTTAATTTTACTTTGGTTTAGGAATATATTGTTGGTCAGAATAGGTTATGAATGTGTATGTGTTTGAGTGCTTTTATTATGTTTGATGTATGTTTTAAACCCTAATAAAATTAATTTAAAATTACCAAACTGGTAATCATATTTTGCATTTCTTCTCATGCATTCAATTAGATTGATTTTGATTGCTATATGGTTTTTGAATGCATGTATTACCAAACAGTTGGAGGGCTGTTTGCTAGTGGATTATGAACGGCATGCAAATGCCCAAATTAAAAAATAAATAAATTCATGTATAGAATCATGGAGTTGGAAGAGACCAAAAGGGCCATCCAGTCCAACTCCCTGCCATGCATTGTGTATCTGAAATTCTTAAGCATACATCTAAAGCTTTGTAAGATTATGCTCCATAAAAGACAATCCTAAACACAGTTCTTGGAAAGGCAAGGAGAAGATCACAGGACATATTTCTGACTATTATGCATAGGAGTGCCATGCAAGGCATTTTAAAGATACATTCTAGATTTTAGTTTGTTGAACAAAATGAGTTTTTCAGCATGCTTTTTGTTAATTGCCATCAAGTTGACTTCGACTTATGGCAATTTTATTAAAGAGAGACCTGTCAACAACAGCCCTCCTCCAACTAATGGCTGTTGCTTCCTTGCTTGAGTCTATCCACCCTGTTGTCATGTGGCATGCTACATAATATACTTTAAAAAGAGACTTTATACATAATATGCATAATATACATAATATACGTTAAAAAGAGACTTTTTAAGAAACAAAACCCAACCTGTTTCCAGATAGCCAGATATTTTTCCCTTTAAGATTAGTTTTGTGTGTTTATATATAACAGCAATCATTTGCCAAAACAACAACAGCCAGCTACAATCTTGATGCAAACAACTCATGTATTTCTGAAACATTTCAGGATGGGTGAATACTGTGTGATAACTGCACAAAATCCTCACCACTGTGTTACTCTTCCTGACTGGGTTTCCTGTGTGTCAGGAAATCCATTTTATTTTATTTATTTATTGGTATGGAAACCATGAATATTCTTTCTATTCCAAATGTGGCTTGCCCTGTATCCTGGCTCTGTTACTTCCTTTCTGTCAAGTCCCTCTCTCTCTCTCTCTGTTGCCTATCTAGAATCCTATGCACACAGTTTAGAAACTTTAGAATAAGCTCTCACACTGAGAGACTTGCATCTGAGTAAATGTACACAGGATCTCATAATACACATTGCCATCTTTTGAGGGAGCTCCTGAAAGACCAGTAGGTCAGGAGTCTTGAACTATCTGGTTGCACAACTATTTGTAAATCTGTAAATTTGCCAGAGTTTTCTTAATTACCCAGTTGCTCCTCCTGGAAACAAACTAAGTGAAACACTTCAGAGCAGCTCTTTCCTATAAGACAGGCTAAAAATAAGTGAGACAATCTGCATGGCATAGTAGTTTAAGTATTGGACTATGACTCTGGAGACCAGAGTTCAATTTCTAACTCTGTCATGAAACCCACTGGCAAGTCACATGCTCAGGGGAAGGCAATGGGAAATCTCCTCTGAACAAATCTTGCTAAGAAAACCCCATGATAGGTTCGCCTTAGGATCGGCATATATTAGAATGACTTGAAGGCACACAACAAAAATAAGTGAAACATTAGTCTCTGGAATGTTAGAATTTAGCAAAGTTAGCATTCCATAAAGCAGGGAGCAATAGTATGGCTATAATCCTATTGGTGGGCTATACTAGGGGTTACACTTTTCCCAGGGTTGTGCAGTGGTGGTGTGGGAAGAGAAACACATTCTGCCCCCATAGTGCACCAACCAGATTCCAACTTAATTGTCTTTCTTTCTACAAATAAAAGACAAAGATTGGCCAAACAGGCAGGCTGCCATGGAGTGAATGTGACAGCATACATTTTCATCCTGCCTTAGAAATTGTTCTGAGAAAGACGCGATGGCTTCATGCTTATACCCAATTAGCTTGTGGCAAATTCAAAAGGGCAGCCATTCATGAGCATCTGTCTGCAGGCAGCTATCGCTTTCTCCAGACCCATCCTAGCAACTGTTCCAAGCTCCTGCATAAAGAGAGAGGATGTCCACTGTGGATTCATGAAATTGTGCTAAGACGATAGAGTGAGACAGAATGTAGCTTGTGAGACTTGAGTTAGCAGCAGTAAAACAGAAAAAATGGCCTGGGATATACATTTCGCATTGTGTTATTTATTCTGAATTAGTCGAGTCTAGGCATTACGTCCATTCTAGTTTCATACCTCTTAATAGTATACAGTATTCTCCAGATTAGCCTAAAAAGATAGGTTGGGGCATGGGAGGGGAATCCATTCTTTATTCTCTGTGTGTGTTTATGCAAATGGTACTTAGTGAGTATTTTGGTGGTGGGGGAAAAACAATGGCTAAACTACATTGATATTTCTGGCTAAATGCCTTCGAGCTCACTCTGATTTATGGAAACCTTATTCTAGGGTTTTATTGGCAAGAATTGGTCAGAAATGGTTTGTAATTGCCTCCCTTTGAGGGTAAGAGAGTGTGACTTGCCCAAGGTCACCCTGTGAGTTTCGTGGCTGAATGGGATTTGAACCCTTGTTTTTCAGGCCCTGTCTGCAAGCCCCAAAGGCCCACCCCCTGATCTAGCATTGTACTGTTCAGAAGATGGACATCCCAAACCCCAGTTCTGGTGAGAGCAGTCCTGATACCATCCGGCACATTCTGGACCAGAAGCAGAGGATAATAGCCTTACAGTGTCTAAGTCCAACACTAAAGCCACTGCACCAGGCTGGCTCTTCTAAACTAAATGCTACTTGAAACCTGTAGGCCATGATCATGTTAATCAACATAACTATGGTCTGATGCAGACTGGCACAAAGGGGCACCCTGGGGGTGGAGTTGGGGCAGTGCAGCCACATGCAGGCTGCCCTGACTCCATCCCAACACCGTCCTGATGCTGCGCGCTCGTCTGTATGGCATGCGGCGTTGGGACACCTTCCCAGCGCAGCTTGCACACACGCTGTGCCAAAAGGATGCAAAAGAGCCACACCGATGTCTCTAAAGGCAGCCTTTTGCCACCCCTTTCAGGCCATCTGCATCAGCCTTGTGCTAGCATAGCAGGCCACATTGGTATAGATAAATTTATTTATTTGGCAGCAGAGGTAAAATTTATTTAATTCATGTCCCATCACCTTCCCAATATGGCACCATCCAACACTGACTAAAGCAAAATACCTGAAAGAAGAATCAGGTAATGCTGCTATCTAAGTGTTGTCAATATTTATCAGGTTACAATACAGCCTAATCAAGTCTTTCAAGTGAGTTTGGAACACCACAAACTTTTCTGTACTCAGCACAATGATAAAGGTACCATTTGTGCCAATGGTTTCCTGATACATTACACATACAATAATACTAGCTAACCCCCCAGTTTCATGGGAGCTATCTTGGCCAGTTCATCATGTCTACTTTTTGGTTCCCACACTACATTACAACACTCATTCATATGGTAATCTAATCACCTTGGCTTTAGGCAACATCCTTCTTCCTGTCTTTCCCCCAATGTCCATCATTAAAATTGAATTTGGCACCTCATCTCCACACCCACAAAGTTTCGCATTTCTATGGACATTCTCACACAGAGACCACTATATAGGTCTGCCCCTAGACTTTCCACTTTGCCCCATGCATCTGAGGAAGTAGGCTCATGTCTATGAAAGCTCATGTTACTAACTCCTCTCTTTCAGTTAGCCTCAAAGGTTATATAAGCTCCCTTTGCATACTGATTTTCCAGACTAACATGGCTATGTCTTTGAATTTGTGCCAAGGAGTCTCAAATTCAGGAGAGCCTACCACAGCTACTAGGAGAATACGGTTGTGGCATGTTCTTGCCGCTCCCCATAAAAAAGTGTCACAATAGGGGTGCTAAGAACACATGCTAGCAGTTTCATCTCACATGGCAGCTAAGCCCATTCCTGGAAATTGACAATTTGGTGATACAGATTCATGCACTGATAAAGTCTAGATTGGATTACCACTGATGAGAGCATGTACCAGCAGTAGAGGGGACAATTTTCCACCCCATCTCTACCAAAGGACGCTAAAATGGAGGCGGCAGAAGTAAAATCAAAAGTGGAAGTAATCCAATCAGACATTTGGTTTATTATTGTTTTTGGGGAGAGGTATTAGGTATGGGAGGGGGCTGCACCTTTTTTAATGCAGTGATGTACATTCTACTCATCATGGTTAATAATAATAATGCATCAAGGAATCAGTGTGGAAGGAAATCTTTAACAGTAGCCCTCCACACAAGCACACAAGTGTGATTTCTTTTAGTATAAGATTTCCCTACCTCACCTCCCACAAGACAGCAAATTGCCAATATCATGGATAAATATATATTTTGGTTCTCATCGAAGGATTTTAGGAAGACACCCAGATAATTGCCCCATCATGCTTACATTCTGAGGACTGTGGGTATATACAGCATCTTATCCAGAGATAAGACTGAGTGAGCTAATAAGCCCTTATTATTTAGGCTCCCACCCCCATGTTCTGTTTGTTTCAGGCTTTCACAACACCTCTGACTAATTATGTAAAAAAGTCTGAGTCTGGACAAATAGAAAGGCAGATAATCATGCAAATAACCTCTAAAGTTATACCAAAGTACTTATTGTCTCAACAGCTATAGAAGCAAAACCAATAATAAATTATGCTACGTAGATAATATGAGAAATAGCCTGAGAGGTCAACCATCTGTTAGGTCATTTCTCTGTTACAGACTGAGACACAAAAGACAAAAAGCATTAACCATATACACACAGCAACTCTGTTAGTCTGCTCTCCCCACTACAGAGCTGGGTAACTCTAATTCAAAAGACTCTCCAAGCTCTTTTGGGAAGCGCAGAGTTAAGTGTGGTAGTGGTTGTGGGGTTGTCCTTGGAGCATATATATTTTCTTTCTTACTCAAAATAGAAAAGTCATCTGATGAGGCTGTCTGGCAGCACATCACCACCTCTGGAAGTCACTTATCACAATATCTCGAGACAGCTGATAGCTTTCAAAGTTGGCTTTCAGAGGAGACTGGGCAAATTCACGAGGAACAAGTCCAGCAATGCCTGTAAACCATGGTGGCTGTTTATCATCTCTAGATGTATATTTGCACTGCACAATTATGGCCATTCTGATTGTGGCTCAGTGCTATGGAACTTTGGGATTTGCAGTTTGCTGAAGTTCATAGACTTCTCTGCTAGAGAGCTCTAATTCCATTCCCCTGAACTACAGTGCTAGAACTTTGTGGCACAGTATGTTAAGTACCTCCTCATGAAACTTCACTGGCAGTTACAGTGGTATCAAGAGCAAAACAATTCTGCACTCACAGCTGGGGAAAGCACCAGGCAAGGGTTTCCAGCACCACTCAGTGGCGTCTATGTGGCAAAATGTCAACCATAGAAAGAAATAGGATGCTGGCCTTTATTCTGATCCAGCAGGGCTCCTCTTAGGATCATATGAAACACCTACCATGCCTGAGCAGAGCTGCATCTTCACTGTAGAAATGATGCAGTTTGACACTGCTTTAACTGCTATGATTCCATTCTATGGAATCCTGTGAGCTGTAGTTTGTTGTGGCACCAGAGCTCTCTTTGTTGTAGCACCAGGGCTAAATATGCCACAAAACTACAAATGTCAGAATTCCACAGCATTGAGCGATTTCAGTTAAAGTGGTGTCAAACTCCATCATTTCTGCAGTGCAGATGCAGCCCTGGAGATTGATGTTTCAGCCATGCAGCTGTCCAAAAGTCCTCACCTACCTATTTCATCTCCTAGAGAAGAATTCAGTATGGCACCTGCAGACATCACAACAGCACAGCTTCCAAACCCATGTGGGTACAGTTTACTCAGAGAAATCCGGGGCACATGCTTTTCCCATCCAAGAACAGAGAAAGGGGCTTCTTTGCCGTCAATAGTTTGGATGTTCACCCGTGCCTTGAGCTCACAGAAAAGCTGTTCAGAAGTCAGCTTGGAGTTTCGCTTTCCTCTAAATCGCACTCCATGCTTATTGGTATTCAGGTAATCTTTCATTGCTTTCTGAAGGCGAGGATTCAGCATCTTGGAAGAGACGTCTCCTTTCCAAAGCCTGTACAGGAATGATTTTGACATTGTAGAATATATTCCATCCCATTCATCAGACTCTTCAAACATTTGGCTCCTTCTGTGTCTTACATGTCTTCTCTTTATCTTTCTTTGAGAGAGCCAATTATTCTGCAAAGCATTTCTCTTCTGATCCACCCCCTCTGCAGAGATTAATTTCACTATTCGCTGCACACTGCTCTGTGACTGAGGCTGACCAGCAGCAAATAAATAATCACTATCCCTTTGATAGAAAGCACTTTTTGATTTTCTTCTTAATTGGGAAGGAAAAAATTCCTCCTCACTTTCAAAGTCATTGTCTAGGTCAGTCCACTTTTTAATGCTCCCAGTCCCTGATTTAAATGAGTCTAAGACATCATCGCTGAGCAGCACCTCATTTCCAGCTCCTGTTTCAGAAAAGGATGGGTCATGTATTGCTCCCATGATAGCTCGTTGTTTGCCCTGGATGGGCAAAAGCCTTTTGGTCTCAATGTAAGTAAAGGAACTGGGGACTGCGTCAGCAGTGTTGCTATCTGCAAAATAGATGAAGATCACCAGGAATAGGAGGCCCCATGCGAATATTCCAAATAGCATTACTTGTTTCCATTGCTTCAAGTTAGGTTTCATGGCAATGTCTGTGCCAATTCCTCTGCACCTTAAAGGTCTGGTAAAGGAAAATCAAGCCTAGAGGAAGGAAAAGAAAAAATCTGTAAAAAGTTCTCAAATTGTTTTTAAATGTAGCATAGAAACATCAAGATATTTGCTACAAACAGAACTATAATGACAAATATTACTATTTGCTGCCCTGAGATCTCCAGATATAGGACAGCAGAGATGTCACTAGGGGTGTGTGGGCCACATCAGGTGACACTCTAAGGGGGCTGACACCACTACTCCCCAAACACAGCCTTTTGGCAAAAACGGGTTGTGGCATTTGCTTTCATCCCTTTAAAATGCTAAAGAGATGGGATGAGTGGGGTGAAGCTCAGTAGGAGGAGAAAGGAGAGGCCCCAGGTTTTTTTAATATAAAATTTAATATTTTAAAATGTTTTATTCTTTTAAAATTTTCTTTAAAAGTATTACATCCCACCAAATTTTCCCTTTAACCATATGAAATTATGTGCATGTAAATACATTTAGGCTGAGAATATGATATTCTAATTTAAAGGTACAATTTTAATTTTGTGAGTTGTTTATGTCACAACTATTACCATTACATTCAGTGATATACAGGAATTACGATTTGTGAGTCACATTAGTACAAAAAACATTGTTAATGATTCTGTATCGTGTGGGATGGGAGGAGGTCATGTGGAGGTGACACCATGAGTTACTGGATCGGGTGACACCAACCCCAGTGACATCATTGTAGGACAGGATATACATATTTTAATAAAGAAACAATAAATATTAATTAGAAAGATCTGTGCAATGCTAGTCTATGGAGCTTATCACTCCACTAAATAAAACATGTTACCTCTCCTGAATTCAACTCTAATTTGGGTGGCATCCGGATACTATCACAGGGATTTTGCCACCGAATCTGCCTCCCGAATACAGCCCAGGTCCAGTCTTGGTCTCAGGACTTGGTCTTGGTCTCAGGTGGCCATTTTCTTATGTCGGAAAACTGGTTTGGAAAAGTGGCATGTTCAGTGTGCCAGGGTCCCGGGCTTGACCCGGGCTGTATTTAGGCAGCAGATTTGGTGGCAAAATCCCTGAGATAGTATCTGGATGCCGCTCGAATTAGAACTGAATTCGGGAGAGGTAAGACACTTTATTTTAGCAGCGCAATAAGCTCCTATAACTGAGAAGGGAAATTTGTAGGGAAAGGTTAACACTTTGTTAGTGAATTTTTACAGAGACAGATACTAAGCTCACTGTTAATGAAATTGTTAGCTATTTTTCTCTGAACTTCCCATCTCTGAGCTAAAGGACGCAGACCGATTTCTTTCACAATAAATATCACACCCAAATTATTTGTAGCATAGTATTTTCAGGTTTTTTTTTAAAGTTCTTTCTACTTATCATAAATTATTCCCATATCAGGGTAATTTCTGTAAAAGGACCCATCCCCTAAAAGAAAACGTCCATATAAATATTTATTACTTGTCAAAAAAATAGGCCTATAATGGACTTTCATTGCTGTGTGCCTTCAAGTCATTTAATGATTTATGGCAACCCATGGGGGTTTTGTGGCAGAATTTGTTCAGAGGGGGTTTGCCACTGAGGCAGGGAGTATGTAACTTGTCCAAGGTCTCCCAATGGGTTTCCACAGCAGAGCAGGGATTTGAACTCTGGTCTTTCAGTGTCCCAGTCCAATGCTCAAACCACTTCACCACACTGGCTCTCCAATGGGCTGTCATACATGCATTATTTTAAGGCTACAACTCTGCATGTGTACTCAGAAACTCTAATGCATTCAATAGGGCACATTCCCAAAAGTGTATACATGATTTGAATCCAAAAGATCCAACTCACTAGAAACATTTGCAATAGTCTGACCAGGAAGGAGAAACATGTGATTCCCTATATATTGATTAACTGCAACTGTCATCAACCCTAGCCAGCCTAAATAATAATTAGAGATTGTGACAGTTACAATCTAACATTTTTGGAGGCCTATTCTTCGTCCTTGAGTTACACTAAAGGGCTAGAAATCAGAACTCTAATTCAATTTGATGTATCAATAAATAATCCCATGAAGGCATAAAAGATTAGCCCAGCTGCTACAGGGGGCCCTTGCTACCCATGGGGGATCTATTCCAGGCCCCCTCCCCCATGGATAGCAAAGACACGGGACCTCAAGTTGTCTCCAATGGGCGGATGCTCCCACGCATGCTGCCACATGCACATGCCACCATTTTAAGAGCCAAAACTTGCCATCCACGGAGGCTTAAATCCACGGATAGCAAGCCTGTGGATGGAACGGGCGTACTGTATACAGATTATTTACTGAATGTATAAAGATTCAAGACAGGAGTGGATATAAGATGCAAGAAATTCCGAGTTCAGATTCTGACCCTGCAGTTAACTTGCTTTGTAAGCTGTCTTTTTTAAGCATCAACTCTCACTCCTGCCTTTAAACTGGGTTATTTTAGGGCATGGGAGGGCTAGGAGTTCTCTGCAAGAGTTTGTGGAGGGGCACACTCCCCATACACAACATTTTTTATTTGTGCCAAAATGCTCTCACACAGTCCATGAGATTATAGGAGGCATTTTTTGTCATGTTTTAAGGGCCCTCTTGGTTATTTTTAGACCTAGGGAAGGTCTTTTTTAAAATAACAACAGAAGGTAACTTCCCATTTAGTTCCTGCTTTTTAAAAAGCCCTCTTCTGGACCTAAAATGGCCCATATGGCCCCATAAATGTGGAGTGAAATGCCAGCCAGCCCCTGGAACACATTAGGGAGCATTCAGGGGCAAAAACATTATTTGAAAAAATATTTTGGGGGTAAAAAATTGCCTTTGGGGGCCACAAAAATGACCCAGCAGACATCATGTTACTCATGAGCCACATTTTCCCATCCTGTCTTAGACAGATACTGAAAATTACAAAGTATACTGCTGAACACCCAGAAGTTCAATAGAGATGCTAAGTATTAGGGTTTTTGTTTTCATGTTACTGATGTCCTGCATGAGTTGCAGTGTGGGAAAGTTGCACATTCTTTAAGATTCCCAAGAACTAATCAAATGATTCTCAGCTTGCATTAAAACGAAGAATATTCTCTAGTGAAAATGTTGTGCTGAAGGAACATTACTTTTCCTTTGATCCCATTCAAGTAGCTGACTGCAGTCCCTGTAGCACAACCCGCATTGTTTTGCAACAGGAGGCACTTTTAGTGTCTCTGAACTAGGCCTCCTCCTTTTTATTACAGGAGAGCTGAGTAGACAAGTGTCTTCATTCTTTTCAAACTTTCTTCCCTTTCAGTACTTCCTATTGTTAAAGCCTCTGCTGCTAAAAAAAAAATAAAAAAAAAATAAAGTGTATAAAGACAAGGAGCAATGAGGTCAGGATGGTTCAAGTTGATGTTCTACGTTAGACACTGTTATGTTAAATAGGTCCTTTTCTCCTCAAAAAAGAAGGAAGGGGGTATATTGCAGCTTTTCAATTCAATAAAACGTTTGTCCCAGGGTTGTAGGGGTTGCGGATTTAGAAGCCAGACTTTCCCAGGGTGTTGGGAACTCAAACTTGATGGGAAAACTAGACTATGCAACTCTGTTAGAAAATGTTTCAGTGCTATTAGCTGGCAAAAGGGATGGAAAAAAAAAACACCTCTCCAGTACAAAGTAAGTGGATGTTTCTCTTCAAAGCAGGGATACTCTTGAGCACAACTGTGTCTTGCAGCTGTTCAATTGCTTTTAATAGTTTCCAATGTATAATTATAACCCCTTCTTTGAAGTAGAGATTCCTTTTTTCAGAACACAACTGACTTCAATAGAAAATGCAAACTACCCAGTAATGTATTTCAGACATAAATTATCCACCCTGAGTGTCTTTTTTGGCAAATAGGCAAAATATAAATAAATAAAACAGTTTAAGTCTCCTCTGGATGACTCTGCACAAGACACTAGCCAGCATTTCATTGAATTTTCAAAATGCAAAATCTTGACTCCTGAAAACTAGATACTGAGATTTGGGTTGTGGAAACACAACTAGATTCTAGCTGCAAACACATGCTGTATTGACAAAATCATCTATGGATATCTGCCAGATTTCAGAGCCTGATGAGTATCTTTTGCAGCTCAAGATGAAGCAGTCAATCTCTCAAATCTCTAAATCTCTAATTTCTAAAATGGAAAGACCAAATACAGTCAGCCTTCCATATCCGCAGATTTTTTTTTAAAAAAATATTATTATTATAACATAAAAACATATACAACAGTTATACATACATTTTTACAAACACAATTATTTAAAAACATATCCGCAGATTTTTTATCCACAGATTCAGCATGAACAGCTTGAAAATATTTTAAAAATACATAAATTCAAAAAAAAAACAAACCCCGAAAAACCAAAAACCCTTTGTTTTTTGCCATTTTATATAAGGGGCACCATTTTACTATGCCATTGTATTTAATGGGACTTGAGCATCCACAGCTTTTGGTGTCCACAGGGGTCCTGGAACCAAACAACAGCAGATACCAAAGGTCCACTGTAATAATAGTTACCAGGAACTGGAAGGGGCAGGAGGGGGCGTCAATTATGGCACAAGGCATTTTGTTTGTTTTTCCTCCTGGTGCTGCTACTGCCATCCTAATGTCACCGTGGCTAATAACGTCAGATGGTTGGAAGTATAGGCTTCTTTATTCTCTTTGTTATTTTTAAAAATCTGTCCTCTTTCACATAACAAGCCATGTAGCTGTTCATATGCAATATATAGTAGGCTTATTACGCATTCTGTGGTTAGAAGAAATGAAACACAAGTGAATTTGCACAATGGGACTATTAATTTGGAGGACAAGGAAGAAGCCGTTATCCATTTTCAACCCATCACGATCTCCTATGGAACCGATTTCTCTCTGCCCACTCCACTGACTTTAGAAGAACTGAAAAACCTCTATTCAAAGCAGCATGATTTTCTGTTCTGACATCATGTGTAACTGTGCATGACTGCAGGGATATTCTGTGGTATATTACAGCCAGAAAAGGCTGCTGGGAGAAGATGTCGTAGGTAATGAAAGAGCCATTCAGTGTCAGAAATGGCATATAACAGCGCTTTTATGAAGTGCATTAATCACACCTGCCCAAATAGGTACATACAGCTTGGGATGGACTTTGGGTCTGGCTCCAGACACCGTGCTCAAATTGCAGATTTGAGGAGTTTAAAAACATTTTGACAGGACAAATAAATTTCCAGTCCCAGAAAACCACATCCGCTTCTGTGTTTGCCTACAAGATATAGCCAATAGAAATGAGACATTATGGGGTTATTGTTTTTTGTTTTTTTGTAGAGTTTCACACTCCATATGCAATAACTCAGATATGGTCTCAGCAAGGTAGAACTAAAGGTTTCTTTTCTCTACTTCTTGAATATTTTCTATTACTTTATCACTCTGCATTAGCACAACAGAACCTGAAGCTGAGAGCAACAAGCTAAATTGCATTCTTGAAGATAAAGACATCTAAACTTGCAGCCATGAGAACACAGAAATCATTGTTCCAAAAGTGTCTGACCATCAATTAGAAAAGTTCAGGAATAATTCTAACCAATCCAAAATGTTAACAGCCTTCCAAATTAAAAAATAAAATAAAATGTTATGTAGGCATTCTATAAGACAGTGGTGACACTAGGGGGATGTAGTGGGTATGGACCGCATCAAGTGATACCCTAATGGGGAGGGGTGACACCGGCCTCAAACATCTCCTTTTTGGTAGAAATGATCTGTGGCATTCACTTGTATTCCCTCAAAATGCTGAAGAGATGGTGTGAGTGGGATGACGTTAAGTGAGAGGAGAAAGAAAAGGTCCCAGTTTTTTTTTTAAAATTAAAAATTTAATTTAAAAATATTTTTAAAATTCATTTAAAATTTTCTTTAAAAACATCACCTTTTACCAATTTTTCACTTCAACCACATGAAACTATGCTGTGCATATGATATTGTAATTTAAAGGTACAGTTTTAATTTTGCTAGTTGTTTTATGTCACAACTATTACCATGACATTCAGTGATATGCAGGAATTATGATTAATGAATAACAGTAGTACAAAAATCATTACTAAAGATTCTGTACAGTGTGGTAAGGGAGGTGGTCAATTGTGTGGGGGGGTGACACCATGAGTTATCATGCTGGGTGATGCCAACCCTAGTGATGCCACTGCTATAAAAAACTATTTATGGACCTTTTGAGCAATAACAAATCTAATGAAGTAACACTCTGTAGCTATGTTTATTAGTAATTTTAGCAATATTACTAATCTTAGTAATTTTAGTAATATTATTTATTTATTATTTAACAGCTTCTTTTTTGAGAAGCAGCTATCCCCAACTACCATCATGAGAAACCTGCCCGAGAGATAGCATTGGAACTACTGAAGTACAGTGCCTCCAATTCCCAAATTCCCCAGGCATCCCAGATGGTATTGAACACTGCTGAGCGGTCCAAAAGCAGCAGCAAGGGTAAACTCCTCCTTCAATGCTCAGGCAAAGATCATTCACTAAGGTGACTATAGCAGTCTCAGCTCTGTATCCTGCACTGAAATTAGTTTGAAATAGGTCTAGAATCTAGATAATTTGAATCATCCAAGGCTGCCTGGAATTAGAAGGCAACTCTCCTCTCAATCATCTTGCCCAGAAAAGGGAGATTTGGGACTGGTCTATAGTTGTTTAAATCAGTGAGTCCAGGTCAAGGCAAAGCTAGAACTTTGCTTTGAAAGCTAGAACTAGAACAAAGCTAGAACTAGAAAAAGTTAGGGCTTAAAAAAAAAGAACTTTGTTGGCTTCATTTACATATGGCAGATCTATACTGATCGGAATACTCTGGACTGCCCCAGAGTATTCTGGTCCTGAAGCTACCACAAATTTCCTCCAATCTCTGCACATTTCAGAATGATGCTGGGCAGAAGTCTACACAGTGTCCTGCTGTGCCACCCACTATTATCGACATGAATCATTCTCTCTGAGGTCAGAAACAAGATGCATTGATCACATGGCTGGGCACCTTGTTGTGACCTCAGCAGGAACAACCTGCACCAGTGGTGGCACCCAGCACAGCAGGACACTGTGTAAATAGCCACCTGGGGTTGCCCCAGAATACAGAATGAGAACATCCAGAACAAATTGTGAATTTTTAAAATGCAGATTAAGGAAGGGATGGCCTAGATTTGCTGTGGGACTGCACTTCCCATGTGTAGACGTCTACAGTTGAATCAGGCCTTTGGCCCTGCCCCATGTGGAGGAGGTGATTCAAAGGTGGGGGTAAATTGATGCAAATGACCCATGTAGACATGCCCACAGTCGAAACTCAACCTTTGGGTGGAATGAATGGGGAAGAGATATATTGAGGGGGGCATGTTATTAAGCAAGAATGGAAGCTGAAGGATCCAAGCCGGAACCCTCCCATCTCTGCCACACCTTCAACATGAGGGTATATTTAGATCAGCTTTACAGCTGATCTAAATGGATGATCTCCCATTCCAACTAACATGAAGGAAGTTCATATTTTCTGCAAAAACAAACAAACAAACAAAACAAAAACTATGGAAGAAGAAAAATTCCTACACAACCCATACCTCTGCCACAACCACTGCCTACTCTGTATTTTTGCAGTAATCAGAACTTCTAACATTGGAATGTTCTGTTCTTTCAGTTCTCTCTCTTACTGACTCCTCCCTAAAGTTTTATATCTTACTCTTCTAGTGAATCTTCATATTAACTAAGTTTACAATATTAAAGAAAGAAATTACGGGGAATAGATGCTTACTCACATCCTCGATCAACCCTTAAGGAGCTGATGTATTATTATTATTATTATTATTATTATTATTATTATTTATAGAGCACTGTAAAATTTGCACAACGCTTTACATAATATGAATCAAAATACAATAAGAATAACAACAATAGATCGTAAAAACCTGACACATGATGTACAATCTAAAACATCAATGAACAAAATTAAAACATCTCTAAAATAATACAGCAAGTATACAATGAACACATAAGCATCATGACAGATTAACCAGTACTTTGGAATGCCTCCCTAAACAAAGTCGTCTTCAACTTGGCCTTAAAATTGGCCCGGGCAGTGACAGTTCTTAATCAAGTGGGGAGGAGATTCCACGCATGGGGAGCAGCATGGGAGAAGGGATGAATTCGAGCATGGGAGGAGGAGAACCTCTGCTGAGTCAGGAGACCAGTGTCATAAGATCTTAAACGACGAAGAGAGTAATAGGGAAAGATGAAGACTGACAAATAAGAGGGAGCTAGTCCATGAAGAGCTTTAAAAGTCAACAAAAGAAGTTTGTAGTCGATTCTGAAAGGAATGGGGAACCAGTGGAGAGATAAGAATCAAGGAGTGATATGATTGAAACAACAGAGAGAGAAAATGATTCTGGCTGCCGAGCATTGTACAGAAGTTAAGGAATCAAGTTGGGAAAGAGGAAGACCCACTAGGAGTGAGTTACAATAGTCCAAGTGAGACACCACCAGAGCATGCACTAATGCAGGGGTAGGCAACCTTTCCCCTTTAAGGGTCGAGGGACTTCAGCTCCCAGAATCCCAGGAGCTATTGGCCAACATGGGACTATTGGCCAACATGGCTGAGGCTTCTGGGAGCTGAAGTCCCTCGGCCCTTAAAGGGGAAAGGTTGCCTACCCCTGCACTAATGTCTTGGCCATCGAGACAGAAAGAGAAGGTCTAATTCTGGCAAGATTATAGAGGAAAAAAATCTATGTGACTTGGCAGTGGCCTGGATCTGCAGAAGAAACGATAGGGAAGAATTGAACAAAAAGCCCAGACAACAGGCCTTGTTGACAGGTTGAATAGAAATATTGTCCACAGTAATTGAAAAGAATATTGCAGAGATGGCTTAGGTGGGAAGACAAGAAACTCAGTTTTGGCCATGTTAAGTTTCAGATGTCAGTGAATTATCCACACAGAGACCGCAGCAAGACATGATGACAATTGCAGGTCAGCATCTGGGGAAAGCTCATGAGTTGAGAAGTACAACTGGGTGTCATCTGTGTAAAGGTGATATTGAAAGCTTGAAGAGCTAGTAAGATTTCCTAAGGACAAGGTATAGAGCAGGCCTGCACAACATACAGTCCAGGGTCCACATGCGGCCCATCAAAGGATTTCAGGCAGCCCACAAGGATATGGAAAAAAAGGCTCCTCCACCGCTTGACATCCTCTTGAGGAGAATGCCATGCAGAGGAGTAGGAAGGGCAAAAGCTCACCCTGCAAGGCTCCTCCACAGCATGGTTTTCTCCTGAGAAAAAGGGTAGGAGAAGGAGGAGCAAACGCTTGCCCCTCAAGGCTGCTTCACTGCCTGGCTTTCTCCCAAGGAGAAGGCCAGGTGGTGGTGGTGGAGGACAAGAAAAGCTCCTTTGGGTCTGGGAACAGCTGCCAAGAATGCTGACAGCCACAATCCAAAATGAGAAACAAGGAAAACTGCTCACGAATCATATGCAGTTTAAAGCAAAGCAAAGTCCCGTAGACACAAAGTAGAAATGAAGCAAATTAACAAGCCAAGGGTTCAAACCAGAGAGTAGTCAAGCAGTCCGAGGTCCAGGGTTCCAGAGAGGCAAGTCAATCAGGCAGTCCAAGGTCAAAGGTACCGGAGAGGCAAGATAATCAGGCGGTCCAAGCCGAGAAAACAAAGGAAGGTCAGGATCAAGTGTGCTTTCACCAGCAAACTCAGATAATCTCTGACAACTATTTATATAACCAGTTCTCATGAGCTCAGCTGTTTGGTGATTAGATGACGTTTCTCATAAAGCCTCCTCGAACGCTGGAGGCATGCCCTTTCAGCTCTTCACTGGTGGAAGGTAGGTATGTTGTCCTCCTCTTCTCGGTCTCCCATGCCTGAAGGCTCTGCTGCTAGGAGGCTTGGTTGCTGAGCCTCCTTGGAGGCCACAGACTCTGCTTGAGCTCATAGGGCAGAACTCAGGTTCAAGCTGAGGCTCCAGTTCGTCCTCTGAGTCCTTCAAGTTCTCAGCTGGGCTGGGCATGACACTCTGCTACTTGCCTTTCTCTTGAGGAGAGGGCTGGGCAGAGGAGGATGAGGGTGGAATTAATATTAATTAATTACAATTAATTCTAATTACTATTAATTAATATTAATTAACATTATAAATTAATTAATATTTAATTAAAACCTATCTGCAGCCCAAAGAAGTTTAACCTATTTTAATTTTAACCTACCTACTGCAAAGTTGTGCGGGCCTGGTATAGAGGGAAAACAATAGAGGACCCAAGACAGAACCCTGAGGGACTCCAACAGATAACAAGAGAGGGTCAGAAACCTGGTTTCCGGTAACTACTGCAAAATATCTGCATAGGTTTCCAAAACCATGATTATAACCATGTCATCATTCCACTATCTCCAAATGTCATTATATGTGGGCACTGCACATATGACTGGAGATTTTGAATTCTGATTTAAATTTGTACTGAAATTTAAAGTTCTTCCACTGGAGCTCTGTTTATAAGAAAGCTTGACAAAATAAAAGATGAAAACCAATTTAAGTGTTTAGCAATGCTTAAGCATCATCAAAATCCGAAGTTCCTAGTTTTTAGCACTATTTTCATTTGTATAACTGAATAAACAAAACTAACACAAAACAAGATTAAGTTACAGATGACAAGCTAATGTACACTAACTGGAATATGTTTTATTTCGCTAACTCTAGGAAAATTAAGTATTAATGCTTACATTTTCTCTTTTCTGGCACAGATTCATGCATGGCTGAGTGATTTACTACTTAAGCCAACAATTGATCAAGAGAGCTTTCTTCTACATGTTATGCAGTTTTACCTGTAACCTAATGCTAGCCATGAGGATTAGCCATGGTTCTTACCTGGTTGCAAAATTTCTCAGCTAGGCACAATACCTACAAATCATTATCACACAAAAACTGTAACAAAGAGGCCCACCTATTTTCTCGTAATGGTTTTAGTTAAGAGTTATTTCACCAGATGTTTTTCCAATATATAACACTTTGATCATCTTTAAGCCTATGTAAAAAAAGAAAGAAAAGAAAGCCATTTTCTTATGGGAGCTTTTAATTCCATTAGGCACATGGTTCTATGAAGTTATTCATATGTATATAATTATAGGAGATGGAAGAAAATGTGTTAAATAAAGACGTTGCAGCTGAAAGCAAAAGGATTATATCAGAATGGAGGCGAATTATATGCAAAGTAATTACTTTCATTTCAAATCTACCATTTCAGACTATTTTGGCTAGTAATTTTATTTCTATATCTCATAGCCAAAAATACAAGTCTTCATGCATATTTTAGCATTAACCACAATTTTACATTTTCTCACTATGTCAACTACAATTCAGCAGGCACAGTTAACACTTATTACTTCATCTTTCCAAAAAATCTGAGAAGGTAGCTTAAGCGGAATTACATCAACATGCAAAGTTTAACCTATGAGCTTCACCATGGCTGAAAAGCTACAGAAGACTGGTCCATGAATCCTCCTGCTGCTAATTTTATACTGCACTTCAAAACTGAAAGGTTTTTCACCACCTTGTGTTGGATCTACCAACAAATCCTTGAATTAAATAATTATTATTCCAAACTTATAGTTGCACAAGGATGAAGCTGAAAATGAACAGAATTACTTAATTCAAGGAAGCATAATTAGACAAGCTGGTTCACTATACCTCCTTCAGCTATGCTGCAAAGATACACATACTATCACTCTACTGTTCTGTCAGGACTGTATATCAGTCAGTCACCCTTCTACCACTATCTTTATTTATACTCTCCCTGCCAGCAGGTGCCAGGACTGAGCAACAGAGCAGTTCTTGGATGGTAGACATGAACTAGTGCTGAAGTATACAAGAGAGTTAAGATGATCACTGTTGCTCCAGAAAGTCCTAGCCCAGTCAGCAGCTCTTTGTGTCTGGAAAGCACCACGGCTAGTTCTAGGGTACACCAACACTATAGAAACAATGCAGTTTGACACCACTTTAAGTGCTGTAGTTCCATCCTGTGGACTCCTGGGATTTGTAGTTTTTACAAGGTCTTTAGCCTTCTCTGCTGAAGAGTGCTCGTGCTTCACAAAACTACTAATCCTGGGATTCTGTAGGATGGAGCTACGCAGTGAAAGTGGTGTCAAACTGCATTCAAACTACAGTGTAGATGCACCCCCAAAAGGATGACATAGGTAAACCTGATAACACTTCACTGCCTTTATAGAATCACCATCAAAAGACTGTACATAGCAAAGAGAAAGATTTACTGAAGTGAACTACACACTTGGGAAAGAAAAATGTGGGATCTGCTATTACTGACTACATGACTGGGAGAGAGGGAAAATGTGTAGGAGGAACTGAAATGAAGCCTGGGAGCAGTGGCATCACTAGGGGTGTGGGAGGATGCGAGGCGTGCAGATCACACCAGGTGATACCCTAAGGGGAGGTGACAACACTTCTTCTCAAACACCTATCTTTTGGCAGAAGTAGGCTGTGGAATTCACCTGATTCCCTTTAAAATGCTTTAAGAGGTGGTGGGAGTGGGGTAAAGCTGAGTGGGAGGAGAAAGGAGAGGCCCTAGAATTCTTAAAATTAAAATTTCAAATTTTATATATATATATTAGTCTTTTCCAACTTTATTTAAAAACATCACATTTTAACCAAATCTTCACTATGGATAAGTAAATACATTTAGGTTGTGCACATGATATTTAATTTGAAGGTATAATTTTAATTTTGCTAGTTTTTTAATGTCACAACTATTAGCGTTACATTCAGTGGCATATGGGAATTACAATTTACAATTTCACATTAGTGCAAAACAGCATTACTAAGGATTCTATATGGTATGAAACGGGAGGTCAATGGGTGTGTGTGAGACACCATGAGTTACTGCACCAGGTGACACTAACCCTAGGGATGCCATTGCCTGGGAGTATGAGTCTATAGGTGCGGGAGCAACTGAGCAAACAAGATACAAAGAAAACATTACTGAATGTACCTACTTACATTGCATGCTAGAGCACACAGTCTCTTTTGCAAGCGTGGTTGCAAATTTCTCTAGATGTTCCAAACATAATTTCTAGTGGTTCAGCACATACGAAAATGTCACGAAGCAGTGCAGGTTCCTGGTTCCAGCCCTGATGGTTTCTGATAGAATTCCTTAGTCAAGCGCTCATGACAGAAGAAGCTCCTATTGCAGGCATCCAACTGTGGTGCACTTTCCTAACAACCTCGGAATGTGGTTAAGTGATCAGAAGGAAGCCAAGTTCATTTGTAAAGGTTCGCTAACAGTACTATGAATATATTGTTAGTCTCATTTTTATCTTATGCATTTTCAGGGATAAAAACATCTATTGCAGAGACTGAAGGGAAATGCATTTTTCCTGGGTTCAAGCCCATTCTGTACGTCCAGTTGGTGACAATGCCTTAAGCAATCCTTAGCAAAAGCTTGTTCTGCAGAAATTAACAAGCTACATTGCCATTTTCCATGCTTTGAAAAGCCTTACTTCTAAATTTCTGTGCACGAAACTGATATTAAGCAGAACAAGATGTCCCCCTCCAACACCTTCTGGTCAGTGGAAATTCTATCTTATTTTTAATATGTGTGGAAAATATTACCAGCAATAGAACAGACATAGCTAATATGCTCAGTAAAAACATAGGAAGTCTTAAGATGCTTCCAGTACTAGTTCCTAGAAAATCCATCTGGCTTCTAGTGTTTGTTAGAACTTTTGTATTTCTGATGGATGTAAATGTTAACTAGTGAAGCTTTAGAAAACAGGAAAAATCTGATATTCTAAAATTATTTTCTTGAGGTGAAAGATACTATAAAGGGCTGAACTCCAATAACAGTCCCCAACATGTAAATGCTACACCAGAGCCTGGAAATACCTAGTTACCTGTAATTAATGCATTTATGCAACAGCAAATATATACAGTTGTCCCTCCCTTTTCGCAGACTTGGAATCCATGGTCTTGCTCTTCGTGGGAGGGACAAGCAGCTATAAATATAATGGCGGCGTATGAGTGCGTGCCTCCGTACATGCCCGCCACAGGCACATGCCCCATTATTTCCTATGGGACTCAAATATGTGCAAGTCACCATTTTTGCGAGGGGGTCTGGAATGGATCCCCCACAAATTAGAGGAGCTACTGTATATTATTATAGTTTAACAAGCAATTTATTATGACAACTTGTTCAACTGTGGTTCAACTTCTTTGTTTTCAGCTTGATCATCTTTTAACCTTACTGCCCCATGTAGCATGCTGGGAGAAAGGCAAAATACTAAATAAATAAATAAATAAATAAATAAATAAATAAATAAATGTTTATAGTATAATTGTAGTATAGTATAGTATAATTGTAGTATAGTATAGTTATACTATAGTATAGTATACTATAATTGTATACTATACAATTATAGTATAATTGTAACCTTTCTGTTGGTTTTATAGTTAGGGGGTTGTGGCCTCACTTTTTGGTGGGAAAGAAATATCACATCATTTAAGTATAGGTTTATGCTCTACCTCATGATATGCTGTAGGCTTTGAGGTCATAGTGAGGTAGAAGGGAGGGTGCTTTTTACCACAGATTGGTGTATAGCTTTCAGATCTTTTTTAAAAAACGTCTACCCCTAACTGTTCTCATTTCTTTTGAGAAACAGAATAGAGTTTGTTAACAGGTCATTTTTATTAAGGTGGCAAAAGCACAGCTCTGCATAACTGTCCAATATCGGTAGCAGTTTTAAAAAACTTTATGTGCAGCAAGAACTAACTCTAAAGGGGATGAGACTGGAAAACTCTAACTAGTTATTTGTAAAAGTAACACCCCAACTTTGAGTTATGCCATGCATTTAAACTCTTCAGAACTGGCTTCAGCCCTGTGCTTTGAAGAAGACTGGTAACTTATTACTCTCACATGCATGTGTTTGAAGACAATGTTTATATTTAAATGGGTGACGATGTCAGCTCTTTGCACTCCAGTTCACTGTGCTACACTAAATTCCAGGATATGGTCCAAAACACATCACAGAAATGATCCAGTTTGAGTCCACTTTAACTGCCTTGGCTCAGTGCTAGGGAATCCTGAGAATTGTAGTTTATTGTGGCACCAGAGCTGACAGAGGATAAATGTCTCACAAAACTACAGTTTCCAGAATCCCCTAGCATTGAGCCAGGGCAGTTAAAGCAGTCTCAAACTGGATTATTTCTGTGGTGTGTTTTGAACCATTGTCATATTAATATGCAACACCTTTTACTTTAATTTTTTGAGAAAATACAGTTCTTTTCCTGCAGATTTTAGTTCTGAAGAGCTATGCTCTCTCTACCTTAATAAAAATGGACTGTTACCAAATGTTTTTCAATGATCTTTTTCATTAGATAAAATACATTTTAGCCAGATACTTAAGCACTGACCTGAGAATTTGATCCTAAGAAAGGATACTTGGCAACTGATGAAACTTACTTTCAAGTTAACATTTTTATTACCGAAGGAATGATTAAAATTATTGAACTGGAAACTAAGAGAACACTGATATAAAAATTTGAGGTCAGATCCAAAATTAGGAACATGCAAAAAGGGTGAGTGAAGTAGACTTTTGCTGTCTCTGCCTCTACACTGTAGCCCCTCTACCCACAGAAAGGACTGGGAGACTGGCTAAAGGGGATGAACTAGGAGAGGAATTAGGTAAAGGAACCTTGTATGAATGGAGTCCTTTGTCCCACAGAAGGAAGCTCCTGGATCTAAACCCTAATGCAGGGGTAGGCAACCTAAGGACCGGGGGCCGGATGCGGCCCCCCGAGGCCTTTGGACCGGCCCCAGACTGGTCCTGCCGCCGCCGCTGCTGCTGCCGCTGCCCACCATGATAATATTGATTATTGTTATTATTACTTGTTCTTGGGATTTTCTCCACAGGGGGTTTGCCATGGCTTTTCTGGGGCTGAGAGAGTGTGCATGCATATTTTAAATTTTTTTTTTACATTTATTTATTTATTTATTTATTTATTTTTGGTGCTTTGGCCCCCCAATTGTCTGAGGGACAGCAACTCGGCCCACGGCTCAAAAAGGTTGCCTACCCCTGCCCTAATGTATTATTTGATCATCTTTCTCCCCATATTTGGTGCAGTCTATCTCCTTCATACAAAAAACCTGTGCCTCCAAAAAGTTTACATTGAATAAACACAAAGAGCTGGATCCAAACTTAGTGCTATTTGTAACAGAACCACTGAAATCAATGGGACTTCATTCACTCATAAGTAAGCAATCCCTATCTATGGAGATTATAGCTAACAAAATCCGTGCTGGGATAGACACGGGTTGCAACTGTCAGTGACAGATCTTATTGCACTGCCCAGTGCCCGGACAGTAGGCAGCTCATATCCAACCTAGGCTTCTCCAGCAGCTTTTCAAAACAGGAAAATCCCATTCTTGAAAAGCTGCTGGAGAAGCCTGGGTTGGATACAGGCTGCCTACTGCCAAAGCACTGGGCAGTGTGATAAGGTTTATTCAGTTTTTCTGGTTTTACATTGTAAGTAATTTTAATTGTTGTTAGCCACCTCGATTGTTCACAGAGGGGCGGGGTATAAATACATTTATGATGATGATGATGATGATGACCATTACAACCCGCATCTATCCCGGCACAGATTTCACTTGTGATAATCTCCTATTTCATTTAAAAAGGTCTAATCTCAATCCAAACCAAAGACCAGTACCAATATTACTTTGAAAAGAACATTCCTACAGAATCATAAAATCATAGCATTGGAAGGGGGTTCATGACCTATTCCTGCTTCCAAGTGTACGATTGACAATAAATTGAAAAATACACCATATCAGTGCTTGTTTTCATAAATTGCTGAAACTCTGAAATATAAGGCTCATCCTAATAATAATAATAATAATAATAATAATAATAATTCATAATGAACCAAAGAGATAACATGATGTTATTACAGTGATAGCCAGCATGGTGGTGTAGTGATTTGAGTGGTGGACTATAACTCTGGAGACCAGAGTTTGAATCCCAGTTTGGCCTTTCTCAGCTTCAGAGGATGACAATGGCAAACCTCCTCTGAAGAAACTTGCCAAGAAAACCCCATGATAGGGTTGCCTTAGGGTTGCCATAAATCAGAAACAATTTGAAGGCACACAACAACAAACAAGTCATTACAGTGCTGGACTAGGAACAGGAAGACCAGAGTTTAAATCTGAGTCTGACATGAAGCTCAGTAAATTATGTTGCCCCAGCCATAATCACTCACCTTGTACCTCACAGGGTTGTTGTGAGGATAAAATGAGAGAGGAAGGCTATGCAGGCTATATAAATGAAGCTGCTTTAGCTACTTGGAAGAAATATAGGATATAAGTAAGCAAAAATGTTCCTCGGTATTACGAATTGTCTGTGACAAGTACCTTTAATTAAAAAATCACGGTATTCAGCAGAACTGTGTTATAAACAAACAGAAAAGAAAAAGTGGAGAGTATGGAATATAAATATTCGTTAAGGAAATCCTGGCAACTTGTTGGAAGACTTTGTTAGGTTTATTGCAAAAAACAGATGTGTATGTCAAACCATTAAATGTTCATTCCTGAGTTCATACTCTGAAATTTCTGAAATAAGGAGTGATGGATAACCATTGAAAAGATAGGGCACAGGAAATACACCAGCCTGCAGGTACAATAAATGTCACTGTTCCTATTCAGATATGGAACCACATGAAATATAATGACATATTGCAAAGCATTTAAAACCAAACATGCCTAAGGGTATAGTTTAGAGGAGATATCATTTTTCACTTCCATGCAATGACAGCTGCTTTTCTGGAGGTTTCAGGGACCAATTTTGCAAATGTTCCCATTTTCTGCCACTTACATGGTTAGCATAGGGATACTGCATTCATGTGTCAGGTTCAGTCTCCAACATGGACACTAACTACAGTTCTTCTGAGGCAGATGCTTTTGGACTATCTCAGTCTAAGTGTCTCAGACCTCTTTTGTCTGATTCTGTATATTTTAATTTCCATCAGGGAAAACGATGTAAGGTAGAGCATTAGCTTTTGCACATAAGTACAGAGAAAACAAATCAAAATTCCTAAGCATCGATAAACAAGCATGTTTTAAACAATATTAATGTGATTTGGTGATGAACACAGTATTTGGATTAGGTGGCCTGAATACGTCAGGTTTTACAGACATTTTGTTGTGATAGGGAGATATATTGCTTTCATTGAAAACACGATAACTGTTTGTTTTCTACAGTTGCTATACACACTAATTCTTTCAACCAGTCAACATTCATTAACTAAAACAATTAGAACTATGGCAATCAGAATACTTTATCTGCAACCTGCAAGTTCTGTACTGTGGCTTTCCTGTAGTCTTAGATTTTTCTGGGGAATTTATACTCCTAAAATACAACCTAAAATCTAGAAAATTGTGTTACTTAACACTATGCTTATTTACATATGTCCAATATAGGATTTCCAATCAAAATTGCAACATGAATGTCTGTAAACCACACTTTTGTGATCTGGTTCTGCCACAGCCATTTTGACAGCAAGATCCTGAAATACATATTCCATGAGGCTTCTAGGTCCCTTTGAACACCTAATTATGTAAATTGAGGACATGATTAGGTGGATAATGCTGCACTATTCTGGTGATGGATTTCTTCCCACAAAATTGTTTTGATGAAGTGGGTGATCCATGCTAGGAACTAGTCTTAATCATTTTCCTCCTGATTAATTCTGAGCTAGGCTAAGGGGGTCTGACCAGCTCTCTCAAAATAAAAGCTATTAGTTTATGGTAGCAAACTTATTTAACATGCAGAAGATTCCAGGATTAATCTCTGGCAATTCTAGTTATGTCAAAGACCCTGGGCAACCATGGCCACTCAATGTGGCTCTCAGGAATGGGCAACTCAGTGCTCTTCACATATTTTGAACTGCAATGTCCATATTCTCTGATCACTCTACAAGCATGCTGGGATTCGAGGGAGCTGGAATCCAAAACATCTGGAGAGCACCAGGTTGATTGTTGCTGGTATAAGCACATATCCCCAAGGTAGATGAGCCAATGGTCTGACTCAGTAAAAAGCAGATTCCTAAATTCCTACAAAGTTCTTCGTATTTGGAAGCCTTTGCATGTCATCCTTGGTGTAAAGACATTTGAGGACTATTTATGATGGTAGGCGGGGAGGTAACAAACATTACATGTTCAAAAACCACAGCTTTAAAAAGTTGCTTTTGGACTACAACTCCCATGGCCAATGTCCATACTGGCTGTATATTCTGGGAGTTGTAATCCCAAAGTAACATTTTTAACCTCTCTCAAAAGCACCCTTTCCTTCTGTGACTACTTTACATATTCCAGGGTTAAACAATGTCATCAAAATAGTTTCCAGAGTTAATAAGCTTTACTAAGCTCTTGCTTCAAATTATACTGTAAGAACAGGGTTCCAGGAAGCAGCCACTGCTGTTGTTAAGACTTAACCCAATCAGTCATGAAGTGTTATTTCATTTGTTTGTGTTTCAAAGGTATTTGAAATGCCTCACTTGCTTTATACATGCTGTGTTATTTTCTTCCTCTTGTCTCTCAGTCAGATTTTAAAAAAAATGAACAAGTCTTTTGATTTGAAAAGTATTGCATTTCAAAGAGAACAGGGCAGGATAAGCTATGATTACAAGGTCTGTTTGGCAGGCAAGAATCAGAAATTGATTATCAGTGTGTGCCTTGAAGGCACTAGCATGCACTGGTGACAGATGTGCAACTGTTGATCATCAAGGGGGTATTTTATAAGATACACCCAATTTTAAAGGAGGAAAATCTAGGAAAAAAAGATTCTTAATAAAATACAGTCAGAGGACGCCTCCGACCCAGGCATCCGCCCAAGGAAAGCAACCAGGCTTTCCTTGGAGGGATCCTGGGGTTTGAGGCGTCCTCCGACCCACGGAGGATGCCTCAGACCCACGGCATCCACCCAGGGAAAGCAACCAGGCTTTCCTTGGAGGGACCCTGGGGTCTGAGGCGTCCTCCGGCCCACGGAGGACGACTCAGACCCTAGGATCCCTGCAGGGAAAGCAACCAGGCTTTCCTTGGAGGGACCCTGGGGTCTGAGGCGTCCTCCGGCCCACGGAGGACGCCTCAGACCCTAGGATCCCTCCAGGGAAAGCAGCCAGGCTTTCCTTGGAGGGACCCTGGGTTCTGAGGCGTCCTCCGGCCCACGGAGGACGCCTCAGACCCTAGGATCCCTCCAGGGAAAGCAGCCAGGCTTTCCTTGGAGGGACCCTGGGGTCTGAGGCGTCCTCCGGCCCACGGAGGACGCCTCAGACCCTAGGATCCCTGCAGGGAAAGCAGCCAGGCTTTCCTTGGAGGGACCCTGGGGTCTGAGGCGTCCTCCGACCCACGGAGGACGCCTCAGACCCTAGGATCCCTGCAGGGAAAGCAGCCAGGCTTTCCTTGGAGGGACCCTGAGGTCTGAGGCATCCTCCGGCCCACGGAGGACGACTCAGACCCTAGGATCCCTGCAGGGAAAGCAACCAGGCTTTCCTTGGAGGGACCCTGGGGTCTGAGGCGTCCTCCGGCCCACGGAGGACGACTCAGACCCTAGGATCCCTGCAGGGAAAGCAACCAGGCTTTCCTTGGAGGGACCCTGGGGTCTGAGGCATCCTCCGGCCCACGGAGGACGACTCAGACCCTAGGATCCCTGCAGGGAAAGCAACAAGGCTTTCCTTGGAGGGACCCTGGGGTCTGAGGCGTCCTCCGGCCCAAGCATCCGCCCAAGCAAAGCAAAGAAGCTTTCCATGGGGCGATGCTGGAGTCAGAGGCGTCCTCCGACTCCAGCATTGCCCCATGGAAAGCAACGTTTTTTTCCTTGGGGTGATCCTGGGGTCGGAGGAGTCCTCCGACCCCAGGATCGCCCCAAGGAAGCTTTCCATGGGGCGATGCTAGAGTCAGAGGCGTCCTCTGACTCCAGCATTGCCCCATGGAAAGCAACGTTTTTTTCCTTGGGGTGATCCTGGGGTCGGAGGAGTCCTCCAATCCCAGCATGGTCCCAGGGAAAGCAACGCTCCTTCCCCCTGCGTCCTCGGTGGTTCAATGGGCTGCTCGGCCTCCGATCCCAGGAGCAGCCCATTGAATCACCGAGGACGCGCGGTGGCCTCGGAGGGGCGCTACATTCGGTCTATTAGATGCACCAACTTCCCCACCGCCATTTTGGGGAAGAAAATGTGCGTCTAATATGCCGAAAAATACGGTAATTCATGTATGTTCTACATACTGACCAGGAATGGTACATTTATTTAATACAGTCTGATCTTTTGTTTTGTTTTTGATCAGTGGAAAGGAGAAAACGTACCTAAAATAATACAAATATGATAGTATCCTCAAGTTTACATAATTGAAACTCCAAGAAAAGAATCAGCATGTTTAGGTGCTGTTATATATACTATGTTTAGCATTTCATAGAATTACAGAATCTTAACATTGGAAGGAATGACAAGGGTTATCTACTCCAACCCCCTGCTATGCAGGAATACACAAGCATTCTTGAAAAATGTTCGTCCACCCTCTGTTTAAAGATTTCCAAAAATGGAGTGTCCATCAGCCTCCAATGTAATCAATTCGTTGAAGAGCTCTTACAGTAAAATTTCTTCTTAATGTTTTAGGTGGAATCTTTGTAATTTATTCTTAAGGAAAACCTATTTACGTGCTGCTGTTTTAGTAGGACATACTACAAGTGACATTATAGAAACTGTATGTAGAGAGATCTTGTAGCACCTTTGAGAATAACTGAAAAAAGTTGATAGCATGAGAACTTCTTTATTTCAGTTAAAGCCTTTGCAGACTGCCAGAAATAGTGCAAATTGAGTCCACTTTAAGGGTTAGGGTTAGGGTTAGGGATTCATGGGAACTGTATTTTATTGTGGCACCTCTCTGACAGAGAAGGCTCAATGTCTCAGAAAAAAACAATTCCCATGATTCCCTAGCACTAACCCTAACTCTTAAAGTGGACTCAATTTGCACTATTTCTGGCAGTCTGCAAAGGCCCTTAGTCTCAAAGGTGTTACAAGATATCTCTCTATGTACTGATTCTACAGACTAGCACGGCTATAACTCTGAATTATAGAATCTGGTTAGAATTGTATCATCTGACAGAATTTCCAGCTTCTGTTACGTTGCACTTCTTATTTCACCTCATAGTGTTTTTGATGTACAGAATCCACACTTCAGCCCCACTCACACTTGCATTTTTATGCTGGTAGATTTGGGTAGATCCGTTGATGCAATACCGAATCTGACCTGAACAGACACGCTATGTTTACCCCGATCAAGGGTCTCTGGTGCAATTTAACCCTGTCAGGTTCACACTGACCAAAGTACCGAATAAAAATGGAGCCTACTTATCGATTGCATTCGATCATTTTCATGTGTGTGTGTGTTGTTCTATTAATCAAATGGTGTACATCTATGTCATACTGTTTGGGCGAAAAAACCCCCATCCTTGGAGAATGGAGAGGACAAGCCTTTTGGAGGACCCCTTGCCATGAAACCCCCATGACAGCTGCTTCTTGGGGGGATTCCACCCTGCCAGCCTCAGAGGATGGGGAAGAAACGCATTTTGGAGGACCTCTTGCCATGAAACCCCCATGAGAGCATCTCCCTGGGGAGATGCCCCTCCTGTCAGCCTGAGAGAATGGGGAGGGAAAGCCTCCTGGAGGACCCCTTGCAATGAAACCCCCACGAGAACCTCTCCTTGGGGTGATTCCTCCCTGCCAGCATTGGAGGATGGGGAGGGCAAGCCTCTTGGAGGACCCCTTGCTGTGAAACCCCACCCAGAGCCGGCAAGGAAGTGCGAGCACAAAAATGGTGCTTGCCACTCAAGACAGACTTGTGGGATGGGAAGGTTATGTTCCGCCCCCATTAATCCCTCTCTTCGGGATGCCCCAAATGGGATCAGGAGGGCAAGTTCACATTGGCAGCACCCTGATAAAACCCTTCCCCTCCAAAAGACACAGGAGGGGACTCAGTATCAGAAAACCTGTGATTTGTCCTGGATCCATCCCCATTTGGGTGTGCAAAACCCGGCGCCAGTGTGAACTACCTCTTTTAAAATGGTTCACAAACCAGTTTATAACATAGTGTGAATGGACCCTTCCATTATTTGCAATGTATATCAAGGACCCACTGTATACACAAATGCTGCAGTATTTCTCAGAGGGAAGAAAACTTGACATTCTCTGTTCTTTCAAATAAAGGAAAAATCCTTGATTCTCTCCAGCTTCCCTCATCATTGCAAGTAATGGAAGTGTGGATTCTCTACACCAAAAACTTCATGACGCTAGATAAGATCATGATATTGATGATGGTGATAATTCTAGAACACTTCCAAGAAATTGGAGAACTAGACAGGATAATTGTAGCAGATAAGTTCCCATGGAAATAATTCCTTGAACAGAAAGAGTTTAAAAAGATATCCCTGCCTGTTCTCCAAGTTCTTGTTGCAAGGGTCTTATGGAATGATCTCCCCGGTGAAGCTCTCTAGGCATCTATTTCCTTGTAAAATTGGTGCCACATTATACAATTTATTTTCTAAATTGTACAAGAGAGTTGTATTGCCAGTGTCAGCTTTGCACTGTTGTCACTACAATTTTAGGTTTAAATTCAATTTCTAGTTGCAGCTAAAGAAGACCCACAGAATAATGTGTTGACTTACTAAATTCCATTGATCAAATGGGTTTGCTAGAACTATCAATTGGATTTAAGCTTATGGTTCTGTAAGTTTGTTCTTATTTGTATCTTATTACTGCATTACAATTACTTTATACTGAATAAATCACAACCTTTCTACCATGTGGTATTTATTTGCCTAAAATAAATAATAAACTAGCTTTCAATAAACAATTAATACATAATTAAATGAGTACCTAGAAACCCAGTATAATAAGGGGCTGAACAGACCACCCCAAAGGAGCAGCTCTGTGCTGCCCCTTTGCTTGCTGGATTGGGGCCACACCTCCGATCCGTGCATTGCCACTCCAAAAAGAGCTGGCAAATGCCACTCCTTTTTAGAGAGGTAAAAAGCTGCCCTTGCTGCTGTGGTGGTGGCTTTTCGGCACTCCTTTGGCACAGTGTGTGCGAACACCACGCCAAGGGAGCACCCTGATGCATCTTGCCATGCGGTGGGGCACACGGCATGAAGCCAGCATGACAGCAGAGTCAGGCCGGCTGGCGTGTGGTCGCCATGCCCCCACTCTGCCCCCAGGCCGGCTCTTTATGCCAATCCGCTCATCCCCTAAGTTTCACATAATGTCAACTTTCTGAAGTAATTTAGGGCAACATTTTTGAATTCTTATTTTTTGCTTACTGAAACTGACATATACTGGATTGCGCATATTAAAGTTAAAAGAGTTTTTAAAAAATGAGATGTTCTTTAGTCTTGGATATTTCCCTAATTATCTCTGGCTCTATGTAATTTTAAAATGGCTTGGCTCAGAAAATTAAAACTTGGTTTAATGTTTTGTCGGCAAAGCCTAGTGCCTCTGACTAATTTGAGGGTGCTTTGTTATAGAAGCTGAATTATGCACACAGTATTAGCATTACCTCATTGCCAACTCCACTTGCTGGCATTTGCACACATTGGAAAAACCACGATCAGTACTGTAAAAGCTGCCTGCACTCAGTTACTCAAGTTGTTAGGATTACACTTCTCATGCCATTTAGACTGAACTCTTTTGCCTTCCTTCTTTCTGCAAATATTTTATTAGCATATTACTAGGGATGCAAAAAAAAAAAAAAAAAAAAAAAAAAAAAAAGACATCCCACTTGGGGTGCGGAGTCAATCACCATGAGATTCTTTGTCCCTGTAAGAGAGTTAACAGCCCAGTGCTTGGTTTTGTTTAGATTATCTTGCACACAAAAATTGTATTTTGTGCAAAGGATTGTTGCGTGTGTTCAATTCATTTCTGATTTATGGAAACCCTACCACAGGGTTTTCTTGGCAAAACTTGTTCAGAAGTGGGTTTGCTTCTGTCTTCCTCTGAGACTGAGAGTGCATGACTTGTCCAAGGTCACCCAGTCAGCTTCCATGGCTGAGCGAAGATTCAAACCCTGTTCTCCCTTTGTTCTAGTCCACTCAAAACCACTCTACCAAACTGCCTCTGCTTTGTATCAAATAATTCTGTGGCTGAAAGCCTGCACCAGAGACTATAATACGTAACTTTATGATGACGAGAATTACGATGACACGACATGCAACCATGCTAGTGAATTGCAACAAAGCATAATGGAGCACTGGACAAGATCAACCACTGGTCAGTGGGGGCTTCCATAGCACAATCTGACATGCTGCACACCAGAACATGTTGTGCACCAACCACATTGCTGGCTTTGATTGTTAAGTGGTCACAAGGACATAGGTCTCTCTTCTCCTGAGAATGAATGCTGCACAATGATGCAATTCAAATTTATGAGATAAGTCAATTTATGATGACATAACTTCCCAGCATGATGCCAGCTTGCATTTTGTCATGAAATTGGCACAAACAGTTCCAAAATGTTTTTTAAACATTGAAATATGCACAAAAACTACTGTAATCTTGCCCAGTAAGGTGAACATTTTAGAAAGTTTTCATTCTCACATGTCATAATGAAATAAATGAAAATTTACCAATCCAACATCTTTATTTCCACCGAATAATCACAATCGCTGTCCAGTCATTAGGGCCAGAAAGAAAGCATCATTCTCTGAAAGGAGTTTCATACTGAAATGAACTTTAGGCATCAGCTCATAATATTAGAAACTGGGAAGCATCAGTTAGTCTTCAAATAATAAAACAACACCTGGAGTTTTATTGGATTTAGACCACAGGCTGGAGTCAAATTTTCCACACACACACACGATGTAGGAAGCAGTACTGTAGTGGGTAAGACTTTTTTAAAATCAGGAGCCTCTATCCCTAGTCTCAACAAATAGTGCTTGAAATTAATTTTTATAAACCCACGGGAGATTAATGGAGTTCAGGAATTATTTCCAGTAAAATTAGCAGAATCTGAGGAAGCCAAACAAGCATGGTTTGTGTGATGCTCAAAACACAAGAATCTCCATGGAATTCTGGCTCACTGCCAGGCCATTCCTGAAGATCAAATTTTCCTTGTCCACCACCTCCTTTCCTCCCATCCTGCTGTTTCTCCATTCCTTTTTTACTCTTCCAGTTTCAACTCTAAAATGTATCTGTATTCAACTGACTGCCAAAGCAAGCTTCATGTTATTCAAAGCAACCTGAATAATTTGTATAACAGACAATAAGTCCTACTCTTTAAGAACCATAAGATAGTCACTAGACAAATACGCTCTGTGGCAGCATTTATTCAAGCATTCTGCAGGGTTAGATTGCCATTTAAAAACTGGGAATCTTTTGACATGAAATAGAAGATTTACAATTTAGATTTACATGTTTCTTAAGCTACCAACTGAAAACTTTTATTTAAAAAATAAAGAAACAAAGAAGACTGAGCACACATAATTTGTTATTTAACATGGAACTGGAGAAATAATGCTGGACTGAACCTCTTGTCAACCCGAAGCAGCATTACTTCTGCAAACTATATTAACAGCTTTGGTTGCTATGCCAGCTGCATCCCTATCTAGAGCAGGAGGACCTAAAGATGGTAGTGCACATGCTGATAACCTCAAGGCTGGCCTTCTGCAATGTGCTGTACATTGGGCTACCTTTATACCAAGATAGGAAACTTCACCAGTTCAAAACATGGCACCCAAATTGATTATTGGGACATCTGGGAGTGATCACATTACACCAGTATTAAATCACTCTATTGGCTGCCAATTAGTTTCTGGGCAAGGTCCAAAACGTTGGTTATTAACTGTAAAGCCCTACATGGTTTGGGTCCAGGTTGCCTAGAGGATCACCTTCTTCGATATAATCCCTCCACACTCTCAGGTCCTCTGGCGGACATTTACTCCAGGATAAAGTTGGCAGCCAGACAACTTTTTCTTCAGCTGCAGCTAGATAGTGGAATGACCTGCCAGAAGAGATCCGACAGCTGAATATGTTGTCTGGATTTAAAACAGCACTGAAGACTAGTCTCTTACAGCAGCCTTACCCAGATAATTTTTAAATTATGAATTTTAAATGAATTTTAAATGTGGATTGTTTTAATATGTATACATTTTGTCCTTTTAAATTGTATGTATGTCCTTTTAAATTGATATGTATTTTAATTGATTTGTTTTAACTGATGTGGTATGTCTGGTAATTATTGTTGTTGCCTGCCTCGAGAAGAAGGTAAGAAACAACAACAACACCCTACACATGCTAGTACTTCACACTTGTGCATGGATGATGCTGTCTTAGCCAGAAAGGATAAGCACTCTTTAGAATGAGTTTATACATGCCCGTATAAAAACAAATTTGCAAATATCTGAGATGGCAATATTAAAATTGTACAAATGTAGAAATTACATAGTAAACATTGTGAATCATTTCTGATGCTGAAGATGTCAGTTACGGTCCACATCATTGAGGCACAAATCAGGGGTTCTTTCACACTCCACAATCCTAGTTCTATGATTCTACTTTAACTGCCCTTGTTCCAGCCTATGGAAACCTGGGATTGCCAATTTAGGGAAGGGCCTCTAGAATTCACAGCCAGAATGCTCATCTAGTACTTCACCAAACTACAAATGCCAGGATTCCCTAGGATGCAGCCATGGCAGTTAAAGAATTGTAGCACTATAATTATGTAGTATGAATGGGCTCCTGGTATTACTGCAATATATGATTGATCCCACATGAAAATAAAATGTAACTTAGGACCAATTCACATTACCATTCCTGTTCAACTAGACACTCACTTGGAATTCCTTCATGCATTACTCCTGAATCTGTGGTCATTACTCAGGGATACCTATTGCAATGTGTGAGATTATCAGTTTGACATACTATCTATCACAAATTATACAAACCATAAATTGTCAGATAGTGGCAAATAAATGCTTAACTATGCATGTGGTAGAAAACAACTGTACAGGACTCATCCATAGAATGACCCATATATGTAAGTATTTCAAACAGCTACTATAAACTAAAGATATACATGAACCGGGAAATAGTACAAAACAAACTAATGCACTAACACACCAGTCATGCAGATCCCCACAGATAATCTGCCAGAGTTCCATCAAATGACCTAGTGAAACAATGGAGCAATAGTACTTGGTTATTATTTGTTATTATACGCAACCATGAAAATAGCTATGTATTGATTTGCCCTTATCCCAATCCCCTACCAGACAGACATTATATACAAAGGGAAATTACTTCATGAAAAATATAATTGCCCTTCACATCTGTTAATCTTGTGGACAATGAAGCTTTGACTCACCTAGAATTTTCATGCAGACTCAGTTGATAGACAATCTGATGCAACATTTTAATTTGGATTCCCCCCTCATTTTCTGCAAATACAGTTCTGCAGTGAAAAATGTCTTAGCTAGAAGTAGCCTATTCTTTTCAGATTCACACATGCATGACTGCCAGTGATGAAGGTACAAGTGCATCAAAAGGAGAATAAGCTCCCAAGTGTCTGCAATTACCTACTGCATCTTCAAAAATCAATACACTATTACAGCTGACCACACGCAAGAAATCCTTACATTTAAATAACATTAAAGTTATGACTCAAACCTATAAAATTCAGATTATTTATTCAAGAGAATAAACCACACAAAGCCTTTTTCTCATCTCTTGGCTTAGCTAATCATGCATTTGTCAGAGATGTTTTATTTGTAGGGCTTAAATACTGTGTATATATTTCTGCATTGAAAGTATATCACTATCATGAGCTTGAGAACAATTTGCTAGGCGTTCATGTTCAGTCATCCATTACCTTAAAAACCCAGTATGGTAGAAGTTCACAATAAAACTTCCCTATGGTGAAATACTTACTCCATCCCAGGGGTAGGCAACCTTTCCCCTTTAAGGGCCGAGGGACTTCAGCTCCCAGAAGCCTCAGCCATGTTGGCCAATAGTCCCATGTTGGCCAATAGTTCCTGGGATTCTGGGAGCTGAAGTCCCTCGGCCCTTAAAGGGGCAAGGTTGCCTACCCCTGCTCCATCCTATAGTTATAGAGTACACAGACTTGAAAAGGCACCACGTAAAAGTAAAGGTATTTTGAAGTTACAAATAATTTGTACAGTAGTTTGCTTGCAGCTCTTCTCTAACACTCCACTCTGATCCAGTGCAATGCCTATTTAATGGTATGGACATTCACACTGTTTATACTACAGACTTGCAGTGAGGAAGTCCCACCCCTTCTATCTGCAAGAATAAATATTTAAGTTAAAGTGAAGAAAGGAAACAAGGTGTGATCCAGATCTTGCTAGCTGTGAGTCACACACAGTGTAGCAGATTGTTTGTGATTTCTTAGTTCTGAAAGTTAGTTCGAAAATCCTCTGCTGTTGTATCCCCCAGCCATTTCTCCTGGCAGCTGACTCTGGACCATCTAAATAATGGGTTCTAGCCCTCAATATTTGTCAGCAAAATCCTGTGAACATTACATTATTTTCAAAGCAATATTTTGCAAATGAAGAAGAAGAAGAACGACAACAACAACAAGAAATTTCACAAATGCAATTATAATTCAGAAGCATGAAACCATGATGGGGTACTCAGGAGCTACAGCAGTAGCCCTGGTGGCACAGTGGTCAAATGCCCGTGCTGCAGCCAAAACATTGTGAGTTCAATCATGCAGGGCTTCGAGTTGACAGCCTTCCATCCTTTCATAGGTCAGTAAAATAAATATCCAGCTTCTTGGGGCAATTGGCTAACACACTGCAAACCACTTAAAGTACTTAGCACTATAAAGTGCTATAGAAATGTAAGTGTTATTGCTACTATTGCTATTGAAGGATACCCTGCTGCTTCATTTTGTTCTAGTCACAGGTGGCCAGCGGCTACTTGGCAGTGCTGGAGGAGACTGAAGGCTAGAAACAGAAAGAGACTATATGACTTGAGACTTTGGCCCAAGAGAGAGGATTGCATTGTCAGATCAGAGTGACACTGCAGACAGGAACAAAGTCGGAACACTGGCTCACATAAGAACTAAGAAGCGAACAAACATTTTTAAAATTCCCTTTTCAAGGTTGCTTTGGGATTCAAAGCAACCCTTTTCAAGGTTGCTTTGGAATGCTTTCCTATGTGATGGTTACTGTCAAGCAACTTCTTTGGGTTAGGGCTCCATGTGTCCGCTATAATGCACTTACAGCAATAAATCAGTGCTTTCACCCTTAAGTCTCTCTGATGCCAGTTCCAAACCTCCTGAGGGCTGGCAGTGCTGATGTGAACACTTTCTCTGCAGCATGTGGCTATGAGGATCAGCACTTCCTATGTCACATTAGCTTCACAGAGCATCTGGCATGGGCAAGTAATTTTCCAGCAGCCATTGCCTTAGAGGTGAAACAGTTTTGTGAACAATGCATAATGAAATAGTATGTAGAGTAATTGCTAGTTCTTTTGTCTCTGGTAACATACATTAAACTCATAAATGTCACTGTTTACATATAACTATTTATAAAAAGGCACAAGTCACCTAAGATTATACTTTGTAAAAATGTAAGTCAACAATATATATATATATATATATATATATATATATATAAAATTGCCATCCAATTATGAGCAGAAACTGTTCTCAATAAAATGTTATAACAAAAAGAGTGAATTACTTAATAAACATTTAAGCTTTCAAATGGATTTATAAATAAATGGTATTTTAAGAATGGACATAAGAAAATGAAGCATTGCCCTTGGTTAAATGATTTTTTGCATTTATTATCAGCTTTAATTTTCAGTAAGAAAACTTGCAGCACAGTACTAACTTTTATAAATACTGTACTTTATGGCAAGGGCCATCCAGATGCCTCAGCCTAAAATTCCCATCAGCTCTACCAACAGTAAGGGACTGTGGGAGTTTTAGTCCAAAACATCCTGAGGGGTAAATGTTCCACAGCCTTGATTCATAAGGAAATTCTATGGTGATGTCTACCACTTTGCTGGAATTTATAGAGGAGTAACAAGTAGGGACTCTACATGCTTCCAACCAACTGTGATTAAAAACCCCCAAATAATAGCAACAACAGAAGAGTATACAATATAGTAAGAATAACGGATACTCCTACAGAAGCATTTACAACTCCACTATCATTCTCTGATTATGGGTTTCCCCCCACAACAGATACCAACAGCATTGGCAATATCACTTAGCCCGTAACATACTTCTCCAGTACCAATAACATTACATCCAACCTTTCTATATTAGTTCCAGTGCCTTTTACAATAATAAAACAAGAGAAGAAAGAAACTACAGCAGCAATCTTATAAGAAGTAGCCTCACATCTAATTATTGATCAGTTTGATTTGATTTATATTCTATCTTTCTCCTAGTGTTGATTCATGAGGTGTCTTTCATCATAATTTTAAAAAAGATTCCCAACCTCCTCCTCCTCCTTTTATTATTTATATTCTACCTTTTCCTCAAAATCTGGACTCAAGGATGCTTACAATTTAAAACAAGTACAATACAACTAAGAACATACAAGGGGTAAACATTAAATTAAAATTACAGTCATACCTCAGTAAACCAAGATTTTGAAAAGCAGGATTTTACTCTAGCTGATTCTACTGTAGCTGTGTGTGCCTGCATACAGCAGGTAAGGCATTTAGCTGCTGACTCCAGAATCGTTTACTATTTTACTAAGTACAGTGGGAGGGCCCAACTGGGTGTCACCCTCTTCATCATGCCACATCCCTGCACCCCCTAGTGATGCCACTGACACCTGGAAAAGCTACATTACAGACTGCAATCTTTACGTCATCATCTCATCTACACTGGGTATTATTGAACCTGTTACACTACTGTGTCCATGCATTCTGGGAAGACATAGAAGAACTTACAGAACAAACAGGGAGCAGCCCCACAGAGGAGGAATTGGACTTCTATTGGCTTCCACTACTTATGATTGGTATAGCATGATGTACTGGTTAGAGTGTTGGGATAGAACACTGGGAAACCAGGTTTCAAATTCCTGCTTGGCCATAGAAACCCACTGGGTGATCATGGGCAAGTCACACTCTCTCAGCCTCAGAGAAAGGCAATGGCAAACTCCCCTCTGAACAAATTTTGTCAAGAAAACCCCATGATAGGTTTGCCTTGGGGTTTCAGTAAGTTAGAAATGACTTGTAGGCACCCAATAATAATAACGACAGCTTTTGATATGCATGGAACTGAAAATGTGAAACATTATTTGCGGCTGCCAAGTTGCCTGTGGAGAGAAAAAAGAAATATGGTGATCCCTAATACATAGCAGTTTCAACAGGTAAATTTAACAGCTAGGTAGTCATTATGGATATAAAAGTGAGCACTTGCAATAGAGGGGTCTACTACCCATGGTACAGACTCACTCTCTTTCATTAGCAGTAATTTCATTGCCTATGGAAACTCAGCATGTCATATGGGAAATGCATTGGAATTATCCCACAGATTCTTTGTTCTACTCTACATATCAAAAACCTCATCCTCCATGAAAAGCTGTATTATAAATGAGCAACAGAAATAGGTAGAACTTAGTGTATGGTGCTCACCACTGAAAGTAGTTGGCCTTTCCATTACTTCCAAGTTTGAACTTGCAAACTGTAAGCCAACATCAAACTATAGATTCATATTGTTTTATGTCACTGCTTGACCATAACTTGCTAGCAGTGGTGGGTTTGCATGTCATATAAGCCAGATGTCAACAAACCATCCCATTGTGTGTTGTGACGTGCAAACATGCTCAGGACTAAATGATTTTAAGAAGCATACAGTTTTTCTCATACTTCAGAGATGTGGATAAAAGAAACTGGCTATAGACAAGTTCTGTGCACACCATGATATAGAGAGATAGGATGTTATCACACGTGGCCCACAAAGCGATAATAAAGTGAAATAAGAATAAATCCAGTAATAAACCGGACGAAACCCCACAATACGCAAATGGCTATCACACGCAATTACCTTCATCGTGCTTTTAAGGAAAGCGCTCCTGGGAACCATATTTACCGTTCACACACAAGTGAGAAAATCCCGCACATGTGCTAGAAATGCTCTTCTAGCACATGCGCAATACAGCCACGGCTGTCACTTGCCGCGGCTGTCACCCCTTCCCAAGCCGGCTCTCTGAGGAGGTCCTCCTTGGAGCGAGGCCCCACGCAGGGTCGGCGCTCCGAGGAGATCCTCCCCGGAGAGCCGGCTGTCTGAGGAGGTCCTCCTTGGAGCGAGGCCCCACACAGGGTCGGCGCTCCGAGGAGGTCCTCCCCGGACAGCTGGCTGTCTGAGGAGGTCCTCCTTGGAGTGAGGCCCCACGCAGGGTCCGTGCTCCGAGGAGGTCCTCCCCGGAGAGCTGGCTCTCTGTGGACGTCCTCCTTGGAGCACAGGCCCCGCGCAGGGTCCACGCTCCGAGGAGGTCCTCCTCGGAAAGCCGGCTCTCTGAGGAGGTCCTCCTTGGAGCGAGGCCCCGTGCAGGGTCGGCGCTCCGAGGAGGTCCTCCCCGGAGAGCCGGCTCTCTGAGGAGGTCCTCCTTGGAGCGAGGCCCCGCGCAGGGTCGGAGCTCCAAGGAGGTCCTCCTCGGAGAGCCGGCTCTCTGAGGAGGTCTTCCTTGGAGTGAGGCCCCGTGCAGGGTCAGCGCTCCGAGGAGGTCCTCCCCGGAGAGCCGGCTCTCTGAGGAGGTCCTCCTTGGAGCGCAGGCGGGGAAATGCTCCCCAATACATATTGGGTTTTCATACCTACGCTAAAAACGAAATGATTCCCGTTGCGCAATTGTAATTCCTAAAGAAACCGAAATTCAGAAGATCTCGGTTCTTTCCGCATTCTGTCGGGGTTCGGTCGGGGTTCTGTGCGACGTCGTGTGGACACATGGAAAAATAATACGTATTAGGTCGGGATTTCATTTGGATTCTGTCTGCATTGAGCCCCGTGTGATAAGGTTCATAGATGAAATTCTATTGAGTCATCATTCTCTGAAGCATGATATCTCCTGCCCTCATGGGACTTCACCACTTGCTTACCTGTGTGGAATGCCTTATCCCTGCAGTTGGCAAAACCGAGCTGAGTTTATGTTGAGACCCCTGAAGAGTGACCTTATCTTGTAAGTGGCGAAGAAGGGAGACTGCTGGGTCGAGGTATGGACTCACATACAGCTTATCCTTACAGTTTCACATACTATGATCTCTTAATTGCTTATGCTCCTGATTGGGTTAACAGGAAATATCATGCATAACTCTTTTTGGTCAGATCCATTTAATTTACTTACACCATAATTTTACACCATTGCAAAAGCTAGATACCCCCAAAATTCAGAGAATTTATGGTTGATTATTTGACAGTGAGATGGGGACTGGGACTAACACCAATCATTAACAACACACTAATAGTCTAATTTCTTCCCAGACAAATATTTGTGGCATTGTCATTACTATATTTAGAATTGCTTTGGGATTGTATAATTCACTTACTGAATTAGTGGTAACATGGGACACCACATATGTGGCACCATGAGGAATTAGAATTATGTGTCATTCAGTGAAGCCACTGGAGGTGTGGAGTAAACATGTCCACTGTGTCCTGGAAAGCCAGCAGCAGGGCTGATAGCCAAAGCGAGGGAGAGTCCCAAACAAAGGCCTGGTTACCAATTCGAGGAAGCAGCAAGAGAAGAGTCAAACATGGTCCGTAAGTCAAGGGTTCCAGAGAGGCAGAGAAACAAACCAGTCCAAGGTCCAGGGATTCAGAGGTCCAAATGTAGTCAGCAGTCTGAAGGTCAAGGATACCGGGAATCCAAGATAAGCACGAGTCCAGGGTTCAAAGTAAGGAGAGACAGAGACAGAGGCTTTCGCCAGGGAGGTCAGATAACCTCTGGCACTGAGGCAGCGCTTCCCTACTTGCTTAAATCCCTGAGCTGCCAGAGCTCAGCTGGGGCTGATTATCTTGATGACCTTGGCGTTTTTCATAAAGCCTCCTTGAGCGCCAGAGGCCCGCCCTTTCGGCTCTACGCTGACTGAAGGTAGGCACGGTCCCCTGATCCTCCTCCATGTCCAATGGCCCTGTTGTTGGGAGGCTTGGTTGTGGAGCCTCTGGCAAAGTCACAGCCTCTGCTGGAGGCTCTACTGTTGGAGCTGGGAAAGCAGAGCTGCTAGGGGTTCCTCCAGGCTAGGGTTCCTCCTCTACAGACTCAGGACCTGGAGGACGTTCTGACTCATCCTCTTCATCCTCTTCATCCTCATCCAGGCAAGGCATGACATCACTCCCCCTCCCATCAACCTCCCTCTTACCCGAAGGAGGCTGGTGCCCGTTGAAGAAGCAGCGATGAAAGGCCCGGACTAGACAAGGAGAATGGACATCGGGCGCATCTTCCCAGGACCGCTCCTCTGGGCCATACCCAACCCAGTCGATGAGGTACTGGAGGAAACCCCAACAATGGCAGGAGTCCAAGATCTGGGCCACCTTGAATTCCCGTTCTCCCTCAATGAGGATCAGGTCCAGTGGTGAGGCCGAACGGGTATCAGGTCAGAACCCCCGTGGCTGGGAGCAGCAGAGACTGGTGGAAGACAGGGTGGATCTGCCATGACCAAGGTAGTTGGAGCCGGAAGGCCACCGGATTGACCTGGGCCACAATCTTGTAGGGACCCACAAACCAGGCATCTAACTTCTGACACGGCCTCCAAAGTGGAAGGTGCCGCGTCGATAGCCAGACTGGATCCCCCACCCTCAAAGGGGGACCTTCCTGGCGTCGCCGATCTGCTCCCTTTTATATGCCTCCTTGGCCACCTCGAGCTGCTCCTGCAGCAAGGACTGAGCAGCCTGGAGTTCCTGGAGCCACTGATCCACTGCAGGGACCGATGAAGAAGGGGCAACAGCAGGGAACCTTCGAGGATGAAAGCCACCGGTGACGAAGAAGGGAGACTGCTGGGTTGAGGTATGGACTGAGTTGTTGCAAGCAAACTCGGACAATGGCAGTAGGGTGACCCAGTTCTCCTGGCGGTAGCTGGAGTAGCAGTGGAGGTACTGCTCCAGCGTCCCGTTGATGTGCTCCGTCTGCCCGTCATGATGCACCGAGGACAGGGGTGATGCGCCGAGGACAGGTGAGGCGCAATGTCCAGGAGCCGCAGCAGGCTGGTCCAAAACCGGGCAATGAACTGTGAGCCACGATCTGAGACCACTCCCTTGGGAAGGTCATGGAGCCAGAAGACATGCTGCATGAACATCCGGGCCGTCTCCTTCGCCGCAGGAAGGCCAGCACACGGCACAAAATGGGCCATTTTGGAGAAGAGGTCCACTACCACCCAAATGGTGGTATAGCCTGCAGACATGGGCAGGTCCATAATAAAGTCCATGGACACTACCTTCCAGGGCCCAGACTGTGTCAGGAGGGGTAACAACAAACCTGCAGGCCATCCAGGGTGGTCCTTGGCACGATGACATGCTGGACAAGTGTCAACGTACTTGGCCACCTCGGCCTGCACACGAGGCCACCAAAACTCCTGGATGAGGAGGTGCAGTGTTTTGCAAAAGCCAAAATGCCCCACTGGCTTGCTGTCATGGCACAATCTCAACACTGCCTCCCAACATGGGGCAGCTGGCACATAAGGAGTCCTCAGTGGTAGAGGAGGCCATCCCGTAGGGTGAAGGGAGACGCCTCCCCTTCCGCAGCATGCTGGGGTACCAATGGGTTCCGGCGCTGGAGGTCCTGGATCTGGTCCAACAAGGTGGCTTCCCTGGGAGCAGTGGCAAAATTCTCGGGGCACAAAATGGTGGACTGGAGCTCCCCCTGCAGGTCAGTGGCGTACTCCAGCTTCTGAGAAAGAGCATCCGCCTGTTGGTTCTGAACTCGGGGCATGTACCGAAGCTGGAAATTGAAGCGGGCAAAGAACATAGACCACCACTTCTGCCGTTGAGAGAGCTTGCTCGCCATCTGCAGGGTTCAAAGCAAGGAGAGCCAGAGCCAGAGGCTTTCACCAGGGAGCTCAGATAACCTCTGGCACTGAGGCAGCGCTTCCCTACTTGCTTAAATCCCTGAACTGCCAGAGCTCAGCTGGGGCTGATCATCTTGATGACCTTGGCGTTTTTCATAAAGCCTCCTAGAGCGCCGGAGGCCCGCCCTTTCGGCTCTACGCTGACTGAAGGTAGGCACGGTCCCCTGATCCTCCTCCATGTCCAATGGCCCTGTTGTTGGGAGGCTTGGTTGTGGAGCCTCTAGCAAAGTCACAGCCTCTGCTGGAGGCTCTACTGCTGGAGCTGGGAAAGCAGAGCTGCTAGGACCAGGCTGAGGTTCCTCCTCTGCAGACTCAGGACCTGGAGGATGTTCTGACTCGCCCTCTTCATCCTCTGAGTCCTCATCCAGGCAGGGCATGACACACTGTAACACCATTTTCCTGGAAGAGCTGAAGTAGTTTCACACTTCCCCAAACATTGTTATTGACGCCATCTTGATTATTTTGTTTCATGTGGCCTGTAACTGACAACTAGGGTCCATCATAACTGGATTGTACCATTCTGGCTAAAGCATCTTCCAGAATGAATGAGCCTCTGCTTCTCAACCGTGAAGTTCCACTCAGTTCAGTAAGTAACTGCAGACTTTACTAAATTAGAGTGTAATGGACAGGTAAAATAATGGGACCTAACTTTTTCATATATCAAAATTTACTTGTTTTTATAAATCTATTCTATTCTAGTAAAGCACACTATCATCCTTAAATCTGTAGTAAAATATATAATTAATTGCAGAATATTTATTTAATCTATCAATTTCAGAAATTGGATTCAATCGCATGTATCTCTCCCCACCCCACTCCCACACACACATCAGTTATACAAAACCTCAAAATCCCAACTCAACTGTATGCTGCAGAACTGTAGAAGTTGAACTGTTGGAAAGTTATTGCTTACTATATACACACACCTGTGCCTAATAAAATGATTAACATAATCATTTTAGAGGAAACAATTTGCACAAGTTGTTGTGCTAATCTTTAATAATTGAAGATGGCAAAGATTAAATGATACCTCAAATGCTATTTACTAGACAAATTAACTCATGTGGAAAACTATTTTAAGATTTTGTAGAATAATAAGCAAAATGTCTACATTTTATGTATTAAATCTCTTTTCAGTTATTGTTTTGCCACCATTCTTTCTTGTATATTGCATATTTACTAAACAGTGTATTTACACTGAACTACAAAAGAAAACCTGTTGAAAGTACTAATAGCTGTTACTGTGTTCTTCCCCATTTTTGTCAAAGCCACAGTAAAAATAAATAAATGATGTTTTGAGTTTTCTTCAAGATTTCACCATGTAGAGTACACCACCACCTATTTCAGCACAGATAGGGAAGCAAGTTACTGTTTCTGCATCACTATGCTAAAACTTATGTATGTGTGTAAACTGCCTTAAAAACAGAGGTACTTACAGTACCAGCCCCGAAACCAGGTATTTGGATGCAATCTCCAGTCCTGGATGGGATCACACTCTCCTCAAAGGAATGTGTTCGCAATCTGGGGGTGCTCCTGGATCTGTTGCTTCAGATGATAAATCAGGTGAATGCAACATTCAGGAGTGCCTGTTATCAGCTTCAACTGATACACCAGCTGAGCCCTTTCCTGAAAGTTAGGGACCTTGAAACTGTGGTGCATGTGCTGGTAACCTCTTGTCTTGATTTCTGTAATGCACTCTACATGGGGCTAACCTCATACTTGGACTGAAAACTTCAACTAGTACAGAATATGGCAGCCAGCCTTGTCTCGGGAACATCAAGAAGAGACCATATTACACCAATTTTAAGATCACTTCACTGGCTGCCTATTAGGGCCTTTGCAGACTGCTAGAAATAGTGCAAATTGAGTCCACTTTAAGGGTTAGGGTTAGGGTTAGGGAATCATGGGAACTGTATTTTATTGTGGTACCAGAGCTCTCTGACAGAGAAGGCTCAATGTCTCAGAAAAAAAACAATTCCCATGATTCCCTGGCACTAACCCTAACCCTTAAAATGGACTCAATTTGCACTATTTCTGGCAGTCTGCAAAGGCCCTTAGGGGGGAAGCAGACGGACGGCCCTCGGCCGCCCCGGGAATCTGCGCTGCGGGGCCGAGGTATCCGCACACCTCAGCCCCGCAGCGCAGCTTTGCCGCCCCTGGAAGGAGCGCTAATATAGTGCTCCTTCCACAAGTCACTGAAGGTGCGCCGCAAAAGGCTGGCGGCGCACCTTCGGCGACTCTTCCGCCGCAGCGTGTGCGGACACTGCGGCAGGAAGGCATTGTCGGAGCGCCGGCCGTACAGAGGGGCCGGCACTCCGACGATGCCTTCAGGAAGTTGTTGGGGTGCCCACCGTGCAGCTGCCCCTCCCCTTCCTTGCCCCCCAAACAGCCCTTTGTGCTGTCTACTTCCTCCCTTAGTTTCCGGGCCCAGTACAAGGTGTTGGTTATCACTTTTAAAGCCCTAAATGGCTTGGGTCCAACCTATTTCCGGGACCAACTCCTCCCATATAACCCACCCCACACACTCAGGTTCTTTGTGAGGAATCTGCTGCAGCCGATAAAAACTAGGCTGTCTGCAACCGCCCAGAGGACCTTTTTGGCAACCGCTCCCAGATTATGGAATGGCCTGCCGGATGAGATTTGTCATATTACCACCTTAAACAGCTTTAAAAAGGCTGTTAAGATGGATCTCTTCTGGCAGGCCTTTCCTGAATAGATATTCTGGCCACCAAAACATAACCCAACATGCTCCCTGACTCTGCTGCAGTTATTGTTTATTTGTATACTTGCATTAGCATTTTAAGTGTGTTTTAAATTGTTATTGTTTAATAGTATTTCAAGGGGTGGGTGGGATTGTGGGATATGTATTGTATATTTTAATGCTGTAAGCTGCCCCGGTTGCATTACGCAGAGGGGTGGGATAATGATGATGATGATGATGATAATAATTTATTAAAATGGCTAGGAGGTCTCACATGGTCACTTGGGGCCTCTACAGATGGGCGGCCATGGGCCATCCCGAGAAGCTGAGGATTGGGGCTGAGGCTGCTCCACTCCTCGGCCCCAATCCACCGTTTGAGTGGCCCTGGAAGGAGCTAAAATAGCACTCCTTCTTCAAGCCGCGGACAGGGCGCCGGAAGAGGTGGCACGCACATCTTCTGTCGCAGCATTTCCGAACGCTGCGACGGAAGGACGTCACCGGAGCACCTGCCATGTGCAATGGCGGGCAATCCGATGACGTCCTCAGGAAGGGGTTGGGGTGCCTGGCGTCCAGCTGCCCCTCCCCTTCCTGGGCTTGAAGATGGCACTTTGTGCCGTCTGCAAAGCCCCTTAATTTTCTTATTTTGTTCTAAACATCAAGTGACATATATAACTTGTTTTAATAACAGTTGTTTTGTATTCCTAATGCCTGTCCTTGTAAGAAAAGTGGTAGGATATTGGGAGTAAGTTTTTAAGTTTCAGCCTAAGGTCAGGTCCCGTACTCAATCCTGGTTTGATATTTGGACTTAAGGGTGGCAAGTGATGAAATACTATTTTAAGTGGTGGGTGGGTTCTGGGATTTTGATCTGAGTTTTGTACTGTATTTTTTATTTTTTAAATGCTAATTTTAATGTTGTAAGCTGCCCCTGTTGCTTTAGCAGAGGGGAGGGATATAAATAAGTTGTTATTATTATTATTATTATTATTATTATTATTATTATTAAAATTGCCTCATTCCCCACCATCAGAAAGACAAGTGCCATGCAAAAGTCAGATATTCCCAACTATTCAGCAACCTTGCACTGATTCTTCAAATGGAGTTGATGAACCAGTTTTGAAAAACCTGTTCCAATAATACCAACAGATTTCATATTGTCTATTGCCATTAATATTCATGGGCAAGTGTTATCTCCTTCACTGTTTCATGTCACTCTGTATTATCCCTCTCCAACCATGCACATTCAATGTTGTCTACAATTTTTTTTAAAAAAAAATCTCCAAGCCACAAACACTGTGTCTTAATTACAGGAAAGCATTTAAGGTGAACTTAAATTACAACCAGAGCAAGAAAAAAGTGACATTTCCCCAAGATACCAAATTGTGCTGCCAAATTGTGGCATGAAGAAAATTCCTGTCTCTTTAAAATGTGTAGAAGATAGCAGTTTAGTAAGTCCACATCACTATGACTGCAGAAATGTGTCACACCTTCCAAAGTATACCTTGCCATTCAACTAGGTAATAAACAAAGCCTGTTTGAAATTAGAAATTACAATCCTACTTATCTGGTGCTGGCCTTGAAACCTAGTACACTATTTCTAAGATCTACCTGCCTCTGATTTTCCTTCATGTTTCTGTATACATATCTATGTCAATATTTTCTAAAGTTGATCTTTCAAAATAATTAATAGGAAGACTCTTTCCCTGGGATCAAGAATAGGTAAAGGGAAAGACTAGATAATAATTTAACAATAGAGGATGCAGCTTATCCTTATAAAGTTGGTGGGCTGTGTGGTCTAATATTACGATACTTTTTTTTAAAAAAAATTGTGAAGTCATAAAAAAGATAGCACAATTTCTAATTATGATGTGATATTTTGGGAATAATTTCTAAGCAAGTTAAGAGCCCACTTTGTCTAGTCAGACGGAAAGTGACATCTCTGAACTTGTTGTTGTTGTTGTTTGCCTTCAAGCTTTTTCCGTCATATGGCATAAGTTTTCTTATGCAAGAATATGATCTTCCCAAGGTCACCCTTGGATTTCCTTGGCTAAGTGGGGATTCAAACCTTGGTCTTCAGAGTCACAGTCCACTGATCAAACCACTATACCACACTGTCTCTCAACCTCATTTGAACAGGTAGTCTACATTTTTTAAACTTCTTAGTAATGAACACAGCACTGTCATATGTTACTTTTGAAATGCATTCAGCAGCATAAAGCAAGATAGAGAACATTGAAAAATACTGGTACAACAAAATGATTTCCTAAAAACTGGAGTCTGATGTGGTGGATTGAAACAGAGATCTTGCTTTCCCTCAAGCAATGTTTAACATGTCTTATGTCAACGTAACAAAACAACTACTTTCTATTATTATTTTTATTAACAAATGCACAGTGTATACTCTTTTAAAAAGAGATGCAAGACCTTGGGTCATATTCTGTAACAGAGTTGGGAAGTTCATGAGCCTCCCTCTAGGAGGTGCCACTCATCACTGGCATAAGTAGGTAGAGCTGGTGGGGGATACAGTCTAAGCCAGGGGTAGGCAACCTAAGGTCCGGGGGCTGGATGCGGTTCCCTGAGGCCTTTGGACCAGCCCCAGGCTGGTCCTGCCGCTGCCGCCGCCCCCCGCCGCTGCCGTCGCCAGGATGATATTGATTATTGTTGTTATTACTTGTTCTTGGGGTTTTCTTGGCAAAATCTCCACAGGGGTTTTGCCATGGCTTTTCTGGGGCTGAGAGAGTGTGCATGCATTTTTTTTAAATTTAAAATTAAAAAATATTTTATTTATTTATTTATTTATTTATTGTGCTTCGGCCCCAATTGTCTGAGGGACAGCAACCCGGCCCCCGGCTCAAAAAGGTTGCCTACCCCTGGTCTAAGCACATCTAAGCATATTAAGTGTTCCTAGCCCCTCGTCTGTAATGTGTGTGGCCTACAGAAACAGGTGAAAAAGACTAAGCCAGTGACAAAATGCATATATAGTGAAATACTGCAAAAGATCATTGCATGATGAGCTATTAAAACAATCTTCAAGACCCATGTATTTATGTCAAAGAGAAATATAAAACATTAGTTCTTGAAATCAGTTTACTTCACTTTACTACCATAGGAAGGGATAGTAGTATTGCCATAATATGAGTGTGTATGCCATCAGCTCCTAAGAAAATGAGAAAAGGGAAGGAACAATTATCAGGTACCAGCCTCATAAATGAAAATGAAACCATCTCTCTTTACTGTAACCTAAATCTACAACATTCTTTTCCCATTATTACTATCCACTCCAATTCCACTGGTTCCACTGTACCCTATCCAACTGGAGAGTGGACTTTTTTTTAAAAAAAAGAAGCTATTGTACTGCTTATTCTGATCACTCAACTGTTACTGCACTCCAGAAACGTACCTCACTGAATTACACATAATTAACAAGGTGCTGTTACTGTTATAATTCTGTTATGGCAATTTACAGAAAATGCTCTCTGCTTTCCCCAAGTGGTCAATGCAAATATTACACCTTGGAAAATCTTAAATTGCAAAGGGCATTACAAAAAAACAAAACAACAACAACAAAACAACAAAAACAAAAACATTTTCCAACTACAGTATGAAGCAGCCACCCATGTGACCCTTCCTCCTGCACCATATGATTCCTTCATGTTGCTCTGACTAAAGTCAGCACATAATAACAAATTAAACCATTAATGAAGAACAGGCAAACAACCTGCTTTACTGAAAAACAGTGCATTACAATAGTTACAGGCAAAAAGTTGTCCTAAAAATGTCTGCTAAAATGTACTCGTTTTAATACTATTTAGTAGCCTGGCATCAAATGCTGAGAGACACCATTACACCTCTATGTATTAGAATATTAGAACAATATTATCATTTGAGTGTCTCATACAATAGCCATGAATTCTATTGCCTATTATTAAAAGGAGGTTCATATGTACATTTGCTTAGCATCTTAGCTTAATTTGTGAGTTCTCTTCACATACACAGTATTGCCTATCAACTGACATATGGTTTTGTACTGAAAGATTGTTCACACATAGAAGTCATCACAATGCTACAATCAATGAGTAAACATGTATGTGTGAAACAACTCTATAAATAAAATACAGTCTTGCAGCCCTTGACAGAAAACCTGTACAGAGAGAAGGTTGTATCTTGAGTTTATGTTCCAGTATATTTAGTACTGTACATGCTAACTACAAATAAAACATAGACTCCTCAAAATGAGAAAACAGACTATATATGGGTAGAATATAATATGAATTTCATGTTTAAAAGAATACTTTCAGATGGATATGCATGTAATCTGTGTATGCCTATGCTTTGCCCTACTGCTAGTCCTAACTAGAGTCAATGAAACTTACTGAAATGTTGACTTGTCAGGTTCCCATTGATTCAGTAGATCTGCTCTAATTGAGTCTAACAACTGTGTCTAGCCCTTTGGGTTTACTAGAAGAATCAACAGATATCCATACAATTGCATAGAAATGGCATCATTGCTAAACAGCTTTAACAGAATGAAAATAAATGAACATGATGCCAGTTATTTACTTTGCATTTTAACATCTTCCTTATAACAGTATTGGTTCCATGACTAGACACAATTGGAAATAAATTATGAGGGATAAAGGGTTGTTCATCCTACAAAATTTGATTGTATGAAGATCTTCTGCATACAAAGATTTTATTGTTTCTCTCAACAACCAGCTTACATGTACTGTTTAAGACTTGACACCTGTGTAGTAGCAGGCTCAAGTGAAATTAGTCATCACAAATGTGCAACTTTAGTGCGAAGGTAGTTGAGTAGTTTGAAAGAAGCATGCATGGAATAAAGTTATGCACTTTAATTAGAACTCTATCCAGTGCAGTTGATGTGCAAGTAAATTTGTTTTTTTGCTGGTTTTTTGATAAAGGGAAACTTCTCTCCTGTGAGATGTTTTGTGGAAAAATGGGATCAATTACCCTGACTTTTCATCAGTATCTGCAACTGGGAGTCAAACTACACTGTATGTTAAATACTACAGTATATAGTCACATGTGACCTTTGCGGTCTAGAGTGAGCAATAAAAAGGTAAAGGTAAAGGTATTCCCCATTGACAAGGTTGTCAAGCTGTGTTCGAACATGGGGGCAGTTCTCATCTCCATTACTAAGCCAAAAGCCAACATTGTCAGAGACTACTCTGTGATGTGGCCAGCATGATTGCACAGAATGCTGTTTACCTTCCCACCAAAGTGGTACCTTTTATCTACTTGCATTTGCATGCTTTCGAACTTCTAGGTTGGCAGAAGCTAGGACTAGTGACAGGAGCTCACCTCATCATGCAGCACCCGGGCCTCAAACTGCCAACCTTTTGAACTTGCAATCAACAGAGTCAGCTTCTTAACCACTTGAGCCACCACATCCCCAATACACATCTCCATACCGCAATACACATCTCCAAATCTTAATCAGGAGCAGTATATTTAAATTTAAAATACCACCCTGTGATTTTAAAAAACAAACAAACTGCAAGTAGTTCCACTAGTTTTCTTCTTCTTCTTCTTTTTAAAAAAGCCCCTTGCCCGTTATGACGAACCTATGGCATGCATGCCAGAGACGGCACGCAAAGCCATTTCTCCCAGCATGTGGAGGGTGGGGAGGAGGAGGAAGAGCTGTGCATCTGTTCCTCCTCATTCCCAACCCTCCCTGGCCTCCAGCTGCCTCTCTGGTGGCAGCTGAAGGCCAGGGACAGTGTGGGGGGAGGAGGACTAACAAGTGTGCACCTGTTCCCCTTCATTCTCCATCACCCCTAGGCCTTCAGCTGTCTCTAGAGGCAGCTGAAGGCCTGGGAGGGAAGGGGAAAGAAGCCCTATGCACTGTGTGTGCGGCAAATTTAAAATAAAAACCCTATCTCCGCAGCTGTCCCAATCCAGATTGGGGCTACACATGCTAACCCAAGGATAGAACAAAAGCTTGCACAGCTGTACCATGTACCCTGAATTCTACTGGTAATCCCAAATAAACTAGAGCCATTGGGCCAATGGTTGAATGGCAAGTCACTGCATTTAGTCTACTTATTTTAATGAATTTATTTCAATTGGGACTACCAGGTTCATGTGTTCAATGTATTTTGTAGTTTGACCACAAGTCACTTCTTATCCACATTCAGATCAAGCAACCAGGAAAATCTTCACTCCTTTGGAATCATTTTAGAAGCTTCTGTTACACCAACTAGACGTCAATATCCTCTAATACTGTTATTGGAAGACAGCTCATATTATATTTATGGGCATGGGAAAGTGAGTTAACAATGTCTTTGGAAGAAGAAAATTGGTGGTGCATATGGACCTCCCTTGAATCTTTATTAGTCAACAATAATATAAAGGAAGCACAATGTTCTGGCCTCAACATATGTTGTGTTTAGCCATATGTCTAGCCAGACAGTCAAGTCACATCCAACCACTGAAGTAAATGAAAACTGAAGTTTATTGTGGAATATAATAACAATAACTAAGAAGGGAAATTAAGAAATAATCCAGTTTGATACCATTTTAACTACAAGGCTCCATGTTATGGAATCCTGGGATTGTAGTTTGTTGTGGTACCAAAGCTCTCTAACAGAGAAGGCTAAATATTTCACAAAGCTACAAATCCCAGAATTCCATAGCATTGAGTCATGGCAGTTAATGGTGTCACTGCATTATTTCTGCAGTATGGATGCAGCCAAAGAAGGGAAGGATGAGTAAGAGGGTGGGGTAAAGAGAGAGAAATTGAGAGAGAGAGAGAGAGAAAATAGTAGAAAACATATAAAACTGAGGAGAACCAGACTGAGAGAGAAGATCTAATAAAAGACCATGAATTGAGCACAGATACAAAGAACCCAGTTTCATCAGTTGATAACAGATCTACATAGAAACACACATAATTGAACATAGGGCAACATAACAGAGATGCCCTGTTGCAGTAGAATACACAATATAAATTTTTCAGCAACTGATCCATTATTATTGCAATACTTTGCTTAATATACCCAAACTTCCATCAATATTGCTGAAAGAGGGTTAGCCAGATGGGTTTCAGTACTTTCATGTTTTGTAGAGATGTTCAACTCTTTCTGAATTTTTAAACATGGTTGCTGATTACTGTCAAGTCTGAGTTGATTACTCGTAATGAATGCTATGCTTCATCATAATTTTGAAACTAAAATGACCTTCATGCATTTTTAGCTATTTTACACAGTTGCATACAGCATTCAACTGAAGGTGTCCACAGTTTAAATCCAGCTACTAGTCCCAGCTGGAAAAGACCCACTGAATCAACTGCTGAATAATGTCAGTACTTATGCATATACAATTGATTTGGTGGACTTATTCCAGTTGGTATTAACAGCTGAACTTAAAGGCCTAGAGCAGGGGTCGGCAAGGTTTTTTTACCTGGGGCCGGTTGCTGGTCCCCAGGTCTTCCGCAGGGCCGGGGGGGGATGGCGGCATGCACGCTCACGCCAAAATAGCGGGCGCGACTCGTTTGTGCATGCACGGCAGCGGGTGTGGCGGCAGTGGGTGCGGCAGTGGCCGGGGCCGGTGGGCCGGGTGCAGCCCGCAGGCTGTAGGTTGCTGACCCCTGGCCTAGAGTAACCAACTAAGGTACACTGATCTGGTAAAATTTGGGAGGCAATGAGTATGTACAAAATTACATCGCAAGTGTTTGTTTTTGGTGTGTGCCTTCAAATCATTTCTGACTTATGGAGACTGTAAGGCAGACTTATTATGAGGTTTTCTTGGCAAGATTTGTTCAGAGGGGGTTTGCTTTTCCTTTCCTTTGAGGCTGAGAGCATGTGACTTGCCCAAGGTCACCTAGTGGGTTTCATGGCTGACCTGGGAATTGAACCCTGGTCTCCGGATTGGAGTTCAACGCTCAAACCACTATGTGCTGGTTCCCACAGCAAGTATACCAAGCAAGAATTCTTATTTTTCAAAAGGATATTATGGGATCATGGTTTTGCTCCCATGTAGAAGCCATTCAAGCTACTGATCAAGTTCAGGTGTTTATTTTTTCTAATTTGTATATATGTCTATCTCATATAGATGCTGCATAACATCGTTACACATCCAAGATTCTTTGGCTCTAGCTGCCCTATAAGCACATCTATTTTACAATAGTAATTATAATCAGTGTGTTACCTCATTTCTTTAGTGAACTGGCTCTATTGTTACATACATGTGCTCTTGCTCTAGTCTACTGCATCTATTTTTAACTTTCTTTTTTAAAAAATATCAAAGAGAATAAAACAAGAAAAGCTTCAACGAAGGGTGAGGAAGAGACCAGTGAGATTTACATATCTAAAATGGGGTGTATAAAATGAGAAACCTTTGTCCTTTTGGTCTTTCTATCAGCATCTGGCAGGTCTGATTTTTTGGAGGGGTAATAGAATACTCCAACAGTTCATACCAATGGGACAGAAAACACATAAGTAGTGGAGAAGCTGTTTCAAACAACTGAAAACAGTATGTCTGTTTAATTGTCTCTTAAACCGTTTCCTCTAAATCCATCTGAAACCCAAAATGTCTGATACCTTAAACAAGTGACAGGAAGCCTGGGAATGTCATGAAATTAGGATGGCAAACAGAAATAACAAGTTGGCAAAATGCAAGGGGTTCTTCTACTGAAATAAATGGAATATCAAACTTTAAAAATACAAAAAAGAAAGAAAAGGCTTTCAGAGTGTCTAGGTTAATGTCCAAGAATCAATATATCACCATCTACCTCTACTACAGGAGAGCCCAGATACCCTAAAGGCACCAGATCCCATCTGATCTTGGAAGCTAAGCAGGGTCAATCCTGGTTAATACTTGGATGGAAGACCACCAATGAATACCAGATGATGTAGGTTGTATTTCAAAGGAAGGAACTGCCCTCTCTTCACTATTCCTTGCCTTAAAAAACCCTATGGAATTCATGGGGTTGCCATACGTCCGGCAGGCACATACATGCACCCACACATCTACTGCATTGTGTAGTCTAGCTACTCATGCATGCATCACAGTTTCTTCAGCTGCAAAATTCAGGAGCTGGGGGGACCTCCTGCAAAGAGTTCCACATTATTTCTGATATTTCTATAGATTCTTAACTCTATCCAATCATATCAAATTTTCTTTGGAGATTCAAACCACTTCTCGTAAGTACCAGCTATTTCCATGTACAATTTCATCTTTAAACTCTCAGGCATTTTAGTAGAGTGATTGGTATTTTCTATGAAAAGAAATATTTTATTTTTGAAACCAGAAAGCCTTTCCCGCTTCTTGTCACTCAAAGTTATTCCTCAACAATCAGATGAACCTAAAAAAACCACAACCCAACACTTTGCTGCAAAGATTCCCTATGGAAGAAATTTAGATTTCATTCAGCACCTAGAGTTTCTTTCTTTTTTAAAAAACAAAACAAAAAAATCTTACTGAATCCTTAAACTTTTGTTGTTTTACTTCCAACTAAATCCTATTAATTTGTGTGAATTCTGCTTCCATGTAATGTGTTTTGAACTGAACAATTATCCTGAGAGGGATTTCTTCCAGGTCAACACGTTTAGGATGGAGGTACAAACACCTGACATAGAAAAAGCAACCCATGACTATGTTCAGATGTAAGTCCCATTAAATCCAATGGGGCTTACTTCAAGGTAAGTTACGGAGGACTCTAGGATAAGGCACTTCTACCTTGTTGTAAGAAATGCAAACACTTTGAAGAATATAATATTTCAGGATATAAGTCGCTAACCTAATTAGAGCATTCTCAGAGTGGCTATCATGGCAAAAATATTCATTCCCAGCTTCACACGAAAAACCCACTCAGGGATGTACAACAAAATCGGGTGATGAACATGGACTTCTCTCTTAAGATTCAACACATTTTGCCTAACTATTCAATGGTCAGCCCGAGAAAATAAAGGGAGCTAATAGCAAAGTCCTGGAAAGCCATTTTTAAGCACCTTATTTAAATTCCTGGAAAGCGCCCGCTTCTCCAAACAGATCTATTAAACTCTTTGAACTGCCTCCCCCACCTTCCTTCCTTCCTTCCTTCCTTCAGAGATAAATAAATAAATATCACACGGTCTAATGCAAGTCAAAAAACGATTCAACCACCCCTCTAAAAGCAATACATGTTTTAAAAAAAATATTGTATAGTGCCCTGGTTGTAATTACAAGAAGGGCTTGCGAGGTGTGTGTATGCTGTGTCTGTGACAGGAGATCAGAGGTCCCAACCCACTGAAATATATTTTGGGTTGTGGTTTTTTTACACACACACACACACACACACACACACACACAGAGAGAGAGAGACGGTTTTCTTAAGCGTGCTTGAAATCTAAGCACTCTTGACTCTCTCAGACTTTCTGTGCCCACGATTCCCCAGAGGAGAGGAGAGGAGAGGCGTAAAATAAATAACTTAGACGATGTTCCCCCTCATAGTATTTTCCTGCCCACAAAAGCGTTGGGTTATTAAAGAGAAGGAAAGGAAAGGAAAGGAAAGGAAAGGAAAGGAAAGGAAGGAAGGAAAGAAAGAGAAAGAGGGAGAGATAGAGACTTTTAAGCCCAGTGGGCAAAAATACTTCTGATCCGACACACACTTTGCAGCTGCCACAATCTCGGTGCCCCTGTGTGTGTGTATATATATGTGTGTGTGTGTGTGCGTGTGTTTATATGTGTTTATATGTGTGTGTTTGTGCGTGTGTTTATATGTGTGTGTGTGCGTTTGTGTGCCAGATCCTCTGAGTGCCGCTGCTGCCAAACCCAAGCACAAGCGATGGGAGACGATTAGAAAGGGAAGAATGGCAGGAGAGGAAGAGGAGGAGGAGGAGGAGAAGCAGCAAGAGCAAGAGCATCTCCCTCGCACTCCCCGCTTCCCTGCAAAGCAGACCCGCCACCAAATGCACACATGAAGCAAACCCCAAACGTACCACATTCTAGGAATCCGTCCAGATCTCCCCGCCGGTGCTTCTTCTGACCCTGCTCCTTCCTTTCTGAGGGACCTTTCTGAGAGCCAAGTCCCTCTCCCCTCCGGCACAAGGGAGACAGACCCCTTCGCCCCCCTCCTCCTCCTCCTCTTTCCTCCTTTCTCCCCCACGGCCAGCCTCCCCTGCCTTCACCCCACCAGCAGCAGCAGCAGCCCCCCTCTCCTTCCCCTCCTCAGCACCACCTCAGCATTGGGGGCTCCCCACACAAACCCACACAGAAGAGGCAACAACGTCTGGGCTGCTCCCGCCCTGCCTGGGGCTGCGCCTTGGACCCCCTGCTCCCCACTCCCCTCATTGCACATGGCCATGAAGGAGAGAGAGTGAGAGAGAGAGAGAGAAAGAAGGAGGGAAGGAGGGAAAGAAGGAGGGGCACGCGGTGGGTTAAGCCCGCCCGCGCCCCCGCCTGTCTGCGCGCTCCCAGGACCCAGGGACCGCGCAGCGCGCCCCCGAGGCGTCTCCTTCTTTCTCTGAGCAAAGCCCAAACTCGCGGGTTTTTTTTTTGGTTTCTCTTCCCTCCCGCTCAGGGCGACTGTCCAGAGCCACCTTTTCACTCACAGCAAAGGGGGACAAAAGGCACCCTACTAAATGTAGGACCTTCCAGGAAAAACAAAGAAATTAATACATGGAGGGAGGTCCTCCTGACCAAAGAAAAGCTATACACACACACACACACACACACACACACCACTCCTTTGTTATATTGGGTATATATTGGGTCTTAGTTATATAGGGTGGGTATCATGGTTTTAGTGTGACTTTGGTATATAGTGGCCCTTTGTTATATAGGGTGGGAATATTAAGTACATGCTCTTAGGGTCCAAATGGAGGACCTTTTGGGGGATTCCTCTTGACAGAAGGTTGAAATGGAAGTGGGGGAACGGAGGGAAGGGGACTTCATTTTCTGGAATTCTTTCTGGACAAGAGGAGGACGGGCCCGGGCACGCTGTTTGCCCTGTTTTTGGGAAATTGTGACCCTGGAGGCAGTCCTCTTCTTTCTCCTCACACACCCAGCAGCAGCACTCTTTACCAAGAGGGAATGGGAAGAGACAACAGAGACACCACTGAGAGAGAGAGAGAGAGAGCAGCTGTCGGGGGCTGCCACACTCCACCCGGGACTTATAGTTCACCCCAAGGAGGAAGAAAAAGAAAAAGAGAGAAAGAAATAGGAGGAGGAGGAGGAGGGTGTTGTTGTTGTTGTTGTTGCTGCTGTGGTGGTGTTGGTGGAGGGAAACCAGCCCCCCACGGGATGCTCAGCCTCAGAAGCAGAAGCAGCTGCTGGTGGTCATGCCTTTGGCGCTGAGAGGTGGACATGCTGAAGCAAAGGTTTTTGCTTGTGTGTGTCTCAATGGTTTCTGAGATGCAAGGTGTGCTGTTGCAAGGAAGTGCTTCCCTGGACTGGGAAGGAGGGAGAGGAGGAGGAGGAGGAGGATGGAGGAAGAAGAGGAGGAGGAGGAGGGTGTGCTTGGCTTCGTGGTGCCTCCGCTCATTGTTCGGGGAAGGTTTCGCTCCCGCTGCATTCGCAGCGGGAGCGAAACCTTCCCCGAACAATGAGCGGAGGCACCACGAAGCCAAGCAAACCCTCCTCCTCCTCCTCCTCCTCCTCCTTTCCTTTGCTCCTATCCCTTCCCTCTCTCCTTCTCCAAGGTGGCCGGATTCAAAGACACACACACATTTATTTTTATTTTATTTCTATCCCGCCTTTCTCCCAGAAAGAGACCCAAGGCGGCTCACAAATAAAAGTTCTGAAAACTCATTACAATAAGGCAGTTGAAACATCATCCAACCCACCCTATATAACCCACTCTATATAATGATACCCACCCTATATAACAAAGACCCGCTATATAACAAAGTCACCCAAAACCATGATACCCATCCTATACAAGAAAGGGCCACTATATACCAAAGGGCCACTAAAACCATGATTCCCACCCTATATAACAAAGACCCACTATACAACAAAAGTCACCCTAAAAGCATGATTCCCACCCTATATAACAAAGTCACCCTAAAACCATAATACCCACCCTATATAACAAAGGGCCACTATATACCAAAGTCACACTAAAACCATGATTCCCACCCTATATAACAAAGACCCACTATACAACAAAAGTCACCCTAAAAGCATGATTCCCACCCTATATAACAAAGTCACCCTAAAACCATGATACCCACCCTATATAACAAAGGGCCACTATATACCAAAGTCACACTAAAACCATGATTCCCACCCTATATAACAAAGACCCACTATACAACAAAAGTCACCCTAAAAACATGATTCCCACCCTATATAACAAAGGGCCACTATATACCAAAGTCACCCTAAAACCATGATTCCCACCCCATATAAGAAAGACCCACTATACAACAAAAGTCACCCAAAACCATGATTCCCACCCCATATAAGAAAGACCCACTATACAACAAAAGTCACCCAAAACCATGATACCCACCCTATATAAGAAAAACCCACTATATACCAAAGTCACACTAAAACCATGATTCCCAGCCTATATAACAAAGGCCCACTATATACCAGTCACACTAAAACCATGATACCCACCCTATATAACTAAGACCCAATATATACCCAAGATATACCCAATATAACAAAGACACACACACACACACACACTCAAAGCCCAGTTAGTCAAGGAAATTATTCTGCAAAGAGCTCTTGTTGTGCACCTTGGAGAAGAGGAACTGAAAGGTAGAGAGCAGTTGGTCACAGAAGCTTTCCTCTAGACTTGAGCCTCCTTCCTCACAGGCATGGTTTGGATTGGGCTTGAAGGGACAGTCCATAGCTGTTCCATCAAACTCTTTTGAAATTACCTGAAAGGAAGAAGAAGGGTATCTTCACCGCTCCAAGGAGGACGAGGCACAGAATGAGAACATTCGAGAAAAAATGACCAAAATGCAAAAAACAAAACAAAACAAAACAAAAAAAACCCTCACTCCTATAAATGTAAACTCATACTCCTCAGTCATGATCAAAATGGAGGACATTTTGGATTTCCTCCTGGAAATAATGGAGGACAGATCCTGGCAAAAGAGGAACTCAGGTCATCCTGAGCTAAACCACTCCTAGAAATATAAATTCATGCTTCTTAGCCATGCTCAAAATGGTGGACGTTTTGGAATTCCTCCCAAAGAGAAGGTTGAAATGGAGGACAGGTCCTGGAAAAGCAGGACATGTCTGGCCACTCTGAATGGGGAGCATCCAATTCCCTAGACTTGAGCCTCCTTCCTGAGAAGCATGTTTGTCTCCCTCCCCAAGGGAGGCGAGAAAGCCTGGGTTCCTCAAAAGTAATGGGTAAAATGACCTCCTTGTCAGTCCCATTCAGACCTTCAAAAAATGCCCAGCTAATAAAAACCAACCAGGAAAAAGGAATTGGGGGGGGGGGGGGGTAAGGAGGGATGACACTGGCTCTTCTGTTCCCCCTTTCCACTTTGAGATGAAGCCCTGGGAAAATAAAGCTTTGGTAGGGACAGTGAAGGGCCAGGCACTGTCTCTACATACATCCTTTATGTTGTTGGGGGCCTTCAAGTCCTTTCTGACTTATGGCAACCCTAAGAAGACCCCATCATGGCAAGTTCCTTCAGAGGGGGGTTTGCCATTGCCATCCCCTGAGACTGAGAGAGTGTGACCAAGGTTGCCCAGTGGGTTTCACGGCTGTGTTGGGGAACCCAACCCTGGTCACCAGAGTCATAGTCCAACACTCAAACACAATTTAGGCTATGTGCAGACCTTCAGAGGTTGGGAAGGAGGCAGCAGGTGCCATGGCTTCCCACCCTCCACTCTGGATTATTCACAAATTTTGAATGTCTGGACGGAGCTCAAGGGAAGAATACAGACCTCATTTGACACATGCCTGGCTTGCAGCTACATATCTTGTGAAGGCGGCTGTGTATATACATGTGTCTCCCAACCTATTTTAAGTTACTGTTGTTCAAGGTGGCAAACTAGTTTGTAACACAGCAGCTTCAAGTCAAAGGCACTCAGCGTGAGTAGACCTTAAGACACAACTTTTTGGTGGTACTTCCAACAATGTTCTGTGGATGTGGTTTGGAGGAAAAGCGCCCACTGTGGCTTCAGAGATGAGAATGGGTGTGGGCAATGTACACAACCAAATCGGAATACAAATGTGAGTTGTGCGGGGAGCTCTGCAGCTTTCAAAATGAGCTGTTCTAAATTCTTCAGTGTACTGTATAGCAAATCTGTAACTTCCAGAGAAAAGTCATGATAGTCTCCTGAAAAAAAAGAAAAAGGAAAGGAAAGAAGAAGAAGAAAAAGCAACAGCCGTGTAAGCACTTTAAAACCTAACATATTTATTTTGGTGTCAGATTTTGCAGACTATAGTTCATGAAATCATAAGCCATAAGGATACTGCAAGCCTCTGTTGTTTTTTTCCACTTGGTGATTTAACCCACATTTACTGCTGGCTCAACCAAATTGTGACATCTCTGCTGTTGTGTGGTAAATGGACTGAGCATAAATGAGTTTTGGCCATGTCATGTGAATTGGGCTTATAGGTGAGAGAATGCCTTTTATTTCCCCAAAGCACATCTAAAGCTAAAGTATCATGGCTGCCCTGTTTTAGTCCACTCTAGAGCCAAAGCACATCTAAAGCTTTAATTTTAAGTTATGAAATTGAATAATCATGTGTGGAATCTGTGGAGGAGCATGCATTCCATAGATGGTATTCTGCATATTATCACAGAAATGGTACACAGTGGTCCCTCCACATTTGCTGGGGTTAGGGATGAAGGACTTCTGTGGATGTGGAAAAACCACAAATAAAAAAGCACTATTCTTTTTACCTATGAGAATACCTCCTTATGAATCTCCAAGTCCTCCAGTGCAACTCTGTGGTCAACACCTGCCAGAATTTGACCATAGAATCATGCTGTAGGACCTACAAATGCTTAGAGAAGTGTTTTCTCTAGGAGCTTCTAGGTTCTCCAGCACAACTCTATGATCAACTTCTGGCAGAGTTGTGCTGGAGCACCCAGAGATTCCTAGAGAGAACATATTAATCAAAACCACAAATAATCAAATCTGCAAAAGGCAAAGCCACAAATGTGGAGGGACAGCTGTATTTCTCTTTGGGGAATGTTTGGAGAAAGGATTTTTAAAAAAAACAACACACCAAACCCTGCAATGTATCCAAACCTCCTTCTACCCTCCACCTTTCCTAGCATTATTATCCTTTCCAGCAATCCATGCCTTCCCATTATATTGCCAAAGTACATCAACCTCAGTTTAATCATATTGGCTTGTAAGGCGATCTCTAGCTTGATCTGTTCCAAGGCCCATCTGCTTGTCCCTTTGGCTGTCCACAGTATCCTCAGAATTCTTCTCCTGTACCACATCTCAAATGAATCCATTTTCATAGAATCATAGAATCACAGAGTTGGAAAAGACCACAAGGGCCATACACTCCAACCTCCTGCCATGCAGGCACTCTCACTCAAAGCATACCCGATAGATGGCCATCCAGTCTCTGTTTAAAAACCTCCAAAGAAGGAGGACGAGTGTTCCTCTGTTGAACAGCCCTTACTGTCAGGAAGTGTCTTCCCAACGTTGAGGTGGAATCTCTTTTCCTGTAGCTTGCATCCATTGCTCTGAGTCCTGTTCTCTGGAACAGCAGAAAAAAAGCTAGGTCCCTCCTCAATATGACACCCTTTCAAATACTTAAACAGGGCTGTCATATCACCTCTTAACCGTCTCTTCTCTAGGCTAAACATACCCAGTTCCCTAAGTCATTCCTCGTAGGCATGGTTTCCAGACTCTTCACCATTTTAGTCACGCTCCTTTGGACACGCTCCAGTTTCTCCACATCCTTTTTGAATTGTGGTGCCCAGAACTGGACACAGTATTCCAGGTGAGGCCTGACCAATGCAGAATAGAGTGGCACTATTACTTCTCTTGATCTAGACACTATACTTCTACTGATGCAGCCTAAAATTGCATTGGCCTTTTTAGCTGCTGCATCGCACTGTTGACTCATGTTCAACTTGTGGTCTACTAGGACTCCTAGATCCCTTTCACATGTAGTTGCATTAAGCCAGGTGTCCCCCATCCTATATCTATGCATTTCATTTTTCCACTCTAAGTGCAGTACCTTACATTTCTCTGTGTTGAAATTCATTTTATTAGCTTTGGCCCAGCTAATTCTAATCTATTAAGGTCATTTTGAATTTTCATCCTGTCCTCTGGGGTATTAGCTAATCCTCCTAATTTATTGTCATCTGCAAATTTGCTAAGTATGCCCTTTATTCTTTCATCCAAGTCATTGATAAAGATGTTGAATAGCACTAGGCCTAGAACAGAACCCTGTGGCACCCCACTGGTCATTTGTTTCCAGGATGAAAAGGAGCCATTGTTGACCACCCTTTGGGTTCGACTGATGAACCAATTACAAATCCATGTAACAGTTACCTTGTCTAGCCCACATTTTACTAGCCTGTTTGCCAGAAGCTCATGGGGAACCTTGTCAAAGGCCTTACTGAAATCAAGATATGCTATGTCTACCGCATTCCCTTTATTTAGAAAAATGGTAATTCTATCAAAAAAAGAGATCAGATTTGTCTGGCATGACTTGTTTCTCTGGAACCCATGTTGACTTTTTGTGATTATGGCATTCCCTTCTTAATGTTCACGGACTCTCTGTTTAATGATCATTGAGTTTATTGCACGGCACTTTCAGGAACTGAACAGAACGGCCCAGAATGGTGCAAGAATGCAAGTTACCACACAGGAGAATGTTGCTGATGCTGTCAGGAGTTCCCAAGCTGTTCCCCAGCCTTTCCTGGCAGCTGAATTTGAAGAATGGTTTTTCAAAATCGGCTGCCAGGAACAGCTTGGGAACTCCTGGTGGCATCAGCGTCATTCTCCTGTGCGATAACTTGCATTCTTGCACCATTCTGTGATGTTTCATTCTGTTCAGTTCACTTTCCTGAAAGTGTTGTGCGATAAACCTCCTGCTGTAGAATCTTTCCTCGTATTGATGTCAGAATAACTGGATGATAGTTGTTGGGATCCTCTTTTTTCCCTTTTTTGAAGATGGGGACAATGTTTGCCCTCCCCCAGTCTGCTGGGACTTCTCCTGTTCTCCAGAAGTTCTCAAAAATTTGGGCCAATGGCTCCAATATTACATTTGCCAATTCTTTTAATACTCTTGGATGCAATTCATCTGGTCACGGAGACTTATATTCATTTAGATTAACCAGGTATTCCTGTACTACCTCTTTACTTATTCTGTGCTACATTTCTCCTATTGTGTCCTCTGCTCCATTTTCCTTAGGGTGAGCACCTTTTTCTTTTTTCTGAGAAGACTGAGGCAAAGAACGTGTTGAGTAGTTCTGCCATTTTTCTGTCTTCTATTAGCATTTTGCCATCTTCTCTGCACAGTGACCCTACCGTTTCCTTCTTCTTCCTTTTGCTACAAACACACCCAGAAAAGCCCTTTTTGTTGTTTTTAACCTCTCTAGTAAGCCTGGGCTCATTCTGCGCTTTAGCTTTTCTGAGTCCAACCCTACGTGTGCTTACTATTTTTTGAATTCCTTCTGTCTGATTCCTTTACTGTCTAGTCTCATACCTGTACATGGTGATGGGGAATACGATCACTTGGACAATTCCAACTTTTGTGCTCAATTGTATGTCTTTACTCTTCAGGAGCTTTTCTAGTTCTTTCATAGCTGCCCTTTCCATCCCTAGAATTCAAAGATATAGCCATGTTAATTTGTAGGATCAGTACGTAGGGAGATCTTGTAGCACCTTTAAGACTAAGGGCCTGTACAGACTACCAGAAATAATCCAGTTTGAGGCCACTATAACTGCCCTGGCTCAGTGCTAGGGAATCATGGGAACTGTAGTTTATTGTGGCACCAGAGCTCTTTGACAGAGAAGGCTCAATGTCTCAGAAAAAACTACAGTTCCCAGGATTCCCTAGCACAGAGCCAGGACAGTTAAAGTGGCCTCAAGCTGCATTATTTCTGGCAGTCTGTATAGGCCCTAACTGAAATAAATAAATTGGCAGCATGTTGAATTCCTTATCTTATTTCTTGACTGCAGTCACCTTTCTGGTCTATATTTGATCCTAAGTATGGTAGTTTTATTTCCTCATTGTCTAGATTGAATTTACGTATCTTTTCTGTGGTCATAATTTTTTCTTTTCTTTATGTTCAGCATTAATCCTGCTTTTGCATTTTCATCTTTGACCTTCCTTAGTAACACTTCCAAAACTTTGATGTCTTCCGCATTATGTGCACTTTAGGTTGCTGATGTTCCTTCCTCCTATCTTCACTCCTCCAAAATACAAAAATGCATATGGGATAAAAAACATATGAGAAAATGCATTTTGTGAACATTTTTTTAAAAAAAACTACACTAAAAATAAAGATTGATGTGAAAATGGGATAGAAAAGACCCATGAGAGGTACATGTAGCCCTTAGACCTCATGAAACTGACTATGATATTACTGTGCAGTATGCACAAACAGAGAATGTGCGTACTCAAGAGTAACCAATGGAACATGGGTGAACTCAACATGTATACTCTCTGGAATACAGAACTGATTCATCTAGGCAAACATGACACATGATATTTCATCATTTGACAGTTTGCCATTTGACAATTGGCTTCTGAAGTGCCTGCATTCAAATGGACTGTGTTTTAGATGACCTTGAAAGAGCTTCCTTTCTTCAATACTTCATATGTGTTAGCTGTTCCATAAATACAAGCCATCAAATGATGTTTCAATCAACAATCAACATACCTGAAGGGAAACATCCTTTATATACTTGCACAATTTTCTCATGTAGGAGTGGACTTTATATTTTCCCTACAGGTTGCAAACTGGTTATTCCTAGCTGATTCTTCTGAAATGAATGTGGGAAGATACAGACACAAGACAGACACCCATGTAGACTGATCTTTCTACTGGAAGATGTGTTTTAATCATAGCCCTTTGAAGCCTTTGAATGTAGCCTTCAGTTCCCTCCTCCTCTTCCTCCTCCTCCGACATCATCTTCACCACCACCACCACCATCACCTACATAGTTACAATAACTATATCTATACATTTCTCAATGTAAGTGTTATTCTCCTGCATAAAATCCTGCCAGGTGGCTATTAGGGCCTGCTCATTCTGCTCCATATGTTTATTTGCTTATACCCCATATTACTCCCATCTTCTCCACTTCTTCTTTTGTTCCTGTGTAACAGGGAACAATCTTTCACCTTCAGGCTGTCAAGAAGTCTGCTTCTCAGAAGTACTAAAGAAAAGAATGCAGCGGAAGTCAGAATCGGACTATTAAAAATCAGTTCTGAACATAATAATAATAATAATTTTTATTTATAACCCGCCCCTCTGCACAGCAATCTTGCTTTGTCAGGATGATCACTTTTTTGTTGTTGCTTCATCTCTAAATGGGAAGATTATCAGGAAGCAATTGCTGTTAATTTAAAAGATGTGTCCTTAGAAAACCTTTGGTAAGATAATTCTCTGCATTAACATTCTTTGAATATATGCTAAATCTGACAGTACATTGACTGAAGAATAGGAAAATAAGCTTATCTGCAGATAAACTTAACTCCCAAATTCCCAATGTCAGGAATGCAATGTAACAGTAAAACTTTTGCTAGCTGTGCTGGAGAATCAGGCATGATAATAAACACCAACCAAATTGTGTTTATAAGAAACAGCCCACTGTCTTGTGACCTTCACGAAAATGCAGTGGGTCAAGAAAACTGCTTATTGTTTACTGTACTACAATTTATCCCACAGCACAGTAGTTTTTACTAGTGCTTTCCCAGACCTGTAATTGTACTGGTGTATCCACAGTCTTTCCTAGTCTACTAAATTCAGCAAACAGAGCAGAAACTAGCCACTGGGCCACAGCCAAATTATGAGCTTTACTTTAGTGCAATTAAATAAGAGAATGTGTGGTTGCAATGGAGGAGTGGGCTGTCTGGGCTGGCGGGAGGGGGCTCTGACAAAATGCTGTACAATTGAGATCAATTTTTAGCACTTTTGCCAAGCACCTCTAAGAGCATGTAAGTGGATGGGACCTGGAAGATTTTCTGATCTTATCAGAAAATATCTAGATATCTATATCCATCCCCTGAGAAGGCCCTAAAATCAGGCCAAAGGAAACTGAAAAATGAAGAAAGATGGCATTCTGATCATTCACATCTATGTTTGCATATCTGCCTATAGTGTGTTCACTACTTTATAACACAGAATACCAACTTAAATACTCATATTCAAAGTACTTGTAAGCAGACAAAATCATTTTGCTTTTAGAATAAGGCTTTAAGACCATCAAGGGGTTGCCAGATTTTTTTTTTAAGGAGCTTACCTATGCCTTTAGGACCCATGCTTTCAGGAGATTACTGCATTTCATAAGACTTATAATCAAATATGTGGGGTGCTCACTAAATGGTGGGAATGTATATCAAAGAGCCAAAGAAATGCGACTGTAGCTTGCAGGGGTGGTTGGAGGATGTAACGGCCATACTCGTCCAATACACATTTGGTTGGAAGGAAGTCCTTCTCAGTACAATGGGGCTTATTTATAAGTAGCATCCACAGTTCTCAGTTTGAGCAGGGGTGTGTGAAGTCAGGCACCCTACTCCTTTCTCTGACCATCAGCTAAGTAGACATGCATAGGAATCTTTTCTTCCCTTTCCTTGTAAGCTGGCTTTTTTGTGGTTTCCCTCCTTTCGGCTCCACTTCCTCATACCTTTTTTTTTTTTTTTTTGAGGCCTTTGCTCCCTGCCTTACCGCCATACTTTCCTCAATTTCCCTGTCAGATGGAGATGCATATTGGTACCATATAGTGAGGAGAGGGAATGTGGTGCAGTGGTTTGAGTACTGGACTACGATTCTGGAGACCAGAGGTTGGATCCTTGCTCAGCTATGGAAACCCACTGGCTGAACTTGGGCAAGTTACTCTTTCATCCTCCAAAGAAGGCAAAGGAAAAAACCCTCTGAACCAATTCTGCCAAGAAAACACTGTGATAGATTCTCCATAGGGAGACCATAAGTAGGAAACTTGAAGGCACACAACAACAACAACCATGCAGTGAGTGCCATTTGACATAAGTGTAGCAAACTTATACGAGCTGCAGAATTTTAACAGATCCCAGAATAAACAGCCATATAAACAAACCTTGGAACATATATCTCTTATTTCCCAAATCCAGACCTGTCATTCATTTGTTTCCACATAAAGCTTCAATGGTCATGCCACTGGTTTCTGACTGCCCACTTTCATTTTTTTCAATCACATTTCAAAGCAGTCTTTGCTTATTCACTGTAAGGTATGGATACAGCTAAGCATCAAAACAGATTTGAGAAGATGATGGGAATTACTGTAGTGGATCTGGTGTCACTGATGACTTCCTAAAACAGGAAGTTCTGGGGGGAAATAGAATATGGAGGACATCTTACAGGTAAAAGATTGCAGGTTCACAATCTGTTTTCCTTCCCTTTCATTTTCTTCTCAGTATTTTTGCAATGAAGATCTGCAGAATGGCTCCCAAGGAGAGCACAGACATGTGGGGGAAATACAGTAAAAGATTCTGTATCTCATGGCAGCTTTATTGGAACAGTTGTGCAATAATAGATAAGTGAGACAAAGTTTTGAATTATGTGACTTGAAAACAAAAGCTACATGCACAAAAGCTACTTTCACAGGGACGGGTTAATTTGTTCAAGAAAATGCACAGTGGAAGGTAGATTTAACCCTTTAGTCTGTCAATGCTTTCTCAATTGATATTGTCCTCCCACCATAGTCTTCCCTTCCCAAACTTCTCCTCTCTTCCTGACCCACTGCAATAAAGGAATGGTGCCTACATTGTACCAAACATTTCTCCCCAGTATATAGCATCTTGAGCTATGATTTGGAATAAGGAAATTGCAGAGTGTGTGTTAATCCCCCTTCCCCCAGTACCACTTCCCTAATCAAATTAGCAGCCTTTTGCAGCTGCGTTGGAGTAAAGAAAAGATATGATCACATGTAGTTTGGACCCACACTTGCACTTGGCACACATTAAAAGAGACTTGATTTGCTGTAGCTCTAGTAAAAATGCACTACAAGAGCTGCAGTCAGGAGGTATTCAAAAGGAAGTTGGCCTTTTGAGATTAAGCTCTTTGAATCTACAAGAGACTTTAAGCTTGTACTTCTTCAGTTTAATTAATTATTTTCAATGTCCACAGAGAGGAAGCAATTAATTTAGGAACAAGTGACTTAGGAAAACCGCATCAAATAAAATCAGCAAGACTGGAAAAAATTAAATAGAAGGGGCATAAAATAAAAGCACATTTGGCAAACTCTAGGACTTTGGTTACAATGGGATTTATGAGTTGGTATAAACATAATGAATATGAACATGGATCATAAACAGCAGAACTTAGGAAAGGTGGTTTGTTTGTTTTTTGGACTACAGTTCCTAGAATAAGAGGTTGTCTAAATTCTTCTGCCTGACACTGGAGCAAAGCACAACTTCTTGTGGGGCCAACCTTCCCCAAACTATGGGAGCACCCAACACCATGAAGATGAAGGCAATAATCACCAGCCACCATCACCAGAGGAGATGGTGGACAGCAGTGGCACCTCGCCACCAAGCCCACCATGAAAGAGGAAGAGAAGAACATGAAAGCAGTGACTCTAGTGAACCTCACGCATCCTGTTGAAAAAGGTGGTGGTGTAGGAGCTAGTTGTTTTCTTTAATGTATTGCTCCCAAGTTTTCTCTGAGCAAAGGTACTTTTCCCAGTCACCCCTCCCACAGAGCTTTGGCTCCAGGCATTTAAAACAACAACAACAACCAGTCTCTATAGTATCACTACTTTCTTTTTTCCATGGCAGGTGGGAAATGCTAGAGTTCTTTCCATTGAAGAAGGAGGAGACAATAGAAAGAACTCTAACATTTCCTACCTGTCATGGAAAAATAAAGTAGTGTGGAGTAGTGTGAAGGTGACACCATCACCTGCTTTCTCCTCCAGTGCAGTGGGCAGTCTGACTGGTTGTTTGGATGCACTGTCATGTATGCAGCAGTGTGTCATGTACACAATAAGCCAGTATTGTGCCTGGGCTTGGGAAGGGTGGCTTTGAGGTGGCCCCACCAGTACTAAAAGTGGCCAAAGCAGCTCCTCTTCAAAACAGACAAACAAAACTCTCATCCTTGAGTGGGAGTTGCAGGGAAAGGCAGTGGCACATTTGCTGCACATGTGCTCTGCTACTTGAAGTGCCCACCTTGCCAAGCCTCATCATAGAGCCTCCAGGACCTCCCTGGAGCCCCATGGTGTTCTCCAATGATGAGATGCATCTGGATTTTAAGGGAATGCAGACAGAGTGTAGTCCCATGCTGGTGGAAATTTACACCCTGTCTCCTGATGCAAGATTGCAGCATTCATTTTCCAAACTGCAGCAAACTGCTGAGGTAGAGCTCCTGCATAATGTTGACATAAGCTATTTTTATTGTACATTTAAATGATGTTGTCAACAAATAAATATATGGCACCAAATAAGTGAGTCAAGGCTAGCTTCTAGATTATGGGCATCAGCTCTCTTGTTTATGTTTCTCTTTCTTTTCAGTTACAGGTCTTTGAAAAGGGACTTGTGCTACTTAAAAGCCATGTATGATAGCAAGGAAGCACAAATTGTGTGTATGTAGGCTTAGGTGCTGGATATGTTTGCTTCTCTAGAAACATCATTACTTTGTGCACCTAGATTGCAGTATAATGGGAGGGTCCAAGAACAGCAGAAGAAAGCTTCAAGTTCATCCTTGCTAGATTGGAGAGATATACCACAATTCACTGCAAGACCAAAGTCCTATTAGGTTCAGTCCATGGTATATAAGAAGCCATACTGGCTGTGGAATTCTAGGAGTTGCCATTTAAAAAAGGAACTTTTCTAGGCTCTGGGTTCACCTGGCAGTGGCAACATCTTCAGATGCTTTAGAGGAGAAATAAATAACCCGTACTCTCTATAGGACAGCCACCATAGTGTGGTAGTTTAAGCATTGGACTATGACCATGGAAATCCATTGCAGGACCCTGGACAAGTCACACTTTCTCAGCCTCAGAAGAAAGCAAAGGTAAATCCACTCTGAACAAATCTTGCTAAGAAACCTCATAAAAGGTTCGCCTTTTATGATAGGTTGGAAACAATTTGAAGACACACAACAGCAAATTCTGTTACTTACAGGACCAAGATCATGTTGAAAAATAGTGCATAGTTTTCATAGTTGCTGAGGAAATGGAATGACAACAACAGTTAAAAAGATTAGCAAACAAAATTCAACAAAAGGAGGTCACAATTCATCTTGTTTTCAAACCTCAATAACTAGGAACAATTTGAAGGCACACAGCAACAAGACATATTTTACACACACACACACACACACACCATTATAACCATGGCATGAGAATAAAACTATATAAAAATCAACCCTGATTATACATGAATAAATATTATAATAGAATTAAATATCAATATTGTTGATATTACAATTTTATTATATTTAACATTTCAGAGCTCAAGAAATAATATGCATTCTTCCTCAAACAAAAATTCTATGTTTATTTCCTTCATAAACCCCATGAATGGGTGCTAAAACAGTTTTTGCAAGATTTTCAGACTGCATTATATTTAAATATATAGAAGATTTTTGAGAGACTAACAATAGAAAGCCTATACAGCAAAGTAAGTCACATGTTAATTCAGTGGTGATTTACTGCCAGGAAAGTGTATATAAAAGTGTCAGTCCACACAGTTGTTTTTTTTTAAATGTCACATTCATAGGATCACTAGAGCTTTGAAAGATAAAATAATAGTTAAATAGTTAAAATAACTAACTATGGTTATTGAGAAACTAAAATGCTACAGGCATCTGACCAGACACATCCTATAACAATAAAAGTAAAACCAGTCATACTGCTAAAAGGTAAATTATCCCTCTCTATGTTATAGCCAAGATATAACTACTGTGTTTTTAATAACATTGTCATCATTGTCTCCCCATTCTTCCAAATTTGGGACTCAAAGCAGCTTACAATTAAAAAAAAAAACAATATACCCCAAACATACAAAAGTGAACACTAAAATGCAATTAAACTAGTGGCAGTATCAAAACTATTTAAAACTACATTTAAAAGGAAAAAAATTGCAATTAAAAAGATAAAAAAGTTATTGAAATGGTTCATTTTAAAACAATTTAGCCTGTTTTAAAAGCCTGTCAGAATAAAAAGGGGGTTGCTTGCCAAGGGAAGGGTAGCAGAGAGGGGGACATTTTGGCCACCCTCAAAAGGGAGTTCCAGAATCTAGAGGCAGCCACTGAGAAGGACCTCTCTTGGGTGTCTATCAACCATGCTTGTGAGGGTGGCAGGGCTGAGTGATGATCAGAGGGGTGATACGATAGGGAGATATGATCTGCCATATAACCTGAACCTGAGCCATATAGAGCTTTATAGATCATAACCAGCACTTTGAATTATACCATTTTCCAAACTTTCAAAAGTATTCCTCTAATTCCTACTGAGGTTGGATTCTACATCCTGCAGCTGATCTTCATTCATAGAACTACTAGTATTGACCTGGGACTATGTACACTGCTTTGAACAGATGGCCGGGGTTGTTATTGGCTTTGACCATGTCAGTCACCTCTTTCTCTCCAAAAGGGTGGTTGGCATTGTCAAGACAGTTCACACTAATCATCTAACTGCTGCATATATATGATTCCAAATGATGCTGGATGCAGAGATGTTTACTGCTTATGTGGACTTGCCTCTGAATCAGGGTCATTGGTGGCCATGTTAATTTCAAATAACTATGGGCCTTTGCAGACTGGCAGAAATAGTGCAAATTGAGTTCACTTTAACTGTCCTGGCTCAGTGCTAGGGAATCATGGGAATTGTATTTTTTTCTGAGACATTGAGCCTTTTCTGTCAGAAAGCTCTGGTGCCACAATAAACTACAGTTCCCATGATTCCCTAGCACTGACTCAGGGCAGTTAAAGTGGACTTAATTTACACTATTTCTGGCAGTCTGCAAAGGCCCTATGTCATATATCTATATTTTACTGTTATTAATTTTGGCAAGATTTAGGAATTCCTTGATAATGAGGCTGTTTGAATAACTTGAAGCTAAGTAGTTATTTATGAAATCAAAGTCTTCCTGTGATTAGCTTGTTGAGTGTATTTTTCTTAATCATATCGAGTAATGATAGCTGTTCCCTTTAGTCTCATTGACCTGATTGATTTGTTTTTCTTAAAAAAGAGCTCATTTGATTCTTTGATCACACATTTGATCTACGTACTGCATGTACTTAAGAGTTAATGTTCAGGACTGATCATAGGTTTTTAAAAAAATCTAAGACAAAATATGTGCAAATGTTATTCTGTTAGGCTGCTATAACAATTTGAAAAGCAATGATGTGAACATTCAAATGAGAAAAGAAACTGCGTTTGAGCAAGAGATTTAATAAAGAAATACCAATGAAATGAAACATAGCAAAATGTGAATGAAAAATATGACCGTAAAGAAATGGGTTAAAATGGAAGCGTTCAATTGTTGCAGTAAACCCCAGTACATAAAAGGAAATAAAGATCACAAATCCCCTCCTAAGCACTTTATCCACTTAACTTATTTACTGCATTTTGCTGAGAAAAGAAGAAATTTGTGAAGGATCAGTTTGACTCCAAATACCAAATAACTTTCCCCCATCAAGCTTGTGCACTATGAAAGAGGCTTTCAAAAAGAAGCTTATTTTTCCCCATAAAAAGTTGTAGAAGATTTTGGCATGTAGTGTAAAAAAAGCCACCAGCAGTCGCTTTCAGTATAGATCTTAGACTAATGCAACCTGAAAGTAAATTCTAATAACCAAAAAAGATCAATAATAGTAAACTGACTATGGGGGGTTGCAGACTGCCAGAAATAGTGTGAATTCAGTCCACTTTTAGGGTTAGGGTTAGTGCTAGGGAATCATGGGAACTGTTATTTTTCTGAGACATTGAGCCTTCTCTGTCAGACAACTCTGATGCCACAATAAAATACAGTTCCCATGGTTCCCTAACTCTAACCCTAACCCTAAAAGTGGACTGAATTCACACTATTTCTGGCAGTCTGCAACCCCCCTAAGGCAGAAAGAAAGAAAGGATCTAAAACAGACTTGTTGGAAGGTTGTTGTTCAGGAAAATGAAGATTTGATTCAGAGCAGAGGATCAGCAAAGATCAGAGGACTTGCTAAAAAGGATAGATTACAAAGGGGACAAGAATTTACATGCAAATGCTGAGGTTTTGGAGAAACAGACTATGGGCCTTTGCAGACTGCCAGAAATAGTGCAAATTGAGTCCACTTTAAATTGAGGCACTGCCCTGGCTCAGTGCTAGGGAATTATGGGAACTGTAATTTATTGTGGCACCAGAGCTCTTTGACAGAGAAGGCTCAATGTCTTAGAAAAAAAAAAATACAATTCCCATGATTCCCTAGCACTGAGCCAGGGCAGAGCGTCAATTTAAAGTGGACTCAATTTGCACTATTTTTGGCAGTCTGCAAAGGCCCTATGTCTGCAATTATAAAATCTTATTTTTCTTTTTAAAATATATTACCCTGATTCTGTTACTATAGTTATTAAGATCATTACTATTGTTAGTAATATTACATTTGAATGTGCACAATACACAGTCACTGTCACAATCATACATTTAGCAATGACACCAATATTCAGTCAGCTTGAAAGAAAATGATTCTTTATAGAATGAGGAATATTTAAAAATATTTAAATCTTTGAAACAAGCTCTTTCAAAAATGTGTGATTAGTGACACTATATATTACACAGTTATAACCAGATATCTGGAAGTTTGAGCTAGTTTCATGTCCTCAAAGATTTTGAATTCAACAAGAAATTCTGAATTCAAAATTCTGAATTCAACAAGAACTTGCTACAAGACACAGCAATGAATAATAATTTTAAACAGCAAAAGAAGTGAAAATAAAGCAATGTACAAAGTAGCATCCAACTACACAGCTACAGAAAAAGGCAGAAAAAGGAGAACCTGCAGCTTTTTGGATGCTGTTGGACTCAAACTGCACTGAGCCCCGGCTATCATGAACAGTGGATGATGGATGATGGAGCCCGAATACCTCTAAAAGGCCATAGGTTGCCCTCCTTTGGCCTAGACCAGGGTGGACTAAATGGAGCCCCCTGGGCCATTGTTATGGCCCAGGAAGGGACCACAACATGGTGAAAATGATCTCTATACCTGCTATGCACTAGGGGGCATTTTAAAAAGTTTTATTTTTTGCAGGAGCAGGTGCAGTGGAGAAGCGCAGCTCTCCAAGGTCTCCTGGAGGGCTAATGCAGCACCAATCCCCCACAGTTCTCCAACCCTTCCTAGGCCATCTCATGACCCTATCAGATGCTGCCATACAACTCAGCAGGTTCATGCTTGGCTTATAGACTAATGAGAAACATTAGGAAACAACAATAAACATTACAAGAGTGGTAAATGTATGGCCCACTAGCTGAATGTGGCCCAACACCTTTTGTTTTTGCCTTTTGAAATTGTCCCAGAGTTCTCAAAGTTGTTACAGATGTTGTCCCCCAGGAACAAATCAAGTTGCCATGGAAAATCAACATTAACCCTAAAACTGGCAGCAAGCTACTGAATGTGAGGATAATGTAATAGCCAATCACAGTGACAGTCACCCAGAGAGGTAATGGTAGCCATACTGTAACTGATAGCCTGTTTCATCCTATCAAATCATGTTGTTCCAGAAAGTCAGAACTGAAACAAAAGGTTCAAATTATAAGAAAGGAAATTTTGACTTCCTGATGGTGCAAGCTATGTTTGCTTGGACTGTTGTCATGCTTGTGTGTCATTTTGGCAGCAGTCATTACCAGTCATTCCGTGGCAACAATAGCAAGTACAATAGCAATAGCAAGTACATTTATATACCACTTATCAGTGCACTTAAGCACTCCCTAAACAGTTTACAGTGTGTAAGCTAATTGCCTCCAATAAGCTGAGTACTCATTTTAGTGACCTCTGAAGGATGTAGGGCTGAGTCAACCCTAAGCCCCTAGCTGATAATGAATTCACAACCTTGTGGTTTGTGAGTGAGTGGCTGCAGTACAGGCATTTAACCACTGCAACACTTGGGCAACACTGCATGGGTTATTATACTGTTAGAAAAAGTAACCAAGAAGAGGCAAGAGAACATTGAGCTGTTTGGGATCACCCAGCAACACTTCCTTGTTCTAGCACAGGAATTGTGAACCTCCCAAATGTTCTTGGACTGCAACGTCTGCCATTCCTCACCATTGGCTGAGCTGCTAGGAACTGAAGTCTTAACTAAATCAAGAGGTCTGCATGATTCCCACCCGTGTTGTAGCACCAAACCCAAGGCACAGTCACAGAGTTGGAAAATCATTTGCCTGCTGGAGGATTGTAAGCCTTATAGTCGAGAAGGTAACCATTCAAAGCTCTGGACAGCAGTCCTGGACTCATATAGTAGAGAAGTCATTGAGTCTTTCTATTCTGTTCTGTCATAAGGATGTCAAAAGGGAAGGAGTGGGTGTCATCCTATGCTACCAGTGAAAGGTTTTCATTATAAAAACTGCTAACATTGTGAAAACAGCATAACATGGGCTTTCATAGGCAAGAGTTTGGTTTTTTTATAGCAGACGTGAGAAATGGATAACTGTCAATACATAAATGTTGTGTAAGTCTTGTATAATCATGCATGCATACAGGGAGGCATATACAGGAAGTACCTTTCAGCCTTGTGTTTAACAACACTGGGATGAAAATCTGTTTTACAAAGTACAGGAGAAATATGGGCATATTGAGCTACAACCAGAAACCTGAAATCAATATCTGTTTTCACAGATGGAGTCTTGCAGACTACCATTCAGTTCACTCTGCATAGTAGTATCACATGTAGGATCATTAATTTTTTGCAGTAGTGGTCAGTTCAATTACAGAACAAAGCAGAATTGTTCTCAGACTTTTGCCATCCAGCTGTTATCGACATCACCTCCCAGAAACCCTAGCCATCTTGGCCAGTAGTCAGGAAATTAGAGAGTTGAAGTCCAAAATGCTGGAGGACCAAAGACTGAGAACCACTAGATAAAACTGTTGGTGCTTCACATGTACACCAGATATACACTGTAGATGTTTCTGTCTGAAAGTAACTGTACTTACAAGGGGTTAATATCCTGTTTCAGGAAAGGAAAGGCTTTCCAGAAAGCTGTTGGGCAGCATAGCTTTATATTTGAAGCTGTTGGGCATTTTCTTAGCCCTTTAAACATGCCATGATGAAATATGTTTGCTACTGTGAAGGTACAACAAGATTCAGGTGCACAAGTGAATTTATAGAAAGGGATACTGTGCTGAAGGAACAATAACATCTGACTGAAAACAAATTGAACAGGAATTGCTCAGACACTTCACTTATTTGAAGTGAAGGGGAAAAGTCATAATTTAGTACAAATAGGAAACAATCAGAAATCTCCAGAAGATTTCACAGTAGGATTTATTCATGTGAAATGTTTAGTCAACAATAAGCTTGATGAATGCTTGCTTTATTTTTTACTTAAATTGATTTTATATTGAATGATTTTATGTAATTTTTATCCCTGCTGCATGATGCTCAGCAACTAACAATAATACATTTGAAAAATGAAACATAAATACAATTTAAAGATAACAACAGACCAAAACCCCAATGAAAATATATCATTAAAAAAGATGGGGGAAACAGACGTGTTGTTGTTATTGTTTATTTGTATAGAGCCATAAATTTACATGTGTTGGAAGAATTATGCATTGCATCTCTCTCTCTCATTCTATCATGTGACTTTGGTCACTGACTCTTGGAGGCAGTTTAACAGCTCTCTCCCAAGATTCTAAACTGCATTCAGCAGTCAGCAAGTCCAATCTTCCTGCTATCTAAAATATGGTGAGATTTATTTCTCCTTATCCAAACCATCTCCAGTTAGATTAGGTTTTAGTTATCTTATGTAAATATTTATTAAAGCCATTATTGTTTGTTTTTAAACTACAAACTGTATGTTTGTTGTTTTTGGTGTAAGTCTTTATTTTTTAGGAAAGCAATTTAGAATAAAATAGCTGGACTCACACTTTTGTTGTACTGCTAATGAAAGCTGGACTCTAACAAGTTTAACTTTCATACTTTTTTGTTTCCTTTAAAAGGGTTAACACCCTGGGAAACTAAAATTGCATCCCACATTATGGCCCTTTACAGATATTATTATTATCCTTAGTCTGATCTCATGAAGTGAGGTGATGTGTACAAAAGCTTGTGCAAATAAAAATTGTCAGTCTTTAAGGCAGGGGTAGGCAACCTGTCCCCTTTAAGGGCCGAGGGACTTCAGATCCCAGAATCTCAGGAGCTATTGGCCAACATGGGACTATTGGGCAACATGGCTGAGGCTTCTGGGAGCTGAAGTCCCTCGACCCTTAAAGGGGACAGGTTGCCTACCCCTGCTTTAAGGTGTCACAGACTGCATCTACACTGCAGAATTAATGCAGTTTGGATCACTTTAACTGTTGTGATTCAATGCTATGGAATTCTGAGATTTGTAGTGTGAAATATTTAATCTTCTCTGATAGAGTGCTCTGGTACCATGAAAAACTACAAATCCCAGGATTCCATAAACTGAAGCCAAGACTGTTAGTTGTATCAAACTGCATTAATTCTGCATTCCTCCCCTCCAGCTACTTCAACAGCTATCTAACTTAAATGCAAAGATCTGTCTGAATAAAAATATATTTGACTACTAGTAGGAGGACAACAGGGAAACAGAGTTTTGGCAGAGTTTTATGCAACATTTCATCTTTCCTACCTGTCTGAAGATGAGTATGATTTCAGTATATCAGTCTTCCTCTTTCAAAGAAGCAGATGCTTCCATAAGGAAATAATATGATCTTCAAAGCTATACCTATTTATTGAAATAGTTCCTTTTGTCACAGTCCATCAGTAAAGCCAGCAGCTGTGTGTCAAAAACAAGAATTGGAAGGAAAGGTATGTCAAATCTGTTTTTACTTTGACAGTATAAACATTCCATACTTTGTTTAAGCAATTCGTGGCAAACAATACTGTGTTATCAAACAATTTTTTTTATCAACCATATCTTTCCATTGCTGGGAAATCTCTTGCAACACCATTAAAACTCCAGTTCCTGCCTTTATTTATTCACTGCTATCAGGTGGCTTTACCCAGCTGCTAGAAATGGAAATAATATTTGAAAAATTGTGTTTCATGAGCATTGGGAAACCCTGGTAAGAAGAATCATAGGGACTTGTTCTATGCCAAATTCTTACATCATTCTTTTGTTCAAGAAACCCTATTTTCTGTGAAGGAAGCAGCATTTTTTCTGTACAGAAAATGTTTTATGTGCAAAACAACCATGTAACAATTTTGTACAGAATACTGTATATACTCAACTATAAGTAAACCTCATGTATAAGTCAAGGGCAAGTTTTGGGGCCAAAATTATGGATTTTGCATTGACCCATGGATAAGTCAAGGGTAAAACCTAGGGGCATATAACAAAAGATCTAAAGGATGAAGCAAAGCAAAACAAGGTAAAAGAGCTTACAAAATTCCAGCCGACATAACACTTTGTGCTTACACTTAAGTCTGGATGGATGGGTGGGGGGGTTTGTTGCTTCCAGGACAGATTATACTCTTGCTTTTCACCAGGGGATGGTTCCTTCTTTTAAACAAGAATAAAGATACAGTACTTACGTTGACCCGTGGATGTTGACTCAAGTTTTTGGGGTCATTTTTTTGACCTAAATTTTTAGATTTATACATGAGTATCTATAGTAAGCCCCAAATTGTAAATAGTTTTAAAAACTACACAGGAAGCAGGAAGAAAATTTCTAAAATTACTCATTGCTTCCTGTGCGAACAAAAAATTACATTCCTACCACATAAATGAAACCATCACCTGGAAGCAGGTGATGGTTTCACATGCTTGTCTGTTGTTTCCTATAGTGCTCCAATCTCTGGCGTGTTTTCATATACAAGTAATACAAATAATGTATTTTTGCTTGTATTGCATCACTTACAATACTGTCAACTAGCACAGAAACTATAACAGAGCTCTTTGTAAAATCAATATCAAGACAATTTTCCGAAGCATTCTTACTGGGAAGTAAGTCAATCAGTCTAGATGAATCCTAAATTGCTACAGGTTAATTACCATATATACTCAACTATAAATCGACCCCATGAATAAGTTGAGAGCAGATTTTTGGGGCCAAAAATTATGGATTTTTATTCTAGTTATTTATGTAAGAATAATACCTTTGAATGGATTATGAAAATCTTCGTATATGGTGAATGGAATGAATAGTTAATTTACCAAAGGTTATCTTCTGACTTACTGTATTTTGGGTCTGAAAAAGTTTTGGTTGGATGGGTGTGGGATTTGCAGACACACCTAGAATGTGTACCTGCAACCCACAGTTGGTGAAATCAGTAGTTTTAACTAAGTATGAGAAAAAAGGAGAGGAAATAACAGAAAAAGACAAGATGTACTTTCCATCATAAAACTAGCTTGCATTTCATCTTTGACTTATTGGTATGACTGCTTTTGATGCTGTTTTAGCAGAAGGCCAGCATAATGTAGTGGTTTGAGTTTTGGACTACAACTCTGGAGACCACAGTTTGATTCCCTGCTCAACCATAGAAACCCACTGGATGACCTTGGATGAGTCACACACTCAGCCCTAGAAAACCCTGTGATAGGGTCCCATTAGGATTGCTATAAGTTGGAAGCAACTTGAAAGCATACAATAATAATAATAATAATAATAATAATAATAATAATAATATATTTTTTATATCTCGCCTTTTGCCTAAGCAATCAAAGTGGCTTACATACATTAAAAACATACATTACAACAATAACAGTAATACAATACCCCCCCCCCGATAGAGGGAGGGCCTGCTTCTTTTCTGGCTAGGCTTGATGGAGCCAGCCTGTCTTCTCTCCCTCCAGATGATGGTGGATGGAGGGAGGGCCTTCTTCTTTTCAGGCTAGGCCCAATGGAGCTGGCCTGCCTTCTCTCCCTCCCGATGATGGTGGATGGAGGGAGGGCCTTCTTCTTTTCGGGCTAGGCCTGAAATAAGAACTAGATGATTCCTCTCCTAGTGTATGAATGGCTGTATAGTAGTTTATTTACCAAAATCCAGATTCAAATTGCAAAACAGAATGGTTCCCCCCCCCCACGAAAGATGGATAAAACTTGTCGTATGTTTAAATAAATAATAAGCTTAATTACAACACCACCTTCAGTTTTCCAATCATCATCATCATCATCATTTTCATCATCCTACCAGACAATCTTCTGCAAAGTCTATGAAAGGCAAAGTTAATTTCGCAGTCCATGTACCTCAGATTGATTTGGGTAATTAAATCTATGGCTAGCAATAACACTCTGTATGTGATCACAAAGTGGAAATCCCTAGTTTGCCACCACTGACTGGAAATTCACACTTCCAGAGCAACAGAGATGAACAGACCTACACACACACACACTTTACAATAAATAGGAACTGTGGAAACATTGGGAGCCTGCAGCAATATACATGGGGGAAAAACAAGTCTGTGCTCTTTTAGAATTGTAGATTGACTTGAATCCATATTAATGCAAAATTATATTATAATGCTATAAAATTATAATGTTATATTAATTGGTAAATAATTAGCAGTCCATTGAGTAAGAAGCAAGTTTTCAAATATACACAGTGAATGTCCTCATCTGTCAAGTCCTTCCTGTTAAACATATGCAATATCTCTATTGCATATAGATCTTTTTTGTGCACATTAGAGGTTAAGCAGAACCTCAGGATCTCAGGAAATCTGGTGTTTTTTTCTGTCTAAGGAAAGTAATCAGCAATTCAAACCTTTAATGTGCACAAAAAAATGCAAAAAACTAAAGGCACAAACTTTTATAGCCTGCACCTGGCTTAAAATATGTACTAGATCCTTCAGTGGTATTTTTTAATGTGTTGGACAGACAAAATGAATAAAGCACATCTCCCTAATAAAGGCTGCAAAATACTAATTCTCTTTGAATATAGCTAATACTCTGTTGTGTGTTTAAATCCATCCCTTGCTATTTTACTAGCTCTTTAGTGGATGAACAAATTCAGATCATTGTAAACAAACAAATGAACCAATAGTCTTAGAATTCAAAGACATAACCATGTACATCTGGAAAATCAGTATGCAAAGAGATCTTGTAGCATCTTTGAGCTGGTAGCATGAGCTTTTGTAGACTTGAGCCTACTTCCTCATATTCCTGAGATGGAGTGGAGAGTCCAGACACAGACTATATAAACCAGTTGTGTTTGAGAATGTCAATTGAAATGCAAAACTTTGTGGGTATAGAGATCAGGTGGCAAGTTCAGTTTTAACTATGGTTGAGGGACAAAGGCAGGAGGAAGGATATTGTCTAAAGCCAAGGAAAGTAGGTAACCATATGAATGAGTATTGGAATGTAGTGTGGGAACTAGAGAGGAGATGTGATGAACTGGTCCAGGGTGTCCTCATGAGGATGAGGATGGGTGGGTTAGATAATGTTAAAATATGTGTAGTGTGCCAGAAAACCATTATCTTTGTTCAACCCAGGGGTAGGCAACCTTTCCCCTTTAAGGGCCGAGGGACTTCAGCTCCCAGAATCCCAGGAGCTATTGGCCAACACGGGACTATTGGCCAACATGGCTGAGGCTTCTGGGAGCTGAAGTCCCTCGGCCTTAAAGGGGAAAGGTTGCCTATCCCTGCCCTAAATGGTTCAGGTACAGACTATCTAAAGTCACTCTATAAGGCAATAGCGGCATGTTTGGTGACAATATGCCTGTGATGTCTTCACAGAAGAGAGCCTTCTCAGTGGCTGCTACCAGACTGTGAAGCTCCCTTCCACAGAGGTCCAGGTAGCCACCCTCATTGCTCTGCTTCTACTAGTAGGCAAAAAGCCCCACCAAAAAAACCTCTACCCTTTTTATGTAGGCAGGCCTTTGATTTTTAATCACATGGCAGAATGTTATTCAAAATGGTATGTTGTGTTTTTAACTTATATTTTGTTAATTATGTTTTGTGTTTTAAAGTCTTTTAATCCATGTGCTTCTTTAAAGAATTATTGTTTGATTGATTTTACATTTGTAAAATAAGGTTTTAAGGAAACGTCTATTTTTAATTATTGTAAGCTGCTTTGGATTCCATGCTAGAAGGAAGAAAGAAAGAAAGAACAGGGTGTTAAAGTGCATGAAGAGTATATTATTTCCTGTGAGGATGGATTACTATTATCTTTGTGGACTAATGCTATGCCAGGTGTAACTGTGGAGACTTTTCATAACTCACTGCTTTTCTGCTAGACAATTAGGAAAGTTCTGGGAGTTCAGTGGTCTGCTCCCAGGACCGACTGTGGACTATAGAACTCCTGAAAATGCAACTACAGGAAAAACTGAAATGGGAAGTGGTCAGAGGTCCACTTTAAGTTTTGAGTTTCTAGGGGAAGGGGAATTCATGGCAAAATCATGGAGCAGAAATATAAGATTCTGTAGAAAAGTTCTTTTTCTTTTTGGCAGGGGATTGAGGAGTTCAGGGGCTAAAAAAAAAAAAAATCTTTAGAAGCTGCATGTAGCTCATATGCCACACTTGGACCACCCCTGCTTTCCTACGTAATGTACCACCAGAGCTGAAACACAAAATTTCATTGTAGGCATTTTAGACCAAAGTGGGGGGATGCAGATGTGTGGCCCTGCGTCACCCTGGGAAACAGAGGATCAGGGCTGAGGCTGCCTGACGTTTCAGCCCCAATCCTCCTTTTTGCCACCCTGGAAAAGAGTGGCAGAATGGTGCTCCTTTCAGAGCTGGCAAAAGTGAACCCTAAGAGCCGCCGTTTGGCTCTTTGGTGCCCCTTTCAGCACAGCACATCAAAAGGCTGTGCCGGAAGGATGTCCTGATGCTGCGCACCATGCGTAATGGCACCTGGCATCAGGATGTCTTCGAGAAGGGGTTGAGGCAACCGAAATGCGGCTGCCCCTCCCCTTCCCTGCCTCCAGGATGGCCCAAAGGGCCTGTCTGTAGAGGCCCAATATTGCCCAATATATACACTTGTTCCTCCACATTTGTGGCTTTGACTTTTGCAGATCTGATTATTCATGGATTATATTAATATGTTCTCTCTAGGCCAGTGGTAGGCAACCTTTCCCCTTTAAGGGCCGAGGGACTTCAGCTCCCAGAATCCCAGGAGCTATTGGCCAACATGGGACTATTGGCCAACATGGCTGAGGCTTTGGGAGCTGAAGTCCCTCTGCCCTTAAAGGGGAAAGGTTGCCTACCCCTGCTCTAGGCCTTCCAACACAACTCAATGGTCAACTTTAACCAAAAGTCTTAGGGGGGAAGCAGACAGCGCAAAGCGCCATCTTCAGGGCAAGGAAGGGGAGGAGCAGCCACACGCTGGGCACCCCAACCCCTTCCCGAAGAAGTCGTCGGAGCGCCGGACCCTCCGCATGTCTGGTGCTCTGAGGATGCCTATTGGCCGCAGCGTCCACACATGCTGTGGCAGAAAAGGTGCCAAAGGTGTGCAGGCAGCCTTTTGCGGCACACCTGGGGCAGCGAAGCTGCGCCGCGGGGCCGAGGAATGCGAATGCCTCGGCCCCGATCCACAGCTTCCCGGGGTGGCCCCGTGCAGCCCGTCTGCTTAGGCCCTTACTGAAGGACCTAGAGATTCCTAGAGAAAGAACACTCCACTAGGCATTTGTAGCTCCTCCAGCACAATTCTATAACAAATGTCTGGCAGATGTTGACCACAGAATTGCACTGGAGGACCTAGAGCTTCCTAGAGAGGTGTTTTGTCAGGTAAAAACATAGTGTTTTTGTTATTTGCAGTTTTTCCACATTCATGGGGTCCTGTGTCCCTAACCCCAGTGAATGTGGAAGGATGAGTGCATACACTATGGATGAGACTCATGCTGAAAAATCATGAGATCCAGAAGAGCTGATGCTTTATCATTACCTGTTATATATCTCCAGAACTTGAGAGCCAGCGTGGTGTAGTGATTTGAGTATTTGACTAGGATCTCAGGAGACTAAGGTTCAAATCTCTGTTCAATTATGGAAGCCCGCAAAGTGACCCGGGCAAGTCACACTGTCTCAGCCTCAGAGAAAATCAATGGCAAGCCACCTCTGACCAAATCTTGCCAAGAAAATCCTATAGGTTCACCTTCAGTTTGCCATCAGTTGGAAATTACTGGAAGGCACACAATAACAACAGTCTCCAGAACATGTCATCGTTTTTCTGTTTGGATAGTTTATTGTTAAAAGAATTACAGTTGGCTATCCATATCAATAGATTCTGCATCCACGGATTCAACATCCATGGCTTGAAAATGGGCAGTTGTCAGTGTTTCAATGATAGGGTCACCTTAGGATCACCATAATTTGGAAATGACTTGAAGACACACAGCAACAACAACAACAACAACAAACAACAACAACAACAACAAACAACAAATCGCTTGCTATTTATTGCACATTACTTCTGTTTTTGGCATTTATTCACTTTTGTATCCAATGAGGGCTATAGTTGTTCCCCCCCCCCACACACACACACACTCATCTTTTCTGCCTGTGTTCACCTCCAGCCTCCCCTGAGGCTTTTACATTTGACATTGAGTCATCCATATATTGCAAAGAACACTGGGAGCATGCTCTTTTGCCTCATTCCATTGCTCTCTTAAATGTTTTGATCTGATTTGGTCAATGAAGATGTATGTACATAGCTAGAAAGGAGTGGATTTTTATCAGTCCTAGCCTGGGGGAGTGAATCTGTTGAACTACTGTAGTATGAACACTTGACATAAATGGTCTTCTGAAAGGTTGCCTAATCTGTACCTGTCTGATATTATTCTAAATAATTGAGTCAACAAGGGAAGTAAAATGGAAAAAAAAAACCCTGTCAATTTCATAACACTGATTTCTCCAAGGAGGATTTGTGTTATAATTAATACTAGTTGACATTTTACTCTCTTTCACACATAGTGTATGGTTTTCTTGTTCTTTATCTTCTTGTTCTTTGGCATTTGAACCAGATAAAAAGCAGTCAAATGCTGGTGAATTATAATTGTTATTCTCTTTGGTTAGTAATCATTCCACCCAGAATGAAGCTTTAGAATTGACAGAGAAGTTATTCCAATATTGCTATGTTAGTGCAGGTGAAAGCCATGCCGATTCATGGTGATGATAATGATCACAATCATTCTAATTTTCATGAAGTACCTCAAATCACTAGGTGCCATGCAATCTTAAAAAGAAAATTCCTTGACTGCAGGCTTGCAATCAACATTGGAGAGGCAAGTGCAGTAAATGCAAAAGAGAAGGAAGGCATAACCATAGCTTTGTTGGACTTAGCAGGAATGCTCACTTACATCTGTGGGAAGACAAACTTCCTGCAGTTACCCCAGTGTATATTTATAATGCTGTGGGTCTCAAAGGAAGTCAATTGTCCTCATGCAAATGCAGGTGTTTATGAACATGTACTTATGCCAATTGTTTTCTAGCTGTAGGCAGGTCCTTTGAATTGCCAATGGCAGGAGTCCCCAAACTTTTTGATCTGGGGGCCGGTTCACTGGCCCCCAGATCTCTGGGGGGCTTGAGGCACGCGCGTGCATGCGCACGACTCAGGAGCCATTTTGGAACACAAAATGGTGCCCGAGTAGTGTGCATGTGTGCGTGACACTGGGCGCCATTTTGTATTCCAAAATGGGGCCCAGAGTCATGTGCAATGCCAGGCGCATGCTCATGACTCTGGACGCCATTTTGGAATACAAAATGGCACCCCACATCACAGATGCATACGCACTACTCCGGCACCATTTTGTATTCCAAAATGGCATCCAGAGTTGTGTGCATGTGCCTGGTGTTGAGCGTGCATGCATGCGCCGCTGGGCACCATTCTGTCTTCCAAATGGCGCATGGCTCCGGGCATCATTTTGGGAAGACAAAATAGTGGCCGGCAGTGCGTACAAGCGGCGGTGGTGGCGGCAGCAGGACTTCTTTTTTTATATATATTTTTAAAAATTGCCTTGTACTTCCGGTGGAGATGAGGTTCCGGTAAGATGTCTCTTTGCAAGGTTAGCTGAAGAGCCGTCTTTTTCGTCGCAGTTTATAAGGCCAGAAAACATTCAAAATGGTCAATTAGATACTCCTTGGTTAGAGAAGTCCTGGGGTGTCGACTTTGGACCCCTTTTTGGCCCTCTGGACTGTCTAAAGCTTTATAAATGGGTTTAGCAGGGGAGGACCCTTGGGTCAAAGACCAACCGCGACCGTGGCGAACTCTCTGAATTTCTAAAGAAGTTTGGAGCAGGAGCTCACAATATAAAAAGGGAAAGAAGGTAAAGAGCAAAAAAAAAAAAAGAAAAAAAAAGAAAAAAAAAAGAAAAAAAAGACGATTTTTATGAGTTTTGAGGAAGATTTCCCAGAATTTAACTATGGAATTATGGGAAAATAAACAGGATGCTGTTTTTTACAGTTAAATAAAGTGAAAACAATGACTGAGAAAAGAATGCAAGAGATTTAAAACTCAGACCTGCATGGCGAATTTTTTTTCCCCCTTTCTTCTCTTTATTGGCTTATTTCTTCAAAAGTGAGGACTGTTGGTAAAGAAAAAGTAGTTTAAACTGGCGTTTAGATATCTTCTCACTGCTGATGTAAAGGTGGGGCCCGTCTCCAGACAAAAGGAGGGCTCAGAGTAAGCCTATTCAACAGAACAGTGCCACCGGAGAAGAGCAGAAATTACATCATCAAGATTTCCGGTTCTGAGGCTTCTTGGGAGTTGTAGTAAAGCGAATACCACTTCAGTGCCGAAAGAAACTAGTGTTTTCTTTTCTCTTCAGTTTGAGGACCAAAAGATTATCCAGAGCTGCTTCTAATAATTATTTTCCTATATTGATGAGACAACCCTGGAAAATAAAGGGGCTGGTGAGTGCCCCGGGTTGGAAGGTACAACATGAATAGACTGTTGATATTGCAACCACCTGGTTAGAGGCAAAGCTTTGGCTGAAACACAAGTGGGGAGACAGAGGGAGTCTTTTAGATCCGCTTGCTATAACATCATCTCATACCAGGCTACGTGATAACTGTGTATATACAGAGACCGAAGTGGCCAAGATAAATTGGATCTTCCTTTTGTCAGACCTTCGTTGGTGGTTTTTCCTTTTTTTTTTTTTGCTTGTACCTTAAATACAAAATTAAGGACAATAGGGGAAAATAGTTTGGGACAGAGAAAATTTAAGTGGACAAATAAGTAAAAGCAATAGGGAATAACAGCAATACAGAAGAAAATTGGTTTTGAAAATAAGAGAGATTGGGAAATATAAATAGAACTTCGGAATTTCTGTAACTATATTACAATTTGATTGTTAATTAATATCTGTAACATCTACTAATTTGTGGTTTAACATCTAATATTGATAATAACAATAACTCAATACAGGACTGGTGTATTATAAAGATAATCTGTCCGGAATATTGTAAAACTTAAGTGTATATGAATTGAAGCTATATAAACAGAGCATAAATTGAAAATCTAAGTACATAGACAGAGAAAAGGAGGGGAAGAGGGGAAGGTTTTGTGTTCCCCCCCCTTCTGAATTGAAAATAAGATCAATAGAAATAACTTTGAATTAAGATAATATGGAGACTAGGAATCATGCTACTAAAGAACAGGCACAATGGAAGCGAAGGCCTTCTCTTGAACAGCTGAAGTCGACAGACTCGAACCAAGCCCTGATTGAGGAAATTAGGAAGATGATCAAGCATGAGATGTTAGACCAAAAAGATGAGATCAGGAGGGAAATCCAGAGTTACAGAAAATTAATCAAAATGTAGAAAAACTAACAAATGATATCTTAGAAACAAAACAAAGAGTAGAGAAATTATAAAAAAATGGTGTGACCATGGAAAAAGACTTAGCAAATATTAAAAGGTGGAAAGAGAAAGAGTTAGATGAAAAGGCAGTATGGGAGACTAAAAGAAGGGAAAATGCATTTAAATTAGAGGACCCACAGAGGAAAAGGATGAGGATTTAGGAACAACTATAATACCTAATATGGCCAAATTTATGGAGATAGAGGAAAACCAAATGTATTGGGAAATTGATAATTTGTTCTGTTTAAATTCCTATGTAGCAAGGAAAAATAATCTTCCCCGGGATATTGTGGTATATTTTGTAAGAAAGCAAGTCAGGGATCAATTCCTAAGAATACACAGTGATGAACCTTTTGAGATAGCTGGTAAAGAATTAAAGGTTATGAAGGATATACCTAGGAGAATTTTGAGGAGGAGGAGGGAATATGTGTTTCTAACTACCCTGCTTAGGAAGAATAACATCCCGTACAGATGGAACATACCAAAAGGACTGGTCTTCTGGTATAAAAAGAGAAGAATAGGCATAAATTCCATTCTAGAAGCAAAAAAAAATTGTAAGTATAAATGGAAAAGACATTTCTGGGGAAGACAAAGTTAATGGAAGAGAAAAAGAATGAGACAAAAATTTTGAAAAGGAGAAGGACACTAGTGACACAAGAACAGAAAGGTCTAAAATATGACAGGAGTTAAATGAGGAAACAAGCGCAGATATGATAAATGTGGGTGGTCTAGAGGCAGATAAGACATTTCCTACAGCAATAAGTTTAGGAGGGAAACTCCCAGAAACAGATAAAGCAGATTAACTGACCATAATAGGCATGAGATTAAGAAACCAAAATGTCTACTCCTTTAAAAATATTAACCTGGAATGTTAAAGGACTTAACACTCCAGAGAAGAGAAAGAAAGTGACTCATTTTTTGTATAAAACAAATCATGAAATAATTTGTTTAAACGAGATATGAATAAGGAGAAAAGATGAAAAGTTCTTAAAAAATAAGAAACTAGGGCTAGAATATTGTGCCTTAGCAAAATCGAAAAAGAAAGGAGTTGTGATCTATGTGAGACCCTCTTGGAATTCCAGACTAATCAAAGCAGATACTAATGGAAATTGGTTAATGGTGGAAGTTGAGATAAATGATTGTAAATTTCTTATCGTGGGAGTATATGGACCTCTGGAGAAAAAAGGAAAATTTTTATAATAAAATTAATGCAATATTACAAGACCTGGATTATGAATTTATGATTCTATGTGGAGATTGGAATGGGGTAATTGACCCAAGCTTGGATAGAAAGTCAGAGCAGCAGATTAAAAAAAGACAAGGATGTTTACCCAAATCTTTCTCTATGATGATGGACAATTTAGCTCTGACAGATGCATGGCACTTGAAATATGGTAATGAAAAAGATAATACCTTTTACCCTTCAGCTCATAAATCTTGGGCAAGACTAGATATGTTTCTAGTCTCATCAGCTCTTAAAAATAAGATTATAAAGTTACAAACTTTGCCAATGATCTGGTCGGATCATAATCCCTTATCTATGTCAATAGATCTAGGTAAAAAAGAGTTCTGATGGAGATTAGATTCTAATATACTGAATAATGAGAAAATACTAAAAGAATCCAAAGAACAAGTTAAATTCTTTTTTGAAGAGAATTTAGATAAAGGTGTTCCCATTGATGTGGTATGGGATACCTTTAAAGCTTACACGCAAGGATTCTTTATCAAAAAAACATCGGAATTAAGAAAGACAAAAACAGAATTAGTAAATAGACTGATGTGGGAAATAAAAGATAAGGAAAACCAACTTAAAATGTTTCCAAAATCTAAAAAGTTAACTGAAGAGATAAAATGTTTACAAAAACAACTAGATATAACGCATGTGGAAGAAATACAGAAAAAGTTAGTCTTTGTAAAGCAAAGACTTTTTGAGTATGCAAATAAACCAGGAAGGTTGCTTGCATATAAAATTAGAAAAGAAAAAGAGAAAAGATTGATAACTAAAGAGGGAGATAAGAGCTATACTACTCAAAAGCAAATAAAACAAGTATTTCTCAATTGTTATTCAAATTTATACCAGAAAAAACATATAGATCATGAAGAAATAATAGAATATTTGAGTAGATATAATATCTCTTAGATTAATGAACAGCTTCTAAATAAAAGGATAACTCTACAGGAAGTTTTGGAGGCAATACAAAGAAGTAAACTGGGGAAGGCTCCTGGTACAGAGGGAATAACAGCAGAATGTTATAAGAAATTAAAGTATGAAGTCAGTATACCTCTAACCAGAACAATGAATGCAATTTTACAGGGAAAATTACCATTTTCATGGACACAGGCCAATATTTCTGTAATACCCAAAGAATCAGGAGAAAATTTGGAAACAAGACAATTTAGACCTATCTCTTTACTTAACTCTGATTATAAAATTTTTACTTCCATAATGGCAGAGAGACTGAAAAAAGCATTATCAGAGTGGGTAAGTGAAGACCAGTCAGGATTTCTCCCAGGTAGGAAAATAAAATATAACATAAGACATCTAATCAACCTGGTAGAATATCATCAAAAAAAGATAAATAAAAAGGTCGCCTTTATTTTCCTAGATGCCGAAAAGGCATTCAACAATGTCAATTGGACCTTTTTATCAGCTGTATTACAAAAAATAGAAGTAGGAGACAACTTTGAAAAGTGGATATCTGTAATATATAAAGACCAGACAGCTTATATTCTGATTAATGGTGAGACAACGAAACCATGTAATATTTATAGAGGTACGAGACAAGGTTGCCCCTTATCGCCTCTTCTGTTTATTATATCATTGGAAATCCTATTACTGGCAATTAGAGAGAATAACTTAATCGAGGGAGTTAAACTAAAAGAACATGAATTCAAAATTAAAGCATATGCGGATGACATCTTAATCACTATCTCGGATCCAAATCAAATTATCGGAAATTTATTAAAAACATTGAATGATTATAGTAAAGTATCAGGTTTAACTATTAATAAAACCAAAACTAAAGTTCTAACTATGAAGTTAACAGACTCGGAAAAGAAAGAATTTACAAGTAAATCGAACCTGACTATACATAAAAAGGTGAGATATCTAGGCATAGAATGTACAACAGACAATAATAAACTGTTTAAAAATAATTACGAGAAAATGTGGAGAGAGACTAAAAAAGAAATGGAAAGATGGAGTAAATTATGTTTGTCATGGATGGATAAAATCTCAGTAATCAAAATGAACATACTCCCCAAATTTCTTTTTATGTTTCAAAATTTACAAATAATCAGCAATGATGCGCCATTCAGAAATTGGGAGAAAGGAATTTCACACTTCTTGTGGTCAGGGAAAAAACCTCGTGTAAAAATGAAACTACTGCAGGATGAAACAAATAGGGGAGGAATGGCCTTGCCAAACCTACAACTTTATTATTATGCCTGTGGTCTCGAGTGGTTAGCCGATTGGATTAAATTAAAAAAAAGGCTGTGTTAGCACTAGAAGGATTCGAGAATAGGTATGGCTGGCATGGTTATCTAGTATATAATAAAGATTTGGTACACAAAGATTTTAATAATCATATAAAAAAGAGAACACTCTTGAGTGTTGATAAAATGTGCTGATGATGAATATACAGCTTACAGTCCATGAAGTCAAGTCATCAAGACATCCAGATCTTCAAGCAAGCTTTCTTTTATTGCAAAATCAGCATGAGCAAAAAAACAAATAATAATAATAATACCATCTTCACTTTAGCCAGAAGGCTAAACAGGAACAAAGCCTAACTGCTACATGATTCAAAATTGGTTAGTTGCAGCATCAGGAAAATATTTTAATTAGTCCATTACAGCTTAAAGGTTAAAAGACAAGTGACAAACTTTTCAGGATCACAACGTTCAGCCCCCAATTCTCCACCCATTTGGGTGTAGCCCTTTCAGACTGATTGGTTGAAGTTGCATGACGTGTGTTAGCCCAACCTTTAATTACCATATTAAATCATGTGACTGCAGTTCCCATAACATTCCCATGTTTATGAATCCTTTTTGTAAACAAAGCTCTGTTAACTGCTTGTTTTGGCTAAAACACACCTGGGCTGATAATTGTGAAACTGGCCTCAGAAAACAACTTTTTTCAGCAAGGAAAAATACAGACACACATCTTTACATTTCAACATTTTAACATTGACTATATGTCCCATCACATTCTAACAATCCCCTCCTGAAATGTATGATGTGTGTATGTTGTACACTAAACTAAAACTGTTACAAAACTAACTTAGCTCAATGGCTAGGCCTAAGCTTAGAACATGCCAAGTAGACGTGACATCTGTTCGTGTCTATCAATGGTCAATGCCTTTGTCAAGATGTCTGCTTGATTATGGTTTGACTCAATGTATTGCAGACTCACAATCCCATTTGTACCATTTCTCTGACATTCTGATACCTCACACCAATGTACTTTGTTCTGCACTTCAAGTTCTCAGCTTCAGCCATTGCAATGCATGTTTGAGAATCCTCATTTATCATCACTGGATCAACACATTCTTCATTCAGATCTTTCAACAACTGTCTAATCCATTCAATCTCATTAACTAACTCAGATAAGGCCCCGAATTCTGCTTCTCCTGTACTTTGGGCTACGTATCTCTGTTTTCTACTTCTCCAAACAATTGCGTTTTCTCCAAACTTAATCAACAATCCTGTCACTGACTTTCTATCCTGTAGCTCAGAAGCAAATGAACTGTCAACAAAACATTCAAGTCCAGCTCGAATGTTTTGCAACTTCAATTTCCTGTCTATGCTACCCTTCAAATATCTCAACAAATGTTTCACTGCTGTCCAATCTTCCACTGTAGGACAATTTGCCTTTCTTTCAAGTATTCCAACGGCAAAACAAATGTCAGGCCTAGTATTGTTAGCAATAAACATCAAACTCCCAACAAAACTCCTATACATCTCTGAATTTTGAAACTCCTTAGTCCCTTCACTATTCACATAACCAACTGACATTGGACTCTTCACTGTTTTTGCGTCCTGCAATCCACACTTTTCTATCAAACTCTGAATTTTCCTTTGTTGACTCAACAAACAACTCCCATCTTCACTCCATTCAACATCAATGCCCAAATAAGACCTTAAAACTCCAAGATCCTTGACACTAAATTTCTGTGACAATTCCTTTCTTATTGTTTGAATCTCTTGCTTTGAATTTGCTGCCACACACAAGTCATCTACATAAATCACCAAGATCACATCTCCTTTTGTGTAAACACATGCATCAGCCACACTGCGTTTGTAGCCTAGCTTCACTAGCTCATCATGTATGCAAAGATTCCAGCTTCTGGCACTCTGCTTTAAACCATACAATGCTTTCTTCAACTTGTACACCTTTTTGTCACTATTTTGCTGAAAACCCAAAGGTTGTTCCATGAAAACAGTTTCCTCAAGACTTGCATTCAAGTATGCAGTCTCAAAATCAAAATGATGCACTAATTGGCCCCTCCTTGTAGCCAAAGTCAACACTAACCTCAAACTCTCAGGCTTTGCTGTTGGAGAAAAAGTTTTGTCAAAATTTTCAAACCTCTGTTGTGCAAACCCTTTAGCCACCAATCTGGCCTTGTATCTCTGACTACCATCTGGCATCAGCTTTCTCTTGTAAACCCATTTGCACCCTATCACCTTGTGATTTGCAGGTCTGTCAACAATCTCAAACAGCTTCTTGTCTACCAAAGACTTGAACTCCTGCTCCATTGCAGACACCCATTTCAACCTCTCTTCATCACAACACTCTTGTACTTCCTTGTAACTCTCAGGCTCCTCTACCATGACTACACAAGCTTTAGCTTCCTGCACTTTAAAACGATCTGGAGGTTTCCTAACTCTAGTTGTCCTCCTCAAAACAATTGTCCTCGTTTTTCCCTCATCATCCTCAGTATCTGTACTTGAATGTGCCTCTTTGTCTGTGTGTCTCCTTGTTTCTGTCATTCTAGGTGCTGGTGGACGTGTGTGTGACAACTTGTCTGATGTACTAGCCTCACCCTCTGAAGAATCTGATTCTTGCTTCACTGCCCCTCCATTTCTGGCAGGTGGTGCTGTCTGTGTTTCTAACTGACCTAGTCTGAAAAACACCTTTTTGTTTGAATGAATGTTTTCCCACCCAGAATGTTTCTCAAAGTTTGCACTTCTTGAAAAAAGAACTTCTTGTCCACCCAGGTAAAACCTGTAACTGTTCCCTGTATAACCAACAAACATCAAACGTCTCCATTTGGGCTGACCTTTCTTTCTGAAAGCTGCAGGTACATACACATTTGCATACTGCCCAAACACTCTAAGACATTTCAAGTTGGGTGGTCTCTTGTAAAGCATGTGGTAAGGAGTATTCTGCACAGCAGAATTCCAAGTGCGGTTTGTCAGGAAATTAGCTGTGAGAATTGCCTCCCCCCAAAGGTGCTCAGGAGCATTTGCATCAAGCATCATACAATCTTTTATTTGCTTCAAACTGTCAATCTTTCTCTCAGCAAGCCCATCCTCGGCCAGGCAAGAAGGGTTCATGGTAAAATGCCTAATGCCCCTTTTTCTTAACCAATTGGTCAAGTGGTGAGACAAGAATTCTCCTCCCCTATCTGTGACCAAGGTTCCCACTTTGTAGTCAAATTGTCTCTCTATCATGTTCACCCATTCCTTGAATCTCTCTCCTGCTTCACTCTTTTCTTTCAAAAGAATTACATAGGAAAATCTTGTGAAGCAATCTACAATCACCATGAAGTATTTATTTCCTCCTTGTGTCTTAGGAGAAATTGGCTCAGCTAGATCACAGTGCAAAAATTCAAATGGTCTTTTGGCTTTAAGTTTTGTTCGTTTTGCCACAGGATAAGCCTTCAGCTTAATCTTGCTGCAAACTGAACACTCTAAGTGGTTTGAGCATGGTGACATCTTAAACTCAGGACAAACTTTCTCCAATTTCAAAAGATTCAGAAAACCAACATGACCAAACACTCTGTGAAAATAATGAATGCAATCTGTATGCAAAGGCTTGTTTTGTGCAACTGCACAACTCTCTTTGTCAATCATGTAATATAGCTTGTCTTTCAGAATGGCTTTAGCACAAATCTCACCATCTTTAAAAATTAAGCATCCATCCCCCTCAAAACTTAATTTGTACCCTTCTGTGGCCAAAGCTGACACACTAACTAAACAGTTTTGCAAGCTAGGTACATACAAGACATTTTTTAAAATTTTTACCAAAACTAGGAATGCAAACAGTTCCCATTTCTTGAATTTTCTGGCCTGCCCCATCTGCTAAGGCAACAGTAGAAACATTTGCTGGTATTTTACTCTGGAACAGTTCATTCTTGTTTGCCATGTGAGTCGAGGCTCCACTGTCGAGAAGCCAGGTGCTGGGTGGCTGAACTTGGGGCACACTGTCACAGCTTTGAATTGTGGCAACAAATCCTTTGTTAGTACTGTATCCCTTTTGGCCACCAGGGGGACGTGGCTGCTGCTGCTGCTGTTGTTGTTGCTGCCCCCTCCTGCTATCTGCAGCCAGCTTTCTGCAGTCCTTTTTTAAATGTCCAAACTTTTTACAATAAAAACACATTTTGCCTTTTGAAACTGCTGCTTTTTCAGTTTGCATCTCTTTTGAAGCTCCTTCTGTGGCATTTAGAGGCCTTGCAGCAGTAAATCCCTGCTTTCGCTGCTCTGCCTCAAATCTCCTTCTCTGAGCCTCTTCCAAAATTCTCCCACAAACCGTTTCCATAGTCAATTGGGCTCCTGGGAGCGCCTGCAAGCCTAGCAGGATGTTATCATAAGATTCGTTTAAAGATCCCAGAAGAATATAAATTTTTAAGTTTTCATCCAGAGTTATGTCCCTTGCTTGAACCTGGGCAAACAATTCTCTCATCCAATCTAAATGACTTTCTTCAGAGTCTTTGTCTTTCATTTTGCACGAAAACAGTCGTTTTGCCCAAATCATCTTTGTCAGATCAGAGGTGGACTGGTGAATCCTAGCCAAAGAGTCCCATATCTGTTTTGCAGAAGCTAAATGCTTTACGTGGTTTAATTGCCCCTCATACAAAAGGAGAAGGAGGGTTGCCACAGCTTTAGAATTCCTTTCCACCTCAGCTGCAGATGGATTTTGAGAAACACCAGCCTCTGTAATCTGCCACAAATTTTCTCGAATCAAAAGGCTTTTACTGTACACTTGCCAAGAGGCATAATTCTCTGATGTTAACTTCAGAAATTTGGCAAGCTCCATTTTTAATTATTTCCCTTTCAGTCCAGCACAAGCCTTGAAAACTGCTTGCCCCTCCCGGCTGCCTTTCCAGGACACTATCTCTTTAAAACTGTAGCTTTAGAGCCAACCCGGCTAATCACTGCCTTTTCTTGCCGCTTTTACAGCTCCGAGACAGTCCATTTAATTAATAGCCTTGAGATAAGGAAGGGTTCTACTTACAGGCTTTTGTGGTGCTGATTACTGGCCATAAATCAGGCTTGAAATTCCAACTGCTTCGTGCCGCGTCAAGCCTCCCTGCTGTTCCGGCCACCTTGTAGCCTCAGCAGGCAAAGATGCTGGCTTTAAAATCCCAGGCTTGCTTTCAGATGGTCGATGGATCGAAACCATCCTCTGCTACCACTTGTTGATAAAATGTGTTGATGATGAATATACAGCTTACAGTCCATGAAGTCTAGTCACCAAGACATCCAGATCTTCAAGCAAGCTTTCTTTTATTGCAAAATCAGCATGAGCAAAAAAACAAATAATAATAATAATAATACCATCTTCACTTTAGCCAGAAGGCTAAACAGGAACAAAGCCTAACTGCTACATGATTCAAAATTGGTTAGTTGTAGCATCAGGAAAATATTTTAATTAGTCCATTACAGCTTAAAGGTTAAAAGACAAATGACAAACTTTTCAGGATCACAACGTTCAGCCCCCAATTCTCCACCCATTTGGGTGTAGCCCTTTCAGACTGATTGGTTGAAGTTACATGACGTGTGTTAGCCCAACCTTTAATTACCATATTAAATCATGTGACTGCAGTTCCCATAACATTTTACATGTTTATAAATCCTTTATGTAAACAAAGCTCTTTCTCACAGAACTGTAGCTCGTTAACTGCTTGTTTTGGCTAAAACACACCTGGGCTGATAATTGTGAAACTGGCCTCAGAAAACAACTTTTCTCAGCAAGGAAAAATACAGACACACATCTTTACATTTCAATATTTTAACATTGACTATATGTCCCATCACATTCTAACACTGAGAACATGGAAAATAATTAGAAAGAAATGGAAGGAGGCCATTCCTGGATGGACCTCGACAAATGAGGCTTTTTATAGACAAGAGCCAATTTGCACAGATCACTGGGTAACCTATGATGAACTTTTGGTTAGAGAGCAAAATGAGATCAAATTGAAAGAATTAGATGAATTAAAGGAAGCAGGATATAATTGTGGATGGTTTTTGTACAGACAAATTAGAGAGAGATTCAGGACAGACAATAAACTCAAAGGTTTTGAGGATAAGGACACGGACTTGACAAAAATTTTACAAGTAGAGGGAAACCACTACATTTCGAAATTTTACAAAATGTTGCTAAAATATGAGTTGGAACCAGAAACTGTTAAGCATTGTATGGTAAAATGGGCGCAATACATAGGACAGCCTATACAACTAGAATGCTGGGCATATGCATGAAAGAGAGGCTCAAAATTTAGTTCAAGTTACAACATAAGAGAGAATTGGTACAAAATGCAGTTCCAATGGTACTTAACACCTTACAAAATTGCTAAAATGAGTAAGAATACAAACAATTTATGTTGGAAATGCAACAAGGAAGTTGGTTACTTCTTTCACAATTGGTGGAAATGTGTTAAAACCAGAAAATATTGGAGACAAATCCATGCAGAAATACAAAAAATATTAAAAATTGAGTTCCCACTAGACCCAAAATTGTACTTGTTAAATATGATAGTAAACAAAGAAATCAAGAAGAAATTTGAGATAATACTATTGTATATGATTTTGGCAGCCAGGATACTATTCGCATCGAATTGGAAAAAAAGACACATCTCCTGATATAAAGGATTGGTTGTTTAAACTATACGAGTTCATGGAAATGGACAAGTTAACCAATCTATTAAGAGGAAGGAATACATAAACTTATTTTCAAATATGGGAGCCCTTAATAAGGTACTTAAAAGAGAATAAAGGTACAATATATACAATTGGACTGATTTGAATTTCCAGATTTTCAAGATTTTCGCTATTCAAAATTAGTTAAATATAAAAAGTTATAATAAATATAACTAGAAACAAATGGAAACTAAGTTGTAAGAAAAATAAATGAAAAGTATGTGGCATTTAATGTGTAGAATGTAAAGAGGAAAGTATTCCCAGAACGAAGGAAGTAATTTTAGTTATATGTGGTGGTGGTAGATTTAATGTGCATGTTTGTATTTGTAATTTATGTTGTGTATGTATAAGGTTTTTTTATGTTTAATATATGTCATTTTTGTTAGGTTTGAATGGATATAGGTGTTTGGGATGTAACGTTTTGTGTTTTATATATAGAGGAAAACAATAAAGATTATTTAAAAAAATTGCCTTGTGCCCTATGGTGGGCATTTTTACCATGCATTTGCTTCTCCGTGGGCTATTCTTTTCCCCACATTCCTCCTCTGTTTTTGAAAGTTTTTCTGGTCTAAAACAGCCTGGGAATGGCAAAATCAGAATCAAATTGCTCCTACAAAGTATGGGAGGCATTTTGGGTAGTTTTCCCCCCGTTTGGGGTAACAGGGGCTCTTTGGGGTAGAAAAATTGTCTTGGGGAGCTGCACACAGCATACAAAACACATGGGATGTGTGCTGTCTTTCTTTTCTTTTTAAAACCCAGTTTTAAGCCAGGCACCAAGGTAGAATAAAACTGATGTCTAGTATGTTTATCCAATGTTAATCCATGAAAACCACCTCTCTATCCTAAATGGAACCTTTGGAGTATGTGGACGTCACTGCTTGTGTACCTGTTGTACAACAATAATGAAAAAGGAGCACAGTACATCACATGCTTTTCATTTAGAAATAATTCTGCACAGTCCTGGGTATTTCAGTTTAAAATAAGGACTGTTATGGTCTCTCTGTCATTTGTTTATTTTGTCCAACTGTACATTTGTTTCCATATCAGAATACTTAAAAAAAGAAGAAGAACCTTGTACAAAGATTGAGATTTATTTTTGTTTGCACATCTCTTTTAAATGCCTTTTTTCTAGTGTACTGTACTTCCTAGTTAGTTTCTATTGATGTTTTAAGTACACTTTCCCCCTGTATACATATTGTTTGTGTTTTGACAGGAGTAAATACATTGCAAAATTTGAAGGATACAAATATAGAAGGATAACCTCATTTCATAGTTCAGGCTTTTATCTATGGTTTCTCAAATGTTAAATTACAGAGATCACAGTACTATACATTGGTCTAAATCCAATTGTTAGTCTCTGCTAGAGTAGACCTATTGAATCATACATAAATTATCAAGTTTTCACCAGTTCAATGGGTGTATTCTGCTTAGTACTAACAATTGGATTTAGGGCAATTTCTTTTTCTGGGACTGGGAGCTAGTGGGGCAGCAAGAGGATCAGTTTGAGGTAGTTTTGTGTGAAAATCAGACAAAAATTGGTATGCATTAGGATTTTGGGTTTCCTGGGGAGGCGAAGGTCTACAAAACAGGGCTGTAGGGACAGCAAGCAGCCTACAGGTCATACTTTCCTCTTTCCTGAGCTACAAAGAAGACATGAAACTAGTGCTAGGCCATAGTATCTCCATTAGTTTCCTCATTAAAGAGGCATCAAGTTTAACACATTATTTTCATAGTTTTTTTTGTGGGTTTTACTACTACTGAGTGGGGTGTATATATATATATATATATATATATATATATATATATATACTGTGTGACCCTTGGTTGAGATAAGGTGATTTACATGTTAATCTGAGTGTTGTTCTGTTGTAGAATGGCAAGGCCTCAGGATGGGAGGATATGCAAGGAGGATTTGTGTCTATTTAAATAGTGATCCATTGTCTGCCGGGAAAACCCCTGACCCTGGGTGGTTTTCATTTGCATATGCTGGGTCTTAATTTTGGTGTTTTTCAGGACTGGCAGCCAGACTTTGGGGGGATGCAGACCAGGGCGTCGGGGACACCCTGGTCCGGAGCGCTGCGGGACCGCAGCCTCCGCACCGCGGCGCTCCTGCGGCGACCCTAAAAGGAGCTCCAAATTGGCGCTCCTTTTAGAAGACAGGGAAAGTGCACCCTAAACGTGTAGGGCGCACTTTCCCTGACTTTTCCGCCACAGCGTGTCCGGATGCTGCGGCGGGAGGTTGCCCTCGGCGCGCCGGCCGTGCGGAGGGCCGGCAGCACCGAGGGCAACCTCAGGAAGAGGAAGGAGCGCCGTGCGTGTGGCTGCTCCTCCTCTTCCGGGCCTCCAAGACGACTCTATTAGTCGTCTGCCGAGGCCCTTTGTTTACTTTAAGGGTTTCTTCTTTCCTGTTGAAATTGTCTAAGTGTTTGCAGATTTCAATGGCTTCCCTGTGCATTCTGACCTATAGTTGTTGGCATGGTATAAAATTTCAGTGGTTTTGAATAGCATTTTATGCCCTGGATGGTTTATAAGATGTTCTGCTACTGTTTATTTTTCTGGCTGTGTCTCCCACTCCAGTCTGCAGTGTCTCCCATGTTCCTTGATTCGTGTTTGAACACTGCGTTTGGTGGTCCTTATGTACACTTATCTACAGCTGCATGGTATGCAGTAAACACCTGTGTCTGTGAGAGGGTCTCTCTTGTCCTTCGCTGAGTGCAGCATTTGCTGGATTTTCTTGGTAGGTTTGTATATCATTTGGAGGTTGTGTTTCCTCACCATTTTCCCTATTCTGTGTGTCACTCCTTGGATGTATGGTAGAAATACCTTCCCTTTGGGTGGTTATTTGTCTTCACTCCTCTTGGTTTTTCTAGGTATGGCAGCCCTTCTGATGTCTGAGCTAGAGTAGCCTGTAGAGCCATACAGTATACAGAAAACCTATACACATGGACAGATACCTACACAAGAACTCCAATAATCACCGTGGACAAAAATGAAGCACAATAAAAACACTGGCAGACCGGGCAAAAAGGATCTCTGAACCCCACTTCCTGGAAAATAAATTGAAGCACCTAGACTGGGCTATACAGCCTATTTACCTATTTTATTTTAAAAAGATATTCATTAATTGTTTTTCTACACACCAGGTCCCCCCCCCCCCCAAAAAAAAACACCAATGTATGATATGAAGTAGTAGGCTTTCATGGCCAGCATCCATAGTTTTTTGTGGGTTTTTCGGGCTGTGTGGCCATGTTCTAGAAGAGTTTCTTTCTGATGTTTTGCCAGCATCTGTGACTGGCATCTTCAGAGAATGCTGGAATGGAAGAGAGTGGGTATATATATATATATATATAAATACTGTAAGACCCTGGGTAGGGAGGAGTGATTCCCATGTAAACTGTGAATTGTTCTGTTGTTGATTGCATGGCTTCAGGTTGGGAGGATGTGCAAATGAGGATTATTATCTGCTAATTGGTGATCATTGGCTGCTGGGAACGCCCCTGACCCTGGGTGATTTCCCATTTGCATTTGCTGAGTACTGATTTTCCTATTTTGCAGGAATGGTAGCCAAACTTTGGTGGGTTGCAGACTGCCAGAAATAGTGCAAATTGAGTCCACTTTTAGGGTTAGGGTTAGTGCTAGGGAATCATGGGAATTTTTTTTCTGAGACATTGAGCCTTCTCTGTCAGAGAGCTCTGATGCCACAATAAAATACAGTTCCCATGATTCCATAACCCTAACCCTAACCCTAAAAGTGGACTCAATTTGCACTATTTCTGGCAGTCTGCAACCCCCTTGTTTATTTTAAGGGTTTCTTCTTCCCTGTTGAAGTTGTCCAACTGCTGTGGATTTTGATGGCTTCCCTGTGAATTCTGAACTGATAGTTGTTGGCATGGTCCAGAATTTCAATGTTTTCAAACAACATTTTATGCCCAGGATGGTTTATAATGTGTTCTGCTACTGCTGATTTTTCTGGCTGGCCCAGTCTGAAGTGTTTGTCATGTTCCCTGATTCATGTTTGGACATTGCATTTGATGGTCCCTATGTAGACTTGTTCACAGCTGCATGGTATGCGGTAAACTCCTGTGGCTGTGAGAGGGTCTCTCCTGTCCTTTGCTGAGTGCAGCATTTGTTGGATTTTCTTGGGGGCTTTGCAGACTGCCAGAAATAGTGCACATTAAATTGAGGCACTGCCCTGGCTCAGTGCTAGGGAATCATGGGAACTGTAATTTATTGTGGCACCAGAGCTCTCTGACAGAGAGAGCTCAATGTCCCAGAAAAAAAATACAATTCCCTTGACTCCCTAGCACTGAGCCAGGGCAGTGCCTCAATTTAATGTGCACTATTTCTGGCAGTCTGCAATAAGTCTTGGTCAGTTTGTAAACCATTTGGAGGTTGTGTTTCCTCACCACTTTCTCTATTCTGTCTGTGACTCCTTTGATGTATGGTAAAATTACCTTCCCTTTGGGTGGTTGCTTGTCTTCACTCCTCTGGGTTCTCTGGCAGGCCTTCTGATGTCTGAGCTGGAGTAATTATTCCCCTGTAGAGCCTATAGAGCCCGGTCTAGGTGCTTCAATTCCTCTTCCAAGAAGTGGGGTTCACAGATGCGTTTTGCCTGGTCTACCAGTGTTTTTATTGTGCTTCTTTTTTGTCCTGGGTGATAGTTGGAGTTCTTGTGCAGGCATCTGTCTGTATGTGTAGGCTTTCTGTATACTGTGTGACCCAGACGTTGGTTTGGTTTGTGGATGACTAGGACATCCAGGAATGGCAGTGTTTCTTCCTTTTCTTTTTCCATATTGAATTGGAAGTTAAGGGTGGATGTTGTTCAGGTGGTTCAGAAACACGGCCAGGTCTTCTTTTCCTTGGCTTCAAATGGTGAAAGTGTCATCCACATATCGGAACCAGGTTGTGGGCTTCTTCGGTGCTGTTTCCAGGGCTTGCTTTTCAAAGTGTTCCATGTAAAAGTTTGCTATCACAGGGTTTAGAGGGCTTCCCATTGCTACCCCATCTCTCTGTTCATAGAATCAATTGCCCCACTGGCAATAGCTTGTGGTGAGGCAATTTTCGAACAGGGCTGTGATGTCCTCTGGGAAAATTTGTTGGGTGAGTGTCATGGTGTCCATTATGGGGACTTTGGTGAACAGGGAGACCACATCGAAGCTGATTAGTATGTCTCCGGGTTTAAGTTCAAGGTTATTTATTTTTTCTATGAAGCGTGTTGATTCCTTGATGTAGTGGGAGGTTTGCCCTGTATGGGTTTATAATTGTGTGGCCAGAAACATGGCCAAATCATATGTGGGGGATCCAAACAACAACAGAACAATACACAATCAAAAACAGAACAATACACAGTTTACAAGTAATCACTCCTCCCAACCCAGGGTCTCACAGTATATATATACCCACTCTCTTCCATTTCAGCATTCTCTGAAGATGCCAGCCACAGATGCTAGTGAAACATCAGAAAGAAACTCTTCTAGAACATGGCCACACAGCCCAAAAACCCCACAAAAAACAATGTATGATATGTTTTTCAAAATTCCTTTTGAAAAAAGATAAAGGATAATTTTAAAAGCCAAAGATAGGTGGTATAAAACAGTTTTGACTGCCTGCCAGTAAGTCAACAAAGATGTAGCCAACCTAACTCCCCTTAGGAGAATGTTGAACAAATCCATATGATGGTACAAAGCAAGCCCTATCTTGGGTAGTCACCAGCCTAGCTTCTCAGGTTAATGGGACATGCAACAGATCCTCTTTCTATTATCCCTTTATCTTTTTGCAGTTACCTTGGCTGCCTATGATTTCTGATCTGATACCACCACTGGGTGGTAGTATCTGTGCACTGACACAGGGGACTTTATCACATGGGAGGCAAGCGTCCTCCTCCTGCCATTAAATTGCCATTAAATCCTATTAATAGCACAATCAGGGGGAAGATTATCACACCCCCGCATGCTTCTCCCATTCCTGTCCCATCTGTAAACAGTAATGGAGGTGTCATTTGTTATTAACAGAAACTCCCATTAATACCAAATAATGCCTCCATTACTGTTTAAAGAAGGGACAAGAATGTGAGAAGCGTGCGGGGGTGTGATAATCTTCCCCACAATCATGCTATTAACAGGATTTAATGGTGATTTAATGATGGGAGGAGGATGCTTCCCTCCTCCATGTGATAATATCCAGGGTGTTGGGGGGAGAATGACTTCATAGTACAGGGGTTGGCAACCCAAGGCCCGTGGGCCAGGTGCAGCCCGCGGAGGCCTTCGAACCGGCCCCTGCCCGGTCCTGCCGCCGCTGCCACTGCCGCCTTTTGCGGCTGCGTGGGTCCTCTGGGGCGCCATTTTGGAATCCAAAATGGCACCCCGGAGGACCCCCGTGGCCACGCCGGGCCTCTTGGAGGCCCGACGCGGCTGAGGGGGCCCTCCTGCTAGTGCGTGCATAACTTACTTTTTTAAAAAAAAGATTTAAACTTTAATATATTTTAATAACAATACAATAACAGTTATTATTATTATTATTATTATTATTATTATTATTATTATTTATTTGTATCTCACCTCTCCCTGTTGAGGATCGAGGTGGGTAACAGCAAAGATTAAAACAATTACAGAAATAAGAAGAAGAAAATAATCCCCAAACCCCTCACCCCTTCGACCCACCCTCTCTTCAATAACAGTGGCAATGTCTAGGGGAGCTAGATCAAATGGACAGTTAGTTCAGATCAGGACAGAGGTCAGTCTGGGAAGGCCTGCCAAAAGAGAATTGTTTTTATTGCTTTTTAAAAAATGTCAAGGGATGTAATCTGGCAAGTCTCCTCCGGCAGGTCATTTTAGGAGCGGCAGCTGAAAAGGTCCTCTGGGAAGTCACCACCAGTCTAGTTTTCATTGACTGTAGTAAGTTCCTCCCAGAGGACCTGAGTGTGTGGAAAGGATTATATGGGAGGAGGTGTTCCTTCAAGTAAGCTGGACCCAAGCCATAAAGGTAATAACCAACACCTTGTACTGTGCCTGGAAGCTAAAAGTAGCCAGTGTAAGGATTCCAAAATGTTATCCGGTCAAACCTAGATTTACCTGTGACCAGTCTGGCTGCAATGTTTTGTATCAGTTGAAGCTTCCGAATGTGGCACAAGGGTTGTCCCATGTAGAGCATGTTATAGAAGTGGAGATGAGAGGTTACCAGTGTATGTACAACCGTTTCTAGGTCCCGTGGCTCCAGGTAGGGTTGCAGCTGGCGTATCAGCTGAAGCTGATAACAGGCACTCTTAGCTGTCGCATCAATCTGAGGTGACAGTTGGAGTGACGAGTCCAAGAGCACCCTCAAACTGCAAATGCAGTGCTTTAGGGGAAGTGTGACCCCATCCAGAACTGGTGAATTTATCTCCATACCCGCATTAGGGTTACCTATCACGAATACCTCCGTTTTGTTTGCATTCAGCTTAAGTCTGTTTTCCCTCATCCAATCCATTACTGACCTCAGGCAGTCATTCAGAGGAGAGATGCCCTCCTTGGTCACTGAAACAGTCCGAGACATAGAGAAGTAAATTTGGGTGTCATCAGCGTACTGATAGCACCCTGCCCCATGTCTCCGGATGATCTCACCCAGCAGCTTCATGTAAATATTAAACAGCATGGGGGACAGAATGGTGCCCTGGGGGATGCCAGATGTCTGCTCTTTTTTAAGAAGAGCAGCTGTCCCCCAGCATCACCATCTGGAATCTACCTGAGAGCTAGGAACAGAGCCACAAAGCAGAGCCCCCAATTCCTAACTTTCTCAGGCGTTCCAGAAAGATATCATGGTCTATGGCAGGGGTAGGCAACCTAAGGCCCGGGGGCCGGATGCGGCCCCCCGAGGCCTTTGAACCGGCCCCAGGCCAGTCTTGCTGCCGCCGCCGCCCCCCGCCATGATGATATTGATTATTGTTGTTATTATTTGTTCTTGGGGTTTTCTTGGCAAAATCTCCACAGGGGTTTTGCCATGGCTTTTCTGGGGCTGAGAGAGTGTGCATGCATATTTTATTTTATTTGTTATTTTTTTTTAAAAAAAATATTTATTTATTTATTTATTTATTTATTTTTGGTGCTTCGGCCCCCCAATTGTCTGAGGGACAGCAACCCGGCCCCCGGCTAAAAAAGGTTGCCTACCCCTGGTCTATGGTATCAAAGGCCGCTGAGAGGTCCAAGAGCACCAACAGGGCCACACTTCCCTTGTCGATACACAGATGAATATCATCGACCAAGGTGACCAGAGCAGTCTCCACTCTGTATCCTGACCTGAAGCCAGTTTGAAATGGATCAAGATAATCAGTTTCATCCAAGACTACTTGGAGTTGGTTTGCAACCACCCTCTCAATCACCTTGCCCCCCAAAAAGAAGAAGAGATACTGACCCGTAGTTATTTTTATCCAGGGAGTCAAGGGAAGGCTTTTTAAAAAATGTTTTTAAAAATGGTGTTTTAAAAAATGGTGGCCTTTCCTTTCTCATCTCACTGAGCCTTGCCCCACTGACACTATCACTTCGGCATTTTAAAGTGATCCAGCTGAACTCCACAGCTTGTTTCTGCCAAAAGGCAGATGTTTGGGGAGCAGTGGTGTCACCTACCCCTTAGGGTGTCACCTGGTGTGGCCCACCCCTCACACTCCCTAGAGATGCACCTGTCTAGGGAACATCATTATGAACCTATACTTTTATTTACAACACTTATTTATTCATTCATTCTCTCAGATTATTTTATTGCGTAGCCAGCATGGGTGAAGAACACACACACACATCCTACACACATTTTGATGGAAGATCTCACAGCAGAATTAGCATGTGTGATGCATCTCTCTTATCTGGAAATTAATTGCTAGATGGAGAGACCTGAGTTTATTGTCATCACTTTTCTTATTGGCTGCCATCACTTATTGGTGTAGGGGTAGCACTTTGATGAAATCCAGTCTTTACAGAAGCAGGTTCCAGGCTTATTTGGTTTTTCAAGGTTGTGATGTTAACTTGATGAGGAAAATTACCCTCTTCAATATACTTTGTGGTGAAAGGGCTTCTCAAATTATGCTGTAACAAAGTTCTGCATTTTTCAGACAAGTAAAGATGATCTGTGTGGGATGCTGATCACCAAATAAAGCAATATAACTTTCCAAAACATAGACAAAGTTTCCCCATGGCAGTTGGAAAAGTTGCTTTTGTACTACAAGTTCCAGACTCAACCAACCAGAATAGCCATTGAAAGCTATCATCCCCCCCAGTCATTCTTCCAGTCTCTGCTCTGCCTACAATTTAGAATAGTAACTGAAATGTAGGACTTTATCACACAAATCCCATTCGCACTGCCATTGCATTAGTACAGTCAGCCCTCTGTATCCAAGGATTCTTTATCCATGGATTCAACCATCCACAGTTTGAATCCCCCCCTTTTATATAAGGGGGACCATTTTACTATGCCACTGTATTTAATGGGACCAGTATCCATAGTTTTTAGTATGCACAGTGGATTCTGAAACCAGATCCCAACAAATACCAAGGGCCCACTGTAGGTACAAATACTGCAGTATTTCTTAGAGAGGAAAAACCTAGCATTCTTTGTTCTTTCAAATACAGGAAATATTCCTTATACTGTATGGAAGCACCACCAGCTGCAACAGTTAGAGCATTCATACCTGGACTGGGGAGGGGTAGCCGGCAGGCAGTGTATCAAGATTGTAGTCTTGAAACCTCAGGGTTTGTGACTCCACATTTTTTCACTGTAAGGAGCACCAAATAACACTTGAACCAAATTTTAGTTTCAAAGGGTTCTTAACAGTGGGATTCGTACCAATGTCTTTTCATTTTTGTTTTGTTCCTTGCATGAAATGAATGGTACAATCCTTTTCTTGTGAAATTGAAGGTACAACCCTATGGCAAGAACAGTACTTTATCAAAACAAATGCCATCAGTGACTATAAACATTGAATAATTTTCCCCTATTCTGTTGGGGGTCTGTTGCTATTCTGTTGCAGTAGGGATCCAAGTGATAATCAATACATCTTTCATCAATGCTATTCATGGTATTAATGTTGGGCTGGATAGTTATATAACATTCCTCTGGTGCCATTATCTATTTTTGCTTTCTAAATAAAGAATTCATTTTCAGCTCTTTCCCTTCTAGATATTACCGGCCCTTTGGAATAGACTCAGTATGCTACCTAAAGTCCTTTCTCATCTCAGGAAGGATCAAGCATTTCTCTAAAAGCTATTAATGGATTCAATATATTGCATTGTAGTGTGTGGCTTTCTTAGCTACAGTCTGCACACACTATGCTCTGTTACAATGTGGTGCTTCATAGCACTAATGAAACTGTGTTTGAATCTATATCTACTCCAGGTACCCACGGTGCACAAGATACGATTCAGAAAGAGAACCAAAAACAGGAACAACTTTCCTGGGCTTCTTTTGAGAGAGGAAGAGAAAAAAACCCCACAGTAATAAAGTACTTTGAAACTATCAGCAGGAGTCCTATACCATTATTATCATCAGTGGTTTGAAAGAAATCTGTTGAACACTAACAATTTGCCACTTCCAAATAAACATTGGGAAAAAAAATTGGCAAAGCTCTGTAAACTGGGGATGAGGAGTGACCAAACAAACTATTCACCAAATTTGTTTATTTTCAGCTATTTCATTTGAAAGCTGTTTTACTGTAATATACCTGGTATGTATCTGTTGTGGCTTTTCCCCTTACACATATAAAAGTAGTGCAGGAGAAGCATTTTGCATAGTTTGGCTGGTATGTAAAGGATCAAGCACCTTCCCCTATTTACTGCTTTTCTAGTTGAAATCATACCCTCCTAACAGGTGCTTTTATTTATTATTTAACATGGAGTTTAGGAAAGTTACATGGAATTCCACGAACTGTGTAACTTGCCCAGAAGTATGTGAGCTAATAATACAGCCCAATACTTTTTGCTAATGAAATTTTTTACCTGTGTTCTAGATCAGCAGTTCTTAACCTTTTTTTTTTATACCATGGACCCCTTTAAATATATTTTGTTGCTGCAGAGTACCAAGACTTCACTCAAGATTTAAATCTCTAAAGTGTATTCAATATTTATTTAAAGTTGCTCATCAAGGGTCTTCAGATTTGGGGGAGGTAGACAGTTTCTTGGAAAGTATATTGGAAGGAAGGAGTACATCATGGGCTGGAGATAATAGTCAAAGTGTTATAGAGGGAACAAGACAAATGATGCAAGGGCCTGACCGTGGGAGGCAAAAAACCTCACACAGGAAGCAAGTGGGGAGGACCCATGGTCTTACATGTCTCTAAACTAATACACAGAGCATGGGAAATAAACAAGATGAACTTGAACTCCTAGCACAACAAAGCAAATATGTATAATAGGCATCACTGAAACCTGGTGGGATGAGTCCCATAATTGGAATGTAGGCATAGAGGGGTATAACCTTTGAAAGAGAAATAGGCCAAACAGGAAAGGAGGAGAAATAGCATTATATGTCAGGGGTGTTTACACCTGTGAAGAGATCCAGGACTTAAATCCTGGAAATCATGTGGAGAGCATCTGGATAAAAATTAAAGGGGAAGGAAACAACAGGGATGTTATTGTGGGAGTCTACTACAGACCCCCAAGTCAGATTGAGGAATTGGATGATGCCATTCTAGAACAGATGATCACACACTCAGAAAGGAGAGATGTAGTAGTGATGGGTGACTTCATCTATTCTGATATTTGTTGTAAGTCAAACTCAGCCTTCAAGGTCTAGCAAATTCCTCACTTGCCTCGAAGACAATTTCTTTGTCCAAAAGGTGGAAGAGGCAACAAGAGGATCAGCTATTTTAGATCTGATCCTAACCAACTGGGATGACCTGGTAAATGGGATGCAATTGGTGGGATCCTTAGGTGGGAGTGATCGTTTTCTCCTGGAGTTTCTTATACAGTGGAAAGGAGATAGGCATAGCCAGACACTCATTCTAGACTTTAGGAGAGTCAATTTCAATAAACTTAGGGAAATATTAGGAGTGATCCCGTGGTCAGGAATACTAAAGGAGAAGGGAGTTCAGGATGGATGGGAGTTTCTCAAAAGGAAGATACTGAAGGCACAATCTCGTACTGTTCCAATGAGAAGGAAAAATGGGAGATGTCTAAAAAAATAACAGGTTGGATGTCAAAAGAAATTTCAACTGAACTAAGTTTTAAATGGGGGATGTATAAGAAATGGAAAAGGGACAAAATCACCAAAGAGGAATACAAACAAATAGCTAGCACATGTAGGGGTAAAGTCAGGAAAGCCAAAGCACAGAATGAGCTCAGGCTTGCTAGAGGGGTTAAGAACAATAAAAAGGGATTTTTTGGGTATGTCCATAGCAAAAGAAAGAAGAAGGAAATTATAGGGCCAGTGCACAGAGAAGATGGAGAAATTCTAACAGGGGACAGAGAAAAGACAGAACTACTCAACACCTTCTTTGCCTCAGTCTTCTCACAAAAAGAAAAGGGTGCTCAACCTGAGGAAAATGGAGCAGAGGACACAATAGGGGAAATGCAGCACAGAATAAGTAAATAATAATAATAATAAAAACAACAACAACAACAACAACAATAATAAATTATTTCTATCCCGCCCCTCTGCAGAAGCAATCGGGTAGGCTTACATCAATAAAATACCACAATGTACAATCCCAAACCTTCCAACCCCTTAAAATAGTATTAAACATGATAAAGATTATAACAATAAACGGAAGAGACGGTTAAGAGGTGATATGATAGCCCTGTTTAAATGTTTGAAGGGATGTCATATTAAGGAGGGAGCTAGCTTGTTTTCTGCTGCTTCAGAGAATAGGACCTGGAATAAAGGATGCAAGCTACAGGAAAAAAGATTCCACCTCAACATTAGGAGACACTTCCTGACAGTAAGAGCTGTTTGGCAGTGGAACACTCTCCCTCGGAGTGTGGTGGAGTTTCCTTTTTTTTTTTTTTTTGGGAGGTCTTTAAACAGAGGCTGGATGGCCATAAGCTGGGGATGCTTTGATTTTGAGTTCTTGCATGGCAGAGGGTTGGATTGGATGGTCCTTGTGGTCTCTTCCAACTCTATGATTTTATGATTCTAAGTAAATGCATGCACTCCTATTATAATATTTCTAATGATATAACAACAACAACAACAACAACAACAACATACATGAACATTGAACCATGGCCTAATATTACTTGTTAACTTTAATTTAATTAATTAATGTAAAGGCTGGTGCTGCATTTCACTTATAAGCCTTGTTCTAACAGACTTAATAGCTGAAACCGTGTTTTGAGTTCTGAAATGGTTTTATGTTCTTTCAATGGTTATTTTTTTTAAGATAAACAAGAACAGAAACGATTTTTCACACAAGTATGTTGTTACAAAAGGCATCAATACTTTCATACCCCTCTTCGATAGTTCCAGGACCTCTGCTTGTAAGTGAGCGCAGAAATTTGGAAGGAACTGTTCCTTGAACTGCAATTTCAGAACACCAAATCACGTTTTCATCATTTCTTCAATATTATCTTCACCTTGAAAAACTGTAACCTTTTGTTCTTGTAGATTTAAGTTGAGCATATTTAAATGGGTGTCTTTCTTGGCTGCTGTGAGCCCCTCCAGTTCATACACATTAACTGACAATGGATCTATAATCCAGTTTTTGCTTGCATCAGGAACAGGAAAATATTCATGAAAAGTATGCTGCAAATCTTTCAAATGTCATGTGATAAGTGAGGTGTCCTCCTCAGACAACTCTTGTTGGTGGAACCAAGAAAACTTGAGGTTTGAAATGTCTCATTTCATTCATTAGGTGATGAAGCCATGTTTCCAACTTTTTCATCATTTCTTCAATATTATCTTCACCTTGAAAAAACTGTAGCTTTTTCTTCTTGTAGATTTAAGTTGAGCATATTTAAATGAGTGAAAATATCTGACAGATATGCTAATTTTACTAACCAGGAAAAATCTGTCAAATGATTGCTGAGGTGAAATTACTGCTCCATGAGGAGTAATGTCATCTCATCTTTCAATCCCCAAAATGAAACAAAACTTTAACTTGTCATAGCCAATGAACTTCACAGTGTAGCAAACACTGATGGTGTTGACTCTCTATATCTTTGTAATGCTGCTGAAAAAGTCTTGAATTCAGTGATTAGCTTTTTATAAAATTGACAATTTTGACTGATTCATTTAAGGTCTGTTTTAGGTTTGTTTGTTTGTTGTTGTTGTTTTGTATCTTCTGAGCATCTAGACCTTCCCTATGTATAAAGCAATGGTACCAAGTCACCAATTGTATGATTTCCTTAATCTGTACTACAAGTCCAGTAAGCTTTCTAGACATTGGAGTTTATCACACGAGAAGTCCCATGCAGAAACACTGCTTTAAATTGGGGAAAATGCAAAAGAGGAAGCAATTTATCAACGGGATTTCCCCGTGTGATAAACTTTTGAAAGATCCTGAAAGTAAAAAGAAGCAGTTTTTGTCTAATTTCCGTTTGTATTAACCTCCTTTTAACAGCGACGTCGTCTGAAAAAACACCCGCTTTTGCAGGTTTTGTTTAATTTAAAGCTCCATTTCTACATGGGATTTCCCCCGTGTGATAAACTGCATAGATTATGCCTGGTCTGTGCTAATTCCAATGCAATTCAATCAACACATGTTATGAGACACTACAAACTCATTTAGGCTGTTAAATACCTCTTAAACTGCAATATGTACTCATGAAGAAATGAACAGTTTGTCTTCAAAATTATTTCTCTTGTGCTCATATGTAACATAGCACAATAAAGTCACTTGTTATGTCTATGTTTTCTTCCAGTTGCTGAGCAAAATAGGGAGGCATGTGAATTCTTTCTAATAACTGTTGATATAGGCTGACAAACCATTGATTTGCTTCTTAACTGTGTCATTTGAAAAAGGGATTAAGGAAAGGTCCTTGGGAGTTTTCTTGTTGATCAATGCAGAAACAGGATTTTGCAGCAGATAATATACATTCTTCAGCTATTGTGTGTGGTCTTTGCTATTAGTTGAGAAACTTCAAATGATGCCCTTATTGCATTTTCATTGTTACAACAAGCTGCAGTCTTTCAAAACTATTTCTTGCTTTCCCAAAGCTCCTACTCCTTTCTTGGGGAAAAAATTCGATGCTCTTTGTGGCATGTTCTTTATGTTTAGTATTGAGATGTCTTCACAATTTTGATGGTTTCATGGCCTTGTTGGACAATACATTGTAACATAACACACTGTGGTAGTTGCCTGTCTTCTGGGCCTGTACATATGAAGCCAATTCAGATATTCCTTACTATAATCACAGCACTTTTTAAGATGATTGGAAGAAGCTTTATTTTGCTTTGAACAGGATGCACCCTCATCAATGTTATCAGTCCAGTTACTGGATTTTATGCATTTACCTCACCAGATCCATTTGAAGTTTAACCTAGACTCCCACCAAAGTCTAGATCAAAATGAAAGAGGCAGATTTCAGATTCAAGTGTATTTCCTGGGGATCTCCTTTTGCTCTCTACTATTACCACACATGCTTACCAAGATGTGACCATCAGGGGACCTCCAATGGATATCTTTGGTAGTTGACCTCAGGTTTGAAATCATGGATGACACAATCAGCATGAGTAAGTTCATGGCTTACATTCTCCTGTATTGAGATGTCTTCACAATTTTGATGGTTTCATGGCCTTTTTGGACAATGCATTGTAAAATAACACACACTGTGGTAGCTGTCATCAACATCAAGGATATTGCTCTACATGCTTCAGGACAACTTGAATCTATTGACTTCCTCTACATAGATGAGATTCTTTCTGACACTTCTTCTTTCTAGGCTTTTTTGTTTGTTTTTTGTTTTGTTTTGTTACGTGCCTTCAGGTTGACTGTCATTTATGGTGACACCATCACAGGATTTTCTTGGCAGGATTTATTTCAAAGAGGTTCATTGCCTTCCTATTGGGCTGAAAGAATGTGACCTCCCCAAAGTCATCAGTGGGTTTCATAAAAAAACTTCTAAGCACTTTCATAGAGGACCTATGGACAGCAACAAGATTCGAGGCAACATGGCAATTGTTACTCAAGGAATTTAACTTCATTGGTATTTAACAACTGAAACAAATGTTAACAAAACTATTGAAAATGTTAAGGAATAAAGGTTAACAAATTCATAGACTCATAGAGCCACATTGTATCCTAGTTTTGGGCAAAAGGCAAGAAATAACAACAACAACAACAACAACAACAACAGCTGGAAGTAACCACAAGGGGCATCTAGACCAACCCCATTCCATGCAGGAATAAATAATACAGCCTCTGTTTAAAAGCCTTCAAAGAAGGAGACTCTACCACACTCCAAGGCAGTGAATTCCACTGTTGAACAGCTCTTACTGCTTGGAAGTTCTTCCTAGTGTTTAGTTAATAGTTAGTGAATGTTTTCCAAACTCTGATCCAGATGTAGTCAAACAACAGTTCCTCTCTCTCCTGACAATTGGCTATGTTGGCTGGCTGATAGGAGTTTGAATTAAATGGCATTTAGTCATAACACCTATGGTGTAAAAAATATTGTGCTGTCAGTAGCATCATAGGAGCACAACAGAGCCTAAAAGCCTCTACAATTCAGAATGGGTTCTGTTAAGAACTGGATTAATCAGATGGCAGATGTCCTCCAAATTAATCTGATTTAATAAAACTTCTGACAATCTGCCCACCATTAATCTTTTATTTCAAATTAAAGACTCTTTTCCTTTGCATTTGCTTATTTTTATCCAAAGCTCATTGATATATAAAAGCAGACATCAGTTCTGTATACAAGGTGAATGTTGCTGTTGGTGTTTTTATGTCTATGTTTTTATGCTTGACGCTCTTCATAAATTGGGATAGTAAATCTCTTGTACTAATCTTTGCCCACACTGTTTAGGTGAACACATATAAACAACTTGACAGCTAAGGTGAAATTTACTGTAGAACATCCTGCTCTCTCTTAAAAATTATTTTCACTAATGATAATAAATCTGCTTTTTAAAAAAACAAGCACAGAATATGTTTTTTTTTTTAAAGGGGGGGGTTATGAATTAGTCAGTGGTTTCCAAACTTTGGTCCTCCATCTATTTTGGACCTTAACTCCCAGGAGTCCCAGCAAACTTGTCCAAAGATCAGGAATTCTGGGAGCTGAAGTCCAAAACATCCAGGACTAAAGTCTGGGAAACACTGAACTAGATAGATATCCCATTCCTGCCATCCATGTGCATACAATGGCCTCTTTCTATGTATTGATTTATACATTATTCTGTACTAGCTCTACCATTAGACAAAGTGAAGTAATTGCCTCAGTCTGCAGTGAGGCTTTGGAGAGGAAGGTACAGGATACACAGCTTTCTGGGTGCTCTAAGGTAGCCTGTTGCCTTCTGGTGCAACCGAGGATGCTCTTTCACCATCAGCGTTGCACAAAGATTCAGCTAGTGGTTCAACTGGGTTTTGTACATAAAATGTAAGTAGAAAGGCACTATTATCTTTGCCTTAGACAGTAAAATGTCTTTAGTTGGCCTGATCAACTTCTTAACAAGAGAATGTATGTTTGAATATTCTTGTACTAGGAACAGGAAAGAACAGAGTGTTCCATACATTTCTGAATAGTAGGGGCACTGGATAAATGGGCAGGTCTGACTTACCATCTATCCTTTCTTTCCCCACATTCCTAGAAAATAGTAATCAGTTCTGATATACTGTTTGTTTACTTTAACCACAATGGTTGCCACCACTACTGCTGCCATCACTTAATATTTTTACAGGGAACCATATTTGCTTGTTCTTGGATGTTGGTAGGAGTGTGAGCGTCAATAGACCAGGGGTCAGCAACTTTTTTTTTGCTGCTGGCTGGGAAATGGGGGGAAATGGCGCTGGGGGCCAACGCGCGTGCGTACGCGCGTAGGGAGTGCCATTTCGGAACGCCCAATGGTGCCAGCGCCGTTGGGCGTTACAAAATGGCGCTCTGTATCATGTGCGCATGTGCACAATGCGGGGCACTATTTTGGAAGGCCCAAAGGCACTGGCACCGTGCAAATTTGCACAGCACCGTCGCCATTGGGCATTCCGAAATGGTGCTCTCTGTCGCCATGCACGTGACACAGGGCGCCATTTTCGAAGGCCCAACAGTGCCGCCACCGTATGAATGTGCACAATGCCTGCGCCATTGGGCACTCTGAAATGGCGCCTGGTGGTGTGCGCATGCATGCGCGAGCGTGGGTGCCATTTTGGCATCCAAAATGGCATCCGCGCTTGTGCACGCATGTGCATGATGGTGGGTGCCATTTTGGAATCCAAAATGGCACCCGCACTTGCATGCGGCGGCACCAACAAGACCGGACACGGGCCGGTCCCAAGGCCTTGGCAGATCAATAATGAAATGCTGAAATAATGAAATAATGAAATGCTGATCAATAATGAAATGAATGAGTGCAAACACCACTTTGTTTCAGGTTCAAAGCATCACCTCCACCCCTGAATCGACATTACACTTATGGTACAAGGTTAAAACATTTAAACAAGTATTTTTTGAATCAGAGATTAACTGAAGTTGAGATTCCTGGCTGCTGCATGTAAAACACATGCTGTATCACTGTTCTTTTCAGACCATACTTCTTAATTGGGAGTTGGGGAGGCAGACAGGCTGCAATTATTTCATTGGGGAGAAAAATTGATCTGCATATGTTTAGAGACATTCAATACATTTCTGATTAAAAATTCTCCCACCCTTGATTCACTGACTGATCTTTGTAGCCAGACATTTATTGCTGCATTTGTAGTGGATCCATGTTCTGTAACTCAATGTTATTCAACATAGTGATCCATAGCTACCTGACTCAATGCTATTCAACATGGTAGTTCATGGTCATGTTCAGTAGCATTGAGTCGAGTAGCTATGGATCACTATAATGCAGGAAAATGCACCCCACTTTAAACCTAAAAGAACAGGTCAGAGGCAATAACTTCTTTCCCTTGTTTGTCTTTGGGAACATATGGGAAGGTGACACAGAAGCAGTTTTCAAGACTGGTAAAGACATTTTGCTGCCAGAAGTGGAACATCAAATCCACTTCAATCAAGATGCATAGTACTCAAAGCCAGCCAAGCTATTTTGGTACACGAGGGACAAAATCTCACAAAAACCTTTCCCTCTTCTTGAGGACAAAAATACAATTACAGATTAAATAGACAACAATTTGCTGGCCTTTTATGACACATAAAATCAGCTGTCTAAAGTAGTGAGATGCAGTGGTTCAAGGGGTTAAGACGCTGACTCTGTTGATTGCAAGATTGGCAGGTTGGCAGGTTGAGGCCTGGGTGCTGCATGATGGGGTGAGCTCCAGCCACTAGTCCCAGCTTCTGCCAACCTAGCAGTTCGAAAGCATGCAAATGCAAGTAGATAAATAGGTACCACTTTGGTGGAAAAGTAAACAGCATTTTGTACAATCATGCTGGCCACATGATCACAGAGTAGTCTCTGACAGTGCTGTCTCTTTGGCTTAGTAACAGAGATGAGCATTGCCCCCTATAGTTGGGGACGACTTGATAACCTTGTCAAGGGGGAATACCTTTACCTACCTTACCTAAAGTAGCCACCCCATTCTATCTAAGGTGTCAAGCCAGCCTTTCAAGTCTTTTCTACTCCTGAGGGCTGCCTATGTGACCTGATTGCAACAGGCCCCCTATTGTTGTTTTCTCATGTAACTTTTTGTGAACATCAAAAACACAGGCATTAATTATCTTTGCAGTTGTGTAAACACATTCCACACTAGCAATGCAATGGATGCATTAGCAAGGGGATGGAACTGTGTTTTCAAAACTTCTTGAGATCAATTTCCCACAACAAATGAATCTGGATTGCTTGCAATAACCTAACAATAGTTGACATCTCATATTGGTTTGCAAAAGAGGGGTCCCTGTTGAGATGCAAATGGATTTTTTAAATTTCCTGGACTTTGTAAATCTCTCTATAGCGACAGGGCCAGAAGGAGAAGGAGACTGCCTACAAAAGATATCCTCCCCACCATATACCATCTTAACTAAAGACTGAAAACACTGAAAAAACCCACCACCATCAACAAAAAAAGATGCACCAAACAGTCTCATCTTTTCACTTTCTCTTGGCCACTGTTAATCAGCAGACCTCATAGACAGTCAGGGGAGAGTGAAATGATATAAAATAATTAAGGATAATAAAATCAAAATGGGATGCAAACCCCATGAACTGTAGCCATGACAGGGAGGTAAAGTAAACAACAAAGTAACTTAACTCCCTATTTGGCCTTCACCACTTGTTGTCCTCATCATTAACATCACCATTTTTATGTTCCCCCCCTCCATTGTCAGAACTAAAAATACCCCTCCCTTGCCTTTTTTGATCATACTGGGATCTTCTATGGATTTCTTTACCAACTCAGATAACTCATTGTACTGGCTACAGCAGGAAGACAATCAGGTGTTGGGTGAAAATCTAGGCATTCAACACATGATTAAACCACTAAGAAGTTCAATTTTACTAAAGATTTTTAAAATAGCAATCACATGTTAATGTGATGGTGTTTTTGCCATTTTAGCAGTTAGGTAAAAAATAGGCAATGAAAATACAGTAACATGAAAAAATGCTCTCATCGAAGCCTTGTCTAGACTATTTCTTACTTAAGCCAAGTACTAATAATGAAGCAATTTATTTCTTCTCATCCTCATCTTCTGGCAGTGCAAACTCTAACTTTCTTGCTTTCAGCTCAGCTATTTTCTTCCCTGGAGACTAGATTCATAGCCATCATGCCTTCTTCTTCTTTTCTGATTTCTAGGTGGTGAACTGCCAACTTGTCTGTTTTGCAGCTTCTCTTATATACAATTTTCCAAACCCTCTTCCCAAATTCTTAGCCAGTAGATACAGAAACTGAGGGCCTTTGCAGACTGCCAGAAATAGTGCACATTAAATTGAGGCACTGCCCTGGCTCAGTGCTAGGGAATCATGGGAACTGTAATTTATTGTGGCACCAGAGCTCTCTGACAGAGAAGGCTCAATGTCCCAGAAAAAAATACAATAAAATCCATGTCTGACATGCCACCAGTGGCTGGTTATGCCTTTATATTCCCACAATTTGCAATTGGTCCTAGGGCAGACTGGAGAGCTTGTCCTGGTTAGCAATAATCTGAAACAGCCAATATAGTCCTGGTCAGCAATAATCTGAAACAGCCAATCCAGCAAGAGAAGAGCACTCTCACCTCTGGGAGAGTAGAGCCAACAGAGGCCAGATGTAAAAAGCCTTCCACCTTCTGTATTCTTTCTGACCTCTTTCAAACACCCACTGTTGGTAAGCAAGTAAATTGCTATCTCTACATATGAATGGATAAGCTCTCAAGTATCAGTGATTAATCTAGAAAAAAATCTTGGCATTGTGATAGACAGCTCAGTGAAAACACCAACACAGTTTTCAGCAGCTTCAGGAGGGGGGGGGGGGGGGAAACATTTTTATGCTGGGAATTATTTTGGAAAGGAGTGAAACGGAAATAGCCAACAGCATATGGTAAATCTTGATGACCACAATAGGAATATTCAATGCAGTTTATGCTGTGGAGTTGTAAAAAGAGCAGCAAACAGTGCTTAAACTAACCGGAAGGTTGGACATCCTACTATAATGAAAACTTTAACTGTTTTAATTTCATTTAACTTAGAGGACAGGTGAATAAAAGATTTATTAAGCAATTTTTGGTATTGGGAGAATATATTTTTTCTGCCCTTCAAAAACCTTGCTTAGGGATACCCAATAAAAAGTTAATTTGCTGTACATAAGAACACAACAAAATAAAATTTTAAAAAATAATTTCCCACCATGGTTCTAATTGCAGATGTCTACTATGGAATTTTGTGAGATTCATTCTGTGATGCTTACATAAAGTTCTCTAAAAGAGTGCTTTGTAGGTTTTCCAACATAATGAGTTCCAATTCCTAGCCTTTCTGAATTCCATGCTTATACCTAAGTATTCTTAGACATGAAAGGTTGAATTTCTTTTTTGGAAGTGATCTGCCTTTACTCCTTGGTTTAGAAATCCATTTCATTCCTACTTACACTGCTTAATGTACCTTCTTTTCTAGCTAGATTTGGAGCAAGAAAAGAAAATGCCTAAGAGTTGAAGAGATGATGGCTGCTTCTTGCAGTAAAAGTTCTTAAGATATATTGTTTAGCTCACACAGGAGATCTCAACACAGCAGATCACTTTCAGACAATGATAATATTTGTGTTCACTTCTTGGGGGAAAAGAACATGTCAGTCTGGACTGCTACCAACAAAATTACCTCTACATGTCTCTGAATAGTATGGGATGGGAATAATTTGCTATTGTTGCCTTCAAGTCAGTTTCACCTTATGGTGAGCCTATTGCTGAATTTTCTTGTTCAGAGAGGGTTTACCATTGACTTCATTGGGTGCGACTTGCCCAGAGCCAGGGACATTGGGGGGTGCAGGGAGTGTGGGCTTCACAAAGTGACACCCTAAGGAGGGTGACACCATTGCTCCCCAAACATTTGTCTTTTGGCAGAAATGAACTGTGTCATTTGCCTGTGTCCCTTTATAATGCTGAAAAGATGGTATGAGTGGGGCAAGGCTCAGTGGGAAGAGAAAGGAGAGGCCCCAGGTTTTCTTTAATTTTAATTTAATTTAATTTAATTTAAAAAATACATTTTTAATTAAAATAATTTTAAAATGTTCTTATTCTTTTAAATTTTTCTTTAAAAACATCACATCTTAGCAATTTTTCATTCATTTTAACCACATGAAACAATGTACATGTAAATACATTTAGGCTGTGTGTATGATATTGTAATTCAAAGGTATAAATTGATTTCTGCTAGTTGTTAATGTTACAAGTATTGCCATTGCATTCAGTGGTATATGGGAATTATGATTTATGAATAACATAGCATTTATGAAGTTGCCCTACAACTCCAACCTGTCTTGGATGAAACCAATTATCTAGATCCATTTCAAACTGGCATTAGGACAGGATTTGGAGTTGAGACTGCCATGGTTGCCTTGGCTGATGACCTTCGTCTGGGCCAAGGGTAGTGTGACCCTGTTGGTGCTCTTAGACCTCTCAGCGGCTTTTGATACAATAGATCACAACATCCTTTTGGATCGCCTGAATGGGTTAGGAATTGGAGGCACTGCATTGCAGTGGTTCCGTTCCTTCCTCTTGGGCAGATTCGAGAGGGTGTTGCTCGGGGACCTTGACACTGTAGTGCATGTGCTGGTAACCTCATGTCTTGACTTCTGTAACATGCTCTACATGGGGCTACCCTTGTGCTTGGTCTGAAAACTTCATTTAGTACAGAATATTGCAGCCAGATTGGTCTCAGGAACATCAAGAAGAGACCACATAACACGTGTTTTAAAATCACTTCACTGGCTGCCTATTAGTTTCTGGACACAGTACAAGGTGTTGGTTATTACCTTTAAAGCCCTAAATGGCTTGGGTCCAACCTATCTTCAGGACTGCCTCATCCCATATAATCCACTCTGTGCACTCCGGTCCTCTGGGAGGAATCTACTACAGCCTATAAAAACCAGGCTCTCTGTAACCTCCCAGAGGTCCTTCGCTGCAACCGCTCCCAGACTATGGAATGGCCTGCCAGATGAGATTCATCATATTACCAATTTAGCCAGCTTTAAAAAGCCTGTTAAAAAGGATCTCTTCCGGCAGGCCTTTCCTGACTAGATTCCCGGCCTTGGTGGACTAGCCCATCCATCCTTCTCTCTCCAATTTTCTGATCCATTCTGATGCATTTTCTGATGCACCTCCTGGAGGTCCTGCTCTGCAACCGCTCCCAGACTATGGAATGACCTGCTGGATGAGATCCGTCATATTACCAATTTAGCCAGCTTTAAAAAGGCTGTTAAGACGGATCTCTTTTGGCAGGCCTTTCCTGACTAGATTCCCGGCCTTGGTGAATTAGCTCATCCATCCTTCTCTCTCCAATGTTCTGATGCATGTGTTGCTGATGTTTATTGTTATTGTGACTCTTTTAAGTTTGTTTTAATTATACCATTGTTTAATACTTTTTAAAGGGGTGGGTGGGTTTTGGAATTATTAGGTTGTTTTCTATTGTATTTTATGGTATTTTAATATTGTAAGCTGCCCTGATTGCCTTGCAGAGGGGCGGGATATAAATAATAATAATAATAATAATAAGTACAAAAATATTACTAAGGATTCTTAGGATTGTTTGGTCTGGGAGGAAGTCAACGGGGGTGTGTGACACCATGAGTTATTGCACCAGATGACACCATTGCCCAGAGTCACCCAGTGGGATTCAAATCTTGGTCTCCTGGAGTCAAAGTGCAATACTCAAACCACTACATCACACTGCTCATGTACAATACTTACTGGGAAACATCCAGGGGAGCCATATTGGCCATATAGCAAATCCAATAAAAATCCACCAAACAGTGATACCTATATTGTGCATTTTGGTTGGCCAATAAAGGTATCACTGGTGGATTTTTGATTGGATACTTACTGGGGTGTACCTTCTGTTTACATCCTAGTAGGGTTGCCAGATTGTGTACAGGAAAAAAATTCTGCAGGTGCTGCTTGCATGACAGCCAACACCATCTGAAATTCCTTTCCTGCTATAGAAGCCCTGTCTCTTATTTCACTTGGCAAGCCTATACCCCAGGCCTATATGTCACAGAATATAGTCATAATTCCAGGCCCTAAGAGCTGGTGCATGGCTCTTTAGTGCCCCTTCCAACGCAGCGTGTCAAAACAGTGCGCCAGAAGGACATCCTGACGTCCGTGGGGTTGGGGCAGCCAACGTGCAGCTGCCCCTCCCCATCTCTGCCTCTAGGCCAGCCCTTTGGGCCGGTCTGTAGAGGCCCCAAGATGACTAAGGGGGGTTGCAGACTGCCAGAAATAGTGTGAATTCAGTCCACATTTAGGGTTAGGGTTAGAGTTAGGGAACCATGGGAACTGTATTTTATTGTGGCATCAGAGTTGTCTGACAGAGAAGGCTCAATGTCTCAGAAAAATAACAGTTCCCATGATTCCCTAGCACTAACCCTAACCCTAAAAGTGGACTGAATTCACACTATTTCTGGCAGTCTGCAACCCCCCTAAATTGAGGCTGTTGTACTTTAGACATATCATGAGAAAAATGAATAATTAGAAAAAACAATGATGCTAGGAAAGGTAGAAGACGGCAGAAAGAGAGGGAGACCACATATCAGACGGTTAGAATCAATCAAAGAGACCACAGTCCTGTGCCTACAGGACCTGAGCAGAGAGGTTGAGGACCGGGGTCTTGGAGAGGTCTAATCCCCAGGTCTCATCGCCATGAGCCAAAGCTGACTTGAAGGCAGCTGAAAACAACAACAAAGGGTTCACCATCTTGGACAATGCATTTAAAGTTCAGAATAAAACCCAAACCAAATTTACAAACTCACTGACATGGAAGCCCCCAGCTGTCACTGTTCGTTGACTTTTTCTGATTTTTGGAGTGCTGTTTTTCTCTCTTCCCAGCCTCCATTGGTCCAGGGAACTTTCATCCTTCCTCATTCATTTTACTTACACACACACACTTCTCTAACCAATGTAGAAGGAATTAATGCTTTATTTATACAGCTCTTTTTTCTGTGTTCCACAGAATCTGACTATGAAGTGTAGCTAAATCTAGAAGCCTGTGTTCTGCTCAGATTGTAAGGTGTCACAGGAAGGAGCAACCATTTCACTTTTGTTGGCAGTCCTGGAGGAAACGCTGTATTTAAAAGGAACAAGAAGATTTTTATTTTTTTAAGGCAGCTTTTAAAAGTATGTAGCATTTGCCACCATTGCTTTCTAACAGGTTTTTCAAACCATTTGGCAGAAAGGGAGGGCTGAAATCCTGGAAGCTCTGTTATCGCAGTAGACCTCTGCATGTTCAAAAAATCTGTCTGTCATTTGGGTGTTACTATGGTAACAACCTAGTTCCAGCTGGAAGAAACTGGTTCACTTGTGCCTGCATCCTCTGCACTTTTCAGGCTTGTTTTCTCCCACTCTATGGTGGTAAACAGATGTCTGTAATTTGGGAGTGTACAGTAACCCTGTGAAAACCAAGGGGACTTAAAGTGTTTCCTCATTTCAAAGGGCTTTATTTTCTTATTCATTTAACATATATTACGCTACTTGCAGTTATTTAAAAAAATTGCATTTTAATCAATCTCAGATGCAAAAAAGATGCAATTTTAACCAATTAGGTTTTCTCTCTGAGGATTATGCTGTAAATAGATTGTTTGAATGGTATTTATTGGCTCTCCTGCTGTTTGTGGAAGAGCATGTGCAGACAAGCCTACAGTACTTCCAAAAGGCCTCCAGATGGAACATTGATGATGCCTTTTTCCCAAGTGTTGAAGTTCAGAGTTGCTAATGGAGGAACCTAATGCCTAATGTGTCTTAAGTTGCCTCAGGAGTCTCTTTCCTATTCCTCCAGTTAAATTCAGATTGGGGAAAATGGGATACAGTTAACAGAATTGAAGAATCCTAGAGTTGGAAGACCTCAAGGGCCATCCAGTCCAACCCCCTGCCATGCAGTAAGTCAAAGCACCCTCGACAGATGGCCATCCAGTCTCTCTTTAAAAAAACTTCCAAAAAAGGAGACTCCACCACACTCTGAGGCAGCCTATTCCACTATCAAACAGCTCCTACTGTCAGGAATTTCTTCCTAATGTTGAGGTGGAATCTCTTTTCCTGTAGTTTGAATCCATTGCTCTGAGCCCTATTCTCTGGAGCAACAGAAACCAAGCTTGCTTCATCCTCAATGTGACACCATTTCAAATATTTTAAACAAGTCTCTCCTCATAAGGCATGGTTTCCAGACCCTTCACCATTTTTGTCACTTTCCTCCAGACAGTAATTCCTTATACTACTGAAGTGTTTTCTGCAGATTGAACTGTACAGCAGTCGAGAGAAAGCTGCTGAAGGAGATATGTGTTAGTCATGGGGAAGATGAAAACAGAAAACTGTTTAAAACAAAGAACTAGAGATGTGAGTTAACACATTTTGGTAGAGTCTTTTTTTTTTTTTTACAAAAAACAAAAAAAACAAACAACAACACTCAGCAATATACAAAGCATTTTGCACAGAAACCTGTATTGTACACCTGTATTGTATTGTACTTTTTTTTCTGTGAAAAAAGATTCATTTTTCCCTCAATGTTTTCCTAAAAGGTCAAAAAATACACAAAAATCATTGGGCAATGTACAAAAACCTTCACAATTTTACCTAGTAGAGAGAAAGTGTTTCATTTCCCCCCCCCCCCTTTCATCTAGGAATGAAATGAATGAAGATTTCTATTCCTAGTGATGACACATATGTAGTGGTGGACAAACCTTTTCCAAAACTAGTTTGGATGGGGACTAGCCATCGAACATGAAAGTTGGGAATTATTGGAGGGTAGTTTTATATCTTACACAATATATCGAGGTGAGAGGATGAAAAATTGATTTGGATAACTAGCTAGTTCAGTCAGTCAAATTATCCAGAATGAGAAAGTAGAGGAAAAGCTGGAGCAAACCATGGATTGGCACAATTCAATATAGACTGTGAATCTTGGGATAATCAATGGGACTTTGAAGCTCTACAGCATTTGGCTTATTTCTGGTAGGATGGATTACAATTGTGTGGAATTCAATGGATTAATAATGACCCTTCAGTAAAACTTTAAGGAATATATCCTTCTGGGAATGTGTCCAAGTTGGGATTATCTACAGAGGATAGGTTTTCTATAAATAACACATCCCTTACTATGTGTAAATTTATAGGATTGCAAGCAGTGACTTTGGGAAAGGGCTTAAGCTCATTCTTTTTCTAGAATTTTATTAAAATGATAGCCCAGTGAATTGAGCATTGACTGTGGGCCTCGGCAGACGACCAATAGGGTCATCTCCGAGGCAAGGAAGAGGAGGGGCAGCCGCACAAGCGGCGCCCCCTCCTCCTCCCGAGGTTGCCCTCAGAGCTGCTAGCCCTCCACACGGCCGGCGTGCCAAGGGCAACCTCCTGCTGCAGCTTCCTCACACGCTGCGGCGGAAAAGCCAGGGAAAGTGCATCCGACGCATTTAGGGTGCACTTTCCCTGTCTTCTGAAAGGAGCTCTGATTTTGCGCTCCTTTCAGAGGCGCCGATGGTCCCCGACGCCCTGGTCTGCTTCCCCCCCAGAGTTGTGGGATGGGTTAGTCTGTTTACAGACAGCTAACCTACTTCTATTAATGGAAATTATTTATTTATGGCATCTCTGTCCACCTCACTTTCTACAACATAGGCCCTAAGCAGACGACTAATAAAGTCGTCTTCCGGGCAGGGAAGAGGAGGGGCAGCCGCACGAGCGGCGCCCCTTCCTCTCCCCGAGGTCGCCCCCAGATGCGCCGGCCGTCCGCACGACCGGCGCATTGGGGATGACCTCACGGCGCAGCGCCCACATGCGCTGCGCCGTTTGAGTCAGAGAAAGTGCGCCCGCCGCTTTTGCGGCGCACTTTCTCTGACATCTAAAAGGAGCGCCAATTTGGTGCTCCTTTTAGAGTCGCCGGCGGTGCGCCTGGATGCGGAGGCTACAGCCCCGCGGCGCTCCGGCGGCGGCTCCGGGGCCTCCGTCTGCTGAGGCCCATAGAGTGCTCCAGGCAACTAACAATCATAAAGTGCAAGATGAAATACAATGTTATAATCAAGATAAAAGAACAATTTAAAAATGCAGTTACATTTGGAAATATCTTGAAGAGTTTATTTGGTGAAGAGATGGTCAGTGCTGAAAACCTAAGCATTTGCTTTTAGGAAAATACAGGCTGCACACCTGATGTTGCTGAACTTTCATCTGTTATGACAACACTATTTTAGGAAGGAGCTGGGTGTTCTGACAAATGACAGGTTGCCACCACAGCTGGAAACCATATGTTACTTTTTAACTTGTATGAAAACATGGGACCTGACATCATGTCATTTGTTATCCTATACACAGTGGCAGCCCATAATGTGGAGTAGAGGTGCGTAATGCACAAAGTGAAAAATTATAATCAATGGGGATTGCAACTGATTGCAAGATGCTGTTTTTGATTGTAAACTCTCATTGTACTTTCTCATGGAAGAAATTTGGTTATCCTCCATATTCCATTTATTCAGGCCTCAACTGGAAACATTTGTTTATAATAATTTTCAGGCACACCCCAGTGTTTTAATCAGTGATTGGCATTTTTTAAAAAGATATTTGAAATTTGTGGTTTTGATGTGTTTTTAAATTTATATTCATATTCCAGTTGTTGCCCATACTACAGAGATCTTATAAGGAAGGGCAGGAAAACATATCAATTGGACTTAATGGCCCTTGTGGTCTCTTCCATCTCTATGATTCTATTATTCTGATCAGTCAATTAATTGATTGATTAAGATCAATCAAACAATTCTAGCTGCTGTAGTTTAATTCAGAGCCCATTTCTGTGATTCAAAGAAAATTTCTGTATACAGTTGGCCCTCCACATTTGTGGCTTTGGCCTTTGCAGATTTGATTATTTGTGGTTTTGATTAATATGTTCTCTTTTGGAATCGTTTGGTCCTTCAGCACAACTCTGCCAAACGTTGACCAAAGAGTTGTGCTGGAGAGCCTAGAAGTTCCTAGGGAAAACACTTCTCTAGGCATTTGTAGGCCCTCCAGCCAGTGGTGTCACTAGAGGGGTGAAGACTGCACCACGTGACACCCTAAGGGGGTGACATCACTGCTGTTCAAACACCTGTATTTTGGCAGAAACAGTGTGGGATTTGCCTGTATCTCTTTAAAATGCTTTAAGAGATGGTGGGAGTGAGATGAAGCTCAGTGCGAGAAGAAAGGAAGGTCTCCAGAATTTTTTAAAATTAAAATTTTTAATTTTTTTAAAAAATATATTCTTTTAGTCTTTTTCAATTTTATTTAAAAACATTATATTTTAACCAAATCTTCACTATGAATATGTGAATACATTTAGGTTATGCATATGATATTGTAATTTGAAGGTATACATTTAATTTTGCTAGTTGTTTATGTCACAACTATTAGCATGACATTTCAGTGATATATGGGAATTATGATTTACGAGTAATGTTAGTGCAAAAAAGCATTACTAAAGATTTTGTAATGTGTGCAATGAGGAGGTCAATGGAGGGGGGGGGTGACACTATGAGTTCCCGCACTTGGTGACACCAACCCTATTAATCAAAATCACTGCCTCCAGCATGATTCTATGATCAGCTCTGGCAGATATTGACCATAGAGTTGCACTGGAAAACCTGGTGATTCCTAGAGAAGTGTTCTCTCAGGTAAAAAGAATAGTGTTTTTTTTATTTGTGTTTTTTCTGCATTCAAGAGGGTCCTTTACTCCAAACCTCAGCAGATGTGGAGGGACAACTGTATGTGATTTTGCTTCTTTTTACTGGTGGATTGTCATGTCAATGCAAATAATTAGTGCCATCTTTCCATTGACACTAGTAAAGCCATCTGTACAACTCCTAATCAACATGTACCGGATAGCAGATTTCATTTTGGAAATGCTTCTGCTCATTATGCAGAACAAAGATACTTAGGATTTTTTTAAAGGTTCTTATTTGGCCCTGAGCTCAACAGATATAAACCTGGGTGCCCAAACAACACCCCCACATATTTGTTGTTGTTGTATTTGTGCCTTCAAGTGGTTTCTGATTTATAGTGATACTAGGGAACCCTATCATGAGGTTTTCTTGGAAAGATTTATAAGAGGTTTGCCATTGCCTTTGCCTCAGGTAAGAGTACATGACTTGCCTAAGGTCACCAAGTGAGCTTCATGGCTGGGTGTGGAATCAAACCCTGGTCTCCAGAGTCATAGTCCAACACTGAAACTTCACTGACTCACACCCACTGATTTACAGAGTACTATTTTATATATTCATTTTTGTTGCAGAAATGTACTGTGAATCCAACAAAAATGTTAATTCAGCTGTGTAGTATATCTATATCTTTCTAAAACATTAACAAAAAACCCACAAGAACTGCAAATAACCACAAAGATACTATGTAGCTCATTTTGTAGTTATTATTTTTTTTTTAAAAAAAGAACACATTGCTAGACTGGATGAATGTGTGTATCAAATTCAATCATAATACTTTAAAATCACCTCCCCTCTAAGGTTTTTTTTTTTTTTTTTTTTTTTTTTTGTGGGACAAGGAAAACTGCATCCTGTGCAAGGAGAAAGGTGAAATATTAAATAAGTAAATAAATAAATAAAGAAGGTAAAAATATATTCTGTGGTTGGAGACACTGTTATGCCAGTTATACATGTATACGTCATGTGATGGCTGCAATTTCACATCAAGAAAAGGTAAAATGGTAATTCTTTAAAATGGTAATTCTTTTTGGACCAGAACAGGCAATTTTAGAAAGCAATGCTTTCTAACATTTTAGATGATGTTCTAAAAATGGACAGAAGAGGTATATTAAACCTGGCTATCATGCTATGCACTGAGAGAATTTAATGAAATTTTAGTGGGGTCGAGGCTGTATCCTTACTGCAGAAATAATCTTGTTTGACACCACTTTTTTTTTCTTTAATTTTTTTATTTGGGAGAGGGTATAAAATTCTTTATTAGTATTACAACCTACATACAATAATATTTTAAAAACTTTACATAATATTCCATATATATATGGTAACTCACATTAATTATTCATTCTTTACTACCTTATCTAAATCTAATTCATATCATACCATTTTGATTAAACTGGTAAATTAAAAAACCCCACATAATATTGTTGTTAATATCTTCATTCTTCTTACTGTCTTCTTTTCACTGTATACTTTTCACAATTCCACAAAGGTATAATACTGTTAATTTATCGCCAATTCATTTCCCCCCTTTTCTTTTCTTTTCTTTTCTTTTTTCTTTTCTTTTCTCTCTCTCTCTTTCTTTTCTTTATTTTTTCCCCTTCCCAAGTGCTCCCTATCACCAGAGCCTAGTATCTTCATATTACTCTCCCCTCCAAAACTGTAACTCTTCCTGTGGAGGTAAAACACCTCCCTCATTTACTAAAGCCTTTTGTACAAATATTTTCCATATTGCTTCAAAATCATTTCTCTTAATTATTCCTTTTCTTACCTTAATTCCACATGTTAACTTATCATTAATTGCTGTTTGCCATATCTCTTTATGCCAATCTTGTATTTGTAGATCTCCCTGATCTTTCCACTTTTTTGCTATAATTAATCTTGCCTCTGTTAATAAATTTGTAATTAAGTCCTCTCTAGCTTGAATACAATTGATCTTATCATATATAGATAATAATGCTATCTTTGGACAAAATTCTAGATCAATTTCTGTTATTTCTTTTATCTCTTTAAATACTAATTGCCAAAGTTTCTTTACAGATCTACAGCCCCACCACATATGAATATATGTACTGATTTCTTGGCATCCCCTCCAACATAGCCTTGAATAGTTCTTATTTATATTATTTAACCTTACTGGCATTAAATACCACCTCCATATTAATGTATGTGTTCTCCTTTATCCTGATGGATAAGTTTTTTAAATGGTGTTGATTCCAAATTTCCCCCCATTCTTGAACATTTATTATTTTTGCTAAATTCTCCTCCCATATTATCCTAAGATATTCTTCTTTCTCATTATATTTTAATAGTAATTTGTATATTTCACTTGTAACACCTTTCAAAATTTCATTTACCTCCATACTATCTCTTTGTCTAATCATTTGTTCAAATTTTGTGTATTCTCTAAATTCTATAATTTTCCTATTCCAATTTTTTGTCCTTTGTTCCAATTGAATACAATTAAACCAGGTTAATTTTATACTTTCTAATTTCTACTTTATCTTTCCTTTATCCTTCATTATCTTTATCCATTCTTTTATCCTATATATTTCTTTCTTGCTTAACTCTTTCCCTAATTCTTTCTTTAAATTTATTGGAAAGTTTTTAATCATTACAACTGGTGTTAATGGTGAGATGGCTGGCATTAATTTTTCTTTATATTTTTTCCAAATCTCTAGTATATGCCTTAAAAAGGGGTTTTCTATTTCTTTAATTTCTTTCATGGTAAGGTCCTTAAAATATATATATATATTCTACTTTTTTCTCTATTTCTGTTGTTTCCATCTCTAACCAATCTAACTCCCCTTTCTCTATAATTCCATCTATAATATATCTTAATTGATTTGCGTTATAGTACCATTTTAAATTTGAGAGACCCAAGCTTCCATCTTTTTTGGGTTTATACCAATATATTTTATTAATCCACACTTTTTTATTCCCATTACAAATATTATTTACTAATATTTGCCAGGTTTTTTTATTTCCACATCTGATATTTTTATCGATAACATCCAAAATAAAACAAATTATCTTAGGTAAAATTTTCATTTTTACTAATGCTATTCTTCCAAATCATCATAATTTAATACTTTTATATTCTTCTATTTTCCTTTTAATTTCTATCCTTAATTTATTATAATTTTGTTCCTCTATTTTTTGTAATATTTATTCCATAATATCTAATTGTATATTTTAATTTAATATCTATCATTTTATCCATTAGGAAATCTTGTTCCTCTGCTTTTGTATAATTAAACAGCATTAACTCAGATTTATTCTAGTTTACTTGTAGGCCTGACATTTCTTCAAACTCCTTTAAGTGTTGTCTCACTTTGCCCATTTTTTAAGTGGATCTTTAATTGTCAATAGAGTATCATCTGCAAATAAGCTTATTTTATTTAATTTTTCTAATCCCAATTCCTTCCAAATTTTCATCTTCCCTAAAAGCATTTGCTAAGATTTCAATAATTATTGCAAATAAAATTGGGGAAAGAGGGCAACCTTACCTTGTACCTCTAGAGATTGGAATTAGATCTGTTAGTCCATCATTTACTGTTACTACTGGTGTGTTGTTTGCATATAACTGATTTATTAATCCTCTAAACTTTTCCCCCCATACCTAATTTATTTAATGTTATTTTTAATGTTGGCCATTCCACACAATCAAAAGCTTTATATATATCTAGTGCCATTATTCCTGCCTTTTGTTTACTCTTCCCTATTATATTTATTATATTTAGTATTCTTCCTATTAAATTTGACATTTGTCATCCTTGTACAAATCCACATTGATCATTTTGAAGATATTTATATATAAACTTATTCATTCTTTTTGCAATTATTGCTGTTAATATTTTAGCATCTTGAGTCATCAGGGATATAGGCCTATATGATCCTGGATCTGTTAAATCTTTATCTGGTTTTGGAATAAGTATTATCAATTAATGATCCCTGACACCACTTTAACAGACTACACTTTCCAGAATTCTATAGCATTGAGCCATGTCAATTAAAGTGGTGTCAAACTGGATTATTTCTGCAGTGAGGATGTAGCCCTTGTCTCTTTAGGTTTAGTCCAGTTCTTAGTCCCAAACAGGGGAGATCCAGTGAATAAATGGGACTTACTGATACTTATGTAAATTTCATTGGTTTTACTGGTCTTCTGTAGTTGGTACTGACAGTTGGCTTTAGCTCTGTGCAGTTATGTTGAGACTCCATACTGTTGTTTAATAATAGACTGATCTCTTCATCCGAAATTGTACAGACATTGAGCTTCAGCTGTCTTTGCTGAGTGATTATATGGAAAAGGAAGAGAATAAGATTGATCAGTCCTGCCTAGGTGTTTGTATGTTCAGGCAAAAACAATGGCTGAGTCTACATACACATATACATAAATTGGCTGAGTCCTTTAATATTATTCAGTTAAAGCACTAATGATTCCACTTTGTCAGTCATGTCTGCATCCTACAGAATCCTGATGTTTGTAGTTTGGTGAAGCAATAGAGTTCTCTGGCTGAGAATTCTCAATGTTTCTCCCTCAATTGAAACTCCCAGGATTCCATAGGAAGTTGTCATGACAGTTAAATTGGAATATAGCACCATAACTGTTTAGCGTGCAAGGGCCCTAATTTTAGAGTAACACTATAAAAACCAGCCATCAATAACTTTCCTCATTGATTTCTGCAGGTCTATTCTAAGAAGAGCCAAGTCTGGATACAACTCATAATGCCTATATTCACAGTCAGCAGCCAAAGTATGTCAGGATTTCTGACTGTGTGAGCAAACTCTACAAGCAAACAATCATATAGGTAGAAAACCCAATCTTAGATTTGACTGCACAGATGTAGGGGTGGGGTCAATGAAGTATTGCCTGGGCCAACAGATGGGACAAAGGGCTCAAAGATCTGTTCCTTTCCTTGTCCATAAATTCAGCCAATATGTGAAGACAAAGATGAAATCATTGCTTCTGTAATTCTGTAGTATTAATTGAAACTACTATTAAAAAACCCAGCAACCATGAAATAACATGAACAAGAGAACCTACCTGAGAAATGCTTGCATTATGGTTAGCAGTAACATCTTTTTATGCAAACATTTATTTACATAATTATATTTAGACTGACTACTCTGATTCTACCTACATTTTTGCCAAGACTACCATGGTAATCACTGCCAATTCAATCCAATCCAATAACAGATTGTTAAGTAATGAATTGTCCCATAAAGTGCCAAATGGCATGTTCTGGCTTGTAGAAACAGCTAATTGACTTGTTTTCTTCATCTGGAAGACAGAAAAAACAATGTAACTTATATATAATCTTAAAAGAAAGAATTAAAAAGTTGGGTCTTGCAGAAACATATATTTGGGGGAACCTATATTTTCAAGTATGAAACCTTTGTATATTGCTAGCGTTGTGTTCTCTAACAAATGCATATGTACACAGGGTCTTTATTTTAACAAATCCCCAAATAAAAGCTTTCACCAGAATGTCAGTGAAACATGACATTCTATAGAATCCTACATGTAGCAGGAGTCTTCTACAGCCTATAAAAACTAGACTGTCCGCAACCACCCAGGGGACCTTTTCGGCAACCGCTCCCAGATTATGGAATGGCCTGCGGATGAGATCCATCATATTACCATCTTAAATAGCTTTAAAAAGGCTATTAAAACAGATCTCTTCCAGCAGGCCTTTCCTGAATAAATATCCCAGCCACCAAAAGATAGCCCAACCTGCTTATCTCTGATTCTGCTGCAGTTATTGTTTATTTGTGTTATTATTTTAAGTGTATTTTGAACTGTCAACTGTTTAATAGTATTTTAAGGGGGGTGGGATTGTGGGATATGGAATGTCTATTTTAATGTTGTAAGGTGTCCCAGTTGCGTTACGCAGAGGGGCGGGATAAAAATAAATTATTATTATTATTATTATTTGACTATTTATCACTTTTTAATACCAATTCTCTTCTATTGCTTTACTTCTCCCAGAACTCTTTCTGTTGAAAATAGAATAATATATGCTTATTCAATATCTATAGAATATATAGAACCATACATGCTTATTCCATTATTATCTACCACTTTTTTAATGCAGATTCTCTTCTATTGCTTTAATTCTTACCTGAACCTTTTCTGTTGAAAATATCATACTGTATATATTGTGAATCACAAAGTCCTTGCAAAAGTGCAGAACACTTGCAATAGTGTTGCCTTTCACAATTGTTGCTAGCAGTTCTTTATGATGCATGGAAAGCTTTGTTTGCCTTGTTTTTGCATACAAGAATGAGATTTTTTTTTCTACTAATCTAAGAACACTTTTCCCACCTTATTAATGTCAACCAAAATGTGAACATTTGTGAGATTGGTTTTTACACAAACTGTGCAGTTAGGACAAACACAAAACTATGGCAAACTGCTGCCTTATTGCATCAACTACTATAAAACTGAAGCACAGGTTGGATTGTTCTGCTATTTTTGTGTGCTCAGTTCAAAAATGGAAAATATCCTACTTCTGTTTGGAGAAATTTTCACACAAAATGATGACATATTGAGGGAAAGGGAAGGGAAGGTCACTGTCAGCCTTGTTTTTGCACTGAAGGAGACAGATCCCCCTGGGGTTAGCAAATTCTTAACAGATTGACAGGCTGCCTTGACATGTTATGAGACATGTCAATGAGAATGAGACAATAATTTATTGTCCCAGTTAATAGTCTGGTTCCATCTGTTTGGACAAACACTCTTCATGGGCAGCCTCATGTGGGGAGAGTTACAGTAATCCAAATGGTATATGACTATATCCCAATATCACTTTTTACATGCTCTGTATTTAATTAAAGTATCCTAAAATAATTGGTCATGCTATTTGAGGGCTTCTGGGAGTTATAGTCCAAAAACCCTTTTCAAACTTTGATCCAATCACAAGATTGTCAGTGGAGTGGGTCAAGGGATATAAAAATGTGTTCCTGTAGAGACCACTGCCATAATTATTAGGAGGTAAGGGCAACATGTGCTTAATACAGCTGGGAAGCAGACGGCTAATTGAGCCGTTTTGGGGGCAGGGAAGGGGAGGGGCAGCTGCACGATTGGTGCTCCAACCCCTTCCCCAGGCTGTCCTCGGAGCAGCCGGCCCTCTGCACGGCTGGCGCTCCGAGCAGGACCTCCCGCCACAGCGTTCACACACGCTGTGGTGGAAGAGTCGCCGAAGGTGCGCCGCAGCCTTTTGCGGTGCACCTTCGGCGACTTGTGAAAGGAGCGCCAATTTAGCGCTCTTTCAGGGGCGGCGAAGCTGCGCTGCGGGACCGAGGTGTGGGGATACCTCGGCCCCGCAGCGCAGCTTCCTGGGGCGGCCCACGGCTGCCCGTCTGCTTCCCCCCACAGTGTATGACCTTTCTTAGGACCTTATCACACACTGGCCACAAAGATAAAAGTAACCGAAATAAGAATAAATTCAGTTCTATACCAAAATGAACTGAAAGAGCTCCCGCAATATGTAAATGCCTACCACACGCAATTACCGCCATAGCGCATTTAGCGCGCTTCCCGGGACACACATCCTGGAAACGTATTCTCCGTGCACACACAAGTTAGAAAATCCCATAAATTACAAAGAGAGGACCATGTTTACCCGTCCCATTTGTTGCCCAATCCAAACAGGAAGGACATGTCATAAGATGCTTCCTCACAGATCCATGGGAAGTAGCACGGGAAACCATGGGTCTGGGCGGGGAAATGCTTCACAATACGTATTGCGCGATCATATGTATTTCGCCTGCACGGCCATTGCGCAATGATTCCGAAAGCTCGGTTGTACTTCCCCGAAAAACCGAATGTCAAAAGATCTCAATTCGTTACGGATTAGCTCTGGGTTCTGCCGAGTTTCGGTGCAACGTCGTGTGTAAACACAGGGAAATAATATGTATTAACTACGGATACCCTTTGAATTAGGTCTGCTTTAGACCCTGTGTGATAAGGTCCTTAGTGTGAGATAGGTTAGCTGATACTGACTAAAGGGCATCCAATGAACTTCATGCCTGTGAGGGTTTGAACCTGTGTAACCACAGTCCTAATAAAGCATTCCCCTCTAATCACTATGATATAACAATGTCAAGCACTTTGCTAGCAGCCCTGAAGCTGTGAAGTCGTAGGCTTTCATGGCCGGCATCCATAGTTTTTTGTGGGTTTTTCGGGCTGTGTGGCCATGTTGTAGAAGAGCTTCTTTCTGACATTTTGCCCTGAAGCTCCTTCTTGGTTTGCCCTGAAGCTCCTTCTTGGTTTGCCATGTCCTCTACAGGGTGGCAAGGGAGCCCCGGAGAACTTTCCAGGAACTCAGGCAACTGGTGTATAATTGCATAATTCACACAATGCAATTATAACACTATTATGTCACTTTAACTGCCATTATTTCATCTCATTGAATCCTAGGATTAGCAGTTTATGGAGGGACATCTAGAGTTCTTAGCTGAAGAACTCTAGTGCCTCACCAAACTGCAAACCCTATGATTCTGTAGGATAGAATCATGGCCATGAAAGTGGAATAAATAGCACTATAATAGCAGAATGTGAAAGGGCCCTTGGGGTTTGGGGACAGAGAGGACAGAGGTCTGGCTATGGTGGTTCTTCAGGCTCAGTGGTGAGCAGGTCTGCTGAGGGCATCCTGCCATCCCTGTTCCTCCTCAGAGGAGACCCAAGTGCTACGTCCAAGCAGGAGTGATTCCTACAGTTATAAAGATGTGACAATTCTAGATTAACACAGGAACATGAAGAAACACACACACACATAAATAGAGACAGAGTACATAATAAAACAAGGTAGGGAATGTATGGAGGACCAATAGCATCTGAGGTTTTTTCCTTTTCTTTTAGCAAAACCAAACTCATTATAGCTTGTTAGCACCATTTTATCTCTTTGTTTATTTATTTGCTGGCTATATATTTAGAGCCGAATGCACAAAAGTAATGCCAATTATAAACGTCATGCAACCCACTATTAAATTACTCATATTTCTGCTTTGTAATATACTTCCCAACCATTGCAAAACAATACACAGTATCATTTATCTTCAAACCCTAATCTGAAAATAATTGATTAAAAATGTAACAGAAAATTTTCACATCGCATCACAGATTAAATAACAACACACAGCCTTCTTGAATTCATGGGAGGCAGAAACCCACCTGTGTATTTTCAGCCCAGTTCTCTGCCATGGATTGACTTTGGTTATCATCTTCCTTATAGAAGATTTGCACAGATATAACCCTAAAATTAACCCCACTGAAGTCATTGATGTATTCAGACTCAAGCCAAATGTACTCTGAAATTCCATTTGGTGGTTCTGTAATGAGGAAAACGTTACAGCCTGGAGTAGAAAAATGGGTTTCTGTAATACTTTCTCATATAGCAGCAAACTATGAACATGGTGGGAAGTAATTTAATGTTTTGACCTCTCTTGATTACCTTCTAAAGTGCTTCCATGTGCTCAGAGAGCTCATCTGTGACCTGTGGGCTAGTGATTTGAATTCTGTAATCTATTTCCATTACTCTTCCAGATTCTTAATCCCTTCCCTTATTGAAGTGTACAATCTTTCCCACACTTGACCAAACAGATTGGTGGGCTAATATTAAAAAGATAGAAAAGAGAGAGATTTGGTCAGCTTCTATCAAATTTTGTAAGAATGATTTGACGACAAGGGAATTTTTATTACAATCAAAAAGCCACTACTGTGAACTGATAGGGAGAGGAAAGAGACTATGGGTTATGAGACCAATTTCTTGCATACCAGTCTGAACTAGGATAGATCTTGTGATGCGGACTGAACACTGCAGAAAAAAAGTGACTTCTAACTGGAACAAATTCTATTTCTTCCTGCAGTTGATTTGCATGAACTGCTTGCTACGAATATGGATTCTCATGAAAAGTCAAATTCAGGAGATTATCACACAAGCATAAAATACTAGCTTACCTCTCCTGAATTCAAGTCTAATTTGGGCAGGAGCTGGGTCCTATAGCATGGCTTTTCCCCAAAAACCCACCATCCGAGTACAGCCAGGCTCCAACGCGGCTCACTTAATTCACTTGTGGCCATTTTTCAAAAGTTGAAAGTTCCCAAAAAGAGACCCAAGGCAGCTTACAGGAAGGAAGGAAGGAAGGAAGGAAGGAAGGTGACTGAAGTAGCAATCATGGAATTATATTCTGATTTGAACATAAAGCGTTGGCTGATGGTTATTTGGAGTGAGGTATTTTTGGAGGAAGTAATGAAACAACCAGTTCTTATGGAGAACATTCCATGGAGATTTCAGTCATGGAAGAAGGTGAGAGATACATACATGTTCATTGCCTGCAAGTACAAAATATAGAAACCACATGTTTGGTCAAATATGTCATTAGTACAGTGGCCCTTGGTATCGGCTGGGGTATGGTTCCAGGACCACCACCCCCCATGAATAATAATATCCATGGATGCTACAATGGCATAGTAAAATGGTGTCTGTTTTGTATGATAACAAAAGCAAGATTTGCATTTTGGTATTTATATATTTTTAATATTTTCAAACAGTGGATGGTTAAGTCTGTGGATAAAAAATCTGTGGATATGGAGGGGGTGGGGGTGGGCAAACTGTAGTTAGACTCTGCTGTTGTTAATACACCAAAAGCAAGAAACATAAATAGCAAGTCCTCAATCCATATATAGGTTCCTGGCAAGAAACTGAGCTATGAGTATCAGTTCTCCTTAAGACTATAATAAATTCTGTAGTTGTCAACTTCAGAGTAGAAATTATAAGCTATGTAAAGTGACACTATTTTAATGGATCTGACTGTTTATATCTTTGAGCACAGTCCAGTTAGAGCATAGTCCTGTTAATTTCAACAGAATAATTAACTTCCATGCTGATTGCTTGCCCACTGAAGTAAACAGTACTTAAGAAGTTGTTAAGGCTGCGATCCTGTATCTATTTACCAAGTAATTAACTCATAAGACTCAATGATACTAATGTCTGAGTAGACATGAATAGGATTTTGTAGTACTTTGGGATAGATTGCTCATTTCCTAATTATTTCCTGAAATGCATTCTCTTTAATTATAATAAAGTACATTTTTTCTTTATAAAGTAAAAGACTAACATGCACACACATACAAAAGATAGAATTTGCTTTGAATCATTTGAGACAATCAGATTAAATACAAACACTGATGAAAATGAAAGAAGCACAGATACATATGAACTTTCATTATAACACTGCCATTATTACGGTTTTGTGTTTAGTTGGTTGTGGTCATCCCTAAAAGAAACCATGCCCTAAAAGTACTGCTAGCTTAAAAACCAGGCATTTTCTACATGGACAAGCATTTCTCTTTGAATTCTCCTTGAAGGGATTATGAGTTTTGTGAACAATAGAAGTTTTGCTATGGGATTTTGAGTGTCATAAGGTCAACAAGACTCTAATCATCAGCTTTTCATTAGTACGCCCATGTCATCAAACCATTTGCTAGCTGGGTAGTGAGGCAGGTATTTTAGCAGCATAGGGAATCACGACAAGCATGACAGGAAAAAATAATAACGTGAACATATTCTGAATAATAAAAAACATACTGTTTTATATTCCGGTAGCTATTTCAGTTCTGGAAACCTGTATTGGCCAGAGAGAATTCTCCATTCATTGCTACATTATGGATAATTCAGTACATTAGAGACACTTTTCCCAATAGCTTTATCATGTTAGGTTTTCATTACATTACAATACAAGGTTTTTCTTTCTTTCTTTCTCACAGCCCTGTTGAACTATAAGTCTCGTCAATTGCCAGATAATATATCAGTTGCCTAAAAATTACCAATATAACGTAGGTCAGATTCCTGTTAGAAATAATAGAGATGTTCACTGTCAGACCACCAAGAGCTCTACTGTTGCTTCTCTGGCCATCTACAAAAGGGTTGTGGAGGTGTGAATTAGTGTGCTCAAACCACATGGGAAGAAGCTTCATGCAAACAGTGATGAGGTAACTCCATATTTTGCAATTAAGAAAGGTAAGCTATCTCTGTGGCTGCTCTCCTTCCCCAAGATGTGAGATTTCTACTAGAAATTCACTGGACAAAAAAGCCCAAATAATATGCAGAAGTATCTGGCTTATCTGGGGAGGGATCATTAAATCATATCTCAGTGAAATACATACTAGTACTTTTTATGCAAAAGGTGCCAGTTTTGATCTCAGGCATCATCAAATGAGATGAGGAAGATTTTGACCAAAAAAATCCCACATACTCCCACATAACCTCCAACTGTCCAGACATCATCATCATCATCATCATCATCATCATCATCATCTGTTGGATTTAAACCCCACCTTTCTCCTAGGATGGGATCTACAGTAACAGATATGGCAGGGGCAGTCCCAATTAATAACCTGTCATACCACTTTTTTTTTTTTTTGCTTGTGTTTTAAAATGTCCCAGTTTCTCTCTTCTCCTCCTTTCCCCCTATGCTCCCAGCTTGCTTCAGTTACTGAAAACTCTGTTTGAAGTGCAAAAGTAGTTTGTAGTTAATTAACTCATTGGTGGAGGGGGAGAGGAAGTGATGGAGTCTTGCATTCCCAGTAAACTCGGGGGGAAAGCAAACTGTTGCACTCTCTCCTAGCCTGTGAATTCTTCTGAATTAATAACTTCTGCCATCTTGACTCTGATATTGTCATAGAATCATACAGTTGGAAGAGACCATAAGGGCCATCCAGTCCAACCCCCTGCCATGCAGGAACTCAAAATCAAACCATCCCCGACAGATGGCCATCCAACCTCTGTTTAAAGACCTCCAAAGAAAGAGACTCCACCATACTCTGAGAGAGTGTGTTCCACTGTCAAACAGCTCTCACTGTCAGGAAGTTCCTCCTAATGTTGAGGTGGAATCTCTTTCACCCTATGCGCCCTAATTTTCATCTGTGAAAGGTTGGAAGGGCAAGCTGCCAGTAACTGCAAACTATACCAAGGAGATACCGTAGATCAATAGCTTGAGTTAGTATAGCTCTGATGTAATATAATGAGATTTTATCCAGCTTCAGTGGTAGTGGTGGTTAGGGCTGCTTGCTTTTGCTACCCATCATATGCCCTCAGGATGGAGCAGGCCTATAAAATGTTTCCCCCACCCCCAGCCAAAATCCCTTTCTAAGCAGTATCTTCAGCTTCTTCCCCCCCCCCTCCACCTTAAACTAATAAATATAGGAACAAAAAAAATCTGGCATATCTATCCTAGAAACAGGGTATCAGTATTTGCTCTCATAGGGAATTTGCCTTGCTCTCCTGGTGTGTTCTTTTTACTAGCTCTTATCCATTTCTGCAGCTGACAAAATAGTGTCAAAGATAGCATCAGATCTCAGACTATAATGGTTGCCCTGTCACTAGTTCTTTTTTTCTTTTGGGGGTGGAAGTAACATGTGTAGCTCTAAATACCAATAACACAAATAGCTGGACTATTCTGATTCCTTTACAGTATTGATGGGAAGTGAATGTAGCTGAGATCTAATCAGACTAAAGATGGAGAGCTACATTTTCCCATTTCAATTAGTTTGCCTTTGTTGCCACTAATCTCAATTAGATTTAAGCTAATTGGTCACGTTCTCTATGTGAACGCTACAATTATGTAGTGATCCACAGCTCACCTAAAATTGTGTCTATACATCCACACCATTTCTAGTTTGCTCTGTCAGCTGGTTAAGCAGACATGGTTATATAATAAATAATTTGTACTACCAGCTGTATTGATGGCTGCCAGCTTGGATGGCTTTAAAAGGTGATTAGATGAAATTGTGGAAGATGAGACAATGTGATGTAGTGGTTTGAGCACTGGACTCTGGACAGCAGGTCTCAAATCCCTGTTTGGCCATGGAAACCCACTGGATGGCCTTGGACAAGTCACATTCTCTCAGACCGTGAGGAAGGCAAAGGCAAATCCCTTCTGGAAATATCTTACTAAGAACTTGTGATAGGATCACCATCAATCAGAAATCACTTGAGACCACATGACAACAAAACTATCAATGGCTAACACTAGTCATGGTAGTTATATATTACTTTCAATGTACTTAAGGCATGATGCCTCAGAATACCATTGCAGAGGACTATGAGCCAGTGAGAACTATCATTCTGTTTAGTGAGTCCCATAGGCACCTAAATGGCTATTGTGGGAAGCAAGATGCTTAACAACCAAGTCATTTTGTTTGAGTTTTCAAAACCCAACATGTGACTTTACTAGAAAATAATCATAGGTAAGGAAAGAAAGATCTTTCTATCTTTTTGGCCTGGGAGCTATCCTGCTGGATGACCAGATATTGGTTTTCAATCAGAATGGGTCTTATACAGCAGGAGTGGAATTCTCCACAGATGATATGAGGCTACCACTATCAATTTATCATAACCCAGGCTACTACAATGTGCTACAGGAAGAAAACAAGACACATTAGAAATATATCCTGAGCCAATAATTCAAGCATACAATCTCACCCAGAAACTATACACAGAGCTGGAAAATTTTTAACAGGTACATATTCAGTCTATAAAAAAAGGAATTTGTTTTCTTTCTTCTTCTTTCTTTAAAAATCTGACCTTTTAAACAGGTGAAAACCATGCAATGTATTAATACTATAAAGAAAGAGAGCACGAAAGGGGATGGGAGAAAGGAAAGCAAAGAATACCATGCCTAAGAGCTATCATGGTTACAAGGACATTTGGTTTATGCTAATTTCTTGTTTTCTTAAATATAGAAAGGTAAGTGGAGAGATTTGTTATCCAGAACATTGATATGCTACTCTGAAATTATACACATCAAATTCTATATCAGTGAGATTTTAGAAAAGATTACTGGGAGTTATTATTACCCTTTATATGTCATTGTAATAAAAATTACTGAAATTGTATCAGCCTTCCAGTTAATCGTGTTTCCTCCTTCTTCTCTGTCTCTGTCTGTAATTTGGGCTTGATACAATCATTGGTGGGTGTTCTACTGTTAACACAAGTCATACCTCCAACATTTCTCAGATGAAAACTGGGACACATATGGCCAAGCAATGTGAGAGTGTGGTCATAAAGTCATTAATCAGTATGAATTCGCAGACTAGGAGAGGCTGCAGCAGTTTGCTTTTGCCTGAACCTACTGGGAAGAGTCTGCCCCCTCCTCTTCTCTCCCATGCTGAGATGAGTGCAAACTGTTTTTGCACTTTGAAATCAGGGGGGAAGCAGACGGGTGGCACGGGGCCGCCCCAGGAAGCTGCACCGCGGGGCCAAGGTATCTGCACACCTTGGCCCCACAGCGCAGCTTCGCCACCCCTGGAAGGAGCGCTAAAATAGCACACCTTCCACAAATCGCCGAAGGTGCGCCACAAAAGGCTGCCGGCGCACCTTCAGCGACTCTTCCGCTGCAGCGTGTACGGATGCTGCAGCGGGAGGTCATCCTCGGACCTGCTCCGAGGACCTGCTCCGAGGACGTTTTGGGGAAGGGGTTGGGGCACCCACCGTGTGGCTGCCCCTCCCCTTCCTTGACCCGAAAACAGCGCTTTGCGCCAATCTGCTTCCCCCCTCAGTTTGCCACAATTGAAATAAGTTGAGAAAAAAGAGAGAAGTGAGAAGAAAAGAAGAATCTGGAACACTTTAGAAGCAGCTGAAAACATGGGACAACAGAGGAGTAAATGAGACCATTCCTACCAAATCAGGAAAGTTGAAAGGTGTGAAGACTGAATCCATACACTTCTGTTTATGTTGTAAACCCTGGGAATGCTAATGAGTTAACAGACAAGAAAAAGAATTGTTTTGCACACTGAATGCAATCACTTTATCACAGACTAATGCTCCGAGACAAATGACTATACAAGTTCCCTTAGCTGAATTAAGGTATAAGACTCATTGCAGTAACTATACAGATGGGCTTTGAGGGTGATTTGTAGGCATGGCGCTTAGACGACGCACACCTAAAAGTCTCCAGGAAAGTGCCCTCTAGCCGTTGTATGCTGAGAAAATCTGCTCCAAAAAGGACGCACTTTTTTCACTCCTTTTGTGAAGATGTGCACCTTCGCATGTGTGTGTGTGTGTGTGTATATATATATATATATATAAAATATATATATACATACAGAAAATGGCTGTATAAATGCACTGTCACATGTGCGGCAGAAATTGACTTGGCGATCCAGAGCATGCGCCCTATGATGCAAGCTTTAATATAAAGCACGCTATGCTTCCAGGTGTGGATGCACTGGTGCAGGTGCGCTTGAATATTAGAACCCTAACCCTAATTGTAACTCTACAATTGTAACGCTTGTATTTTATCTTGGCTGCATTTTTAACTCTTGAATGGTTTAATTTTGTTTTAAGGGGTGGGTGGGTAGGAGGTGGGTGGCAGGAACTGTTTTATCTATTGTATTTTTAAATTTGCTGTACCCTGCCCCGATTGCCGAGCAGAGGGGTGGGTTATAAATAAAACTTATTATTATTATTATTATTATTATTATTATTATTACACATGTGCCTTAACAACTGTCCTCTGTTATGACAATAAATGCATTCTGTTGCATGTATGCTTGCTGTCAGCATGCACAGCACTTTGCATGAAAGAGGCTTTTGTGACCTCTTTTGTGCAGGTGTGCAGGTGTGCATAAGACTTGCACACCACTCCCTGGCATGCTTGGGGAGGGGCTCCTGGAGTAACGTTTGTCCATGTGTCCTGTTGACCATGTCCCTTGCATGACCACCAGCTGCATGTATCAAGGCTGTCCACACAAACCTCCCTTGCATGTACCTCTCCCCTCCCCTCTGATCTGTGTGGGACATGTTTTGTGGAGGATGATGGAGTATCTTTTCAGTTGACAAACCTGTTTCTTCACCCCAAGGGTGGCACAATCAGACCGTGGCACCTGTGTACTGCACCCACTCCTTGGGGGGAAGCGGAGGTCAGCAAATCCTTGCATAATATGTGGGTGTATGACAGATCCTGTGCAGGTGCACAGGGATGCCAAACTTCAGTCACCTTTGTACACAGAGAGTGACAGACTGTATACTAGCCTATGACAGATCCTGTGCAGGTGCACAGGGATGTTTTCCTGCACAGATGCACAGGTGTGGAGAGATGTTCCTGCACATGTGCACATGCATTTGAGAACAAAAAAATTAAAGCAGCCACTGCCGGCCCATGAGGTTGCTCCGTCTCCCTTTGCGGTGTCCTTGGGGCTGACAGTGCGGTTGCTGAGGCTTCAATACAGCCTCGGAAAAGCTGCATTGACTCCCCCCAGTGTGGTTGCTCTGTCCCCATTTAGGGCAACCTCAGAGCAGGCAATGCAGTTGCTGCAGCTTAGGGAAAAGTCAACTTCAGGTCACCTTTTCCTGCCCATCTGCATAGCCCCTAGATTAAACAACTCAAATTTCTAAATATAATTTTCTAAATGTTCTAGCATTTTCTGTTTGCCTACCATAAATAGGCTCTGTAAAATAGTGAAAGCCATTTGTTATTATTTGTTGTTGTATCATTTTTGACTCTATGAATAAGAAATCTACAAGAGCCCCTCCACCCAGGCATCAAGAGCCCTGCTCAGGTCTTCCAGACTCAAGGCTCCTGATTCCTTGATTAAATATATCCACCTGTAGTGTTATCTTTCTCTTTATCTACTGCCTTCCACTTTTCCCAGTAATATTGCCTTTTCCACTGAATCATGGTGCCACTGAATTTTGGATGTGAATTGGACGTTAGGGTGCATGTTGTTCAGGAACACAGCCAGAACTTCTTCTCCATGGCGCCAAATGGTGAAAGTGTCATCCATGCATCAGAGTCAAGTTGTGGGCTTTTTCACCAAAGTCCCATAATGAACACCATGACACTCATCCAACAAATTTTTCCAGAGGACATCACAGCCCTGTTCAAAAATTGCCTCACCACAAGCTATTTCCAGTGGGACAATGGATTTTATGAGCAGAGAGATGGGGTAGCAATGGGAAGCCCTCTAAGCCCTGTGATAGCAAACTTTTACATGGAACACTTTGAAAAGCAAGCCCTGGAAACAGCACTGAAGAAGCCCACAACCTGGTTCCAATACGTGGATGACACTTTCACCATTTGGAGCCATGGAGAAGAAGATCTGGCTGTGTTCCTGAACCACCTGAACAATATCAACTCTAACATCCAATTCACTATGGAAAAAGAAAAGGAAGAAACACTGTCATTTCTGGATGTCCTAGTCATCCATAAACCAAACCAACATCTGGGTCATACAGTATACAGAAAACCTACACATACAGACAGATATCTGCACAAGAACTCCAACCATCACCCAGGACAAAAAGGAAGCACAATAAAAACACTGGTAGACCGGGCAAAATGCATTTGTGAACCCCACTTCTTGGAAGAGGAATTGAAATACCTAGACCGGGCTCTACAGGCAAATAGTTAATCCAGCTCAGACATCAGAAGGGCTGCCAGACCCAGGAAAACCCAGAGGAGTGAAGACAAGCAATCACCCATTTTTACTAGACATCAAAGAAGTCACAGACAAAATAGGGAAAGTGGTGAGGAAACAAAACCTCCAAATGGTTTACAAACCGACCAAGAAAACCCAACAAATGCTGCGCTCAGTTCTGCAATAATATGGTTATTTAAAAATAACTATGAGAGTCAGCATAGCATAGTGGTTTGAGTGTTGGACTAGGACTACAGGAGACTGGGGTCCAAATCCTCAATTGGCCAAGGAATCCACTGAGTCATCTTGTGTAAGTCACATTCTCTCAGCCTCAGAGGAAGGCAATGGCAACACCCCTCTGAACAAATCTTGCCAAGAAACCCCTGTTACAGGTTTGCCTTAGGGTTGTCATAAGCCAGAAATGACCCTTCTCTCTCTCCAATGTCTGCATCCCCTCTTAGGGCCTTTACAGACTGCCAGAAATAATGCAGCTTGAGGCCACTTTAACTGTCTTGGTTCAGTGCTAAGGAATCATGGGAACTGTAGTTTATTATGGCACTAGAGCTCTCTGACAGAGAAGACTCAATGTTCCAGAAAAAATACAGTTCCCATGAATCCCTAGCACTGAGCCAGGACAGTTAAAGTGGCCTCAAGCCGCTTTATTTCTGGCAGTCTGTAAAGGCCCTTAGGGGGGTTGCAGACTGCCAGAAATAGTGTGAATTCAGTCCACTTTTAGGGTTAGGGTTAGTGCTAGGGAATCATGGGAACTGTTATTTTTCTGAGACATTGAGCCTTCTCTGTCAGACAACTCTGATGCCACAATAAAATACAGTTCCCATGGTTCCCTAACTCTAACCCTAACCCTAAAAGTGGACTGAAGTCACACTATTTCTGGCAGTCTGCAACCCCCCTTAGTCTCTAAGATTTAGTACTGCTTTTGTTTACTGCAAACCTTCTGGAAATTCAAACAAAAATCCATCAGTGATACCTTTATTGGCCAACCAAAATGCACAATATACTTGTCACAAGCTTTTGAAGCTCCATGGGCTTCTTCATCAGGCAAGATGTTACAAACCAAACAGGAGAAAAACAATTGGGAATGTTAGTCAGATGCCTACATGTTGTTTCAGTCTTCAGGTAAGATGGTATATGGTAGGGAGGATATATTTTGCAGGCAGGCTCCTTCTCCTAATTGATTATATCACTTCACCGAGACAAATACTCTATGGCAAATGACTGGAGTTCTCATTCACTTAGCTGGATTAAGCATCAAGATTCAGTGGAGTAAATAAATTACACTGGCTCAGATTTCTGTGAGTCAGATGCACATTTGGGATGTGCAGTTGATTCCAATGAAGCCCAAAGGCCAAGACAATTTGGGCCAGTTCTGATGCCTCCCCAGTTGAAATTGCTTCTCTCAAAATTGTCAGGAGCCCACAGTGGACCCTGCATGAAGCCTCAGAAAGGATTTCAGATTCAATAAGGTGAAACGGAGAAGGAGGAATAGTGTCTTTAAAAAAATATATGTGAAAATGCCCAGGGTGGGATGGAGACAGAGAGTGGGGTTTTGTGACTGACCAGTCTACCTGCTTGCCGTATTTACTGCCTTATTCTTTCTGTGTTTACTATGCATATTCACAACCACATACAGAAGCCATGTGATTCTCTTCCTTTCCTTTGAATGCCCAGTTAGGCAATGAAGTCACTTGGGGAAAAGAGTGTACAAAGGAAGATTAATTATAATAGAACACTTGCAGTGAGAATGGAATATTTGTGTTGCACTGCAGGATGCCGATATGAAAGAAGACTTATCAGAGGTTTTTCAAGACTGACTTTTTTCTTTCTAAGGTTTCCTTTTAAGATCAGAGTCAATGCTGCTTCAAAGAAACATATCTCAAACATATCAGAGCTCTCAGCTCTATATGCGACTCATCATAGATGATTCCTCATTTATCAGTTCAAACATTCATACCAGACAATGCCAATACTTGGAAAATAATGAGGGGGCATGCATTTGATATTTTCACTCACAAATTGCAAGCGCCAGAAAAGGTGGCATTATGTTACTTAAATGTGTATGTAGGCAATCATCTTGGCCCCCACATGGATTCAGTCCAACATAAATACTGTACACTGAGCTCAAAAAGTCAAGATTTACACTTGTGAAGCATCATTTCAATCTAGTTAATACCAATGAAAATAGGTGCCTCCCTGTTCCTATCACTGTCAGTTGGCTAATCCAATATGACTTTGCTTCTGATTAGTAGCTTTTTAATGTTCTATTAGACCAGTCACAAAGTTCTCCTGAGTTTATCAAACTGCATTAAACAAAAAGTGTCACTGGAAAGAGGATTTGGATTGCACTGCAGAAATAAGCCAGTTTGACTCACTTTAACTGCCATGGCTCAATGCTATGGAATTCTGGGAATTTTAGCTTGTTGTGGCACCTGTGCAGATGCAGCCTATGCAAGAGTCCTTTTGATCCAAGACATGCAGTTAATGCTTTGCATTTGGTCTCCATTGTTAAATGTAGGCCTGTGTGTATTTCTGGTATTATATACTTAAACTGTCCATCTAATATTTTTTCTGATCTCTAGATCCAGGATGATGTATGCTATTGAAGAAATTCTCCATTATCATATTTAAACTGGAATTGGAATGTTCATAGTACCTCTATATTTCTAGCAGTCCATGATAACTAACTCATTCTGTGCAAATACTTGCACAGAGAAAAATATTAATAATAAAACTCTTTCTATTAATATAGTACTCTAGGTGTTTCGTGCAAAAACATTAGTCAGACTTCTGTTTTGAAGTAGCCAGTTGGGTAAAGTATATTAATAATGAAATTGAGAGAATGCAGCCATTTTTGTTAGTGCAGTTATTGAACTTTACTGGCTACACACTTAGGCACTCAATTATTGGCCTAAGAGTGTAGCCAGTATAGTACTATCTGGAAACTGGCTGAAGTTCTGTATCTGGCATGGCCTTGGTTTCAATCTTTTCCAGATGGATAGAATGACAACAGTCAGATTGTCAGGAATTGCATTTTGATTTTGGTATGCCTCATACAGAAATACCCGTATAGGTTTGTCCACCACAGGGGATTTTACATGGGGATTTTCTCCAGTGGATGTTCCATCTCTTGTGAGGAATAAGCTACAGTAGTGCTTCCATAAAGAATATAGGATATTGACCATCAAGGCTCAGTCTAAGTATGATCCAGATTATTGTCCTACTGGTTTTTGTGGGTTTTTCGGGCTATGTAGCCATGTTCTAGAAGAGTTTCTTTCTGACATTTCGCCAGCATCTGTGGCTGGTATCTTCAGAGAATACTGTAATAGAAGAGAGCCTACGACTTCACATATTGTCCTACTGCTTTTATTTATTTTTTTTGGGGGGGGCATTTCATATCCACCTTTTGAGGGTTGGGGTTCATTATTTAAGAAGTTTATAAGTACAGAGCTTCATTTTCACTGACATGCATGAATGTCATCCTTTCTGCTCTCCAAGAGAAAAAAGTCAATAGGCATTCTCCACTTAAGCATCTTTGTCCTCGCAGGACTGATGACTCCAAGATTCTTTTACGTGGTCTGCTTTGTTGTAATTATCTTGATATAAGAGAGGAATTAATTACTCCTTTCTAGAAGAGCTAGCAAATGTTATACACTCTGTTATTTATCTGAGACAATTTCCTCCATTACTGAATTGGTTGCAAAGTTATTTTATGTTGCAATACAGACAAGAACACAGATATCATAGGCTACTTTGAGTCCAGATTGGGAGAAAAGTGGGATGCAAACCAAATAAAGAAATTGTCAATCTGATTCATTTTTTTGATCTCATTGTTTTAACAGGATTAATTAAATGCTCAAATGGGAGAATTTGCCTGTCATTGTATATCTTTTTTTGATTTTTTTTGTCTTGTTGACTCTGCTATGATGCAATAATAAATGTTGGATTTTATTGTATCAAAAAAAAATCTATATATGCCTCTTCACATTTTTCTTATTCTGCATCTGACATGGGGTCAATACACACAAACCTTTTGTAATATTATTTTAGCAGATTGTTAGATTTTGTATTTCTGTGATACAAGAAATGCAAAATCTAACAAATCTGCTAAAATAATATTACAAGAGGTTTGTTTGTATTGGCCCCATGTCAGATGCAGAATAAGAAAAATGTATTAAGGGGCCTATGTAGAATAGCAGTATGTCCACCAGAGTGGGCTTGATTCAGCTTTGATCCTGATATACTGAAGGTATTCATAGGTAAATATCAATTGAATAGAAGTTTACCAAAAGAAAGAAATTATAATAGAAAAACAAAAGAAAAATACTTCCATGTAAGCAGGAGGGTACAGTGTATCTGTAATGAAGACTCAATTGTACAATATCAGCCAAAATCCACAAAATAGTGCTACTTCTATTGGGCCAATCAATTAGCATAACATACTTCTTTTAAGGTGTTAAAAATCATATAGAAGAAAGAAAAAAAGCTGATGTTAGTCATAGGTCTGCATTTTGTCCAGATGTTGTGGTATGATTCAATCAGGCAGGCCCCTCCTCCTTCAGGCCATGTGGGTACTGGGAGATGCTTAAAGGCCAGGAAATAAACTTTAAATTCCATTGGCAAGACAGAACACTACTGCCTTTGAGATCCATTCACCTTTGCCTGATGAAGAAGCCAGTGGAACTTCAAAACCTTAAAAGAAGTATATTATGCTAATTGGTTGGCCCAATAGACGTAGCACTATTTTGTGGATTTTGGCTGATATTATACTTTGATATATGGCCAACAGGGCTACCCCTGGATGTGTTTTCTGGAAGACTCAGGGGGGATGCAGACATGCGGCCTTGAGCTGCCCCGGAAAATGGAGGATTGAAGCCGAGGCTGCCAGATGCATCAGCCTCGATCCTCCCTTTTGCCGCCTGGGAAAGGAGTGCCAAAACAGGCAGTGAAAAGGGCACGCGAAGAGCTGCCATACGGCTCTTTTGCACCTCTTCTGGCACAGCGTGTAAAAATGCTGCATCGGGAGGACGTCCTGACAGCGCGCGCTGTGCATAGCGGTGTGTACTGTGATGACATCCTCGGGAAGGGGCTGGGGTGCCCGGTGTGTGGCTGCCCCTCCCCTTCCCTGCCTCCAAGACGACGCTTTGTGCCATCTGCAGAGGCCCTCAGTTGGTTTCACTGTTGTTCCCTCTGTGATTTGTGTTTGTGTGCCCAAATCATCTCAGCCAGAATTCACAATCTCCTCATCAAGCAAGAATTCCCAGGATACTTAAATATAAACTATTACTGTTAAGTGGTTATAAGACTAATATAAATGGATAGTGTCATTTGGACCCATGGGAACTTTGACAAAACAGAAATAAGTGGACTTCTTCGCTGACAATGTGTGGTTCCTGACTTCTTCTGTGTCTTCCTATTCAGAAAAGAAAGTTTTCTTGGTTGATGTGATTCAAAACAGGCTTCTGTGGTAAGAGATCAAGTATGTACATGTTTTAAAACTCATCACAACATAGGGGGAAATGTCAGGTTACTGTTTAGTTGCGTGCATGAAATTGCATTTTTTAATTTACTGATTAATCAAACTATCTTTTCTTATCCTGCCTCCTCACATACTTATGCTCATATGCTTTCCTGTGCCATATGGTACATGGTACATAGGCAGGATATTAAATCTCTGGAGAGTTCTGCTGAATATGCAGAAACAAAGGATTTTGTTTTTGTTTTGCATATTGCTGAAATGCAATCTCCCAAACAGTACACAGAAGCTTTATATTTCAGAGATCACACACCAGAATGTAGTGCATCATTCTGCTCACAGCTACTTCCTGTCAGCAGCTGATAACGCATCCATTGATTTTATTTCCTTGGGAACAATTTACTTACAGGAAGTTGCTAATTTTTATGGAAGGCAGTTCCTTGGAGTTTTGCTGGTAGGAAAGTGCTGATGAGCTGGTCATGCTGTTGTTAGTATGCATTTTGACTGAGAGGTACGTGCATTTCTAATTTTGATAAATGCAGATTGATTCTCATCCTTTGGTTTCGTTAATTTTTTTAGCTCCAACCTTTGCATGCAGAAAAAATATCACACACCTAAAACTCATCCATACCCAATGTAGTTTCATATCACCTGGAATTTGTATAATCAAGACCTGACATAATAGGCACATTTTATTGTCTGTGTATAGGAACTGTTTTTTGTTTTTTTAAATAATCTTATACCTCACAAACCAGCCTCATCTCAGGAATTGCGAGTGTGCAGCATGGTATATGTGAAACAATAACAAAGACTGGAGGGCATCCAAGTATGCATTAACTACCACTGAAGTCCTGTTCAATAGTAGACAATCCAGGGATAAGAAAAAAGGTCAAGCACCCAGTGAAAATGTTCAAAATAGCCCTGTCCACTTTATCATAACATATACATTGGTCATGCCATCCAGAGAGTGTGTGTTCTGTATCTTCCTGATGGCTTTCATTGCCATGAATGGCAACTATGTTCAAGTGAGCTCCCTTCCTATGGAGGGGGTGCCTATAAGACCTCGTTCAGATTGATTTTGAATATGCATCACTTGGAGAGGGCAAGCATGGCATGTACATTCTCCTTTAGGGGTGGGGTTATCATGTACTTTATTGTATCTGTAACCAACACTAGAACAAGGTTTGAGAAAATACTTGTTCTCATTAATCTGTATGACAGGTTATCCTACTCATGTGCCACAATGTCTACAATACTTTGAACAGTATGGTCCAACATATTTTGCTGTCTCAGGGAAAGGACAAACAGGCACCCACCTTTCCCATTTGGTATATGAAAGCCAAAATGGGCTCTAGCAGGTAACTCTTTTTTCAAAATCAAAAATGGAACCGCATCCTCCATTTTATTTGAAGATAATGTGGGGAAAAGAGGACACTACATGGTACACAGCTCTGTTCTCTAACACCTTGCTGCAGCCTCCCATTATTTGTTGCCTGAGATGACTGTTTCACTCTCTTCATGTTGGGACCAGCTCTAGCTCTGGACATTAGCCAGGACCACTCTCATTGCTTTTAGGCAGCTACTGGGGATCACCATTTAAATTTCCAACTGTCTCAAGAAGCATTTGATCTGGGCTATTGTGGGAAATTTAAATGACTGCCCCCCCCCCCCCCCCGGTGCTGCTTGGAGTATTGCTACTGTCCATTAGAAGAGAGAGGCTCAAACCTGGAGTGGCTATGTGACACTTGTTGAAACTCATATAGCACATTTTAAAACATTTTTGAATGCTATTGCTCAACTGAAAGGTGGAAACAGAGATGGCAAGAACTCACTTGCAGAAATTACACAGTGACCCAGAGAAAGTGAGTGAGTGAGTGAGTGAGTGATAGAGAGACAATGACAGAATCTGACAAAGTACTGTTCTGATAATTATTAAACACTAGTTAAAGGTCACTCATGTGCAATGAAGGGATTATGGGGAGCCATTAGAGCAAAATAAAATGATATGGTTCCATCCTATTCTACTTTATCAAGCTTTAAGCTGCTGTAATCCTCTGTGGTCTTCATTTGCAGCGCATGAAACCAGGTCATGTGAAAAAGAGAGAAAGAGATGAAAGGATTGAGCTCTTTACTGTCCGCTCATGGTGAACAAATCGAAATATGGTGACCTCGTTACCTTATTGATCCATGTGATGGAGGAGGCCAAAACAAGTTTAAGAGGTTTAATATGCTCAGAATAACATTTAATCAGCTGCCTAGCTAATCAATGGGAATGAGGCAGTTCTCGCCAAATTTAGCTCGGAAAAGTAATGGCAGAATCATATACTTATATTGTAACTATTATTGGGAGAGCTGACACAGCAGTTTTTCAAGTTGTAATTCTTCTTTAAAACCTAACACTTTCCTAAAACCTTTCACCTAACTCATAACCCCAGAGTCCTCAAACTAAGCTGGAACAAAAACCTCTAAGAACGGTCAGCTCTCCACATTTGTGGCTTTGACTTTTGTAGATTTGATTATTTGCAGATTTTATTTAATATGGTCTCTCTAAGAATCTCTAGGTCCTCCAGAGCAACTCTTCTGAAAACTGACCATAGAGTTGTGTTGGATGACTTACAGATTACTAGAGAAAGCACTTCTCTAGGCATGTGTAGGTCCTCCAGTGTGATCCTATGGTCAGCCTCTGGCAGAGGTTGATGACAGAGTTGCACTGGAGGACCTAGAGATTCCTAGAAAGGTTTTCCCTTAGGTTAAAAACATAGTGCTTTTTTTTTACTTCTGGTCAGCAAGTGGAGGCATTGGGAGCAGCTTGGCAGAGCTCCACAGAGAATACACTCCTTGAGCAAGAGCTTTTCGCCCCTCTGTTGAGAGGGAGTAATCTAGGCAATGGTTCCCCTTGGTATATAGGGGATGCCAGGGATCCCACAGAGACTTGTCATTGACTCTCATAAAGCCAAATTAGGAGGAGAAGAAGGGAGAGAAATTAGGAGTTTGAGAGTCAAGAGAGTTGCGGGGAAGCCAAGCCTTGCTCGAGACGCTTCAGCCAACAAACACAGCTTGCCAGTTTTATTATTCTTTCCAAAGGAAAAAAAAAAGTGACCTTTTTTCTTGGAGGGGGGAGGAAGAAAAGAAGGAGGAGGAAAAGAAAAGAAAAATAAGATAGTGGAAGGAAAAGGGAGAAAAGAGAAGAAATTTGTGGGGCGCAACCTTCTTTTTCTTTAAACATCATTGTTTGAAAGGCACCATGGGACCCATATTAATCCTGTGGATGTAAATCTTTCCTGATTTAAGAACTTGAGGACCACAGTGTGGGAATTTTTTAGCTGTGCTTACTCATCCCTCCCCCCCAACATTGGAGCATTTGATAATATCTTTTCTTTGCAGTTCTTTTTATTTTATCAAAGATTAAAATAAGAGAGTTGAGGAAGTAAAATAAGAGAGTTGAAGAAGTAAAGAAACAAGTGTAGTTGGACGTAAGCTGCTGGTTTTCCAGGATAAATATATTAGCGACTATAACCCTCCGAACAGATAAGAGAACTTATGGTAAGAAGAGACTTTTATTTCTTCCTTTGTGTGTACTGCAATATAATGAAATGCACTAGAATACAAGGAGAAACAACAACAAGAAAATAAGATTTTGGTGGGTGAAAAAAAAGAAGTAGAGAGAAAAGGTGGAAATTATATATATCCATTCCCCAATTAGTAACGATGGAAGTTTAGAAAAAAAATAAAAGAGACTTGAGAGATTGTCATCTGTGAAATCTGTATAATCTACCACCTGATAAATTTACCCACTATAATCCCTTTCACCTGAGAGAGAAAACTGGATCATTAAACTGTGATTGAAGAACTTCTTTTTCAGCTCATTCATTAATTATATTTGACATTTGTAAGAGAAATTGGAGACTTTTAATGTTGCTACTTTAAATGCCTAGAACTTCTGCCTCAGGTGTGAAACATTTACGATCTAATTACTAATTACTGCTACCAGAATAAGAGCCTTGAGTCATCAAATTGAGAAAGAACAATGGCAGCTTCTGCAAAAAATCCTTCTGGACTTCCACAGAGGAGACAGTTTATGGAAATGGCTTCCATTTTGGAAGAAATAAGGAAAATGAATGATAAAATGAAGTCAGATTTGGAAAATAATATGAAGAAATAAATAAAAACTTTGAGTGCATTCATCATACAGGACATAAAGGTGGAGGCTAAGAGACATTAAACACTCATTAGAGCAGGGGTAGGCAACCTAAGGCCTGGGGGCTGTATGCGCCCCCCCGAGGCCTTTGGACCGTCCCCAGGCCGGTCCTGCCACCGCCGCTGCCATCGCCACCCGCTGCCGCTGCCTGCCATGATGATATTGATTATTGTTGTTATTAGTTGTTCTTGGGGTTTTTCTTGGCAAAATCTCCACAGGGGTTTTGCCATGGCTTTTCTGGGGCTGAGAGAGTGTGCATGCATATTTTTTTAATTTTTTTAATAATTATAACAAAACCTGGAGTGAAGTTAAAAAAGACCTAACAAATTGGAAAGATATAAAATTAAATATGCTGAGAAAGATAGCTGCAGTAAAAATGAGCGTACTTCCCAAATTTCTTTTTCTTTTTCAGACTATACCCATAATCAAAAATGATAAAATTATTAAGGATTGGCAAAAACAACTGTTTGAATTTATCTGGGCGGGCAGAAGGCCCAGGATTAAAATGACCTACATGCAAGACAAAACGGGGGGGGGGGGGGGCTTGGCAGTACCTAACCTGAAACTGTATTTTGAAGCTAGTACTTGTTTATGGTTGAAAGACTGGTTGAAATTAGAAAATAGAAAATTACTTAATTTAGAGAGTTCGGAACTTAAATTGGGATTTCATACTTTCTTATTTTATGACAAAATTCAAGCAAATAAAAACTTCGAAAATCATTATTTAAGGTCAGCAATATTCAAAACTTGGAAAAAATATAAAATATATATGCCCAAAACATCCGTTGTGGGCATCACCTCAGGAAGCTTTATTCCAATTTGATCCTTTCAGAAGAGAGAATTGGTTGAAATACCAAGTTATATTAGAAAAAAACAACAAACAAATGGAAATTTAAAAATTAAACCATTAAGACAGTTAAGAGCTTAAGGAAAAGAATGTGGATGGTTTTTATACCATCAGTTAAGAGCTAGATAAAATACTGACCGGAAAACAATAGGAATAACAGATAAAAAAACTGACCTAGAAGAGAGTATCTAGAATGATAAGCCCACTCCATTATCCAGAATTTATAAGAAACTTTTAGAAATTTATATGGAGGAAGAGCTGGTGAAACAGAACATGATAGTCTGGGCGAGAAACTGTGGTCACGAGCTACCGCTCAGTCAATGGAAAAAGTGCTGGAAAATTAGAATGAAATATACATTAAGTCAAGATATTAGAGAAAATTACTATAAAATATATAGATGGCACTTATCACCAGACAGAATAACTAAGATATATAATACCGGAAAAGACAAGTGCTGGAAATGTGAGAAGGCAATGGGAACTTTTTTCCATTTGTGGTGGGAATGTGTTGAAGCTAAAAATGTCTGGAAATATATTCATAAAAACATTACCAAAATATTAGAAATAGAATTGGAAAGAAAACCAGAAACAATTTTACTGTGTACGTTAGATGAAAAGAAGGAAAAAATATGGAAGAAATATATTTTGTATGCTTAAGGCAGCCAGGTTAATTTATGTGAAATATTGGAAAATTAAGAAAGAAATACAAACAGATGAATGGCTGATGAAACTCAGGAACTTAATGGAAATGAATTTATTATCAAATAAGAAAAGGCAGAAGATAGAATAGTAGAGTGGAAAAAAGTATATGACTAAAGAAATGGGATAACATATTATGTATAAAAAAATGGAAATTTGACTATTAGCAGAAGACTATGAACCATATGCAAACAAGAGTAGGAATGAGAAATAGTATTAGATAAATCTAAGGTGATGCAAATAAGAAGGAAGGGGTAAACAAAATAAAATAGTATCTTATTGTTAGGAAATCTGATAGTACAAGGATAAAGTTAGACTAAGAAAAGAAGATAGAAAAGGAAACCAGCAAGATTTGGGACAATCTATTGAATTAAGCCAATGGGAAAAATGCTGGATGAAAAGAATTAAATATACGTTGAACTACAATATTAAAGAAAACTTCTATAAAATGGCATACCGATGGTACTTGACCCCAGTCTAAATGGCAAAAATTAACAAAACCTATTCCAACCTTTGTTGGAAATGTGGGAAGATGGTGGGCTCTTTTATCCACCTTTGGTGGAAGTGTAAAAAAGTGAAGGACTTTTGGTCAAAAATACATTTTGTTTTGAAAGGTATTCTAGGAGTCGATTTAAATTTTGATCCCAAACTTTTCTTACTGGGAATGATAACAGAGAATGAAATGGAAAAAATATATAGAAAAATAATATTTTACTCTCTTTCAGCCGCTAGGTTACTCTATGCCTCTAAATGGAAATCAAAGGATACACCTCAACTGCACAAATGGAATCTAAAGATGATGGAGTATATGGAGATGGATAGATTAACTGGTCTTATCCATGGGTCAAAACACGATATGTTTAAGAAAGACTGGGAAGTTATGATTAGATATTTTAAGCAAATAGGAATTAAGATATCAGAATAATATGAAGATATAATTGTTTGTTATAGGCTGTTCTTTTTATTTTCTCATGGATAGTTTGTATATAAGATAAGATAAGCTAAGATAACATTACTGTTGATGTTCAGAATAATATAGAGTGATTGATAATAATATACTTCATTATAGTTTATGTATCAAATTGATTGGCATGGATAAAGTTAAGTGATAATTTGGAAGTTATTAGAATCTGGCTAAAAGGCAAGTTACACCAAACATGGAAGTCTGTTTTTATCATTTGTTTAATCTAGTTATGGAGCTGTTGTAGTTTTGTTTATTGTCTGTGTTTGTTTGTTTGTTTGTTTTTTCTATTGAATTCTGTAACAAATTATTGTTAAAATTTATTGGTATGTTTGTTATGTGTTGTTTTAATAATAAAATTTATAAATTTAAAAAAAAGAAAGAAAAGGAAACCAGCATGAGGAAGTAATGAGCATCAATGAGCATGAATAGTTTGTTTTGTTCTGTCTATATTCTGTCTGTAGTATAATTTGTATTTGTTTGTAATTTGTTAACATTGGTGTTATTTGTATGTTATGCATATTTGGATACGTATGTATGATATATTATTGTATTTTTTGTAAATAAAATAAAAAATATAGTGTTTTTCAAAACTGTGGTTGTTTTACTTTCATTGGAGTCTCGTGCCCTTAACCCAGTGAATGTGGAAGGCTGACTGTATAAGTTAAATCTGACACAGTGAATACAGTGGCTCAAGGCTAAGTCTCAGAGGACTACAAATGTTAATAGGGAAATGATTTATATGATTTTTGTGACAGTTACTCATCCTCTATCTTAAGGAGGGATAAGTAAAAATCAGTGGTCCCCAACCTTTGGTCCTCCAGGTGTTTTGATCTTCAGCTAGCTTGGCCAACAGTCAGGAATTCTGGGAAGTAAAGTTCAAAACATCTGGAAGACCAAAGGATGGGAACCACTGGGTTAAGTGAAGCAACCAAGCGATCACAAATACATCTGTTTTCCCTTCCCTTCCATGTTATGCCCCTCTTTGTATGATTTTGTTTCTCTTATTTCTCCCATAACCACAAAAGTAATCAGGCAACAATCAGGCAAACCCCCTGCGTCAAATCCCTTGCTCAACCCGACTACAACCTGCTGTGACACATTTAACAACTACTTTGCAGACAAAATCTCTCAGATAAGAGCCGACCTCGATGCGACTATTGAGACAGAGTCTATAGGCGAGGTGTCCACCGACTCCGCCGATGTAGTTTTACTGGATCAGTGGCAATCTGTGAGTACCGAGGACGTGGACAAGCTGCTTGGTAAGGTGAGGAAGACGACTTGTCCTCTCGACCCTTGCCCATCATGGCTGGCCGTCCAGGGGGGGGATGCATTGATGAAATTCCTTACGGATATCATCAATGCATCCTTCAGGGAAGGACATGTTCCATCATGTTTGAAGGAGGCGGCAGTTAAGCCGCTTCTGAAAAAGCCTTCCCTGGACCCCCTGGAGATGAAGAACTATAGGCCTGTATCATTGCTGCCATTTTTGAGCAAGGTGATCGAGAGGGCGGTCGCCCTTCAGCTCCAGGCAGTCTTGGATGAAACCGATTATCTAGACCCATTTCAAACCGGCTTCAGGACAGGCTTTGGGGTTGAGACTGCCATGGTTGCCTTGACCGACGATCTGCGTCTGAGCATCGACAGGGGTAGCGTGACCCTGTTGGTGCTCTTAGACCTCTCAGCGGCTTTTGATACAATAGATCATGGCATCCTCTTGGACCGCCTGAAGGGGTTAGGTATCGGGGGCACTGCTTTGCAGTGGTTCCGGTCCTTCCTCTCGGGTCGGTCCCAGAGGGTGCTGCTCGGGGACTGTAGCTCCAGCAAGAGGGACCTCACTTGTGGGGTCCCTCAAGGAGCTATTCTGTCCCCGATGTTGTTTAACATCTATATGAAGCCGCTGGGTGAGATAATACGGAGTTATGGTGCTGGGTGTTATCAGTACGCTGATGACACCCAAATCTATTTCTCCATATCTCGTTCGTCGGCCTCGAATTCCAATGGCATCTCCTCTCTCAATGAATGTCTTCGGGCGGTAATGGGCTGGATGAGGAAAAACAGATTGAGGCTGAATCCAGACAAGACGGAGGTGCTCACGGTTGCAGCCCCGAAACCAGGAATTGGGTTGCAACCTCCAGTCCTGGATGGGGTCACGCTCTCCTCCAGTGACTGTGTTCGCAGCTTGGGGGTGCTCCTTGACTCGTCGCTCCTGATGACGAATCAGGTTAATGCGACGGTCAGGAGCGCCTGTTATCAGCTTCGGCTGATACGCCAGCTGCGCCCGTTTCTGGAAGTACGGGATCTTGAAACTGTGGTGCACGCGTTGGTAACCTCACGCCTTGACTTCTGCAATGCACTCTACATGGGGCTACCCTTGTGCCTGGTTCGGAAATTACAGCTGGTGCAGAACATGGCAGCCAGACTTGTTTCGGGAACATCTCGGAGGGATCACATCACTCCGGTGCTGAGGTCCCTCCACTGGCTGCCTATCAGCTTCCGGGCCAGGTACAAGGTGTTGGTTATTACCTTTAAAGCCCTAAATGGCTTGGGCCCAGACTATCTTAGAGACCGCCTACTCCCATACAATCCTCCCCGCGCTCTTCGGTCCTCCGGGAGGAATTTGCTGCAGCCTCAGAAATCGAGACTTGCGGCTACCTCCCGGAGGGCTTTCTCAGTTGTCGCCCCTAGGCTCTGGAACGACCTGCCGGACGAGATCCGTCGATTAACATCCTTGGATAGCTTTAAAAAGGCTATTAAGACGGACCTCTTCCGGCAGGCCTTTCCGGAGCAGTAAACCCCACCCCGGATATAGGTAGCTTAGCTGGAATGGTGCTCTTGCGTGGCCCCATCGTTAGATGGAAGGGACCATTTAGTTAGCTCTCTATTCTGTGTGGATTTCTTTTTTAAACTTAATTTATATTGATTTTAATTATTTCTTGATTTAATACTCTTTTAAGGGGGGGTGGGTGGGCCTTTTTTGTAATATGTTTTATGTATTTCAAGTCTTTTATATATGTGAGCCGCCCTGATTGGTGATCCATTGGGCGGGGTATAAATAAAATTTTATTATTATTATTATTATTATCATGTATTTATTGAATGTATACCTTGCCTTTCTCCAAAAGAAAGGCATTGAAGCCCTAAACCTCAGGATTTATCACACCAGGCTTGAAAAGTAGAATTACAGCAGGATAGCAGCATGGCATAGTGGTCTGATTATTGGACTATAATCCAATCTGGAGATCAGGGTTCGATTCCCTGCTCGGCCATGGAAACCCACTGGGTAACTTTGAACCCCAGAAAACTTTGTGATAGGTTCGCCATAGGGTTGCCAAGTTGGAAATGACTTGAAGGCACACAAGAACAACAACAGTAGTGTCTGTGGCCATATCTTATCACATGACACTGTGTCTCTCCAGTAGATGGTTTGTAGTCCATCCGTTGCTGGAGTGCTCCTTTTTATTGATGGGCAAAACTCATCAATACCGCCCTCATCAAGCTACTTTTTCACTATTGAGAGAATGTTATACATTCATCCTGAGCACTTCCAATATGCAAGCAGTCACATGGTGTGAGTGGGTGTGATTCTGCCCCTCTCCCCCTCTCCTCTCTCCCACTCGCTGCTTCCAAGCAAAATGTTTTTCTTTTCTGTCTTTCCAATTTCTTTTCTTTTATCTAACGGACTGCTTTGATTGTGCAATTAAGCTAAAAATGATCATCATCATCAACAACACCACTATGGACACTGCCTTGAGGAAGGTAATAGCCAGGACAGAAATAACACCCAACCTGGTATGTTTGAATTTGCTAGATTAATGGGACTGGGGTCTTTTATGAGCCTAGTCTGATATAGTCCTCAGTCTACATGAAAAAGGTGAAAGTGCAATCATACTGTAGTACAAATTTTATTCAATGAATTTCAAAGAAAAATCAGGAGAGACTGCTGCTTCAGCACTAGGCAGTAGGAGTTTGGAAGATTTAACCCAAAAAAAGGAGAACCCCCAAACTCTGAAGGTGGAATAGTAGAATTTTAATAAGACTACAATACTATCACCCTATTTATTCAACACTTTATATGCAAAAAGTATCATATGTAGAGCAGGCTTAGATGCAGAAGTGAAGATTAGAGAAAGGACCATTAACAATTTAGGATATGCAGATGCCATAATACTGCTAGCAGAAACCAACAGAGACCTGGAGCAATGACTGAAGAAGGTCAAGGAGGAAAGTGCCAAGATAGGCTTAATGCTGGACGTTAACAAAACAAAAACAATGACCATAGAAGACCTATAGGAATTCATCCTAAATAATGAGAAAATTGAAATAATACAAGAATTCCCATACCTTGCATGAAATATTGATCAGAACAGAGATTGCAGTCAAGAAGTCAGAAGAAGACTAAGGAGTTTATCACATGGGGACCATATGTACTTCCATCCCAATAATGATTAAAGCATCCGCAACCCACAAAAGTGTCTAATGTACACAATAACGCATTAGAAGCTCATTACTAAAGTGAGAAAGAGGGTAGAACACAAATTTGGTTTTCACAGGGATGTGTGTAAATTCTGATAATGGTTTGGGAATCACTTTTTTTGTGCGTGAGCACAGAAGAAGTAATGTTACGAGAAATCACCCAGAGAAATAAACAATTTTATTTACACAATTTTCTTTAGAAAAATATACTGTTGAACTTCCGGTGGCATGGCGGCGTGACAGTCTCTCCAATCCTTGTCGGAGAAGAGAGATCGCTGATCGCGAGTCCAGGACCCCCCAGGCGTTAGAACCGGGGGGTAGAAAATATCTCCCCAGGAAGGGGAGATTCAGAGGGGCTCATCAGAGACCAAGAGGAGTCGTATTAGATCAAGAAAAGAAAAGAACTCGTGAGAACAAAGTGGTCCCCAATACGAAGCTGGGCCAGGAGCTGGTGAAATGGAGGTCTGAGCTGACCACGGCCGGGATCAGCAGCCGCTTTGCGGCACAAGCGCCGCCGCCGCTTTAAGCTGACTTTGTAAGCAACTGAGCAAAAATATCTCTTACTTTCATTGGAAGCTTAATCTCCTACATATTTTGCCTTGAGTGACTTTGCAAGCTTAGTACCAAAGGACTAAGACTAAATAAACGAGGAAACAAGTAAGCTAAATATAGAAAGATACTCAGGGGGGAGAAGGGGGAAAGAAAAAAGTATCCGTTTTATTCCCTCTTTACTGGATTATACCCTAATTGAAAGCTCTGATTGGAATCGAACTGGGCAAATTGGATTATTATTATTACTATTTTTGGATAACTATTTTTGTCGACCCTTACAATTCATCTGTTTTGTTGATAGATTAATTGGAAATCTATAACTGGAAACGGACATTGCTAAACTCACTCGGAACGTTAATTGACTCCCAGATCAGTGGAGAGCAACTGCAAAGGAGCTTGGAGAATAGAGATTGTAATCTTAACTTTAAACATTGTAGCAGAGATATACAGTAACGGAATAAATACAATCTACAAGCTGTACAGCTTTTCTTTTTTTTCCGTTTTGCTTGAAGGATTAAAAAATAGAGAAACATCTGGGCAGTGATTGTGACTTGAAACAGTATTTCAACTGGATCTGTTTCCTTTTTGAGAAGAAATCAAGGAAGGAAAGGGGGGGAAAGAGGGAAGGAAACTAAGAAATAAAACTGTTAATGGATAATTAAAGATTGTGAGAACAGTAAAGATTTATTTTTAACAAGAGGATTTGCTTAGATCCTTGGTGATTGGGTTGGATTCTACTGCCCTCCTTAATCTGACAAAGGATAAATGGTTGACTGCATGGAGGAAGAGTAAAACGCCAAACGGAGCCACCCCTTTGAACTTTCTTTTGAATTTTTGGTAGCTCTCATCAGATCAAAGGAACTGGACTTTAACTTTATTAAAAGATTTCTCTACAAAGACCTTCTCTCACAGATCGTTAGAGGGTGAAAATACGAAGAAGAAAAAAGGGGGGCTGAAAGCTGTTCTGCTGAAAACATTTAATAAGCCTCTGGTTACATCATCGTGGAAGAGACTTTGTAAAGGGAAATCTGCTAAGTGAAAGTGGTGGGGGAAGGTGAACTGCGGGTAGTCTATATTATATAGACTATAAAATATACCTTATTTAATATTTTACTAAAGGTGTCTGGGAAGTTAACTAACTATCCGCTTTTCTTTGTTTTTTCCTCTTGTTATTTAAATATTTCTATAAGCATATAACTCTTTTCTCTTTTCTTTCTCTTTTTTTTCTTTCTTTTATCCTCTCTCACTTTTTGCTCCCCCCTCCCTCCCTCTTAGCTCCTTCTCTCCTTTGTTAAAGTTTTTTTGAGTCTATTTAAATTAGTAGGTTGTACTATTATTTAACAAATAAGTAATATAGTAAAAATTTATGTGATATATAGATTTAAGAAGTATATAGAATATAATTTTGTCTTATAATAGTGATAGCTGGATGGAAGATCTTTAGGAAAATTCTGATAATCTCAGTAATTAATTGAACCCCAAATACAATATCTACCTGTCGCAACATTTCTATTTATAGTCAAAGGTTAAGAGTATATTACTTATTGTTGAATTATTCAGTAATAGAAATAGTGTTTGATTGATTGTATGTTTTGGTTGCATTTTAAGACTCTAATATTAGAAATAGTGTTTGATTTATTGATGGGGTTAGTGAGATGGAGTGGAGTGATTATAAATGTGAGGTTTAATTGGTATTTATTATCTACAATGCAAAATCAGTGAATATTATTGGTTGGAAATTGGATTTTTAAAGGGGAAAAAGTATTGACTGTTGTGCTGTATCTAAAAAAGTATACAATTTGAGACTCTAGGGGTACTGAAATTTAGTTTGGTTAGTTTAACAAATTGAATACAGTGTTACTTTAGAATAAGTGAAGTAGTGGGATTGGGAAATTAGAAGGTGCTCTCCCCGTTTAAGAGAAACATAGCAGGAACCAAGTGATTTAGCCAGAAATATAGTGGGAATCAAGTGGTTAAGGTAAAAATAAAAAAAATAATTAATTATATAAAACAAAGGATCTAATTAAAAGAAAATTTTATAGTTTTTAGAAAATAATAAAATAAATATATAATTAGTTCTATAATAAGGAAAGGAAAGGAAAGACGAGGAAAAAAAAAGTAAAATAGAAGTTAAAATTTTGAAATCTAAAATTAATATTAAACATTAAAAAATAATAGTTAACTGATTTGGAGGGAGAAAGATATTGAAAGATTATCAAATTTGTAATAATAGAGGAGGTAGATTTTTAAAGGTAGATTAAAAGAAAATAGAAAATAGAAAATAGAAAGAGAGTGGGAAGTTCATCTTCTTAGTTTTGGCCCAGCTTTTTAATCTATTAAGGTAATTCTGAGAGAGAGAGGAGAGGGGAGAAGACTTACTTCCATCCCTCAATAAAAGCTATGATGTCTAGAAGGGAAAAGGAAAAACAATCGCAGATAAATACACGTAGACCTTCCCTAGAGATGGCATCTAAAGGTGGGGAGATAAATATAAATTCAAACTTCCTTCTTGATGAAATTAAGAGACTCCATTTAGAATTAAGGACTGAAATAAGAGAATCGAAGGAAGAGATGAGGAAAGAGATAAGGGAATCGAGAGAGGAGACTAAGAAAGAGGTAAAGCATGAGGCAAAATTGATAAGACAGGATCTAGATAGAATAAATAAAGACCTAGAAAAGATTACATTGAAAACGGAAGAATTGGAACTTAAAACAAAAGGAATGGAATCCCAAATGAATGATGTATACAAACAACAACAAGAAGACCACGACGCCATTTTACGCCTTGAACTCAAACAGAGAGAGAAATGTGTCAAACTGAGAGGGTTGCCAGAACAACCAAATGAGGATCTGTATCAATTCCTGTCACCTTACTTAGCAAAATACTTAAATAAAACAACACAGGAAATACTAAACGAAATAGACAGGATTTACAGAATAAATTCAAAATTGGCAAAAAATAAGAAATTACCGAGGGATATAGTCATTTATTGGACAAAGAAACAAACAAAAGAGGATTTTCTACAGAAGAATTACCAAACGAGATTTGTAATTAAAGGCATGGAAATTCAAATTTTTAAGGATATTCCGGCACAAATTTTGAAACGAAGAAAGGAATACCAATTTCTATCTGAACAACTAAAGATTTACAAAATCCCTTATAGATGGGAGGAAATTGAAGGTCTTTCTGTATCTTGGAATCAACGAAGATACAAATTGAATTCTGTAGAAAAGGCTTGTGCTTTCTGGAAGGAGAATAGAAAAGAAATCGAGAAGTATGCAAAAGGTAAATATAGAAATTCGAAAGAAGAAGCAGAAAAGAACTATAAGAAGAAGACTACAGAAAGTACAGAAAATCTGGAAAGCGAAAAAGAAGAAGGTGGAGAAGGGAAAGATTTGGAAAAGAGTGTTACTGAAGACGATGATGAAGAAACTTTTGACAGGGATGAAGAGAGCAAAGACGAGGTGGCAAGGGGTGGAGGAACTGATAGTCTAGAAGAAGAAGAAGTTGGCATAGAATAGAGGGAGGGAGAGGGGAGAAAGGAAGAGAGAAAAACCGTTTCTATATCTGAAAAAAGAATAAAGATTTAAAGGAAAGGAATAAATGAAAATTCTTACTTTGAACGTCAAAGGGGTGAATGCAAAAGTTAAGAGAAAAAGAATATTTCATTATTTAGAAAAACAAAAATGTCAGATATTGTGTCTCCAGGAAACACATATCAAGAAAACAGAAACGGCATTATTGAAAAATAAAAAATTAGGGGAATGTTATATTTCAGCTAGTAAAAATAAAAAGAATGGGGTAGCGATTTATATCACCAATAGATTACAAGCAGAAGAAGTACTAAAAGATTCTAAAGGGCACTATATAGGGGTATCTGTTAAATGGAATGGTGAACAACTACTGATATTGGGCATTTATGGAACTCAATCAAATAAAGGGAATTTTTTTCAAAAGATATATGATGAGTTGAAAGACAAAGATTATAATAAAATAATAGTATTGGGGGACTTCAATGGAGTAACAGACCCCGACATAGATAGAAAATCTAAAGATAATAAAAAGGCATCACAGGGGAAACTACCTAGAACATTTTTTGACCTCTCTGAGGACTTCGGACTTTTAGACGCTTGGAGATACTTATATAGGAACAAAGATGGCTATACGTTTTATTCTAATAGGCATAATTCGCTTTCCAGAATCGATATGTTTTGGATATCTAAAACACTAGCAAATCAAGCTACTAGTATCCAAATATTACCGAGAGGCATTTCTGACCATAATGGGTTAATAATGACACTTCGTGAACAAACAAGTTACTTTAATTGGAGATTAAATGATAGTGTAATTGGAAATAAGAGATTAGTAGATAAAGCAAAGGAGTTAATTAAAAATTATTTTAAAGATAATAAAATTGGAGAAACCAAAATTACATCAATCTGGGAAGCAGGTAAAGCAGTGTTTAGAGGCTTCTTCATAAGTCAAGAAGCCTTTTTGAAGAAAAAATGGAAAGAAAAAGAAAGCTTAATTAGTAAGCAGATTAGCCAAAAAGAAAAAGAGTTGGAATCAGATTTAGGAAATAAAACGATTTTGCAAGAATTGACGGTTTTAAAGAGGCAAGAATTAAGGAAACATACATTAGAAATTGGAAAAAAAATCAAAGCAGCTAAACAAAAAGAATTTGAATCTGCAGACAAGGTAGGAAAATACCTTGCTGCAAAATTAAGAAAGGATCGAGAAAATAGAGCAATTGTCGAAATCGAACAGGAAGGCCAGATTATTACTCAGCAGGAAAGGATAAAGGATGCTTTTCATGTTTTTTTTTCTAAACTTTACAAAGGTGAAAAAATAGATCAACAAAAGCTCAACGATTATTTGAACAATAAAGATTTTGGTGTCCCAACTCTGGAACAACAAGAAGAATTAAATAAACCTATTTCAGTAGCAGAAGTGGAAGAGGCAATTCGAAAGTTGAATGAATCAAAAGCTCCAGGACCGGATGGCTTTTCAAATAAATTTTACAAAGTCTTTAAAGACGAGTTATGCAGACCCCTACAAAATGTAATGAATGCTATATTAATAGAAGGAATACCCGAAACATGGAAGGAAGCAGACATAGTTTTAATCCCCAAGGAAGGCAAATCTAGATTAGATATAAAAAATTATAGGCCTATTTCCCTTCTTAATTCGGACTACAAATTGTTTGCAAAAGTTATTTCGGAAAGACTTAAAAAATATCTATCAAATTGGATTGATAAAAATCAAAGGGGCTTCCTACCTGGAAGGCAAATTAGAGACAATATAAGAATAGTTTTAAACATATTGGAATATTATGAAAAACATAACGATAAGTCACTTGGTATGTTGTTTATTGACTTAGAAAAGGCCTTTGACTCGGTCAATTGGCTGACACTCCAGACATTAATCAACAAAATGGAATTAGGACCTCATATTACTAATTGGATAAACCAAATTTATAAAGAACAAAGTGCAAGAATCATCATTAACGGAGTAAAAACAGACAAAATAAGCATAGCAAAAGGTACAAGACAGGGATGCCCCCTATCTCCTCTTCTTTTTTAATCGTGATTGAGGGACTACTTAAAGAAATTCAAAGGCAAGATTCAATTTCAGGAACAAAAGTTAAAAACGTGACGTACAAGATAAGAGCCTTTGCCGACGACCTGGTTTTGTTTTTGGAAAACCCATTAGATTCAATTGGAGGAGTGATAAAAATTTTAGAAAAATTTGGGGAAGTTACGGGATGCAAAATGAATAAAGATAAATCACAGATACTTACTAAAAATATGTCTCAAGTTGAAGAGTTAGAACTAGAAAATAAATCGGGAATGAAAATACAGGAAAAAATAAAATATTTGGGTATTACAATTACAAAGAAACCAGTTGACTTATTTGAAGATAATTATAATAAGACATGGAAGGCAATTAAGAAAGATTTGAAATATTGGAGTAATAAACGTTTGTCTTTTTTGGGAAGGATTGCTACTGTTAAAATGGTAGTCCTTCCCAAGATGCTTTTTTTATTTCAAACATTACCTATCTTGTTGAATAAAAAAACTATACAGATTTGGCACAAGGATATCAACCATTTTATATGGCAAAACAAAAGACCAAGAATTCGACTCAAAACTCTTCAGGATGAAAAAGAAAGAGGTGGAATGGGACTCCCAAATTTACAAATTTACTTTGAGGCGTGTTGTCTAACATGGATTAGGGATTGGATACTACTTGAATCAGAGGAATTATTAGAATTGGAAGGAGAAGGTCTATGTTATGGTTGGCATGCCTACTTAGGCTATGATAAAGTTAGAATTAATAAAGAATTCAACAATCATTGCATTAGAAAACCCCTTCTAAAGGTATGGCAAAAATATAAAGATAGGATAATGCCCAAATTTCCGAAATGGTTTTCCCCACATGAGGCGCTACAAAGAAGAGAAATGAGACATAACAACAAATGGATTACCTATAATAATTTATTGAAGAAAGAGGAAGATTACAGAATAAAAACACAAACAGAATTATTGGAGGAAGGTTACAAATTAGATTGGTTTAAATATTTACAACTGAACGAACGTTATAAATTAGATAAAAAGGAAAAGGGTTTGAATCTAAATCATAATGAACTTGAGAAAATATGGTATGAAGATAAAAAATGGATAGGGAATTTTTATAGGCTTTTGTTAAAATGGGAGTTAGAAGAAGAAACTGTCAAGGAAATTATGATTCAGTGGGCTAAAAACTTTGGTTATCCTATTTATTTCGAACAATGGGAATCTGCATGGAAAAGTGTATTGAAACACACTGCTTCACAAAGACTTAGGGAAAATTTCTATAAGATCTATTACAGATGGTATTTGTCCCCGGAAAAAATTGCCAAAATATATAAAAATAGTAGTGACTTATGTTGGAAATGCGGAAAAGAACCGGGAACAATTTACCACTGTTTGTGGACATGCAAAATAGTAGAGGGTTATTGGACCGAAGTAAGTAAAATAATTAAAATAATTTTAAGGAAGGAAATAGCTTTTAAACCTGAACTTTTTTTGCTTAATATGTGGAGTAAAGAATTGGAAAGGGAAGTAGGAAAAGTGTTATTCTATCTTGTTACTACTGCAAGGATAACTTTGTGTCAATTTTGGAAAAAGAATTATGTGCCCAAGTTGAATGATTGGATTATAAAATTCTACGATGCAATCGAAATGGACATAATGACTGAATATTTAAGAGGAAATAACTCAGAAAATAATTTGGATGAATGGGGACCAGTATTAAAATATCTGGAACAATATTGGGGGAAGTCAGCAATAATTGCCTTTTAAGTTCCTTCATAGGGTGATAGGGAGACGAGGGAGTAGCAAAATTACTTGTATATATACTTACATGTACAAAAGGGTAGCTACGATTGAATTTTATGAGATATGATTGAATATCAAGAGAGGTACTTAGCTTTAAAGAATAAAAAATGCAACAATTATTGTGAGAATATTGCCAAAATATATGGAGATTCACACAAGGTACAACAATAAGAAGGCTGCTATATACGAGGGAAGATTTACACCATGTAATGATTATGCTAGAATTAACAGGGAAAGAGGAATTTAATATTAGGGATAAGGAGGTCAATATTAACAATTTGCATCCAGTGAAGTAAGGTACATAGGAAGTTTATAATGGGGTGAATGTAAGGAGAGGAGAGAAGGAGGGAAGGAGGAAAGAGAGATAAAGGGAGAAGGTAGAGAAGATTGGTAGGAGATAAGCATAGGGTAGAAAGAAAAGGTATGTAGTGGAAGGTAAGAGGATGTTGAGAAGGAGGAGAAGGTAGGATGGAGGAGAGAGGAATTGAGTAGAGGAACGGATAAAGAGGATGGGTAGAAGATATGAAAGCAATGAAAGGAAGGGTGTATGTAGAGGATGTAAGAAAGAGATAAAGGAGTGGAAACAGGATGTCAATGAGCTAAAAGAAGAACTTGATCACATCCTTAACTGAGTGTGTAGAAAATATGAACTATGTACAAGAACTCTTCTTGTAAGCTTTTTTATGTATATGTGTGTAAATATGTTTGTATGTTGTTGTTTTTTAATTAATAAAATTTATAAAAAATAAAAAAAGAAAAAAAAAAGAAAAAAAAAGAAAAATATACTGTTAAAGTTGACTTGAGGACACTTAACAACAACAAGCAATCCTAAAACCAGTCATCTGGGAAAAAGTTCTGTTGTACTTGATAAAATGTCCCCCTGAGGCTGGGATGGATAGGAATGTGCAGTAAATGTATTGAATCATCATCATCAAAACAAAAACAAACAAAAAAACAAAAACAAACAAAAAAACAAAAACAAACAAAAAAACAAAAACAAAAAAACAACCAAACAAAAAACAAACAAACAACAACAACAACAACAACACACACACACAAACAATTTCCTTAAAATATTGGAACCGAAATCACATAACCATACTTATCACAGGTTTAATTAGAAACAGCTATCTTACATCAGCTATCAGAAAACATTATCTTGTCACATGAACACAATGCATGTCAGTGCACGAGAAAAATTATCACTACATAACTACCATCACAAATGATTGTGTGGAAAGCTGCAGGCCACAATTCTTCCTTTTGCTTCTTGATACAGACATGGCTGCATTTTCACCCATGTATTGAAGCTCTGGTCACAGATCCATACCGACTGCTGTACTATGAATCTTGCATTATTAAACAACTTAGATAGTTCAAATGAAAGGGTGATTACATTTCTGTAATCACTGTAGTTTAATTGGTGGAGGGAGTACTCTTCCAGTGAAACGAATAAAATTAGGCCATACCACTGTTGAACAGAAAACATTTTATGTGCAAACTTAGATTACATTATCATACCAAAAACAGAGTAGAATATGACATTTAATTTTGGCAGTAGTAGAAAAAAAATTAAGGTTGTAATATAGCACAGCATTATTATTATTATTATTATTATTATTATTATTATAGTTTATTTATATAGCGCTGTAGATTTACATAGCACTGTACATACAGTTAATAAAATAGATAAAAATAGATAAAAAAGCCTGCCGATGGCGTACATTCTACAAAATAATAAAATACATATTAATGCAAAGAAAGCAACAAATTAAAAACATCAAATAATCATCATACAATGCTTGCGAATGCTTCCCTGAACAGTATAGTCTTTAACTCAGCTTTGAAGCTGGTTAAAGAAGTGTTGCCCCGTGCTTGTGGGGGAAGGAGGTTCCAGGAATGAGGGGCAGCAAGTGAAAAGGGACAGATCGGGATGGAACAGTAAAAATCCTAGGCTGAGACAGCAGACCTTGACTACCAGAGCAGAGGGCCAGGTGGGACAGTAAGGGGAAAGAAGCTCTGATAAATAAGGAGGGGCCAATCCATGCAGGGCTTTAAAAGTCAACAACACAAGCTTATACTGAATATGGAAAGGAAGTGGGAGTCAGTGAAGGGATGACAATACAGGGGAAATATGGTCGAAACGGTGAGCAGATGTGATAATATGTGCAGCAAAATGCTGGACCGAAATTAAAGGATGGAGGTGAGAAAGAGAGAGCCCTGCCAGGAGAAGGTTACAATAATCTAGTCGTGAGACCACTAGGGCATGGATCAAAATCTTGGCAGTAGAGACTGAGAGAAATGGTCGGATTTTAGCAATATTGTACAAAAAGAATCTGCATGCCTTGGCTGTGGCCTGAATCTGGGGGATACACGACAGAGAGGAATCAAAAATAAAACTAAGACTGCGGGCTTCCTGGACAGGTCGAATAGAAATATTGTCAACAGAATCAGAAAAAGAGTATTGAACAGTAGGCTTTGGTGGAAAAACAAGAAGCTTCAAGAAACTCAAGACAACGAGAATAAATGACCCATTCCAAAATCTTGGAAAGAAAAGAAAGAAGAGAAATTGGATGATAGTTAGACAGAGAAGAGGGATCGAGAGAAGGTTTTTTTCAGAATTGGGGAAACTAGAGCATTTTTAAAGACCAAAGGGAAAGAGCCAATAGAGAGAGATTAAAGATATGGAGAAGCGAGGACAGAAAAGAAGGGGCTATAGAGATTAGAAAATGAAAAGGGATTGGGTCAAGAGAACAAGTTGCAGGTTGGGAACAGTTCAGCAGCGTGGAGAGTTCATTCAGAGAAACAGGAGAAAACAAAGAAATTTTTTTAGCTGAAAGTGACAGGAAATCAGTAGTAGATGAATGATCGGGAAGGGCTATCTCTGAGCGAATGGGGTTATCTTTGAGATGAAATAGTTAGCAAAATCATTAGGAGAGAATAATGAAGAGGCAGGAAGAGGAGGAGGTTTTAGCAATGTATTGAAGGTGGAAAACAAATGCTTCGGGCACCTCTCATTGGCACAAATCAAAGATTTATAATAATTCTGTTTTGCTATGGACAAGGCGCGTGAAAAGGAAGAAAGTACAAATTTATAATGAATAAAATCAGCCCACTCCCTGGACTTTTTCCAAACACATTTGGCTGCTTGAAAGCAGGACTGGAGAAACCTAACTGTAGGAGTAAGCCAGGGCTGAGGCCTGGTCAAAGAGGAAGACGCGCGTACAGATACAGGGGCAAAGCTGTGAAGAGCTGAAGAAAGAGTGGAATTAAATAAAGACATTGCTGAATCAGCAGAGTCCCCAAAATTTAAAGAGGAAAGAGATGAATCCAAGGTCTGACTGAAATGGTCACGATTAACAGACTGAAGATCACGACAATAACGTTGAACAGTATGACAAGGAGGTGGAATATAAGCAAAAGAAATTAAATAATGATCAGATAATGGAAAATCATCTACCAGGTAGTCAGAAGTGACACATTTAGCAGCAAAAATTAGGTCAAGACAATGACCAAGTGAATGAGTGGAAGAGTTGGAATAGGGTTGAAGACCAAAAGAGGCTAAGAGGGAACTAAAGTGAGATGTTGTCAGATTATTGAAATAAATTGCCAGCGGATAGGTTTGAAATGTGTAATGGTCCCAGTTTGGATTGGAACTACGTATACCTTTTTGAGTGCTAATAAAGGAAATGGTACATGTGTACATTATAGTGTACAAGACACCCCCCCCCCTTTTTAAATTTAGAAGGATTTGAACCATTACCCACCAACCAGGGACCTAAGGATGCACCCAGAGAGTTTCAAATTACAATCTAGGATCTGGGTAAATTGAGGGAGGTGTGTTCCTTGGACTGCATGTGTTCCTAAGAACTTTTTTGCTATGCCTTATTGCTCCCTTTCTCCTATTTTTTATTATTTTAAAAAGAGCACTGTGCATCGTACTGTGTGGCATGTTTCTGGTTTCAGGGCAGAGCAATGTACCAGTGGGTCCTCCTGGCATGGCAGCCTTCTGGCTACTTCTTCCCAGAGGCCAGCGTGGCTTTGTATGGCTTCTGGGAAAGACGTTTTCCAGAGTGACCAGCCAATGAGTTTAAATTGCAGTTTGAGCTCATCAGCTGGTGGGCCTGGCTGGAGTGACCTCGATCTGATCAGGCAAGGGGGGATATATAGGTCCTGCTTCCAGTATATTCAGGCATTCATGCTGAGAGCACCATTCCACCTACCTACCCTGTATCGGGATTTTATGTTTTGTAATTCTTGAGTATCGTAGCTATAGTTTCATTGTCCTTTGTACTGTTACTCTGTCACTACTTTTGGGGATAGCTGGCATGGGTCCTGGATCCAGGACTTTGAATGGGGTTCCCCTAAGGGGCTCAGGGTTATGGGGTGGAAATGGCAATGAGGCCAGGGGGACCAAGGGAGGCATTCGCCCTTTTGGATCCCACACTTTCCATCCTGATGGATCCCACACTTTCCATCAGGCTGGATGGTTGGGCTCATTGATCAACAAGCAGGTTGGTTGATGCCTGCATCCAGATCCATGTGTATGCCAAACTTATCCTCTAATACTATACTGAAATGCCAATTGCTGTGAGACAAAAGCAGGAATAAGTTATCTATTTCCTGCTGATGGACTTCCCATAGGTGACTTAGGGCCTAAGCAGACTGGCAGAAATAGTGCACATTAAATTGAGGCACTGCCCTGGCTCAGTGCTAAGGAATCATGGGAACTGTAATTTATTGTGGCACCAGAGCTCTCTGACAGAGAAGGCTCAATGTCCCAGAAAAAAATACAGTTCCCATGATTCCCTAGCACTGAGCCAGGGCAGTGCCTCAATTTAATGTGCACTATTTCTGCCAGTCTGCTTAGGCCTTGAGTCAGGCTTTTGGTCTCATCTAGCATGGTGCTTGCTATGCATACAGTTGTGGACTTCATTACCTAATTCCCCTTGTTTCTACCCTGTAGTCTACAACTCCATCTGTCCCCTCTAGCAAATCAGACAGCTTCCTATTGCAAGGGTATTCCTCTGGATTACAACCACATGCCTTTCTTGCGCTTCCACCCTGGAAGCCTTCACAGTTGCAATCAGTAGATTACAAAAAGCCAGATGCCTCATCTCCAGAGCTGCTAACTCTCCCCCTTCTTTTCCAGAACTCTCTCTTTGGAAGTCGCACTCATCTGTAATATCCTGTCTTCACTCTTTTCTTGGAATCTTGTTTTCATGCACCATCTTCACACTCCTCTCACACTCAGGCTTGGAATGGAGGCCCAAGCTAGGTGTGATACACAGTTACATGGATCTTCTTCCTGCTGTTTTTATTTTTACAACTAAGAACAAAGTTAGAAGTTTGGAAATTGAGCAAAAGAACAGAGATGGCATACTTTTTTCTGCTTAAAATCCCCCTACTAATGGATTTTCTCTCAACAGGAAGAACTGTCTGGGGAATCATGGGAAGAAAAATTTGTTACAAGAGGGAGATTAAGAACAGGGGGAAAGTAACACTTGGAGAGGACAATGCACCACACTTCCACTCAAATATATGGTCTTCCAAGGTAGATTTGGGTTTTTGAGAGAAGTTAGGGGAAGATACATATATAGCATGTAATATTTAGTGTAGCTCTGAGAGATAACACAGCTGATGCTGAGTCGGTAAGTACCGAGGACGTGGACAAGATCCCTGGAAAAGTGAAGAAGACAACATGTTCCCTCGATCCTTGCCCATCATGGCTGGTCATCCAGGGGGGTGATGTCTTGATGGTCTTTCTGAAAAGGGTCATCAATGCATCCCTTAAGGAAGGATTTGTTCCATCTAGTTTAAAGGAGGCGGTCGTTAGACCACTTCTGAAAAAACCTTCCTTGGACCCCCTGGACTTGAAAAACTATAGACCAGTCTCTAATTTACCATTCTTGAGCAAGGTGTTTGAGTGAGCTGTTGCCTTCCAACTCCAAGTGATCTTGGATGAAATCGATTTTCTAGATCCATTTCAAAGTGGCTTCAGATCTGGATATGGGGTGGAGATGGCCATGGCCGCTCTGGTAAATGACCTACGCCTTAGCACCGACAGGGGTAGCGTGACCCAGTTGGTGCTTTTGGACCTCTCAGCAGCTTTCGACACAATAGATCATGCCACCTGAGAGAGATGGGAGATGGGGGCACTGTTTTTCAGTGGTTCCGCTCCTTCCTCTCAGGCAGGTTCCAGAGAGTGTCACTCAGGGACAGTTACTCCTCAAAAACTGAATTAAAATGTGATGTTCCACAGGGTGCTGTTCTATCCCCGATGTTGTTCAATATTTATATGAAGCTGCTGGGGGAGATAATCAGGAGACATGGAGCAGGGTGTTATCAATATGCTGATGACACTCAAATATACTGTTCCATGTCTCGGTCAACTCCCATGACAGCAGATGGCTGTTCTCCCCTCAATCAATGTCTGGAAGCGGTAATGGTCTGGATGAGGAAAAACCGACTCAAGCTGAATCCGGACAAAACGGACTTACAGTAGGGGCCCCCAAACCAGGTATCAGGTTGCAACTGCCAGTCTTGGATGGGGTCATGCTCTCTGCCATATATGTTATATGTTTGTTGTATTGTTTGGGTTTTTCATTCATTTTAAATGTAAGCCGCCTTGATAGCCTTGACTAAAGGCAGGGTATAAATAAAATTTTATTTTATTATTTATTATTATTTATTGTGCAATGGACAAACTCAATGCTCTTGCTACCTCAGATTGCCAAGGCTCCACAGATGTTCTGGCATCGGTTCTGGCATCAGTACCAGTGTCCTAAAACATTCCATTTATGGGAAAGAGCATCTGGAATAGTATTATCAATCCCTGGCACGTGTCATGCTGTAAACAAAACATTAAAATGTAGACATTAAAGTGTATAAGCACAAACAAGGCACATAACTTTTTGAGATTTAGAGGTTAATGAGTTTCATTACAGTGGTAAAGTTGTCACACCAAAAATGGACTGAAGAGTTCGACAACTCCTCAGCCCATATTGTCACAGCCACCAAAATTGGAAAAAAATCAAGAAAGGGCAAACCACTGGTCAGTCCTGAACAAGCCTAATTGTCAGGCCATGCCTGTGCACACCATTCCCCATTAAAAAACATCTGAAATTCCACTGACCCTGCAATGTCAGACACTATTTACAAAGTGTCCTTAAGCTTAAGTTCTTCTTGCCAAAAAGAAACCCCATTAAATTCATTCAAAATTTTTATCCAAACTTCCAGATCAGCCTTGATGCCAGATGTAAGCTGAATTCTGTGGTGTGGCCTATGAACCCCACTAATAGCATCACACAGACACCATAAAAATACTCTGCCCAGGGCAACGACCTTACAGGCAAAATTCAAGTGACCAATAATCTCCTGAAACTTGTGTAGTGTAGCCTTTCATTGGGTTGAGAAGTGCTAAACGTGCTGCAACAAGCTATAAACTTTATCCCTGGATGCATAGAAAATTGATTAATTGTATCAATAGTAATCCCCCAAAATTCCAATTGAGTGGAGGGTCCTTCACTCTTTTCAAGGCTAGCAGCACACCCAGCTCAAGAGCAAGGGCTTCAAACTCCCAATAAGAAAGAACAGTGATTGGAACCTGACTGACCAACAAAAAAGAAATCATCCAGAAAGTGTGCCACACCACAAAAACCAGTTCTTTCCCTAAGAGCCCACTCTAAAAAAATGCTAAACCTTTCGAAAGCTGCACATGAAGCCAAGCAACCCACAGGGAGGGCTCAGTCCATAAAAAACTGGCCATTGAACCAGAAACCCAACAACTCAACATCTGATGGGTGGACTGGTAAGAGATGGAGTTCAGACTTGCTGTTGCACTTGGCAAGTTCAGCCCCCAAACCATAGCTGCGAACTAATTTAACTGCCTCATTGAATGATGTGTACCTAACAGAGCATAACTCATGAGGCATGTCATCATTGACCTATACCCGTGGGGGTAGGACAAGTGATGAATGATGCAGTATTCTTCTGGGGCTTTCTTGGGTACTATGCCTAAAGGAGAAATCCTCAAATTGCTAACTGGGGGAACTAGAAATGGACCCTTGGAAACCTCTTTCAAGATCTTTGCCTAAAATCATGCTCCATGTCTTTAATAGATTTAAGATTATTAGATAAGAATGGGCAATGTGCTCCCTAAAATGGAATGTGAAAACCATTGTAAAAACCTTGTAACAAATATTGGGCTGCTTCATGGTTAGGGCATGAAGACAAAAGACACCTCAGTATCTGTATATTAATTGGGCTAGGACCCTTTTGAAGGTGGAGGGGCACCTACTCCTTTTTTATTGTATTGTCCTTCTTTATTAGCACATGATTGGCCCCTCCCTCTGGTACAATTCTGAAAGGAGTGTGGCCCTTTACAGACCAAACACTCATGTTTATACTTGCAGACTTTATGGTTGCATAATCCCTGAAAGCAAAATTCCCAACACAGAAGCTTTTGGGACTTAGCAGAATTATCCTGCATCTTGGCAGATGAAGTGCTACCAAATTTGTGGAACAAATGTCCACTATGTGTGTGATTGCCTTGCATGGGGCGTGCTGATGTCATTAGTTGCATCCAGAGTTGGGAGTGCAAAAGATCCCAATGTAAAGTAGGGTAAATAGTTGCATGCATACAGCACCCAATGATATGGACACCCGCACAGCAACCTGTTCCAAAACAGTGATACGAGATTTCATCTTGTTAAACAACTGTTTGTACTGTTGATTTATTTACGGTTGTGTTGTATTAGCAGAGATCTCGTGCCGAAATGCCAGGCATCCATCCATCAGCCACCTCTGTCTGGAACTGAGTTTAGCTGACCTCATCACGATGGTATGCAGCTCCTTGTAGTTTCAAGCAGTTTGCCATTAATCCAGCCCAGAACAGAGAGTTCTTCCTTAGAAGGTTTTTATTTATGATTACATAGTAAAGAGAAAAACTATTTACATATCCATCATGCAGGTATGAAAAAAAAACTTGAACACATACAAAGAAGACAATGTAATAATTTGTAAGAACAAAGGAGACTCTTAGCCAAACCCCAAACTCCTCCCATGGGTGGATACCTCCATAGACAATTTGCTGAATAGCTTCTAACCCAGCCTCTAACCCAGCCTCTTGCTGTGAGTCATGTGCCATATGATCCTGGTTCCCAGACAAGAAAGATGATCTCATTGTTTAAATGCTATCTGTCTGTTCCCAGAACACTGACCTTGTGTGAAATTGTTTACACATTTGCCACCTGCAGGCTCCAACTCTTCCCAACACTGGGAAATTTGCCTACAAAATGTAGATTGCAGAAGAAATTGAATACAAGACAAACAAATTTTAGAGTGATTATTTTTAAAAACAATCTCAGGCTGATGTGGAAAAAGAATGGGACATGGGGATGAATGAACACATTTTAAAGTGACACAGACAAGATATGGGCTGATGCATCTATTCCTACATATCCGAGGTCTTGCAGGACTGGAAAATTATACTACAGTCAGCCCTCCACATTTGCAGCTTTGACTTTTATGGAATTCATATTCAGATATGATGAATAAGCTTCTTTTTAGGAATCTCTAGGTCTTCCAGCATGACTCTGTTGGAAGGTGACCATAGTGTGAGAAATGAATAGATCTTGTTTTTGTGGCACTGATGGACTAAATAAGAATATGAGCAAAAGAAGATGGAGAATCACAATGTATGATATGGGAGAGTTCCTGGCAAGCGAAGCGAGGATTCTAAACTGCTGATGTTGACATTGTCCCTAAGCAAGGACAAGAGATGCAGATGCCTGTGTTATCTATGCAAGAGCAGGTCATTCAGATGTTTGGACTAAGACTGATAAAATTTGGAGTGTTTTCTACATCAATAGAAAAGAACCAGAAAGGGCAGGTTTGAAAATTTGTTGACAGAAGCCAAAAGCGCGGAGGTTGCCCAATACTATGCAAAGACCTTAAAAGATGAGATTTTCCCAACTAGCAGCGTGTTCCTGATCCGGGGAAAACAGGACTCTCATGGCCTCCAGGAAGACTGTCTGATCAACATCTTCGGTGTGGTGCCACTTTGTGTGCATGAGTATATGAATGAATGGTTTGAATGAAAGAGCTCTCTTGATACTTTATGTTTTATGCCTGATTGTCTTAATAAATGTTACATGCATAGTGGCCAAAATCCAAATTTGGTGTCTCTAGTCTTGTATCAGCCCTGCTGGGGTATTCTCTCTAAGGTATTTTCACTACACGTTTTTAAAATAAAAAGAATGGCCTAAACCACTCTGGCCATGACATAGAGTCATGCTGGAGGACCTAGAAATTCCTAGAGAAAACTATTCTCTAGACATTTGTAGGTCCTCCAACTTGATTCTGTAGTCAATGTCCAACTTACATTGACCATAGAAGTGCACTGGAAGACCTGGAGATTCGTAGAGAGGTGTTCTCTCAGGTTAAAAAAAAGTGTTGTTTTTTTTATTTTGCTTTTCCCCCTTGCACAGGGGTTCTACTCTCCTAACCCCAGGAAATGTGAAGGGTCCATTGTATAAAGTTGCAATTAATTACATCAGTTAATTAAAGTCGTAAATAATTTTTAAAATGCCTGTGATTGATTAGTACTATTCTAGAAGATGCATTTCCCTTCTCTGTCTTTATTTTCATTTCCATCTATTTAATTTGTAAGAACTCATTTTGACTACTTTGTCCTTCCCCCATGCTAATGTTAAGAAAGAAGGGAGAGAGAGAGAAAGAGAAAGAGAGAGAGAGAGAGATTAGTGTTAGAAGAATCCTGCAAGGAAGGGGAGTCATGGTGGGGGGGGAGGACATCCTGCAGAGGAATCCTCTTGTGGCAGGAATGACTTTGTTTACTGGCTTTTTCAATCCTGAAAGCACCAAGTATTGGACTTCTGAAACAGAGAGATTAACAGGCATTGAGTCCCAAACAGAGAGAAGGGTCTCAGGTTATTTTCTAGTTTATACAATTTGCATGACTCAAAATCCATACCGTTTATCAGCTAATTTAATGGTAACTCTAATGACTGCATTTTCACATTAAAATGTCTATAGCAATATGAATAATCTCTAACAATTGTATCCCATTTCCAAGACTCTGTTCCTAAAGTCTCCTTTCTTCCCTAAACTATTCTTTCTGCCAGTATAGGTGGGAAAAATATTGGTGGAAAGTTCAGGGGGGAGAAAGGGAAGGGAGATCAAGAAATCTCTCTCCCCATGAGAACTGTGCAGTAATATCACTGGCTTTTCTTTCCTCTGGTGCCATAATAATGTTACACCAGGGGTTCAGTCATTACACCAGGGATAGACAAAACACAGCCTTTGAGCCACATACACTCCCCCAAAATGTCTTTGCAGCCCTTAAATCTCCAGGAGCAGTAAGTAATTCACCTTATAAATAGGTTTCAGGATTGCCTCCTCTCCCAATACTATTTAACATTTTAAGATATCAGTTTTTCAAAGCCAGAAGTGTTGAGAATGATTGGAGGTAATGAAAATTTAAAACTATTTGAAACATTGTTACAATATTTGATTACAATGGCTAAAGTAATTTATGTGCAAAAATGGAAAAATAAAGAAATACTGTCAACAGATTACTGGATTTTGAAAGTTTTGGAATTAACTGATATTGATAAATTAACAACATTGTTAAAAGACAAATCAACAAGAGCATTCTTAGAAGAATGGAAAACATTGCTAAGTTATTTAGAAGACAAAGGAGAAATGAGGATACAAGCTGGATTTGATAGTTAAAATTATTTTATTTGACAATTAATATAAATACATAGTAAAATCAAATTATGCATAGTAATTGGAATAATAAATTACTTAATCATAGGTCAAAGGGCAGGAAGCAGGATGTCATTTTTAATAATTACAATTGTAATATATGCTAATTTTGTATTTGTCATAGTGTATTATTTGTAGGTTAAATGTTCTTGTTTTTGTTGTTGCTTTTGTTTTATATTTTGAGGATGTTATTGGGGTTATTGTTGTTAACTTCTTATTGTTTTCCTTTATGTGAGTGATGTGAATTAATGTTTTATTGAGATTGTTTTTAATCATATAAAATATTAATAGAAATTATGTATATATATATATATATATATGTGTGTGTGTGTGTGTGTGTGTGTGTGTGTCAAAAGTTGACTTTTAATTACTTCATTATTTGTTTTTCATTTTTGTAGCATACTCCCCTAAAGACCTTAGGGGGAAAATATTGGTCCCTAAGCCCACCACAATTGCCTATCTTGCATTGCACCAACCTGACACCAACCTGTTTTCAGAATTACCTGGCAACATTGCATCAGGCAGTTGCAGAAAAAATGTGGACATCTTGCGTCCAAGAGTTTTTGACATGCTCCTGCCACCAGAATGAGACATAAGCTGCAGGTTGGTCAGCTGCCCATGTCAGGAAGTGCCCCATCCTCCAAGAGATGAAAACATCTGGTTCTGTCTAGCATCAGTTGCACAAGGGAGGTCTGTTCTCATATATGGTCTCCAGAGAAGCCTTAAGGAATAACCAAAACAGAACATAGACATTGGGGAGCATGTGGCCTTCCAAATGTTTTGGACTGTAATTCTCATCAGGACCAGTAAGTATCCAATAATGAGGATGGGAGTTGTAGCTGAGTAACATAGGGCTACAGGCATACATCACTGTTCTAAAGCATGGGAAAGAGATATCTCAAGGCAGGGAGGGGAAGGTCCAGGTTGCCCATGTCCTTGCCCTTCTAGGTTTGGCTTCCAAGCTTCCCAAGGCAGGGAGGGGGCACCAGGCCTCCTTCCTTCCTGTCATGTACTGCTTTACTCCAAAGTAAAACTGTATGGGACAGGGAGGGAGGGGCCTCCTTTGGTTCTACCCCAAAGCTCCCCCCCAGCAGGTGACACCCTGCTGTGGGACACCACTGTTGGCACATATGCACAGAGAGGGAGAGAGAGGGAGGGAGGGGGAGAGAGAGAGAGAGATGTGGCCCTCTTGAAATATAAATGAAAACAGTCTTACATTTTAAAGGCACTTTTTTCTTTTTTGGGGTGTGTGTGTTCTGATTGGGATAAATTAGATTTCTACCTTCAGATTTAACTAACTGTTGCCACATGAAAGCCAGCAGCTCGTCTGACCTATCTGTCTGATCTAGTCTTATGCTGGAGATTAGTTAAGTCTGAACCTAGAAGTAACAAGAGGATTGAAGACATGGGGCCTTTGCAGATTGCTAGAAATAGTGCAAATTGAGTCCACATTAACTGCCCTGGCTCAGTGCTAGGGAATTATGGGAATTGTATTTTTTTCTGAGACATTGAGCCTTCTCTGTCAGAGAGCTCTGGTGCCACAATAAACTACAGTTCTCATGATTCCTTAGCACTGAGCCAGGACAGTTAAAGTGGACTCAATTTGCACTATTTCTGGCAGTCTGCAAAGGCCCATGGTTAATGAAATTAATGCTTTTTAAACCACAAGACTCTTCCCCACTTATATTTCCATTGTGGTGTGTGTGTGATAGAGAGAGAGAGAGAGAGAGAGAGAATGAGAATGAGAGAGACAAAGACTCCAGAAAGGGGTTGGAAAAGGAGGCAGGGTGGTGGGGGCAGTGAACAAAGTTTTGGATTCTCTGATAATCCCAGTTGACGGTGGGGAGCAGTCATTTGGTAATGGATTTTTTTCAATAGAGAAAAAAACACTTAAAAGTTTCTCAGGGCCTTTGCAGATTGCCAGAAATAGTGCAAATTGAGTCCACTTTAACTGCCCTGGCTCAGTGCTAAGGAATCATGGGAACTGTAGTTTATTGTGGCACCAGAGCTCTCTGACAGAGAAGGCTCAATGTCTCAGAAAAAAAATACAATTCCCATGATTCCCTAGCACTGAGCCAGGACAGTTAAAGTGGACTCAATTTGCACTATTTCTAGCAGTCTGCAAAGGCCCTCAGTTGCTTTTCCAATTGAAAAGAAATTAAATGGAAATTTCCACCCCTTCTCCTTTTCACTTGATCACTAGGGCACCTAAGCCACATCCAAACTACCCAAAGCACAACAACTGACCATCCCGTGGCCACACAACATTGGTGTCAAAGCAGAATATAATTATGACATTGGAAATGGTAGCAGAACAGTAGTGGGAAAGGAGGTAATTAATTATATTTTTGTGTTAATGAAATAAAAGCAAAGCAAAGCAGCTTCATTTATATACCGCTTCATATCGCGCTATGGGATGTCTAAGCAGTTTACAACTGTGAGCTGATTGCCCCCCAACAAGCTGGGTACTCATTTTAGCGACCTCAGAAGGATGCAGGCCTGAGTCGAGCCTCAGCCCTGGCTGGTATTGAACTCGCAACCTTGTGGTCTATGAGTGGGTGGCTGCAGTACAGGCATTTAACCACTGCGCCACCAGGGCTGAAACACTTTCCATACATTCTCCTACCAGACCAACAGAAGAAGGCCTATATTATGAGATGAGCCCCAACAAGCACTATTATCCTGGTGTTATTGTGATTTATTGCCTTGCGTGATAAAGTCCTTAAGTAAATTTCACCAAGAAACCCCTGTCATAGGACTTTATCATACTAGCAAAAAAGATGGAAGCATAGCAGGATGCTCCCATCAATATCACATGATCATGGGATGATTATCACATGATGTTGCACAGCATCACAATTATGTCATGATTGTCCCATGAATAAAGAGGAATGTTAGTGCCACTTTTTATTCATGGAAAATCACATGAATAAAAAGAAGCACTAGAATTCCTCTTTATCCATGGGATAATCACATGATAATTGTGATGTTGCATGTGTGATAATCATCCTGTGATCGAATGATTTTGATAGGAGCATCCTGCTATGCTCCTGTCTTTTTTTTTTGTCAGGTTCATAGGTTCATCTTGGGGTCACCATAAGTTGTATATGAGTTGATGGCACACAATAACAAAGTCAACACCACCTTCATAAATACAGCATTACTTTTTATATAAATTAATTTGCACTTATGGTCCACACCTTGGAAGGTTGTTATCAGACAGAAAGGTGGAATATAATAATTTTAAATATATAATTAAGGACAAGTGTTGACATATAGAGATTTACAACAACCAGTACTTTTGCATCATATGCATTATCACAGATAAGCATTAACATTCTTGGAGAAGTTTACTATTTTGGATTGCATTTTACAGAATCCTGCAGCCAGCATGTTCCCCTGGTCACATTGACTGAGAGTTGCATTAGAAAATGTAACTCATCCAAGCTTTGACAATCATAATAAATAAGCTGAATCTATGTGGAGAAACTGTTTCAGCTCTGGGCCTCAAATGATGTCTGTGTTTCCTGACTGCTGCTTTTCAATGAATTATCCATACCTCCTCCCCCCTCCCCACCCCAAAACTATCTGTGGTCAACCACAACAGATCTGATATGTGGAAGAGGATAGAAGCTTCTTCCAAAGATGCTATTTATATTAAACTTGTTTCCTTCTGGGATCTTTCTAATATTCATGTCAATTTTGGAGACATTGTTATTTTTTTACCCTTTCTGCAGTGCCTATATATTCTGCTTGTTGTCTGGCCAAAGAAACTTAAAGCCAATATGAATACAACTTTTTGGAAAGTTTTCTTAAACACAGTGCAATTACACATGCTGCAAGCAACAAATTGCTGAATTACAAAATTGTTCTCCATGCTATCAGCTGCTGTCACATCAAAGCAAAAGGGTTGAAGGAAAAAAATAGAATCTGAAACAAATTACATCTTGCAAAGCTCAGTCAGATTCTTATAAATTATGAAAAGGTAAGTGCTGCGTGAGTATGATGCTCCAAACCCTTATCTGGCACAGCATGTATTTGTAATGAAATGAAAACATTCATTACATTGTAAAGCAAATCAATCAGTTATAACTTCTGCTTTGAATATAAAAAGAAAGATCAAAACATTTTTTGCCTTCATTATCTTAGCAAGACAATGCAACACTTTACCTGGAAAAATCTGGTCACAATACCTTGCAAAATTCTCTTGCATAAACTATCTTGCAATGACTAAGAGCAGCACAAAAGCAATGCTCCCATTTATCACAAGGCTGCACACTAGGATGTTGAAAAACTGGAAAGTGTCCAGAGGAGGGCAACTAAAGTGGTGAAGGGTCTGGAAACCATGCCCTATGAGGAATGAGTTAGGGAACTGTGTATGTTTAGCCTGGAGAAGAGACAGTTAAGGGGTGATATGATAGCCCTGTTTAAATATTTGAAGGGATGTCATATTGAGGAGGGAGCTAGCTTGTTTTCTGCTGCTCTAGAGAACAGGACTCAAAACAACGGATGCAAGCTACAGGAAAAGAGATTCCATCTCAACATTAGGAGGCACTTCCTGACAGTGAGAGCTGTTCGACAGTGGAACACACTCCCTCAGAGTGTGGTGGAGTCTCCTTCTTTGGAGGTCTTTAAACAGAGGCTGGATGGCCATATGTCAGGGATGCTTTGATTTTGAGTTCCTGCTTGGCAGGGGGTTGGACTGGATGGCCCTTGTGGTCTCTTCCAACTTTATGATTCTATCATAGAATCATAGAATCATAGAATCATAGAGTTGGAAGAGACCACAAGGGCCATCCAGTCCAACCCCCTGCCATGCAGGAACTCCCAATTGTCCTGCCATGCAGGAACACCCTTTTTATTGTCCTTAACGCCTTTAGCAAGCCTGAGCTCATTCTGTGTTTTAGCTTTTCTGACTTTATCCCTACAAGTGCTAGCTATTAGTTTGAATTCCTCTTTGGTGATTTCCCCATTTTTCCATTTCTTATACATGTTCCGTTTAAAACATAGTTCACTTGCAAGTTCCTTAGTCATCCATCCTGGTTTCTTGAGACACCTCCCATTTTTCCTCCTCGTTGGCACGGTTTGAAATTGTGCCTTCAGTATCTCCCTTTTGAGAAACTCCCATCCATCTTGAACTCCCTTCTCTTTTAGTATTCCTGTCCATGGGATCACCCCCAGTATTTCTCTAAGTCTAGTAAAATTAGCTTTCCTAAAGTCTAGGATGCGTGTCTGGCTATGCCTGGCTTCTCCTTTCCACTGTATAATAAACTCGAGGAGGACATGATCACTCCCGCCTAAGGATCCAACCACTTGCACCCCATTAACTAGGTCTTCCCTGTTAGTTAGGATCAGATCCAAAATAGCTGACTCCCTCGTTGCCTCTTCCACCTTTTGGACAATGAAATTGTCTTCGAGGCAAGTGAGGAATTTGCTAGACCTTGAGGATTTTGCTGAGTTTGACTTCCAGCAAATATCAGGAAAGTTGAAGTCACCCATCACTACTATATTTCTCCATTCTGAGTGTGTGGCCATCTGTTCTAGAAAGGCATCATCCAGTTCTTCTGCCTGAGTCGGGGGTCTGTAGTAGACTCCCACAATAACATCCCTGTTGTTTCTTTCCCCTTTAATTTTTATCCAAATGCTCTCCACCTGGCTTCCAGGATTGTTGTCCTGGATTTCTTCACTGGTGTAAATATCCCTGACATATAATGCTATTCCTCCTCCTCTCCTGTTTGGCCTGTTTCTCTTGAAGAGGTTATACCCCTGTATTTTTACATTCCAATCATAAGACTCATCCCACCAGGTTTCAGTGATGCCTATTATATCATATTTGCTTTGTTGCGCTAGGAGTTCAAGTTCATCTTGCTTATTTCCCATGCTCTGTGCATTAGTGTAGAGACATCTAAGACCATATGTCTCCTTTACTTGCTGCCTTAGCACGTTTTTTTGCCTCCCACTGTTGGGTCCCTCTACTGTTTGCTTTGTTTCCTCTATGACAGTTTGACTATTTTTTCCAGTCCTTTTGTCTTCCAGGGTGCTGTCTCCCTTCCCCACATAACTCAGTTTAAAGCCCTCCTGATCAAATTCTTCAGACTGTTGGCAAAAACGTTTCTTCCAACTGGTGTGAGATGCAGCCCATCCCTTGCCAGGAGTCTGCCCTCATGGAACCGCAGCCCATGATCCAAGAATCCAAATCGTTCTTGACGACACCATCTGCGGAGCCAATTGTTGACATCTGCTATCTTCCTCTCTCTTCCTGGACCGTGCCCTTCAACTGGCAGTAGAGACGAGATGACAATCTGTGCCTCCATTTCTTTCAGCTTCTTTCCTAGAGCCTCGTAATCCCTTTTGATGTTTTGAAGGCTGTGTCTTGCTGTGTCGTTCGTTCCCACGTGAACCAAAAGGAAGGGGTATTTCTTGATTTGGTTAAAATAATTTACTCTATAACTTATACTTTCTATCTCTAGCCTGAAGTACAAGATGGTTATTCATGTAAGAAGAATCCTTTTGCTATAGAATCTCCTTACTTAGAATAAAGGTGATTCTATGTAATAAATATCCTGTTGAATTATATGCCATTATTACAAAAGCAATGTGAGATTCAAGCGTACTGGATATGCATGGAAATTGTTGATTGAAATTAGACCTTGGCATTAGTTAACAGCTGTTAATTCACCAGACTAGTGATTTCACCTAACTTTCTAGTTCTCTCTATTAATGCTGGAATTTATAAAATGTTTTCATGAATTCAGCTGATAGCATTCATTAGGATAGTGTCTCCCCCTCAATCATGTTTAGTAAAATTGTTGCCTCAAGAGAGAAAAAAATAGAATTGGAGGGAAAGCATCACATGACTGTGCTGTTAGGTAGAGTAGTCTGCATGGTTTCTTTGGAAGAAAGCGGGGAGAATGGAGGGGGAGCGGAAATATTTGGAACAAAGATCAGACAGTGGAGCAGAATAATACCTAAAGAAAGGTATGATAATATGGAGATCCTTTCCATTATGAGGGCCTTCTTCCTTGGTAACAAAAGGTTAAATGTGGGAGGAGGTGCTGTTACATTTTAATAAGGCAACATCACAGAGGTGATGAGATAGTAATTGTTCAGTAAGATGGGCAGTTGGGAGAAGAGCGAACCTTCAAGATGGTTCTGAGCAGAGATTTTAAAAAGCCTGAATGCACCATGAGTTTTTTTGGTTTCTGGCTCCCACTAACCAGACCATGAGTAGATTCCAACCAAGAGCTCTAGATTTGGGAAGACTTGTCAAAGCTAGACAATGGAGTCCCGGCTCCCAGCTGTCTCATGAACATCAAGGACTACAAAACTCATCTGATCTATGGGTAAGATTAGAGGAATGTAGCAGTCAGTAGTGTTAGGATATTTGGATCCTTTTCTTGATTTGGTTAAAATAATTTACTCTATAACTTATACTTTCTATCTCTAGCCTGAAGTACAAGATGGTTATTCATGTAAGAAGAATCCTTTTGCTATAGAATCTCCTTACTTAGAATAAAGGTTTTCTTTTAAAGTACCCTGTCACTCTCACATTTTCTCTTTGATGTGCCTTAGCTTGGCATGACCTACTTCTTCCCACAAAAGGGGGAAGACAGAGGGGAAAGAATTGCTGCAAGGAAGTGCCAGGGGATCCCTGGCAACATCCTGGTGCATTGCTAAAGAGATGGAAGGAATATCATTGATGGTGGTGGCAAGTTCTTTAGATAAAAAGTGGTCTCAGGGGGTCCCATCCAACTCAGGAAGGATAATATTGGAAGTATTGAGTTTTAGCAGTTGCATTCCTGTTGGGACAGCCAATTCCAACTTGGTTGCTCTAGCATATGGCAGTTGGGTAACCCAAAGCTCTATTTTATTCTCCCAGGCTGATTAATATCTACACCAAACCACTAAGTAAGAACAGTGAGGATTTGGTGTGAGAAATCATCAGTATGCAGCATGGTTTTTATCAAATTTGGATGAAGCTGGGAAATGTTGACCTGCCATCTGGGAGAGATGATGGATTGAACCGAGGCCAAAAAACACTGCAATTCTTTCAGATGGAGATGTACAGTATTTGCTGGATGGTGGCTCATCTCACTGAGGAGGAAGTGTAAAACTTGTTCTGGGTGGCATTGTTCTCCATCTGAACAACAGATTTGAAGTCTGAACACAAGTGAAGGGAAGGGATCATGTATTTCTACTTGTTATATTTGCTTGTGATCTGTATATGAGCCCAAATCATGTGCTAGCTTTCATCTCTGAAGACCTAACTTGAAACAGGGGTACAAAACCTTCTCTACCTAAAAATTAAGCTGTCCCTACAGCCCCCTGGCAGATGCCACTGTCACTAGACAATGCCTTTTTTATTACAGGATCTTGATTCAAACATTGATCAGAATGCAAACTGCAGTCAAGAGATAAGAAGATGACTAGAAATGGGAAGGGCAGCAATGAAAAACTGGCCAAGATAATAATAATAATAATAATAATAATAATAATAATTTTTATTTATATCCCGCCCTTTGGAAACCCAATCAGGACGGCTTACAACCATAAAAACATATACAATACCCAGACCCAACAACCCCTCCCCCCTTAAAACAGTATTAAATCAATAAATAATTAAAACAAACAATTCAATTCAATAAAAACAGTACATCAACCAATATATATACCCAGCGGCAATGATCCTAACCATCCTTAGATGGGGCCACGCAAGGTTCACTGGGGTGGGAGTATCCGAGGCCAGAATACTTAATCTGGAAAGGCCTGCCGGAAGAGATCCATCTTGACAGCCCTTTTGAAGCTGTTTAACGATGTTAACTGGTGGATCTCATCCGGCAGGCCATTCCAGAGTTTGAAAAAGCCCTCTGGGAGGTAGTCGCAAGCCTCGATTTCTGAGGCTGCAGCAAATTCCTCCCAGAGGAACGGAGAGCACGGGGAGGATTGTATGGGAGGAGGCGTTCCCTGAGATAGCTTGGACCAAAGCCATTTAGGGCTTTAAAGGTGATAACCAACACCTTGTACTGGGCCCAGAAGCTGATAGGCAGCCAGTGGAGGGACCTCAGAACTGGAGTAATGTGGTCCCTCCTAGATGTTCCTGAGACAAGCCTGGCTGCCATATTTTGAACCAGCTGTAATTTCCGAACCAAGCACAAGGGTAGCCCCATGTAGAGCGCATTACAGAAATCAAGGCGTGAGGTTACCAGCGTGTGCACAACAGTCTCGAGATCCCTTACTTCCAGAAAAGGGCGCAGCTGGCGTATCAGCCGAAGCTGATAACAGGCGCTCCTGACTGTCGCATTTACCTGATTTGTCATCAGGAGTGACGAGTCAAGGAGCACCCCCAGACTGTGAACACAGTCACTGGAGGAGAGTCTGACCCCATCCAGGACTGGAGGTTGCAACCCAATTCTTGGTTTCGGGGCTGCTATTAAAGAGCAAAGATATACAATTGAGCACTCAAGTCAGAATCATACAAGCCATAGTATTCCCCATCACAGATGTGAGAGCTGGACAGTGAAGAAAACAGATAGGAAAAGAATCAACTCATTTGAGATGTGGTTCTAGAGAAGAGTGCTGAGGATACTGTGGACAGTCAACAAGACAAACAAATGGGTCCTTGAACAGATTAAGCCTGAAATACCTCCAGAAGCCAAATGATCAAATTGAGGCTATCATACTTTAGCCAAATCATGAGAAGGCATGTCTCACTGGAAAAGTTAATAATACTAGGAAAGGTTGAGGATAGTAGAGAGAGAGGAATATGGATAGAATCAATTATGGTGGTCATGGTCAAGAAACTATAAGACCTAATCAGAACAAAGGAGGACAGGGGGGCTTGGAGATTTCTCGTCCACAGGGTTGCCATGAATCGAGGTCGACTCAAGCACATTTAACAACAACAATGTGTCTTTTAGAACTCCCTTCCCAGAGAAATTCCTCTGAGAGATTCCCAGAGATATTTTTAAAAGGTACCTGGTCAAGTCCTTATTTGCCCAAACCTTTTAGATTAGAACTTGTCGGGGGGGAAAATTTTGAACTTCAAATTCCAGAATCCTCCTGCCAGAATGGCAGTTTTTGATCTGTTTCAGCTTTTCTAGTTTTATATCTTTTAACAGATCAGAATGTGCTCTTTTGTTCATTGTATGTTGTCTGTTTTCATTACATAATGGTGATTTTTAAATTTATATGTAAATTGAGAGCCTTTACGGAGTGGTAAGAGTGAGCAATGGAGTAACCAGAATGATTTACAGTGTTAGTCCTACAAAGCTCAGTAGATAAAGGACCATAAACAATTCTATCTAAATCACTAAGGAGCAGAATGGGACATGGAAACCTGGAGCCTGTATCCTCTTAACCCTGATGGGATTGTCCTCTAGCTTTTATGATTCCAGAATACCTCAACTTTTATACATGTACTATAGGAGTGTATATGTATTACATACATGTACATGTATTATGGGAGTGTTTGAAGCCTTCTGCAACCCATTGCTATGTCAGCTTGGATGGAACTTCCTATTTGCCATTTATTTATATAAAGCTTTGCTAAATGAGAATGGTGATGCTCAGGTCTTTAAAAAGGTAAATGTTTCCCCTTTGACAAGCTTCTCTAGTTGCATCTTACTGCAGGGGCAGCACTCATCTCCATTGTCAACTGGGACTGTGATAGGAGCTCACTCCGTCACATGGCACTTGGGTCTCAACCTGCTGATCTTGTGATCAGTAGAGTCAGCATCTTAACTGCTGAGCCACCCCGTCCCTAAATGAGAGTGGTGATGGTCAGGTCTTTAGGAATGCTTTTATAGCTGAAGGCTTTGCCTTTCTGTCTACCTGCCTGGCTTCCCTGTGCCTCAATCTATCCTCTCCCTGAATCATTCAATTCTTTTATGAGCCAAAGCTCTCAGGACTAAATATATAACTAAAATGCAATAAAATAAATAATAAACCAAGAAAAAAAAACTTTAAAGCATGAATTAAATGAGAAGCAAGAGCAAACCAGTACTCTGAAAACAGAAGAACAGAGGATTTTTAAATACAACTTTAAAATTAGTTAAAGGCCTGCAAGATTATAAAAATATCTTTGAATGCTGCTGAAAAGCTAACTAGGGAGATTATCTCATTACCTTTGCTCCTGGCATAGATGTGGGATGTAATTTAAGAAGGCACATCTTTTCGCATTTACCCATCACCGGGCAGCATGCAGCCCATTTGCAACCTGGGCTTCTGCAGCAGTTTTTCAAGAATGGGGAAATTCCATTGCAAATTGGGTTGTAAATGGGCTACCTGCTGTCAGGTGATGGGTGAATGGGCTAAGATCTGCCTTGTTAAAGTTACATCCCACATCTGTGCTGGGAGCAAAGGTTATGTGACAATCTTCTAGAATAGTGCCAGATAGCAATCTCCAGGGAAGGTAAATTTTGTTGCCTCCTACAATTTAGGGTCCAGAAGGCCCACACACAAGTGTCATATCCTCCAACATTTCACAGATAATAATAATAATAATAATAATAATAATAATAATAATTTATATCCCGCCCCTCTGCTAGGCAATCGGGGCGACGTACAGAATTTCAAAATATCAGTACAAATATCAAAAATAAATCAAATTCAAATCTCATCCCCCCTTCCCATACCCTCCCATCCCCCCCAGACAATAAACTAAGCAAGTTGAATGACAATATTAAAATATACAGTTTAAAAATACATAAATTTTTCAGTTCCATTATGATCTTCCGAGGGCTGCAGGCTAGTCAAAACAGTCCTCCACGGCTTGAGAATGCCGGCGGGAGATGGAACCAGGCAAGGGCTTTATGTCCACCGGGGCTCCTCCCCTGCTGCCCGCAGGTGCAGCAGCTCAAGCTGCTCAGGTGGTCCTCCGAGGGCTGCAGGACGCCCGAGACAGTCCTCCACGGCTTGAGAATGCCGGGGGGAGATGGAACCAGGCAAGGGCTTTATGTCCACCGGGGGTCCTCCCCTGCTGCCCGCAGGTGCAGCAGCTCAAGCCGCTCAGGTGGTCCTCCGAGGGCTGCAGGACACCCGAGACAGTCCTCCACGGCTTGAGAATGCCGGGGGGAGATGGAACCAGGCAAGGGCTTTATGTCCACCGTGGCTCCTCCCCTGCTGAAATGTGATGAAATGTGGTGAAGGATCATCAGTGTTATGAAGTGGGCAAAAGTTATTAATAAGGAAGAAGAGACAAGCTATAAGACACTGCAACTTTTTGGTTTTGCACTTTGATCTCAATTTGCACTAATTCAGGGGTTTCCCAATAGAGGGGGAAAGTGGGAGGAAGAGACAGAAACTGGGACATTTTAATCAGGACTGTTCCTCCAAAATGGGCACAGCTAGAAGGTATGATGTAACAGCCCACAGAATCGCAGTATGTTGGGGCGTCAGATAGTGAACCTTTTCAAAGCAGTTGATTTCAAACAGAAATGCTCTTAATTAATCTGTGCTTTTCATAGACTAATTCTGAATTGGACTTGAAAAAAGCTTCCCATGACATCTCAGTTTAATGTTTGGCATGGATAAAATTGTTAAGACACATCCGATGAAACATAGATTCCTGATGGTCCATAGGTGTCTCTTATATATATTAGCATGGTATTATCAAACTTTCTAGGCTCTTGTTTATTCCTTGACCTGTTATCTGTTGACTTAGGGTTGACATATAGTTGTCCAATTCTTAATTCAATTTGACCTAGGTCTTTTAATTTATTTTCCCTGTTGCAGACCTGCTGATCCCCACCTACTATAGAGATAAGGTTGGGGGGGGGGGGGCGGGGAAGAAAGATAATAATGAAACTGTGAAACAAATCTATCAGTTCCAAGATATGCCTTGAGTATAATCCTCCTCCCTGTCTTCTTTCCACTAGGAGGTAGCTTCCAGCACATCTCTTTTTCCTCCTGCTCATAGTACACTCTCTTACAAAAATCTGTGTTTGACCATTCCAAGGAAGACAAATGCTATTAAAAACCAGTAGTTAATTATAACAATATAAGCCACCCTTTGTACTATCAAACATGTTGTCTGCTGTAGAAGGCAATGACAAATTAGTTCGTTTTACCTGCTGTATAAGAGGCATACGAAATGTATCAAATCTTCTAATTATAACTGGTTACAAAAAAAGTAGCTGCTAGTCTTGATATCAGCCCCTGTTTCTTTCTGATGCCCTACGGCAGGGGTAGGCAACCTTTCCCCTTTAAGGGCCGAGGGACTTCAGCTCCCAGAAGCTTCAGCCATGTTGGCCAATAGTCCCATGTTGGCCAATAGCTCCTGGGATTCTGGGAGCTGAAGTCCCTCGGCCCTTAAAGGGGAAAGGTTGCCTACCCCTGCCCTATGGCCATGAGGCTGTATTGAAAGAAGCCAGAAAATAGGCAGAATAGGGAGCAGGAACGTTGAGACTCTGGGAACCATGGCTTCAGGAAAATCCAGCAATTCAAGAGAAAAGATGAGCCACAAACAGTAAACAAAGAGTATTGACTAGGGAATTTTGGCTTAATCTTGGAAAATAAAATCAAATTGGTCTCAGAGAGCCTTTATAAAATCCCATCATCCTATGAGCTTATCTGCAGTCATAGGTACAAGATTTGGAAAAGTTACTTTTTTAGATGACAACTCTTGGAATCCTCAGTCAGCACTGATAGAAATTCTAAGCCACTCAGCATGCACCTTTTTAATGCTTCATACAGGTGTAATAAGGAGAGAACCAGCATGGTGTAGTGGCTGGAACACTGGGCTATGACTGTGGAGATCAGGCTTCAATTCCCTGCTTTGCCATGGAAACCCACTGGCTGGCATTGGGCAAATCACACACTTTCAGCTCCAGAAAACCTTATGGCCTTAGTGTCACTGTAAGTCAGAAAACGACTTGAAGACACATAATAAGAAACAAACAACAAAGGAGAGAGCATAGTTTTGCACTGAAAAGCTGTTTAGATCCTCTGCACAACCAAACATGTGGACATCTACTTGAAACATAATCCTAGAGGTTAGGATTGTCAAGTGAAATAGAGGACAGGACTCCTGTACCTTTAATGGTTATGTAGAAGAAGAAATTTTGTTAAAGTCTTCTGTTCTACACAAACCATTAAAAGAAATGGCAACATTACAAAGAAGTACCTGAAACATCACTTCATTTTTTGCAAAATAGTGGTATGTGGTCCACATGAGGCCAGGAGGATCCAACATTCTGCATGTGCCCAGCCCTAGTGTAAAGAGAAATATCATCTGAAGTAGCAAGTATAGTATCACTGGGGGGGTTACAGACAGTGAAAAACGCCGTCTTCAATCCCAGGAAGGGGAGGGGCAGCTGGACGCTGGGTACCCCATACCCTTCCTGAGGACTTCATCGGAGTGACAGTCCGTCCACATGACAGGCGCCCCGATGACGTCCTTCTGGCTCAGTGTCTGGACATGCTGAGCCAGAAGAGACGCCAAAGAGGTGCTATTTTAGCCCAGGGCTGCCCATCTGCATCCCCCCATTATCTATTATCTAATTCAGGGGTAGGCAACCTTTCCCCTTTAAGGGCTGAGGGACTTCAGCTCCCAGAATCCCAGGAGCTATTGGCCAACATGGGACTATTGGCCAACATGGCTGAGGCTTCTGGGAGCTGAAGTCCCTCGGCCCTTAAAGGGGAAAGGTTGCCTACCCCTGATCTAATTGATATGATTATTATTTCAAAGACTCTATGCTTAGTAAGAAATCATTGTTTAATTTAAAATGTGATAGAAGGTGGTTTTTAAAACATTCTATATATGTATGTCAATACAGAAAAAAGTCCTTTCTGTGTTTTTGTTTTTACTGAAAAATAATATGGAGTCTTGAGTGTTTAGCCTTGTGCATTTCTGGTAGCATGTCAAAATTTCCAGCAGTGGAATTTGGTTCTTTATAAAGATTAGCTGTCTCATTTTTAAGTAGTATCCTGTTTGCAAGGTTCTTCATGCTTTTAATGATATGATCATTAAGTTCTGTGGTCTGTCACAAAAAAATAAAATAAAATTGCACATTTTATCCTTCAGTTGTCTTTTGCCTTCTGCTAGGTGCTCTGCAGTGTTTAGCACACTCTTTGTTAACAGGCTTTATCACAATATCTGTTCTCAAATGGGGATTCTTCAGTGCCCTTTTTTCATCTTTTGACAGATTGTCATAGGTAGATTTTATTATTATTTTATTTTTTATTTCCAGGATTTATATCCTGCTTTTATCCCACAATAGGATATTTCTGGAAGCATTGATTTCAGTTAACCTATCCATGTAGTTAGGGGATGCAGTGGCTTAGTGATTAAGATGCCATTTCTGACGGTCAGAAGATTAGCAGTTTGAGGCCCGAGTGCTACATGATGAGGTGAGCTCCCATCACTAGTCCCAGCTTCTGCCTACCTAGCAAATGCAAGTAGATAGATAGGTACTACTTCAGTGGGAAGGTAATAGACTCCGGTGCAGTCATGCTGGCCACATGACCACCAGATTCATCTTTGGACAACACTGGCTCTTCAAGCTTAGTAATGGTGATGAGCACCCCTCCTTAAAGTCAGTTATCACTAGACAGTCATATCAAGGGACTACCTTTACCTTTTGATCCATGTAGTTGTTGATAAAATCAGAATGTTGTCTACATTCATAATAATAATAATAATAATAATAATAATAATAATAATAATAATTTATACCCCACCTTTTGCCATAGGCGGCTTACCAAAACTGTGCATGCTGCCCATAATTTTTTTGTCTTGTTTTTATAGTGTTCTCGCATAATGTATTTTAATGTAATTGTCAGTTTAATCTAGTTTTAAGGGGTGGGAGGGTTAGGGTACAGGGATTGGTTGTTTTAACTTGTTCATGTTTTAATCATGCTGTAACCCGCCCTGATTGCCTAGCAGAGGGGCGGGCTATAAATAAAATTGTTATTTTTATTATATTATTATTACATCTAAAATCAAGTACAAAAACACCCAACAATAAACAGCTAAACAATATAAATGAAAACATTAACCCCCCATTAAAATACATTAAATGCAAGTCTCAATTAAAACCTAAATTAAAACAATAATCTGTTTTGAAAACAATAGGTAAAATTAAAACAATTAAAACAATAGGTACTCTGGGGCAGAGCAAAAAATAAAGAAAAAATAAAAAATGTCTGATGGGGGGGAGACCAAATTAGAAGGTGGTTTTATTCCGGGTAGGCCTGTCGGAAGAGATCTGTCTTGATGGCTTTTTTAATGGTTGATGGTTATCTGATGGATCTCTTCTGGCAAGGCATTCCAGAGTCTGGGAACAGTGGCAGAAAATGTCCTTTGGGAGGTCAACGTCAGTCTGGTTTTTATTGGTTGAAGCAGCTTCCTTCCAGAGGACCTGAGGGCGCGGGGCGGGTTATATGGAAGACGATCCCCTAGGTAGGTTGGACCCAGGCCATGTAAGGCTTTAAAGGTCATCACCAACACCTTATACTGTGCTTGGAAACCAATAGGCAGCCAGTGGATTTCTAAATGGGTGTGATATGATCACTCCTTGATGTTCTGGTGATCAACCTGGCTGTCATATATTGTACTAGTTATAGTTTCTGAGTTAGGTATAAGGATATCTCCATGTAGAGTGCATTGCAGAAGTCGAGTCGTGAGGTTACCAGTGCGTGTACTACAGTTTCTAGGTCCCTTACTTCCAGGAAAGAGCGCAGCTGGCATATCATCTGAAGCTGATAACAGGCGCTCCTGATTGTCGCATTCACTTGATCTACCATGTGAAATGAGGAGTCTAAGTGAACACAGTCCTTAGCAGAGAGCGTGACCCCATCCAGGACTGGAGGTTGCAACCCAATACCTGGTTTGGGGGCCCCTACTGTAAGTACCTCCATTTTGACTGGATTCAGCTTGAGTCAGTTTTTCCTCATCCAGTCCATTACCATTTTGAGACATTGATTGAGGGGAGAACTGCCATCTGCCATCATGGCAGCTGACCAAGTCATGGAGCAAAATGTTTGGGTGTCATCAGCATATTGATGACACCCCGATCCATGTCTCCTGATCTGCTGGGGGAGATCGTCAGGAGACATGGATCGGGGTGTCATCAATATGCTGATGACACCCAAACATTTTGCTCCATGACTTGGTCAGCTGCCATGATGGCAGATGGCAGTTCTCCCCTCAATCAATGTCTCAAAATGGTAATGGACTGGATGATATCATGTAGATATTGAACAACATCAGGGACAGAATGGTGCCCTGTGGAATGCCACATTTTACCTCTATTTTTGAGGAGCAGCTGTCCCAGAGTGACACCCTCTGGAACCTGCCTGAGAGGAAGGAACAGAGCCACTGGATAACTCTCTCAGGCATTCTAAGAGGATGTCATGGTCTATTGTGTCAAAAGCCGCTGAGAGGTCCAAAAGCACCAACTGGATCACGCTTCCCCTGTCGATGCTAAGACTCAAGTCATCTACCAGAGCGACCATGGCAATCTCCACCCCATATCCAGGTCTGAAGTCAGTTTGAAATGGATCTTAAAAATCGGTTTCATCCAAGGCCGCTTGGAGTTGAAAGGCAACGGCTCGCTCAATCACCTTGCTCAGAAATGGTAAATGAGAGACTGGTCTGTAATTTTTCAGGTCCAGGGAGTCCAGGGAAGATTTCTTGAGGAGCGGTCTAACGACCGCCTCCTTTAGACTTGATGGAACAATTCCTTCCCTGAGGGATGCATTGATGACCCTCTTAAGAAAGGCCATCAAGGCATCACCCACTTGGACGACCAGCCAAGATGGGCAGGGATTGAGGGAGCATGTCATCTTCCTCACTTTTCCAGGGATCTTGTCCATGTCATCAGTACTCACCGGCTCGAACCGATCCGGTCTAATCTCACAAACGGGTTTACTGGATGCCTCATCAGTCACTTCTGTTATAATCCCGGCATCTAAGTTGGCTCTTATCTCAGAGATTTTATCTGTGAAATAGTTGTTAAAAGCATCACAACAGGCTGTTGTCAGGTTAAGTAAAGGGTTCTGCACAGCAGAGTACATCATGCACATATTTCTGTCTTTATGAAGGGCTGACATTAAAATTGGGGATTTTTTAGCATCTTGTTCAGTAGCTTTCCAACCCTCAAACAGGGTTGGAAAGCCACCTTGGGCCTATTTAGGGAGAAAGTCAGGTGTGATGAGTCACCAGGTGGAGTAGAGTTCGCAATAGTGAATCCCAGTTCAGGCTGGCTGTAACAGAAATGGCTGCTATGGGAGGAGTGGCTATAAAAGGAAGGAGTTAGTCAGAGAGAGTCAGAATGTGTCTGTACCATGAGATGTGAAGAGGTTTAATGAGAAAAGGGTGTGAGTGTCAGTTTAAGAATCAGTTCAGAGCAGTTCCATTCTGAGGGGTGTTAGTGGGAATTCAGGACAGTCTACCTTAGCAGAATTCATAGTTCTGTTGTAGGGGAATAAGATTAATAGCGTAAGAGGAAAAGGTGAAGAGAAGCCAAAAGCAATTTAGGCTTGAAAGAGTTCAGTGAGGGAACTGAGTAAGAAATAACTTGTAACAATTAAAGTACTGTAACTACTTAATCATACGATCTGTGAAACAACCTGGAAAAAGATACATTCTTAACATATGGTTGTAAATAAAGTTCATTATAAAGGAGTACTGGCTGAATGAATTTATAAGAATAATAACACAGATAACATGCTACCAAAGATAAAAGACTTATTAGAGAACCCTAACCCCAATTCATTTAAAAGGAAGTGTAATGATGGTATAAAAGGGGCAAGTGTCAAGACCAAGGAGTCGAGGGATGTTTCTGAGATAAAAGGATAGCCTCGGAACATTGGTAGGAAGACTGCTTTGGTCACAGTGGGATAGAAGTGCAATAAATGACTAAAGAATAAGCAGGGGACAACCTTTATAATAAGAAATACCTATATTATATTATAATATAATATAATGCCTATATATGTCTTATTAGGGACAAGCTTTCTGGCCCTCACATAAGGGACATTTTTCACAATAAGGGACATTAACAATCCTGTGTGTGTTTGTGTGTGTGTGAGAGAGAGAGAGAGATAGAGAGAGACAGACAGACAGACGGATGTTCACAAATTCACAATTCAATCCTATACATGTCTATTTTGAATTCTGTAGAATTTACCTAGAGAGCTAGCATGGTATAATGGTTTGAACATTGCTCTACAACTCTGGAGACAAGGGTTTGAATTCCAGTTTGCTCATGGAAATTCACTGGGTGACCTCAAACAAGTCACATTCTCTCAGCCTCAGAGGGAGGAAAAGCAAAGCTTCTCTGAACAAATCCCAAGAAAACCCCATGATAGGTTCACTTTAGGGTCACCATAAGTCAGAAATGATTGAAGGCATAGAACAACAATAAGAGCATACCTTCAAGTAAGCTTGTATAGAGTTGCAGCCTGAATAAATATAAATATATTAGGTTACTTACATTTAGTTATTTGATACTGTGTCACCTTACTATCACGTTGATTCAACAGGCTCATAAAAGATGAATCTGCCACAAAGTTTCTGATGAGGAATATGCAATTTTTTTATTGATTTCATCACATCATATCACTAGCAGCTTCTGCATAGTGCATGGCTTCTGTCCTATTCTATTTTTCACTTTTGGCTTATGTGGCACTTTCATATTCATTGCATGTGTTGTTTTCTGTTTCATCCTCTTCTCCAGATTTGTTGTTTGGAAAGTATAACCAGTGATGAGAAACCTGAAAAGGTTATGGTTGGTTCAATTTGGATTAGGGTTGGATAGAACTATGTGAACTTAAAACAAAGTAGCTCTGTAACATTCAGAGGTAGATACCATGAGAAAGCTTGCTCTTCTGACATCTTCTGAGGACTATCAGAAGATATTTATAAGCTTATCAAGAAACTCTCAATAAGCTTTATATAATATTCTGCACTATTAGGTGTTTATCTGAACAAAATCCAAATTCTAAACCTTTGAGCTTTGCGCAATCTTACATTTACTTTCTTACAGCACTAATGAGCTTAAGCCATGCAAGTCTGGAATGTAAATAATTTGCTGAAGCATTATGTCTTTGCTTTGTGAAGTCAGTGCCAACTGTGGAGGGGAAGCAGCTTATCAGTCCACATTTACAGCAAAGTATATTGTTCTCTCATACTGGCTATGTGGTTAATTTTGCATTATAGTGAATTCCTCCTAAATCTTTTGACATTGTGTTTATTATAAAAATAGCTCTGACATATTGATCCACACTTTACTGCAGGGGCTGGCAACTTCAACAGATTCAGGGGCTAGCTTTTTTCTCCTGGGATTCGATATGGACTAGATGCAGAACAAAATCAGAAATGGCCTAATGTCCACTTCTGATTTTGAATGATGCAGAGCAATTGGACCCTGCTACCTATTTCAACCTTTCAAGGGCCCTTTTGCACTACACAATTATATTATGATTCTACTTTAAGTAACTTGGGACTCTCACAGTATACAAGTATAGCACTATGTTCCACTGTAACAGTTACTTGATTATGGATATTCTAGTGCAGGCTGAGTCTCCCTTATACAGAATTCTGAAATCCAAAATACTACAAAACCCAAAATTGTCCACAAGAGTGGCTGAAACTCGACTTTTGTTTTCTGATGCTTCAGTGCACACAAACTTTGTTTTGCACACAAAATTATTAAAAAGATTATGTATAATATTTTGTTGTTAGCTACTTTTGACTTGATCTCAACTCATGGTGGCCCTGCAAATGAGACATCTCCAAGCCCCCTATCCTCTATCTCCCTGGTCCTGCAGGCTCAGACTCATGCTCTCCCTGATTGAGTCTATCCATCTAGCATGTGGTCTTCCTCTCTTTCTACATCCTTCCACCTTCCTCAGCATCATTGTCTTTTCGAATGAGTCATGCCTTTTCATTATGTGGCCAAAGTATGACAGCCACAATTTAATCATGTTGGCTTCCAGGTTCTGGCGTGATCTGTTCTAGGACCCATTTGTTTTTCTTAGCTGTCCATAAGTTTCCTCAGCACTCTCCAGTACCAAATTTAAAATGAATTAATTTTTTTCTTCCTATCTGCTTTCTTTGTTGTCCAGCTCTCACAGCTGTACATGGTAATAGGGAATACAGTGGCTTGAACAATTCTAAGTTTAGTGTTCAGCTGTATATCTTTATACTTTAGGAGTTTGTCTAGTTCTTTCGTAGCTGCCCTTCCCATTCCTAATCTTCTGATTTCTTGACTGCAGTCTCTGTTCTGATCAATGTTTGATCCAAGGTATTGGAAATCTTTAGCTATTTCAATTTCCTTGTTTAGGCTGGATTTATGTAAATCCTCTATGGTCATTATTTTTGGTTTGTTTTTTTTAGTTTTCTTCACTTTCTTTAGTTCCAAGTCTGTGAAGTTTTCTGGTAGTAGTATTCTTTAAGTTTTGTTTAAGTTTTCTTCACTTTCTTTAGTTCCAAGTCTGTGAAGTTTTCTAGTAGTAGTATTCTGCTTTTCATATAATATTTTCTGCATACAGGTTGAACAGATAGGGTGAAAGGATGCAACCTTGCCTGACCCCTTTGCCAATTGGGAACCATTCTGTTCCTTCTTGTTCTGTTCTAACAGGAGCCTCTAGTTCCAAGTACAGATTCCTCATCAGGACTATCATATGTAGTGGCACTCTCTTTTCTTTAGAGCATTCCATAGCTTTTCGTGATCTATGCAATCAAAGGCCTTGCTATAGTCTAGAAAGCACATGCTAATTTTCTTCTGGAATTCTTTGGCTCACTCCATTATCAATTGCATGTTTGTGATGTGGTCCCTAGTGCCCTTTCCCGAAACTTGCTTGGACATCTGGCAATTGTCTCTCATATGTGATTGGAGTCTATGCTGCAGAAAAGACAGGGGAAGGAGGAGGAGGCTCTCCAGGCCAGTTTCTGAAAGAAAGGAGAAAGAGAAGGAGGCTTTCCAGGCCAGTTCCTGCTAGGAAAGAGGAAGAAAGCAGTTTCTAGGCAGCCATTTTGAGTGGGTAAGTTTTTAAATTCTTTTTAAAAAACACTTGGGGAGAGTGTGACTGTTACTCAGTGGGTGGGGCTTTGTTGAGTCGCATTTGCGAGTCAATAGGGGTGGGCTAGCCAGTTAGCTCTATACAACTGCTCCCAGAGGCCAGTTTCAGGTCAGTTTCAGCTAGGACAGGGGAAGGAGGAGGAGGTTTTCCAGGCCAGTTTCTAAAAGAAAGGAGAAAGAGAAGGAGGCTTTCCAGGCAGTTTCTGCCAGGAAAGGAGAAAGAGAAGGAGGCTTTCCAGGCCAGTTCTTGCTAAGAAAGAGGAAGAAAGCAGTTTCCAGGCAGCCATTTTGAGTGGGTGAGTCTTTAAATTCTTTTTAAAAACACTTGGGGAGAGTGTGACTGTTACTCAGTGGGTGGGACTTTGTTGAGTCGCATTTGTGAGTCAATAGGGGTGGGCTAGCCAATTAGCTCTATACAACTGCTCCCAGAGGCCAGTTTCAGGTCAGTTTCAGCCAGGACAGGGGAAGGAGGAGGAGGCTTCTCAGGCCAGTTTCTGAAAGAAAGGAGAAAGAGAAGGAGGCTTTCCAGGCAGTTTCTGCCAGGAAAGGAGAAAGAGAAGGAGGCTTTCCGGGCCAGTTTCTGCTAGGAAAGAGGAAGAAAGCAGTTTCCAGGCAGCCATTTTGAGTGGGTAAGTTTTTAAATTCTTTTTAAAAACACTTGGGGAGAGTGTGACTGTTACTCAGTGGGTGGGGCTTTGTTGAGTTGCATTTGCGAGTCAATAGGGGGTGCGCTAGCCAGTTAGCTCTATACAACTGCTCCCAGAGCAGAATTTTACAACCACTACTAATTGTAGAAAAGTTCCGGTCATCAGCAGACTTTAATACTGGTGTTAGCGAGGGATTTTCTTTGAGGAGGAAAGCCGTAGTTCTCTTTCAGGTACTAATTAAGACTTAGTATGGACACTGAAGGAACTGCTGCCGTCACCTGCAATACCTGTGGGATGTTTGTCTTCTTACCTACAGATGTGGGGAACTACACATGCTACAAGTGCAAGTTGGTAGCCCTCTTGGAGGAGAAAGTACAGCAGCTGGAGGCGCAGGTAGCTACACTTCAGCATATTAGGGAGCAAGAGGCTTTCCTAGATAGAACGGAATGAACAGTCTTGGATGGGGACCACACAGAGGAAGTTGCTGGGGAAGAGAAGGTCACATCACATACACAGGAGGTAGACAGCTGGAGGAATGTCACACGTAGAAGTAGGGAGACCAGGGATAATTCTGGGAGCTTGCAGCTACAGAATTGATTTCAAGCTCTTTCCCTTATCAAGGAGGACGAGGAAGAGCAGCATGGACAGACTTCAGGGACTGCTGCTAAGCCTCGGAGGAGGCGTGTAGTCATGGTGGGGGACTACTTGCTGAGGGGGACAGAAGCAGTGATTTGTGGGCCTGACAAGATGTCTTGGGAGGTGTGTTGTCTCCCTGGGGCAAAGATCTGAGATATGACAGAGAGGTTGACAAGACTGGTCAGGCCTACTGACCAATACCACTTCCTTTTGGTCCATGTGGGAACAAATGACACAGCAAGACACAACCTTCAGAACATCAAAAGGGATTATGAGGCTCTAGGTAAGAAGCTGAAAGAAATGGAGGCACAGATTGTCATCTCGTCTCTTCTGCCAGTTGAAGGGCATGGTCCAGGAAGAGAGAGGAAAATAGCAGATGTCAACAATTGCCTCCGCAGATGGTGTCATCGAGAATGATTTGGATTCTTAGATCATGGGCTGCAGTTCCACGAGGGCAGACTCCTGGCAAGGGATGGGCTGCATCTCACACCAGTTGGAAGAAACGTTTTTGCCAACAGTCTCAAGAATTTGATCAGGAGGGCTTTAAACTGAATTATGTGGGGAAGGGAGACAGCATCCTGGAAGACAAAAGGACTGGAAAAAATAGTCAAACTGTCATAGAAGAAACGAGGCAAACAGTACAGGGACCCAACAGTGGGAGGCAAAAAATGTGCACAGGCAGCAAGTAAGGGGGACATATGGTCTTAGATGTCTCTACACTAATGCACAGAGCATGGGAAATAAGCAAGAAGAACTTGAACTCCTAGCACAGCAAAGCAAATATGATATAATAGGCATCACTGAAACCTGGTGGGATGAGTCTCATGACTGGAATGTAGAAATACAGGGGTATAACTTTTTCAAGAAAAACAGGCCAAACAGGAAAGGAGGAGGAATAGCATTATATGTCAGGGATATTTGCACCAGTGAAGAAATCCAGGATATCAATCCTGGAAATCAGGTGGAGAGCATCTGGATAAAAATTAAAGGGGAGGGCAACAACAGGGATGTTAGTGTGGGAGTCTACTTCAGACCCCAAACTCAAGTAGAAGAATTGGATGATGCCTTTCTAGAACAGATGACAGGGAAGACCTAACTAACAGGGAAGACCTAGTTAATGGGGTGCAAGTGGTTGGATCCATAGGTGGGAGTGATCATGTCCTCCTGGAGTTTATTATACAGTGGAAAGGAGAAGCCAGGCATAGTCAGACATGCATTCTAGACTTTAGGAAAGCTGATTTTAGTAAACTTAGATAAATACTGGGGGTGATCCCATGGACAGGAATACTAAAAGAGAAGGGAGTTCAAGATGGATCGAGTTTCTCAAAAGGGAGATACTGAAGGTACAATTTCAAACCGTGCCAACGAGGAGGAAAAATGCGAGGTGTCTCAAGAAACCAGGATGGATGACTAAGGAACTTGCAACTGAACTATGTTTTAAATGGAACATGTATAAGAAATGGAAAAATGGGAAAATCACCAAAGAGGAATTCAAACAAATAGCTAGCACGTGTAGGGGTAAAGCGCAGAATGAACTCAGGCTTGCTAGAGAGGTTAAGAACAATAAAAAGGGCTTTTTTGGGGTATGTCAGCAGCAAAAGGAAAAAGAAGGAAATGGTAGGACCACTGTGTGGAGAAGATGGCAAAAAGTTAACAGGGGACAGAGAAAAGGCAGAATTACTCAACACCTTCTTTGCTTCAGTCTTCTCAGAAAAGGCAAAGGGTGCTCAACCTGAGGATAATGGAGCAGACAGAATAGGAGAATTTCAGCACAGAATAAGTAAAGAGATAGTACAGGAATACCTGGTTAATCTAAATGAATATAAGTCTCCAGGACCAGATGAATTACATCCAAGGGTATTAAAAGAACTGGAAAATGTAATATTGGAATCATTGGCAATAATCTTAGAGAATTCCTGGAAAACAGGAGAAGTCCCAGTGGACTGGAGGAAGGCAAATGTTGTCCCCATCTTCAAAAAGAGGAAAAAAGAGGATCCCAACAATTATCGTCCAGTTAGTCTGACATCAATACCAGGAAAGATTCTGGAGCAGATCATTAAACAGAGAGTCTGTGAACATCTGGAAGGTAATTTCATAATCACAAAAAGTCAACATGGGTTTCAGAGAAACAAGTCATGCCAGACAAATCTGATGAAGGGAATGCTGTGGATATAGTATATCGTGATTTCAGTAAGGCCTTTGACAAGGTTCCCCATGACATTCTTGCAAACAAGCTGGCAAAATATGGGCTAGACAAAGTAATTGTTACATGGATTTGTAATTGGTTGACTGGCCGAACCCAAAGGGTGCTCAACAATGGCTCCTTTTCAACCTGGAAGGAAGTGACCAGTGGGGTGCCACAGGGCTCTGTCCTGGGCCCAGTGCTATTCAATATCTTTATTAATGACTTGGATGATGGTATTGGGGGCATAGTTATCAAATTTGCAGATGATACCAAATTAGGAGGAGTAGCTAATACCCCAGAGGACAGGATCAAAATTCAAAATGACTTGAACAGACTAGAAAGCTGGGCCAAAGCTAAGAAAATGAAATTCAAAACGGAGAAATGTAAGGTACTGCACTTAAGGCGGAAAAACGAAAAGTACAGATATACGATGGGGGACACCTGGCTGAATGAGACTACGTGTGAAAGGGATCTAGGAATCCAGGTGGAACATAAGTTGAACATGAGTCAACAATGAGATGCAGCAGCTAAAAAGGCCAATGCAATTTTAAGTTGCATCAGTAGAAGTATAGTGTCTAGATCAAGAGAAGTAATAGTGCCACCGTATTCTGCTTTGGTCAGGCCTCACCTGAATACCGTGTCCAGTTCTGGGCACCACAATTCAAAAAGGATGTTGAGAAACTGGAGCGTGTCCAAAGGAGGGCAACTAAAATGGTGAAGGGTCTGGAAACTAAGCCCTATGAGGAACGACTTAGGGAGCTGGGAATGTTTAGCCTGGAGAAGAGAAGGTTAAGAGGTGATATGATAGCTGTGTTTAAATATTTGAAGGGATGTCTTATTGAGGAGGGAACAAGCTTGTTTTCTGCTGCTCCAGAGACTAGGACCCGAAACAATGGATGCAAGCTGCAAGAAAAGAGATTCCACCTCAACATTAGTAGGAACTTCCTGACAGTAAGGGCGGTTCGACAGTGGAACACACTCCCTCGGAGTATGGTGGAGTCTCCTTCCTTGGAGGTCTTTAAGCAGAGGCTGGATGGCGATCTGTCCGGGATACTTTGATTGGGAGTTCCTGCATGGCAGGGGATTGGACTGGATGGCCCTTGTGGTATCTTCCAACTCTATGATTCTATGATTTTGAGCATAATTTTGCTTGCATGGGAAATTAATGCTACAGTCCTACAATTGCTATGTTTTTTTGTGGATGGGTATGTATATTTATTGTTTCCTATCTATTGTCCACTCTTTTGTTTTCCATATTTGATGGCATATTTTGGCTAGCACTGGAATTGATTTTATTTGTTATTTGTAGCAGTTCAATTGGAGTGACCTGTGTTCCTGGTGATTTATTCTTTCCAATTTCTGTGAGTGCTGCTTCCACCTCTCTGTCCAAAATTTGTGGTTTATCTTCATATGGTTCTTCATTCTGTGTATCATTCATTTTTTGGTCTGTATACAGCTCTACTGTATATTGCTTTCATTGTCTTTCTATTTCTTCTTGACCATTTAGTATGTTCCTCTTCTGATCATAGAGCATCCTCACCTTTGGTTTGAATTTCCCTTTGAGTTGGTGGATCTTGTTCTCTGCATTGTTTATTATAGTAATTCTGTGGTCGTGGTTCTGGTTCTGTTCTTATCTCCCTATTCTTGTGCTTCTCATCTCTTCTTGAAGTGTTTCTTCTGATATTCATTGTTTCTTCTCTCTCTTTTTGGCCACAGGCAGTGTCTTTCTGCATTCATCTTTAATTATGTCTCTGGCTTCTATCCATTGCCCTTCTGGCTCCCAGGGGATTATGCTTTACAAAGCAAATATGTTTCTCATGTTATCTATGAATTCTGTTGAGATGTTGTTTAGGTCATATTTTGGTATAATTACTGTTTTTTCTTTCTTCTCCAGCTGTACTCTAATCTTTGATATGAGTAGCTCCTAATCTGTGCCACAGTTAGTGCCTGGTCTAGTTTTGGCTACGAGAATGGAACTCCTTTATCTTTTGCTTCCAGTTATGTAGTCTATTTGATTTTTGTATTCACCATCTGGTGATGTTCATGTGTATAGTCCTCTTTGGATGTATGAAGAATAGACTGTTGGCTTCACAAAATTCCATCATTTGTTCTCCTGCTTCATTTTTTGTTCCTAGTCCAAATCATTCTACAGTTTTTGAGTCATCTTTCCTTTCTACTTTAGCATTCCAGTCACCTATTATTATCAAGCAATCTTGTTTTGGTGTGTTGTCAATTTCATCTTTGACTGTATCATAGAATCTTCCAATTTTTTTCTTCTTTGCTCTTGTGCTTGTATAATAATTACTTTCAGGCAATTTTTATAAAGTGTATATGAAACATAAATGAATTTCATATTTAGATTTGGGTCCTATTTTCAAGATATCTCATTATGTATATGCAAATATTCCAAAATAAAAAAAAATAAAAAAGTTCCAAAATTCAAAACACTTCTGTGCCCAAGCTTTTTGGATAAGGGAGATGTAACCTGTACAAATTAGATCTCAACAAACATTAACAGTGCAAGAATTGAAAATTCTTTGAAAGACCTGGTCTTTTTTCATTTGCTGTTTATGAATACTTAAAATTTTAAACAGTTTTCTGTCAGTTTTAATCTGCATTAGTAAATATAGAAAGACATAACTGGCCTTCAGGATCAAGCCATCCTAAACTACTTTGATTTCCCATGTGGATAGTTAATAACAATACATTTGTTGTTAACTGCCTTCGTGTCGATCTCAACCCATGGCGACCCTATGGATGAGACATCTCCAGTCCCCCCCCTCCCATCCTCTACTGCTCTGCCCAGCTCCTGAAAACTCATATTCATGGTTTCTTTAATAAAGTCCATCCATCTAGCATGTGGCTTTCCTCTCTTTCTACTTCCCTCCACCTTTTCTAACATTATTTTCTAATGATTCATGCCTTCTCATGATGGTGTCCAAAGTAGAACAGTCGAAGTCTTGTCATCTTGGCTTCTAGGGATATTTCTGGCTGGATCTGTTCTAGGATCCACTTGTTTATCCTTTTGGCTGTCCATGGGATCCTCAGCACTCTTCTCCAGTACAACTTCTCAAATGTGTTGATTCTCCTCCTATCTTCTTTCTTGACTGTCCACATATCACATCCATACATGGTAATAGGGAATACAATGGCTTGTTTGATTCAGACTTTTGTGCCGAGTTGTATGTCTTTACATTTTAGGATCTTTTCTAGTTCTTTCATAGCCACCCTCCCCATTCTTAATCTTCTCCTGATTTCCTGGTTGCAGTCCATTCTGATCAATGTTTGATCCCAGATATGAGAACTCTTTTACTATTTCTATTTCCTCATTGTCTAGTTTGAATGTGTGCAAGTTCTCTGTGGTCATTATTTTTCCTTTATGTTCAACAGTAAGCCTGCCTTTGCACTTTCTTCTTTGATCTTTCTTAGTAGTTGGTCCAGGTCTGTGAGGTTTTCTGCTAGTATTATGGTGTTGGAAGAGACCACAAGGGCCATCTAGTCCAACCCCCTGCCATGCAGGAACTCAAAATCAAAGCATCACGAACAGATTGCCATCCAACGTCTGTTTAAAGACCTCCAAAGAAGGAGACTCCACCACACTCCAAGGGATTGTATTCCACTGTTGAACAGCTTTCACTGTCAGGAAGTTCCTCCTAATGTTGAGGTGGAATTTCTTTTCCTGTAGCTTGCATCCGTTGTTCCGAGTCCTGTTCTCTGGAGTAGCAGAAAACAAGCTAGCACCCTCCTCAATATGACATCCCTTCAAATATTTAAAGAGGGCTATCACATCCCATCTTAAATCCTTCAGCATTTTAGTCACCCTCCTCTGGACACGCTCCAGTTTTTCGACATCATTTTTAAATTGTGGTGCCCAGAACTGGACACAGTATTCCAGGTGGGGCCTGACTAAAGCAGAATACAGTGGCACTATTACTTCCCTTGATCTAGATCCTATACTTCTATTAATTCAGCCTAAAATTGCATTGACCTTTTTAGCTGTGGCATCACACTGTTGACTCATGTTCAACTTGTGGTCTACTAGGACTCCTAGATCCCTTTCACATGCAGCCTCGTTAAGCTAGGTTTTCCCTATCTTATATCTATGCATTTCATTTTTTTGCCCTAAGTGCAGTACCTTACATTTCTCTGTGTTGAAATTCATTTTGTTAGCTTTGGCCCAGCTTTCTAATCTATTAAGGTCATTTTGAATTTTCATCCTGTCTTCTGGGGTATTAGCTATTCCTCCTAATTTGGTGTCATCTGCAAATTTGAGAAGCATGCCCCCTATTCCTTCATCTAAATCATTGATAAAGTTGTTGAATAGCACTGGGCCCAGAACCCTGTGGGGTTCTGTCCTGAGTTTAGTCTCAGTACTCATTTTTATACTAAAAAGGTAGAAGATAAAGTTATATCTATAACTTTAAATGAAACAACCTATTTCGAGAGGTTTATATGTGCAGACACAATCCTGGGAATGCTAGACCTGTCACTGGATACTGTTCATCATTTTCATTTCAACTGATGTTACCAAGAAAGGTATAGGCCAAAACATCTGATCCTTTATTCCTATGACATAAATGATTGACTGATATCCATTGTTAGACTGAAAACATATATCTAGATACTGATATTTGGAGACCTATGGAGACCCTTCATTAGTTCTTCAAATCCAAGTCATCCTGCCATCATTGATCAATTTAACTTATCTATCACTTTTCCTTTAGAAAACTGAGAACATCTTAATGGGGTTCTCCAACAGTCTTTCATTTGGACAATGTCCAGTTCCAAACATGATCAGTTTATTTTACAAGGGTAGATATTTATGGTGAGATTCATTCCTTTTCCTTTTATCTCTTGACAAGCTGTTGTTCTGTTCAAGTCAGCAAGAGTAAAAATAAGCACCAGCTTCAGTGGTGTCTCTAGGCTTGGTGTCACCTGGTGTGGGAAGTTGCTGGGGGGGGGCAGTGGTGGTGGTCTGCCCTACCTTCCCATTTCACTGCCTCAATCACCTGTATCCCTTTCTTGGTTGCCCACCACCTGGCCAGACCCAGCTGGACCTGAAAAAAGCTGTTGGGCAGTGACTGCCCTGCCCTCCCCTGCCTCCTTCACTCACTTGCCCAGCTCCTTACCGACTTGCCACCTGCCCAGGGCTGCCGGGGTGAGGCTGGGCAAGTGAGCCAGCAAGAGGGGATGGAATATGAATGCACTGCCCCTCTTCCTATGCCTCCTTGGCTTCCTTCTCAGCAAAGAAGAAGGCATGGGTGCTGGGCACAATAGCACCACAAAGACACACACACACACAGTGGGAGGAGGGCCTGAGCAGGTGCCACCCCTTCTCGTAGGTGTAACCTCGTGTTGTCCACATCCCTTGCACCCCCTAATGACCCTACTGCCCAGCTTTGTCAGTGAGAACTCCTATTCACACCCATGATGGAACTATCTCATGGTGGAATCCCCCCCCCCCCGGTACAATAGCCATTCAGAAAAATAATAGACCTGGAAAGCAACAACACCCCCCAGTGTGAAGGATCCTTACCTTTGTAACAGTTGATTTGAGACTGTTCAAAGAACTTTAATGAGAAAGTAAGTTTTTAAAAAGCACGTGTGGAATCATAGTGTTTCTCCTCCCCCTCCCCCCACCATTTTAGAAAGCTTGCATCTCTCTAACAACAGTGTTTGTTCTCTTGGTTGAGTGGGAGGATGAGGAGAATTTTGCTTCTTGAAAACCAAGCCTGATTATAAAAAACATGACAGAGAAGTGTTGTGATAACGGGCAAAATTGTCACTATCTCTATTTCTGCTGGCAACAAGCTCCAGCTGTCTCCTCAGAAATTTGAGGAGACAAGTGTTTGAGGAAAAAATTGAGCAGCAAGTCTTTTACTAGTGTATACAGCAATAAATCTTTTTTACATATGTTATTTGAGTAGTGTGTGGTAGATAAAATCAAGCTCACATCACTCACCTTTAGTGAGATTGTCATTCTTTCATACATGGAACTGTGTCTTCCAAAGTGGTAGTTGTCTCAGTATCATACTGTCCAACTATCCCAAATTAACAGGGACAGTTCTAATTAATCTTGTGCCATCCCAATTTTTCAGCTGCTTTTTAAAAATGTCCCACTTTCTCTCTCCCTCCCACCTTCCCCTTTGTCCTCAACATTGCTGTAAACTGAGTTCAAAATGCAAAAGTGAATTGCACCCTGTTAACTTAGCAGTGGGGTGAGGAGAAGTGAGGGCAGAATCTTGCCCAAACATGTAGACTCAGGCAAAAGCAAACTGCTGCAGCCATTCCTAGCATGTGTGTCTCCTAATTAAGAACTTTTCCCATGTTAACCGCACTCTGAAGTTGCTTGGCCACACATATCCCACTTTTCATCTGTGAAATGTTTGAGGGTATTCAGTATGTCCACATGTGTTGTTAAAAAAACATAGTAAGGGAAGTAAGCCTTTTGTTCTTTATTCATATACAAAACCATGTAGATTTATAGCATTCACTTTTCAATTAATTGCACAAATTCTGGTTAACCAATTTAAAAATTTATTTGATGAATTTATAGGTGATAGCCACATGCCACCTGTGGGCAAAGTCAAATACAAAGAAAATCTGGTCAAAATGTATCTGGTATCCATTTCAAGCTTACTGAGAAGTAAGGATGGATGAATCATTCAGCATTCTAATTACCTGCATGACTTCTTGGAAGTAAACAGGACAATGGCACACCTGATTTCATGTAAATGAGTCTGAACCACTCAGAAAGCATCCTGAATACTGCGTTTCTTAACATCTCCCAAGAAGGAGCATGAGCAGCATATGTACTCATTTGTAAGCAGGGCAAGAGAACCAGTGCAGTGTAGTGGTTCAGCATTGGACCTGGAGATTGGTTTCAAATCCCTGCTCAGCCATGAAAATGCACTGGGTGAGCATGGACACACCCCTGAAAACCTGTGATAGGTTCAAAGCAGGTCAAATGTCTTAGAAGTAAATAGAACTAAAAGACTCAGTAGCATCTTCACATAGGGGCTGTACAGACTGGCATAAAGAGCTGGCCTGGGGGCAGAGTGGGGGCATGGCAACCACACACTGGCCACCCTAACACTGCCCCCATACTGGTTTCATGCCACACCCCACACTGCACAGCTGGAGGCACCAGGGCACTCCCCTGGCACAGCGTCCTCACACGTTGCACCAAAGGAGCACAGAAAAGCTGCCAAAGCAATGGCAAGGGCGCCCTTTCTGTGGTGCAAAAAAAAAAAAAAAAAAAAAAAAAAAAAAAAAGAGCTGCTTTTGCGGCTTCTTTTTGTGCTGCAGAGCTGCTGGGTTGGTGGTATGGCGTGCAGTTGCTGCATCCCCAACCCAGCATTTCCAGGGGTGGCATGGAGCCACCTATTAGGGATGGTCTGTCGAGCCCCATAGTTTCTCAGTTTTCATGCCTTTGCACATCTGCTCAGAAATAAACATGAGTTGGATGCCTAGTGACAAGTAAGCTTTTAAAACGGAAAGATTTTAAAGAATGGGCTAAGAGTTATAGACTGGATTGTTAATTGCTTTACATTTTTTAATGATATTTTTTTTATAATGTATTTTTAAATCATTTTAATACTGTCAGTAGTTTAATCCCAATTTATTTTTGTTTTTAATTTTATTTACAAATTATCAGTTATCAAGTGAAATTTATAGAGCAAATTATATAATTCCATCCCCATATCCTCACCCACCTACCCTCCTTTCAACCTTAATTCCCCCCCCCCCCCCAATTTATTTTGGATCAAGAAATATTGGTTTTCTTTTTCCTTTATAAGCTCCAAGTGAAGTAAGCTAAATAAAAGCATTATTATTAAGCACTTCATATCATTGACTATCTTACATCTCTTCAAAATTTATGTGTTTACTGTCTTTATCTTAAGAAATTAATTTAGGCTAAATTTTTATTATATTTGTTATTCAAACTATACTGAACAAAATTGTGATAATTCCAGGAATTTATCACAATAGTCTATAAAGATTTCTGAATCCCATGTGATTCAGAAAAGTTTGCTTCAATTGATTGTGTCAGTCTATTCATCTGTACGGCTTCCATCATCTTAATCATCCATTCTTCGATGATTAGCACCTCTGTTGATTTCCATTTTTGTGCCAGCAAAAGTCTAGCTATGGAGACCATATATAAAATGATCCTTAACTCTTTCTTTCTTTCTTTCTTTCTTTCTTTCTTTCTTTTATATGTATTATATCAATCATATTGAGCAGATACATCGCAGGGGTAAAATTGTAGTGGATATTGAAAATGTTTTGTATTGTATTGTGTAGGTTCTTCCAAAATTTATCCACTATTGGACACATCTACCACATGTGATACCAAGATCTGATTTTTTTCTGACATTTTCAAGAAATGGGTTGGTAAGTTTTATATATTTTTGCCAACTTAGTTGGCATTAAATGGCATCTGATCTCCATTTTGTAATAATTCTCTCTGATATTCTGGTTTCTGGTGAACTTGTATGCATGATTTCATGCTTGCAACCACTTGTCTAGATGTATCTCCTTTTCCAATATGTTTTGCACATTTGAGCATGTGTTCTTTTATCAAGTCCTGTTCTAGTTTCCTTCCAAGAAGTATTTTGTATAATTTAGATGTTTGTTTTGATTTATCTTCCATAATAATTTTTAAATTTCTTTCTCCTTTCTGTAAATACCCTGTTGTTTCATGTCTGATTTAAGCCTTTCTTTTAGTTGATAATATAGGAACCAGTGAATATTTTGTTCCATTCCTTGAATGTTATCAATTCCCTTGATTTCTTCTTCTCCTTCATCATATTTTCTTTTAAGTATGTCATATCTTAACCACTTCTGGGATGTATCAAATCTGCTAAAAAGAGCCTCCTGAGGGGAGTCCCAACCAGGTATTCCCTGACAGAAATAGTTTATTATTTTTTGCCACATTCTTAGAATGGCTTTTCTTAAAATATGGTGCTCAAAATCTTTGTGCACCTTTGCCTTATCATACCAAAGTTATGCATGCCAACCAAATCTGAGATGAATCCCATTTTAATGTTCACTTTTTAAAATGCTTTTGGCTGTTTTTGTTTTTTTTAAACTGTAAACTTCCTGAGAGAAAGGGAGGATAGAAATAACAAAAACAACAAGCAAGAGCTAGCAAGCAAGCAATCAAAGCCCCCCGAATGCTTCCTAATATTTAGATAGAATCTTTCTTTTTGTAATTTGAATCAATTGATTTGTGCAATCCCTATCACAGATGGGATAAGAATGGGAGAGTGATCCTGACCTTGTCCCATTCCCATCTGATAATCTCCACAGATGTAACATCGGCAATCCATTAAGCACTGCTTTTCACCAGAGCTTCCTAATTCACATACCTTAGAATCAGCAGGTGGCAAGTGATGAAAAATCAAATTATGTAAATATCTGTGACCCAGTGTATAGAGCAGAAAAGAACATGATGAATTTCATATGTTATTTATCTTTCTTTTAAGCTTATCTATATGAGGACCTTTATGGTACCTCTTACTAGATTTCTTGTGTTGTTTTCATTGTGACAGAGTAATACAGCTAGAAATTTTGGCAGTAAATCGCCACAGTGGAGATATTTACCTGAACACAGATATATCTAAAGTGTGAGGGTGATCTGGGTTCTTGGCTTCCTTTTAGACTTTCGTGTATACAACACAAAGATCTGGTTACGTAATCATATTTGGGTAAACCCAACAACAAGAGCTCAGATATTCTGGCTTTCTTTGCAAAGATTCCTCCTAAGGGGATCTATAGATGCCCTCTGAAAGAAACATAGAAAATGCTTTGCAGACTTTTACACTCAATGTATAAATATCTACAGAGTAATTGGGTGCTAAGGGACATTTGGGGGCAGTGCCTGCATGTGTACTCTTGTCTCCTCTACACTTTAGTCCTACTTGTGTTTAGATGAAGGCCTGCATAGGACTATAGTCAGATATAACATTAAAGTTTTTACTATAGATAACCTGTATTGTTACAGTTTTTATTGTTCAAACGATAGCAAAAGGATATAAAATGCATCTGAATTAGAAAGAATGAGTGTCTGAAAATCAAAATCAGAGTAAAATGAGAAAATCAAATTGAGAAAGTGAATAAGAGAAAATAAACATAAACATGGCAATTTAACTTAAACAATTTAATCTCTCATACATTTTCCCCTGTCTTTTAAAAACACACATACCAATAAAAATATGATACCTGTGTTTTAATTTATTTTTTTGTTACAGCAAACTTTGCACTATGGTAAAAAATGTCCAAAATGTAAAAATAGTTTTGTTACAAAATCCTGCTAGTGTGAATTTCTCATATACTTGTACATGAGGGATAGTTTACTATACTCATATATCTTCAACAGCCTGTATATTTAGCAGCATAAATGGCTACCTCTTATATGTGCAGGGGTGATTGTTTCTCTTGTTTGTGATCTCCTTTCTGCAGCCAATTGGCTGTCTTGTTGATTTCTGCAAGCACACAGAAATTTTTAACATAAACTATGAAACATTAAAATGAATTTCATTTTTTCATAAAATAATTTTAATGAAAACGTTTGACTTAATCTGTTTTTTTTTTTTTTTTTTTTTTTTAGTAGTACAGTCAGCTGTCCATATCCATGGATTCAACTAGCTATGGCTTGGAAACATCCATGGATTTTGGTCCCAGAACCAGACCCCAGTGGATACCAAGGGACCACTGTAAAAGGAAAAATTAGAACAAGTAAAAGTTAGAAGTTTGCTATTTCTTTAACTTTCCCCTCATCTATTAATAAGTTAATTCCCAAGACTGCAGAGATGGATGGATCAACGGTGGAATGAATAGATTGATATATATATGTGATAGATGTATGTGTCTGCATCTATTCAAGATACATGTAAATATTTAACAATTTTAATTTAACTTTATGTTACCCTGTTCCTTGGAGAGTTCTAATGTTAGTGCACTGATGTATCCCAAGTTTTGCCTGGCTCATGCTGGCAGGCCAGAAATCATGGAAGTACACTGTTTTTATTCCTCCCACCTTCATCAACCTGCGTTCTCCACTAAAACTGGGTGATTTCCTCTTATAGAAACCAGTGGCTTGGAATTCCTCTGCAATAGCTCCAGGGTTGACATAGATTAGCAGCCTCTCTTGAATCATATCCAGTAACACCTGGAACATTTCCTTTCCCTCCCAGAAAAGTTTTAAAATCACCTAATCTAACTAATTAGTCTAGTAAGATTTCCACTGCTGATATTAACATATAAACATTTCCAGACAAGCCTTTTGGTGTATAAAGTAACAAAGAGGGCTAAATCTCTTGTGCCAACATGACTAATAATAATAATAATAATAATAATTTATATCCTGCCCCTCTGCAAAGCAAAGCAATACTAGATGTATTACATCAATTGTGAAATAATAAGTCAACATTTATGTGAATCCTATTAGTTTAATAGTCTCATTGTATTTGGGACTAACAATCAGATTTAGCCCAGAGAGGAAAGAAGTTGACTGAAAAGTGTAGGTACTGATCAGAAACCATCCTACACTGGAAAAACATGTCAGTGTTGTTTCTGATTCACTTTTAATAGCTACATAAATATATAATTCAATACCATGTGGATACCCACACATCCATACGGTACAGGCATACCTCAAGCATATTTCTGGAAAGGCAGTAGCAATTTTTTTTAAAAAATGTCATATATGACAGGTTTAATCTCAGCTTCTAATTAAAACACATACTGGCTCAAATGGAAGCCCTTCTCTAAAGTTGTGTAAGACAGTATACACTCTTTTCTTCTATCTCACTTTCACTGTATCTCAAGGTCTTCAAAGGAAGGAAACTGAAAGTAATTTTATCAGATCCAAGAGATGAAAAATCTTTGACATTTTCTTCAATGGCTTTTGGCAAGGACAGGAAGAAGTGAAAAGAATAGCAACAATTCTGTGGGTGCACCTGTATTTTACAAAAAGAGAGGAAGAAGGGAGGGAAGGGAGGGAGCTATTTTATAGTATTGTAAGAAAATACTATTTTGGTAGCACCTATGTACCATTTATTAACTTTGCCTTTTCTGATAAAATTGGAATATTGCAACAAGAAAATAGAAATCAATTTTACTGAGCAAGGGCTGAGCAATTGAATCAGTGGTTATTATTACATTACCAATATTACTGGGAACTTTGGGATGACATATTATTTTAGAAACTCATCTAAACTTTGGTTCTCCTTAATGCTGAACCTTGACAGTATTATTGCTTCTGTGTTCCTTTGTGTTCCTCCATTTTATATTTTAATCATATTTTTATACGTTACCCCAGGCACCCAATGGCAGAAGGTGTGATTTGTAAAATAAATAATTAAAATGCATGTGGGCGGTGTGTGTGTGTATTCTGTGTGTAGCCCTCCCCCAATAGATCTAAATCTGATTGTTATAACAAAATAAAGAACAATGACTGTCAGGTCTAGTATATTGAGAAGAGAAACATGTTTTGGCACATGTGGTTGTAAGGCATATATGGTCATAAATAATTATTGTTGCTTATTAGTTTTTACTGTTCTTTTCTCTTTGCAGCTGATGATATTCCTCCAGAAAGAACAATAGCTTAGTGGTGGACATATGCTTAAAGTCAAAATATAAATAGAACATAATCGGCTGCCCCTCTGTTTTATCTATTTACTGTGCCAGGGTTCTACTATACTATACAACTGTAGTACTGTGTTTTCAGTTTAACTTCTGTAGCTGTATCCTATGGAATCCTAGGGTTTGTGGTTTGGTGAAGTGTTAGAGCTCTCTGGCTGACAGTTCCAAATTACCTTCCCTAAAACCCAAATCCTAGGATTCCATAGGATGTTACCATGGCAGATGAAGTGACATTATAGTGCTACAACTGTGTAACGTGAAAGGCCTCCCAATCTTTCTGACAATGCTGTATTCCATACTCTAAACTAGGGGTACCCAACATGGGGTGCCCACACCATCAGGAGGTGTGAGATGGAATTTCAGGGTGTGTGAAAAAGAGTGGTTATGAGTCATCACTCATTTTTTTTTCTGAATAAATTAGAATCTAATTGCTCAATTTAGATTTGAATTTTATGCACTGGGTTAAAAGTTTATTTTTTTAAGTTCAGTTTGTTCACCCAGAGTATCCTTTGTGCTTCAATTGGTGGTTCAAAAATTAGAAATCAGACAGCCTTTATGAAATGTTGAGCATGTGAGCAATTTCACCACATATGGGCATTTTATAGTACTTAACAATGTAGTACTTACCTGATAAGGGGCTAAGGATTTCCCTTAGTAAGGGGTGTTGCAGACCGGCCCAAGGGCCAGCCTGGGGGTGGGGTTGAGATGGGGCAGCCACATGCCGGCTGCCCCAACCCCAGCCCAATGCTGTCCTGACGCTGCATGCCTGTAAGCATGGTACACAGCATCAGAGCACCCTCCTGGCACAGTGTGCAGACACACTGCACCAAAAGGACACGGAAGAGGTGTGGTGCCATGTCTTAGGGCGGTCTTTTGCCGCCCCTAAAAGGAGCGGCATTTTGCCACTCTTTTAGGGGCGGCAAAAGGGTGTATCAGGGCCATGGTGTGCGGCTGTCACAGCCCCGATCCACAGCTAGCAGGGGAGACCCAGAGCCACCCATCTGCATAGCCTCAAGGACTCCCTTTCCATTGCCTGACCTCTACCACAAGCTGAAAAAAGTGAATTCTTATAAACATCAGGGCACTCTAAAAGTTTATCCCTTTCACATTCTCTTTGTTTTGTTTAGCAGAATTAGAGGTAGCTCAGTAATTGGATATGGCACACAAAGCATAGTACAACTGTTGTATATTATGTGTAAAAAAAAAAAGAGAGAGAGAGAGGATTGATAACATGCTTATATGTGTGTCCTCATTTCAAAAGCTTCTTGCACATCCTAGTCCATAAAGAAGAAACTATTGTTCTCAGAATGATTTTGATAACAAGTACTTTCATTAGAATGTTCTGCTTAACACTGGAATTGGCTCTGAGAAAAAGGATAATGACTTCAAAATACACAAACCTTTTAAAGCCATTCACCTGGGAAAACATGCTTGCTCCCATGACAATTACAATGTAATATATGCCCCATATGTGTATCTAATTCCCTCTTTTGGAGATCTGTGGGGGAATCTTCAAATTCAGCCATCATAATTATAACTATGCAAATTGGACATGATAAATTAATAAGCCACATTTGTATGATTTGGAAAGATATTGTATCTGCTCTCCTGGCTAAGTACCACAGGCAATTATGGAATGAGGCAGTGAAATATTTTTCTATCGTAACATTTTTTTTTTTATTTAAAAAAAAGATAGGTTCATATAGTTTTCTTAATCTAACACCATTGTTGTGGTGGTGAAAAGCTAGGCAGCTTCACTCTGTGTGCCATGTTATTGCTGGCTCCTTCTCTATTTGATTAGCCTTGCTACTTGGGAGGTATGGGGGGGTTTGCCTACATTTTAATTTTTCAAAAATCAAGTTCTTTCCAAGCTATTTGTTAAGAAATTGGCAAGTTTGAGTATGTTCCTTTAAAAAAGAGGGAGAGCTAAATTTTCAAGCATCTTCACCAACCAAATTCAACAGATGTTGCTGTTCCCAACATGAAAGAACCATGTTGTAGCAGCCTGAAGGAGCCCTGGTAGTGCAGTAGTTAAATGCTGATACTGCAACCACTCACAACTACAAGGTTGTCAGTTCAATCCCAGGCAGGGCTCCAGGGTCCACTCAGCCCTCCATCCTTTTGTAAGTTAGTAAAATGAGTGCCCAGCTTGTTGTAAATTGCTTAGGGAGTGTTAGTTCACTGATAAGCAGTATAGAAATGTACTTGCTATTGCTGTTGCTATATTGATATATGGGTGTTAAAGAAGAAACCTCTCAGAAAAACAGGTGGTAGACCTAATTCAGATCAGAAGTACAGTTGAATAAACAGTAATTCAATATCAGATGTAAGCATTTGATTGGTGAATCTGTCCTATTTACTTTCACCCATATTCTAATGTTCTTAACCACAAGTCCTTTCCCATATTTGTGAAAAAAAATGTGAAATATTGAAAGCTTCTTATCAGGAAACTACTCCTCTTCTCCAAATTTTCACACACTCTTAGATGGTATTGCTACTCCTGCTCAATATGAACTGAAGGGGTCATTTGTGACCACATAATATATAGAACACAAAACATTTCCCTAATGACAAGGATTTATAATCAGGTTGAAAATATCCAGAAAATATTCTACAGTGTGGTGGAAGGTAAGATACAAAAACTCAATTCAATCCCAGAAGTAAAATGAAGGATTACACAGGCTGGATAAGTAAAATGTTAGGTCAAAGAGTACATTATAGAGGAGCACTACAGTTAATTTCCATACTTGAAAATGGAAATGAAAGATTGCCAGATGAAGATCTTATAGCACTCCTGTTAAGTGCTGAAAGATTACAAATAGTGGAATAATGAAAAATGTTAGAGGATGTTTCAGTACCAAAGTGGATAAATAGAGTATGGCCTGTTTCACTGTCTGAAAAGCTAAAAGCCAAAATATGATTAGTTAGAGGAGAAATCAAAGAGGAGAATTTTAAACAAATTTGGAGACCCTTTCTTACATATGTTATTCCTGTGAAAGTTGGATTTAACCCACTATCTCAGCAAACATTTTTTCTGGAAAAGCATATTCTGAATTTTAATAACAATATACAATCCATTTGTCAATATTTAGGAGATGATCACATGAAGTTTCCCTCCTGATGCTGTTGCGGATTTTTAAAAACCTGAAATAGCAACGATTCTTTTCACATTACCATGTTATTGTGAATTTGTGGGATGCAATTTAACTTTCCCAGGGTGTTAAGCCTTTTAAAAAGAAACAAAAATATGCAAGTATGAAAGTTAAATTTGTTATAGTTCAGCTTTCATCAGCAGAATAGCAAAGGTGTGGGGCAGACTATTTATTCTAAATCTGCTTTCCTAAAGAATAAAGACTTACTCCAAAAAAACAACAAACATGCAGTTTGTAGTTTAAAAACAAATGATAATGACTTTAATAAATAAATAAATAAATACATAACAAATTAAATCCTATCCTAACTGGTGATGGTTTGGGTATAGCAGGAAGAAACTACTAATCTCACACAGAGGAGGCTGTTACTTTAACATAGACTTAACAGTTAGGGGCTGTACAGATGGCCCCTAAGGGGCGGCTCTATGCTGTCCCTGGGAGCACTGGATTGGGGCTGTAGCAACCACATGGTGCAGCCCCGATCTGGCTTTTTGCCACTCCAAAGAGAGCTGGCAAATGCCACTCCTTTTTGGAGCGGTAAAAAGTTGGCCTTAGCACTGCTGCCATGGCTCTTTTGTGCCCCTTTGGCACAGCATGTCTACATGCTGCACCAGCAGGCACCCTGATGCCACATGACATGTGGTAGGGCACGCGGTGTGATGGTAGCATCAAGGCGAAGTCAGGGTGGCCAGCATGCGGTGGCCCCACCCCAACTCCACCCCCAGGCTGGCCCTTTTGGTCAGTCTGCACAGGCTCTTACTGTACTGAAAAGAGACTGTTTAGAATCCTGAGAGAAAGTCTGTTAAACAGCCTCTAAGTGTGAGTGACAGGAGTCACATGTTTAGATAGAATGACATAGAGGGAAGTCCCTGTCTATCTAAGGAGGGAAAGAAGAATGCAATACATAAAATTTTCAGCAGAATTGATAATACATTGCCAATGCATCTTATGCACCATTCTGTTTACTTGTTAGCTATCTGAGATTAAGGGGCTCTGCAGATGGTGCAAAGCGTCATCTTGGAGCCAGGGAAGGGGAGGGGCAGCCAGACGTTGGATGCCCCTATCCTTCTTCCAGGGCTGACAGAAGGGTGGATTGAGGCCAAGATGTGGGGCAGCCTCAGCCCCAATCCTCCACTTCTCAGGGCGGCCCACGCCACCCATCTTCAAAGCCCCTAAGTATAAGTAAAGTCAAACCCCTTTTAATCCCGTTTTTCCTGCCCCAGATGAAAGGGTTGCCTGGGGATTGAGATGTGCTATCAAACTCTTTTAAATCCCATTTTTCCTGCCCCAGATGAAATGTTTGCCTCTCAGCATTAAGAAGTCTTGCTTTCAGTGAGAATGGGGAGGGGTACAGTCAAACACCTTTAAATCCCAGGCTTAGTAACTTTCCTATCTAAGAATGGAGTTCATATAATAAAGCAGGGGTAGGCAACCTTTCCCCTTTAAGGGCCGAGGGACTTCAGCTCCCAGAAGCCTCAGCCATGTTGGCCAATAGTCCCATGTTGGCCAATTGCTCCTGGGATTCTGGGAGCTGAAGTCCCTCGGCCCTTAAAGGGGAAAGGTTGCCTACCCCTGTAATAAAGACTTAGGGCCTGAACAGACTGCCAGAAATAATCCATCTTGCGACCACTTTAACTCTCCTGCCTCAATGCTAGGGAATTATGGGAATTGTACTTCTTTTGACACATTGAGCCTTCTCTGTCAGGGAGCTCTGGTGCCACAATAAACTACAGTTCCCATGATTCCCTAGCACTGAGCCAGGGCAGTTAAAGTGGTCTCAAACTGGATTATTTCTGGCAGTCTGTTCAGGCCCTTAGTTTGTTTTCTAAGGCATTGGTGTCTTTGCTCCTTTGTCAGATCTTGTGTGCTGCTGCACAACACTAATTTTCAATTGGTTATGGATCACAGACTTTTGTTGTTTTAAATGATAATGAAAGGATTAAGCTAGAACAAAGAGCTAGGCCATGTGTAGAGAACAAAAGGAGTAATAGTGACCCTCCAAGGAACTGAGCTAACAATTCCAAAACTGAATGAGACTAATTATTCCACATGGATATGTAGAGTGCAGCTTGAACTAGCAAGCCATTGGTGTCTTTGCTCCTTAGTCAGATCTTATGTTCTGATGCACTGCACTAATTTCTATTATGAATTACCCCTGAATACCTTATGGCACATACTTCAATAATGGGTTAACTGTGGAATTGACAGCTATTCACAGGATTTTCCTGTTCATTAAAAGCAATGGCAGAAGCACAGATTTAATACAAGATATCTACTGCCTAGCCTTGATGTGATGCAATAAGATCCATTGATTACAGTTTCAATCCCATTTCTATCCCACTATTGAAGAAGACAAACTAGATTCACAACAATAGCCAGCAATACATATTTTGGCTTATTAACTAAAATGTGGAGAGTAAAGTAAATGTGGAGAGTAAAGGAGAAAGAGAAAGAGAAAAATGAATATTATAATATATCTAAATAATATTATAATGGAAAAAAAGGGAAATAAAAATTAGAAAAAGAAATAATAGGCTATTTCCTGTTGTTGTATACCTTCAAGTTGTTTCCAATTTATGGTGACTCTAAGGTAAACCTATCATGAGATTTCTTGGCAAGATTTGCTCGGGCGGGGGGGGGGGGGGAGTTACCTTTGAAGATGACAGAGTGTGACTTGCCTAGTAGGTTTCCATGGCTGAGTGGGAATTCAAACCCTGTTCTCCAGAGTTGTCCAGTGCCCAAACCATTGCAGCATATTGGCTCCCTGTTTCCTGTTACATTGTGCCAGATGTATGGAATTGTGGGGGAAGTTCATGGGACTATGGGAACTATAACAATGTAGAGCTTGGACAGTTCTATCACTGAGAAAGCAGAGAACCAACACTATCTAACAGCTAAGATGCAACTGAGTGTATATCTCATTCTATAGGAAGAATGCACAAAATAAACTTTTTTCCAGAGGTGGGGGTCTATTGGTTAATTGTATACAAGGGCAAACAAAGGGGGTAGTAACCAATCCATCTCAGCTTTTGGCTTCCCATGAACACCTCCATGAACACCACCCCCCCAACACAAGCTGAAATTGAGTAAAATATGTAAGAACTATATAAAGAAAGAAAGAAGTAGCATGTTATCCATCCTGAACTGAGCCTAAATACAAGGTACATCACTATTACAATTGACAAGATAGGGATAGTTGTACTTGTTTCTTGTCATTTGCCAATAGAGAGGATAAGAATGTGATTCCTCATTGCTTCCTTTCCATTCTTTATGTGATTCTTCATTGGTTCCTCCTGTTTATCACACTGAAGTTGCTGCTTTCATTGCCCAAGTATAATAAACCGCTAAAAAGAAGGGGCATGCAATTTCATATTTCACTCATTATCAGAGAAGTTGTAAGTACAACAAATGTATCACTATGGATGTTGCATTGATCCTGTTTTGATTAGCTTTACCATTCAGATAATAGAGAGAGTTTTGGTTTAAAAAAACAGTTAAAGTGAAATGAAGTGAAAAGAAGATGCAGTGAAAAGATCAAAGTGAATAAAGGGATTTTTAAAAAGATGAAAGATGAAATTAATATGAATGATTTGTCCTCCTTAATAGTTGATATGCTCCATGATATTGATTGCAGTTCTTGCAAAGTGTAGCAAGAGAATGAGCAGAAAGGCCACGTGTTGTGACCTTCACAACATATATGAAGGTGGGAGGGAAATGTATCTTTCACCAAACACTGTTATTTTTCTTACAAGTTACAATTGTCAGGTTATTCTAAAATAAACAAATAACCACCATACTCTATCTTGAATCACTGCACACTCATCACCAAGGGAGAGGAGGAAATGACATTTCCTTTGTAAATCAAAACTGAGCTTCATTGCATTCTGTACCCTCAGGAGCTCATTAGTTGCTATGGAGCACTTTTACACAAATATTGTATATTATGCAGCAATCCAAGACTGTAGCTGTCTGAAAACTGCAGGACAAATCAAACCCTTTAGTAAGATTCAGGAGGAAGTGCTAGATTGGCCTGAGTGATAACTTAATAGCATCATGCACACATGACGTTTAAGAGATGACCCATGGGAACTTCATTTTTGTAGGTGACATCTGTTACCAGTTGATAATATCATTTATGCAAATAAACAGCACACAAAAGTACAGAATGCAACCTGGCTTGAATTACAAATTAATTTAAGCAGAGGCAGCAAACATAAGGCCCAAAGGTCTCATTAGACCCTTGAAGGATCCCCAGAGCATCCTGCAGTGCCATTACCATGTGCCACACAAATTATTTAACCATCTTGAGGACTAATAAGGTGATGCCTTTAGTACATGAATGACCAAGTCATTCATAGTTGCTTTGCATGTCACAGAAAGGCTATTTTGCATGTTTTTTAAAACAAATATCTGTTGACATTTAAGCATCTAACACTCGTATATGTGGAGCACTAGCAAAACAAATGAAAATTAATTATGTTTTTATAATGATATGGTGGTGGAAAATTTACAGAATGAGTACTGGTTGTTAAGAAAGATTTCAATTATAATTTAAATAACCAAAATATTAAGCAATAGTCCATCACACATTGTTTCTGTTGGAGACATAAAAACATCAATACAGGCAAATACCTCATTTGGATGAAACATTATTTTTTAAAATAAATGTGGGTGAGAATAAGAGTGGAGAAGATGTACAGACAAGTATGAGAGAGTCATATCATAATTATTTTAATCTAGCAGATGGAATTGCTGACCTAAGGGGTTTAATCTATTTCTTTCACCTGGTTTTAATATATTTTTCCTTCCTTTTTAAAAATGTAAAATGGGGAATGCTTGTTACAGCCACCTGAACATCTCATTCCGTATTTTGTTTGAAGTCAGTTTTTATAGTGCAATGGACTGGAGTATTTTCATTCTGGATTTTGGTTATTTCTGAAATCCAGTCTCTCAATTATCCAGTTTATCCCATGGACCCAAACTGGACAGGCACCATTTCATGTATCTCAGAAATGTGCTTGGCCGTTTAATTATGATAAAGGAATGCACAAGGGTGAAGATGGGGGAAGAAAGAGCTTTGTTATTGAAATCTGCCTGAGCATACTAGGAGTTACTGACCAGATCTCAAATATAGCTGTAACCAGAGCTGGGAAATCTTGGTTTTTTGAACTGTAAAACTGAGATGTCCCCAGCCTGTAAGTGGCTATGCTGACTGCAGGATTCTGGGAGCTATACTCCAAAATAGTAACTTTCCCAAGCTCTTAGCACAACACTGAGATAATCTCTGCAATAATCGTCAATGTCCACAGAGGAGGCAATCATGAAAAGTTGTTTCTACCCTGGGGAAAATATTTCCAGGAAGATTTTGAATAAATCTGTTTGCACTGACTTTGCGCATTTCCCCCACATTACTATTTATGAAACTGAAATGTGCCTTGACTCTGAGCAATAGCAATTTTTATCATACTTTATGTTTTGTTCAGACGGTTTCTTCATCCTGTCCATTACAGTGGCATACATTTAATTTAAAGTTTACATTTTTCTCAAGGTGGTTAATTCATTAAATACAAAGTGCCAAAATATCCAGATGGACATCAGTGACACAATATAGTACAGGTATCCAAAAATCTTTTTAAAACAACAACAACCCATATATTTTCATAAGAGACAACTTAATTAATGTATGCCTTGATATTTCCCCCCAAAGGCTAGCCAGAAATCATTTAGTGGTAAACATGTTGCCAGGCAATAGACTTATTTATTGCAGTGAAGATGAGACATATGGCTTGCTAGGCTCATTAGTCCATCAATATGGCTCCTTTCCCCTCTTCAAACTGGATAGTGATATTCAATTCATCTGCTCTTAGGAGGGTCACTTTATGAATCATTTCTAGATTATATGTGTCCAAACAATCTCGTATATTGTTGTTGTTGTTTGCCGCCAAGTCATTTTTGACTTATGGTGACACTAAGGTGAACCTATCATAGGGTTTTCATGGCAGGTTTCTTCAAAGGGGATTTGTCATTGCCATCCTCTGAGGCTGAGAGAGTGTGGCTTGCCCAAGGTCACCTAGTAAGCTTTTTTTTTTTAATGCTGAAGCAGGAATTTGAAGCATGGTCTCTAGAGTCATAGTTTAATGCTCAAACCAGTATACCACACTGGCTCTCATACTTGTTGTAAGCCACTTTCAGTCCTGAACTGGGAAAAAGGTGAGGTAGAGATATCATCATCATCATCATCATCATCATCATCATCATCATCATCATCTCTATCCCACCTTTTTCCTAGTTCAGGATTCAAAGTCGCCTACAACAAGTTTTTTTTTTTAAACCCACCAACAACATATAATTAAAAATTCCCAAGACACATAAGTTAAAACAAGATTTTTAAAAAAATGAAAATCAGATTAAAACAGATATTATTTCACACACACACAGACACACACCAGCACAACAATTAACAGGGTCCAGTACATTGCCTAGGTAAGCCAGGCCTTATGTAGTCAATCATTATATGCCTGTTGAAACAGAAAAGCCATTATTTGTCTTGGAAAAGAAAGTTGGGAGAATGCCACTCTAACTGCTTTGCAAAGGGTGTTCCAGACCTTGGGGCAGCCACTGAGAAGGCCCTCTTCTGTGTTCCCACCAGATGTATCTATGAGGGTAGTAGGAAAGAGAGACGTCCCTCCTCAGCAGATCTCAAAGTATGGGCTGGTTGATAAGAGAGAATATCATCCTTCAAATCTAAGAAGCAAAAGTTTAGGTGCTGTACCATTCAGTTGTATTTTTTACCTCACTTAAAAATAACTAAGGGCCGATGCAGGCTGCAGCAACCACACACTGTGGCCCTGATCCTCCTTTTTTCCGCCCCACAAAGAGCAGCAAAATGCTGCTCCTTTTTGGGGCGGCAAAAGGCTGCCCTTTTAGCCGCTGCTGTGGCTCTTTTGTGCCTTTTTGGTGCAGCATATATGCACACTGTGCCAGAATAATAATAATAATAATAATAATAATAATAATAATAATAATGATAATAATAATAATAATTTCTATCTCACCCCTCTACCGAAGCAATCGGGGCAGCTTACAACAATAAAAAATCACAATAACTCATCCCAAGCCCAAACCCATCCTCCCCTTAAAACAGTATTAAACATCTTACATTAAAACAATTAACACTATAAAACAATTATAATGATTTGCACAAATAATTATTAAAAAGGCAGTCTAACAGGCAGCCTGTGAGCACTAAATAGCGTGGCTAAATATGGCAACAGGTGGGGGAGAATTTACTAACTCCTTGACCGGGAATTTAGTCAGGAAAGGCCTGCCGGAAGAGATCCATCTTGATAGCCTTTTTAAAGCTGTCTAGGTTGGTAATTTGACGGATCTCGTCTGGCAGGCCATTCCATAGTCTGGGAGCAGTTCCTGAAAAAGCCCTCTGGGAGGTGGTTGACAGTCTAGTCTTAACAGAAGGGTGTCCTGATGCTGCGTGCCCTGTGGATGGGCATGTGGCATCAGGGCAGTGTTGGGGTGGAGTAGGGGTGGCTGGCATGCGGTTGCCCCACCCCAGCTCCACCCCAGACTGGCCTATAGTGCCGGTCTGCATTGGCCCTAAGACTTCTTGAGAAATTCAGTGTTCCCCACCTACATAGGAGCCTGTGTTTTCACAAAGGAAGGACATGCTGGATTCCAATGAAAAATATTCTTTGAATTGCAAATGGACATTAAATTTCCTTGACTTTGAAAATCTTCCAGTGACTACAGATAGCCCTCCCTACCATCTGGACTATGGGGGGGGGCTGCAGATGGGAAGCTCTAGGCCACCCTGGGAAGCAGAGGATTGGGGCTGTTGCTGCCACACGCCTCAGCCCCGATACTCCCTTTTGCCACCTCCAAAAGAGCAGCAAAATGCCACTCTTTCAGGGGTGGCAAAAGGCCACCCTAGGAGCCCGTGCATGGCTCTTTAGTGCCCCTCCTGGCACAGCACATCAAAACGCTGCGCCAGAAGGACATCCTGATGCTGCATGCCATGTGTAATAGCATGCAGCATCAGAATGCCACTGGCGTGGGGTTGGGGCAGCTGGTGTGTGGCTGCCCTTCCCCATCTCTGCCTCCAGGCTGGCCCTTGAACCCATGCTCAGCCAGCACTTTTTCAGAAATTGAAGTTTTCTAACTTGAGAAATTGGCTGGCTGAGTGGTTCTTGGACCCAGGCTGCATTTGGCCAGCAGCATCATGGCAGAATTGGTGGCAAATTATGTCTGATAACATGTCTACGCTGGGATAGATGTGGGTTATAACTATCTGGAACAGATCTTATCACACAGCTGGGAGCCTGGGCAGTAGGCATCCCGTATCCAATCCGGGCTTCTCCTGCAGCTTTTCATGAATGGGATTTTCCTGTTCTTGAAAAGCTGCCAGAGAAGCCTTGGTTAGATACAGGCTGCCTACTGCCAGAGCTCCAGCCATGTGATAAGATCCATTCCAGAGAGTTACAACCCACATCTATCCCAGCACAGATTTCTTGTGTGATAATCTCCTTTGCTAGCAAAAGTATCTGTGTATTGAAGAATTATTAACTTTACAGCACAGAAAGTGCTATGATCTATGTTGTTCTTCAAAATGCAGGAGGCAAGATGGAAGATCATAAAACACAACACCAAGGATGGGAAGGAAGGAAATAAGATCCATGATCCGTGTGAGTTGAGGCATTATCAAAAAGGAAAATAAGATTAAAATTTTACTGTATCATACATCATGATGTTTGTGAAAAGACAAGAGACAGTAAGTGGCCAATTCCAAATCAATCAAATCAACTTTGTCAATAAACTATAATTTGTTATTGTTAACCTCTGTCAAGTTGACTTTGACCTTTGATGACCCTATGAGTGAGAGACTTCCAAGGGCACAACTACACTGACTGCTTAATTCAGGGCCAAAGCATTATGCCCCACATTGGCCACACTGCACTGCTCAGTGTGTGGAAAGGGGATGGCACAGCTCTTGGAGAATGGATTTGATTGAATTGGACCTGATGAGGTTGTCCACACACCAAAAGAACCCAAGGTCATTCCGAGGTTTTTGGGAAACATTGGGCTTTTTCTCTAATTTTGCTTAGTTTGAAACAAAGTTGGGTTAAAGGACAGAAACCACTATATCTCTCCAGAAGTAAACATATGTCATGAGGACTGCCAGCACTGGCTTTGGGGTGAGTTCACTGTTTTCCCTTGGTGTAGCAAGCCCCATGTCATCCTGTTATCAACAGCCTTGCCCAGGTCTGGCAGACTCAGGATCGATGCAGACAGACAAGAAGGGATGGATCTGGGCCGCCCCTGGGAGTGGTGGATTGGGGCCATGGCAACCACACACTGCAGTCCCAATCCTTCTTTTTGCTGCCCCCCAAAGAATGGTAAAATGCCGCTCCTTTAGGGAGTGGCAAAAGGCTGCCCTTAGAGCCGCAGCCGCAGCTCTTTTGAGCCCCTTTGGTGGAGAGTGTGTGCATGTTGTGCCAAGAGGATGCCGTGACACCACGCACCATGCGGACGGGTGTGTGGTGTCAGGGCAGAGTCAGGGTGGCTGGCATGTGGTTGCCCACCCCAACTTCATCCTCAGGACAACCTAAACTGCCGGTCTGTATCGGTCCTCAGACTCAGTCTGCCCTTCATATCTATGGATTTTTAATCCACAGATTCAAGCATCCACAGTTTGAAAATATTTTAAAAATAAAATTTGTTTTTGGCATCTTATAAATTCCAGAAAGCAAACCTTGATTTTGCTATTTTGTTCAAGGGACACCATCTTACTGTGCCATTGTATTTAACAGGACTCGAGTATCCATGGAATTTGGTACCCAGAGGGGTTCTGGAACCAAACATCAGTTGATACCAAGGGCCAACTGTACATCTTTATTTTTACATTATTTTTTGGCCTCATCTCTTCATTGTAATACTGAAGGAACAAACCAGCAGGTGTGTTTGTACAGTCCAACCTCCATATCTCTGGATTTGCCATCCACAGATTTCAGCATCGGCAGACAGCAAGCATGCTTGGGGGGGGGGGCAGAGTAGGAGGAGAAGGAAGGAAAAGGAGGTGAGACAGCTGTGGGAAGAGGAGGAAGGAGCAGGAGGAAGGAAGAGACAGAGGAAGAGGAGGAAGAGGGAGGAGGACAAGTGGTGGTGGAGGCAGCAGGGGAAGAGAAGGAGGAAGATGAGGAGGAGGAAGGAAGAAGAGGATGGAGGAGGAAGAGTGGTGGTGGTAACAGGGAGTGAGAGGAGCAGGAGGGAAGAGGAAGAAGGAGGAGGAAGAGTGGCAGCAATGGCAGGGAGGGGAGGAGGAGGAGAAGAAGGAAGAGGAGGAGGGAGGGAGGGAGGGAGGGAGGGAGGGAGGAAGAGGAGGAGGAGGAGGAAGAGACAGCAGTGGCGATGGGAGGTAAGAGGAGGAGAAGGAGGGAGGAAGAGTCAGAGGAGGAGGAAGAGAGGCAACCACCCACTGTGATGAGGCAGTCTTCGGTGGAGTACAGGGTAGCAGTCCCATTATCTCCAATGGTGGTACAGCCACATGGCTGCACCACCATTGAGGACAATGGGACTTGAGCATCCACAGATTTTGGTATCTGCGGAGGGATCCAGAACAGATCCCCTGCAGATACTGAGGGCTCACTGTATATTGTATGCAATTTTTAAAGTCCTCTAAACTCAAACACAATTGATTGCTTAAAGAAAATTAAGTCCAAATTAGCTCCATTTTAATTTGTGATTGTTCCGAACTATAAGTCTCACTGGGATGGGGATCATTTGCCCCCGTAGATGTTGTTAGATTAAAATATCCAGTGACGCTTGCTGGCAGTTGTCCAACCACAACTGAAGATCTTTGTGATTTCCATCCCTGACCTATATAGGGAGATTTTGCATTCCCTTCTTCTTAGGCTGAGAAAGTGTGGCTTACTAAGGTCACCAAGTGAGCTTCCATGGCCATTCAGGGTTTCAAGTCCTGGTCTTCCAGAGTCATAGTCCAACATTCAACCTAATATACCATGTTGGATTTCTGTCCATAAATCCAGCACTTGATGGGGTAAAGTCTAAAAGAATAAAAGATTACAATATTGTAAGAGGATCTTGAACCTGGGGAATTGCTAAAAGTTCAAGTATCCAATGGGATCTTTTATATTATGTTTATGAAGGTGGCTAGTACCTACATCCTGGCTGGTACTCATAAATCTCCTAGGCATGAATGTCCCATTTTGCAGCTCCTAACCCATGCCTTTTGATCTCTTTGAGGCAGACATGACCACTCAGGTGTTTACATGAGGTCCTTGCCTTGAATCCATGGCGGCTTGGGCTTTTCCAGTTTAGGGTCATGACAGGAAACCCAGAAAGGGTTTTTTATATTAAAACAATGCTTATAACAATGGGCCAATACAGATGGCTTGTTTGGGGCGGCTCTTGGGAGCAGCAGATCATGGCCATGGCAGCCATACTCTGCAGCTCTGATCCTCTTTTTGCCACCCCCAAAAGAGTGGAAAATGATGCTCCTTTGGGTGGTGGCAAAAGGTCGCCCCATCAGCCACTGCAGTGGCTTTCCCCCCCACCCTTTTGGTGCAGTGTGTGTGCTTGCTGCACCAAGAGAGTGTCCTGATGCCGCATGGTTGCCCCACCCCAACTCCACCCCCAGGCCGGCACTTTGTGCCACTCTGCATCAGCCCAATATAGTACTTGTAGTCTGGGCCTAGCTCCAAAATCTAGAAGATTTTTAAAGCTTTGATGGTCCACCACCACACATAACTATAAGGTCACTGGATGGGGAACTCTGCCACATTGCTTTGGATTTAACTTTCCCAGTGTTCAGCCTTATGGTGGAAAAACTGTGTTTTGTAGTGTTTAGGTTTTTTAAATAGGAGCTTTTTTATTTTTAAAGAAAAAAAAAGTTGATGTTCCTTGTCTTTTTTGATTGCTACTGGCATTTCCATTACTCCCACATGATTTTTTTTAAACTGACACTTCATTAAGTTGCATTAAGTTGATTTGGTGAATTTAACACCTCTTTTACAATCCTTCACTCTGCTAACTTGAAAATACATTGATAATGCTTTTGCTTCAGAGTTAGCCCATCTTTTAAAATTAGGTAATAAGAAAAATATTAGAAATATTAAAGAAGCAAACCTTTGGGTTGCATCTGTTGCACGCTTATGTTTCAAGGTTATTTGCTACAGGGTCCATAAATAAGAATAAGGGCAGGATAGATTTTACTTTATCCCTGGAACATGATGTTTTATCTGATAGTTAAGAAGAGATGAAATATCAGATAAGGAATCCCTATTGTGTTATATGAAGTATTGATCAAGTCTGTAGGTTTAACATGGCACAGTGGCCATTTTCTTTTAGATGTACCACACTTTCAGATCAGAAAATACCCACCTGTTGAATACCTTTTTCTACAGGCCACTTTAAACGAGCTCCATTTTCTTGCTTTTAACTGGCTACCTTTACATTGTTTTCTATTCATACTGGAGAAATAAGAACAGAAGAGTGTTTTTACACTCATGCCCTGTTTGTGAGATTCCACTTGGGTTGCATCTGCACTACAGAATGAATCTGAAGAGGCCACCTACAGATGTAGGTGAGACATCAGGAATACATTCTTCCAGAATGAGGCCACACAGCCTGGAAAACCCAAGAAGAATTAATACAGTTTGACACTTCTTTAACTGCCATGGCTCAGTGCTATGTAATTCTGGGATTTGTAGTTTTGTAAGGTATTTAGCCTTCCCTGTCTGAAAGCTTTGGTGCCATAACAAAACTTGAAATCCAAGGATTAAACAGCATGAAGCCATAGTAGATAAATCAATGTCAACCTGCAATAGTTCTGCAATGTGGCAGAGCCTTGGTTGGCCAAAATGACTATATATCATAAATATATGAGTAAGCTTGCTGCGATTGCCTACAGCTTCCAGTCCACTGTATATTTAGTGATAAATCTCTCTGAAACCTCCTTTAGGGGCTGTCTTGTCTAGGAGAGAAGTGGGCAATTTCAAATGTTGTAGGACTACAATTCCCATCATCTTTAAACATTGACTATGATGGCTAGAGCTGATGATCCATGAAGTCCAAGAACTTCCAGAGGGCCATATGATGGCCATTTCTGGGCAGGACAAGCTGTTGAACAAATGAGGTGCTAGAAAATCCTCATCTTTCCTGATAATGGTTAACAGATGTATTGATTTGGGCTTATTCTTGTCAAGTGTCTGGAACCTTTGAGACCTCCGGAAGTTTAGTTCATATTTCATACTGTATTCTAAGACACATGCTTTATTGAGTCTTGCCATCTGCAATAATAAGCCCAAGTAATGTTTTGTGATCATTAGTACCAAAGATATCTCCTTTCTGTACAACCTAGTTAGACATAAAATTAATGGTTAAAACTCTTGTACAGCTAGGCAGCTTTTTCTTTTTTGTATTCCCCCTTTCACCTGCTTTTTCATTTCTCATCTAAGGTTGTCAAAATTTATTCTGGAAATAAATGGTACTCCTATTTATTTCTTTTTTATATATATATAATTTTTATTGAATTTTATAACACAACTCCATCCAATCCATAACACAAACATATCCAACATAATATTTCATTATTCTACAATATTCACTTCCTGTCTTAATATAGAATAGTCTTATTTACATTGCTTCTTTGTCTTCTTATTGCTTCTTGCTAACAGAACATACATAGTCTCTCAGTTTTCTTTAAATAAAAAATAAGGAATAAAATAATAATCCTAATAATAATAATAGTCCTTAAAACAAACTTTTTTCCAGATTATGTAAACTCAACATATTCTCCAAAATTATGATATAACTAATCTTGTTTTAATCCAAGAAAAGTAAAGAGAAAGCAAAATGTCCTGGATTATTTTCATTATCCTAACCTTCAAAAATCATCTCAGCCAGGTTTTTATCCAGACACCACCTTTTATTAAGAAATGTCATTATCTGCTTCCATTCATTTTCCAATTTCTCCACCTTCTTATCCTTCAGCTTATAAGAGAGAATATCCAGTTTTCTAATTTCATCTATTTTCATTAACCAGTCATCTAATTGTAATTTTTTATCTTCCTTCCAATGCTTTGCTATAATCAATCTGGCCAGAGTTATCATATATAACAAAACCGTCCCATACTTCTTCTCGTCTTCTGCTTTTAAAAAGTAAGTCATATTTAATATATATATCTCTGGTCTTTTTTTAAAGCTTATTCCCAGTATCTCTTGTATTGTAGCATGTATCTCATTCCAGAAATCCTTCACTTTGTGAAGGTACAAAGTGAAGGTACTCCTATTTATTTCAAGCTCCTTTTTCTGTACTTTCTTAATTCTGCTGTTTATAGGAGTGCATAAAAGTGTGTCTAGCATGAGATGGCTCTTCATCAAGATTGCATTTCTCATTTAATGGGTGCCCATTGCTGTTTCATTCGTTACATTAAGTAAGGAATCAATTGGATCAGGATTTTCTTTGCCTGACAGAAAACATCTCTGAAATGGTAATAATATATGCCAGTGTCCTTGTCTTTCTAGGCAAAGAAGTTATACCCTGGGAGCTGATAGTGAATCTTTGGTTTTCAGTCTGAATTTTAAAGGCAATATCCAGGTTACTGGACTCTGTCAATGAAATTAGAATTAACTGCAGAGTGGATTCACTAATCTGGTGATATGGAAGTCATCAGCCACCACTGTTATGTTTCCAAACTACTGGGGACTTGGTTTAGCATACTTAGCTGTGGCATGGGAAGAGAGGAAAGTGGTGCCTCAGTACTGTGAGTTATCCCTACCTGCTTTAGACCTTGGAAGTTTTTTTTTTTTTTTGGACTAGAAATCCCAGAGTCCACAAAATACAGCTTTGAGTCTTGTAATCCAAAATAGGTAAATTTCCCAAGCTCTGCTATATTCTCCCCTCTCAATGTGGAGAAGGAAAATGTGATTATTATTTTTTTTTGTAAAAAAAAAAAACTAACCTGGCAAATTGCTGTTGAAGAAATTTAGGTATTCTGCCTATTTTGTCTTCTGATCTTAAAAAAGAAAAGAAAAGAAAGAAAAGAAAAGAGTAAATTAATTTTCCATGGCTTCAATGCATTGGATCTGATAGAGTCTGGAAACTAGATACCCTTCAGCAAATAGAACTGTGTTTCATTTTGCTTTTAAACAGCACTCTAATTAAACTGGCTTCTGCATCCAACTTTAGAGGATTTGTCACAATTGAGGTCATAGTGATTATGTAACAATTATGGTAGAAATAAAAGCAGATATTGCAATTTATATTCCTTAATTGCTAAGGGAATGTAGAGCCCAAATTTAATATTTATGGTCTCTTTCATATTCACACCTTACATTCATTTGACAACTTTTTAATTATCTTCATCCGCCACTCTCTCCATATTGTATTTAGTTTTGCTGTCAAACCAGTACTCATTTTAAAAACCTGAGATAATATATTTGGAAAATAAGCCTGTTATGCTGCAGAGAGTTACTAAAGACTTTTCATTTACAAGAAGAATAAATCTGAGCATCTATTTTAAAGCACTCTTTTGGGCTATGTATAAGAGGGATGACCAGATTAGTTTCAAAAGAATGAGAAAGAAATTTGCATGGTAAATTGATTTGCTTATCAAAATATATCCTTATCAGTATATACAACCAAAATATAACGAGAATTAATTCTCTCTGTTTAATGAGCTTGAACAATGGGCTTATTCTGCTATTGCAAAAGAGCAATAAAATTATATGTTCTCAGCTAGAAGCAAACTTTTGAAATCCTGGAAGCCCTAAAGGAAGTCAGTGTATGGCTTAAAGAAGATTATGGTAAACCAGCCCAGCTGCTTTAGACATGAATATCAGGTTTGTTTACACTTTTGGGTTCAATGAAAGGGAAAATAATACATTTGGTGGAAGAGAACTTGTAGCTCATGCAACATTAAACACATTTGAATAAATTCAATTTGACACAGCTACCTTATGCTGGTACAGCCCTGTGTGAAACTTGCCCGTCATATTAATAATAAAAGAAAATAAAGCTAGGTTCAAAGTAAACCAATTGTGAAGTTATTTCCAAGGGAAAAAAGCCCCCCCCCCCAAGCCAACCAGATGCTGCAGAATGAATTATTCAGAAAAATAAATTTTAACTAAATCACATGGGCAAAAGAGACAGGATAATAGCACTATGCTCCCATGAAAATCTGACAATAGTGGGATGCTTTACACACAGTATCACTATTATTACATTATTATCCTGTGAATAAAGCAGTATAATCATGATTATCCCATGAATAAAGTGGCAAAATCACACCACTTTTTATTCACAGGATTTTCCCATGAATTAAAAGGTGGTGCAATTTTGCCGCTTTATTCACAGGATAAAGGCATAATAATGGCGATGTCACATGACATTGTGTGAAAAGCATCCCACTATTGCGAGATTTTGATGGGAGCATAGCGCTATTATCCCATCTGTTTTGCCTGTGTGATAAAGTCTTTAATTCTGTTAAATTAGTTTTTGGATTTCTACATGACGCACAGACATTGGGTTTGCAAAAAGGAGACAAGAAAAAATAATAATTGAGATTTCTGTCCTCATGTTCAATGGGTGACCCTTCCAGAAATGGACAGATTTATGCAGCATTCTGGACTGTGGTGTCATTATCAATCCTCATTCTAGAGATACAGTATAATTATCTACTGCAGTTTCACTACAGCTGACATTTATAATAAGGTAGCACAACAAGAAATGTGTTCATGGTTAGATATTAGAAAACTAAAGCTTTTAGACTTTAATCTCACTGGAAAGGGTTCACATCACATGTTGTGTTTTATAGTGGATCACATACTGAACAGCATAATGTAATTCACAATTGGTTCATGCTATGATCAACGGGCAGCCTACAACCTGCTCTCTTTAATTTTTTTACCTGTACTACTGACACACGTCATATCAACCTGTCTTTTCTCTGCATTAAAGCTTATTAGTATAAACAGAAAGAGAAAGAATACAAAAGCATACTAAAGCATATATATATATATATATCAAAGATTATCATCAGTCATTTCAGATTTATTGCTGTTTCTAACTGACAAGGTATATATTATATTTGATTGCTAAACTAAAACTGATATTCAGTTGCTATTGATTGTATGACCTTGCCTCCCCCTTGAAATAACTTCACTGATGTCAGTACATTTCCAGGCACAACTCATAATGCTGTTTTTTTGATCTTTAAAGCCCTACACAGCTTGAGCCTAGACTATTTGAAAGACTGTATCTCCACTTAAAAACTAACTTGAGTTCTAAGAGCTGCAGGGTTGAAATTTCTCTTGGTCCCACCACCTTCATAGGAACATTTGGTGAGGACACAGGAGATTGCCTTCTTTCAGGCTATGAGACTCCCTTCCACAGGAGGTCTGGTTGGCCTCCTCCTTGCTTTTTTTCTGACATCAGATGAAAGGTTTTTATTCAAGCAGGTCTTTGAGATTAAAATATGGCCTCATTCACACTCACAATTTTGTAGTGAGGAGATCTGAGTGAATCCAATTTTGTGATTCTGAATTGAAGTTCCCACTATGTTTACCCCAATCGAATCTCTCTTTGGCAACCCGTTTAGAGTTCACATTGCCATTTGTGTTGATTTAAAATGGAGCCACATTTCAATCATTCTCACTTTTTAAAAAAACTACCAATCAAATGATGCACACCTACATCACACTGTTTGGGCGAATCCCCTACCTCTGTCAGCCTTGGAAGATAGCGATGGCAAGCCCCTCTAAAAAAACATTGCCATGAAAATCTGGGATAGGTTCACCTTTGGTGAGGTCACACTCTCTCAGGCAAGAAATCTCCATGGATTTAAATGTGGGGTATAATATGTGTTTCCCCCTATATTTTCCTTCCCCTTAGGGAAAACTATGCATCCTCTGGGGGAGATGTAGCACCCAGGGATCCACTGAGTTTTAAGGGGGCTGAGAGGAGGGAAGAGAACTGCTGTCCCTTCTGCCTGAGGGAAGGAAGGAGGGAGAAGGCAGTGTTTAAAAAGAAAAAAGAAGAATCTATGACCCTCCCATTTTCCTGTCTGAAGATAGGAAGGAAGGAGAAAGCAGTTCTTAAAAAGGAAAAAGAATTTTTTAAATACCACACCAAATAAAATTACATAACAGAATACAATATACAACACTAAGAAAAAAGAAAAAAGAAAAAACAAACAACAAAAAGAATACATTAAAGAGAACAAAGAAAGAAAGAAAAACTTCATCGTCTTCCATGTCTTGTTATCTCTCCTCTTTTATATTCCACTTCATTTATGCAATATTTAACATGTCATCATACTTATATCTCTCTTGTTCGTTTATATCAGTAATGCAAATATCCTTTATCTTTTTATCTTATATCTTGCCTATCTATTTGGGAATTCTCTAAATTAATCTAGCCCTAAAACAAATTTTGATCCCCATTCTTACTGTCAGTATTCAATCAATAATTTCCAATCCCTCTTAAAAACATTCAATCCATTTTTCTTTATCAAACATGAGAGTCTATCAGTCTCCATAAAGGCATATAATTTCATTTGCCATGCCTTAATCATGGGAGTTTCCTTAGATTTCCACTTTGATGCATAATTTATTCTAGCTGCTATCAGATAAAAAAATCAACTTCCCATATTCATTCTTCATTTTTTCTTCTACTATTATTCCCAATAGGTACATCTATTATTGGAGTAATGAATAAAGAATTTGAAGAGATAATGGCTTTAAAGGACAATCATAAAATATCAACATTTTATAAAATGTTATTAAAATAGAAATTCAAACAGAAGTGGTTAAGACACATATGATTAAATGGGCACAAGATATTGCACAAAATATAGAAATTGAACAATGGGAAAAATGTTGGGGGGGGAAGGTTAAATTTTACTTTGAATTACAATATAAAAGAAATTTATTATAAAATGCAATATTGGTAGTACCTTACACCTTATAAATTAGCTAAAATGAGGAAAAATCAGATGAATTTATGTTGGAAGTGTGAAAGGGAGGTAGGTACCTTTTACCACCTGTGGTAGAAGTGTAAAGAAATGAAAAAAAATATTGGAGAAATATACATAGGGAGATAACTAAAATATTACACATAGAAATCCCAGCAAGCCCTAAGATGTATCTAAAAAGAAAAAATATCCAGGACTCTCCCTCATTCCCTCTCCCCCTTCTCTGCCCATGCTTCCTGCAAGGAGACTGGGCACTGCCTGGAATTTCATTTTGGGAGAAAGGAGCGCTAGCAATCTCACGGGTCCAAAACATACTGCAGAAATAATCGAGGTTGAGATTGCTTTAACTGCCCTGACTCAGGGATAAGAAATCCTGGGGATGGTACTTGATTGTTACACCCAGAGCTGTCTGACAGAGAAGACTCAATGTCTCACAAAACTACAGTATGTGTGCGAGAGCTTTGTTTGCACCATCTTGGGAGCAGAGTCTGTTGTGGTTTTATTTCTGAGGAAAGAAGAAAAAATGACCCCTTACCCCCACCTCCATTGATAGGTTTTTTTTCTTTAAAAATGTCAATCAAATCATGTGCACCTTTGTCATATCAATGATGTGAATATTTAAAGGTACTGTCTAGTGTGGCAGGGAGTAGGGGTGGTGGTCAGTGTTTCCAGGACAGATTACATTTTTGCTTTTCACCAGGGAATGGTTCCTTTTTTGAATAATTGTTAAAGTACAGTACCTGTATTTAAGTTGAGTCAGGGGTTTTTTGGGTGATTTTTTAAAAACAAACATTTCTAGGCCCTCTACTCTCTCATCCATCCAGCCTTCTCTGGCATCATTTGTCAGGGATGATGGGAGTTGTAGCTCTACACCTCTGGCTCTAACTCACCACCTTGTTATGCAGCAGAGCTGACCAGCTTTGATCAGTGGTTGATGCTTCTTTCCCAAGCAGCAGAGTTTCAGAGAATAGGCTGAAGACCCTGACAAACTCTCCAAGCCTCCTCACTTTTCTTCCTGAGATGTTTCCAAACCTCTCCAGGATTCTTCTGGTTCTTGTATCTTCCCTCAAGACACCAGACAACTCAGTAGTCTTATATAAAAGATCTACTTTATTCTACTATATATAAATACTATATGCCCTACAAATCACAATCTCTACTCCACACTACACCACACTATGCATTGGCAAACATTGCACTTATAGCCATTGTTAGTCACCACCCACTAGTCAGTTTCCACCCAGTGGGCGTGTACATTCATTTTGATTGGTTTACATAGATCATCCCATACTTAAGACCAATCCAAGTATTTCATCATTTTACCTTGACTACTTAATGAATCTCAGGTGTTTGCAATCTATAACAGGTGTTTTCAATATACACTCTATAACTTTGTCCTTGGCTCTCAAGGCTTCCAAATTACACCATCCCTTTCACCTGTGTAGCTTCATGATTGTTCCTGCTTAGTCACTGTGACTATCACATACATATTTTATTTCTATTACTGTATGTCCCATGTTGCATTTTCCTTAACACCCTGGGCCCTTGTAGGACTCTTGATCCAGTGCTCCACAGAACGAGAAACCACACCCACCAGATTCACGGCCCATGCTACCGTCGCAAAAGGCCAGGCCCCTCCCACAAGGCTCACCTTCTGCAGTACAACTGGCAATATATTTAATATCTTGATCAAGGATGGATGACTTCGTTTCTCTTCTTTCAATATTCAATTAAAAAACAACAACCCAAAGCTCTTTCCATAAGGTTATGAAGACATTTGCAAATTTTAGAAAGTTCTTAGTTTAAAAAGAACCAAACTGTGGACTATCTTGACTAACAAAGGGCAGATGCAGATGGCCCATTTGGTGCAGCTCTTGGCTGCCCCGGGAGTGGCAGATCAGGGCTGCAGCAACCACATGCTGTGGCCCTGATCCTCCTTTTTGCTGCGCCAAAAAGAGTGGCAAAATGCCGCTCCTTTTTGGGGTGGCAAAGGCCGCCCTTTGAGCCACAGAGGAGGCTCTTTTGCACCCTTTTGGCGCAGCGTGTATTTAAGTTCCATTAAAAACAAAGGTGTAGTGAAATGATATCCCTTATATTTAAAAATATGTTTATATAAAATGGTAAAATCAAGGTTTGCTTTTTGGAATTTATATATATATAAATATTTTCAAGCCATGAATGGTTGAATTCATCGATAAGTGGATATGGAGGGCTGACTGTACCTGATGACCTCTGGCTGGATGGGAAAAACTAAATTTTGATCCCTCCTGCATTCAGATATTTAAATTAAAACCTCAGATTCTTTCTTTTAATACTTGAATAAATTTTCAAATTCTGGGAGGGTGTGTTTATCAAAGGAAAAAAATTCTTACCAATGTCTGTCTTTTCTAAACAATAACAAGTGGTCCAAATGTGCTGCATTAACACTCCTCTGGGATCTTATTTCATAGTTTAAAAGGCAACGGATTTTGTAGTACAAGAAAGACCAACCAGTTTAATATGGCATGAGTTTTACTAAGTTATATTCAGACTGTATTTTTCATAGGGTATATATGTGCAATGGAAGAAAAGCATTTTTAGACAAGAAGTCTGAAAGATCAACAAAATGAAAGTAATATGAGGCCTGATCTTGTCAGAATGAAGTATGTTTTTAGACCAAAGTCTGAATGCTTTCACAGATGAATATATGTTCCAATCAAAATTATTGCCTTCTTTCATTCCTGCTGGTGTGATTTACCAGGTGAATTCTAAAAGGGCCCATTCAACATGTGCCAAAAAAGGTTCAACCTCCATTAGAGAGAATAAAGATTACATTACTACAGGAGTGTGTGTGTTACTTTCCTTAGCAAGATAGCTATGCATAGTTTATGCAAGCCAAAGATACAGTGGTGAATTTGCTGATCAGCTTTAAATTAACCCAAATGTCACATTCTACTTCCATACTAAAGAACAAAACAACACTCTCCATAAATCTCTCTCTGCTCATAGATGTTATATTCTGAACATAGCCATTTAAATACTCTGATTTCCCCTCACTTGTTCTGGACTGTAGTGATTGGTTTATGCCTGGGCAAGCAATTGTAGTAGGGGCCAAACCTTGCTCTGTGCATCTTGTGGGTTGCAGAATCCTAAAGTCAACCAAAAGTTGGCTGAAAAATTGACCTGGAAATGTATTTCTAGTTGTTATGAGGTAAGCTTTCTTCATGGTTTGGGGAGTGGGAGGTAGAATGAACAAATCTTTTAAGAAGACTTTTGGTTAGTGGGGACTTGAGTTCCAAAAAAGAGGTGAGTGACTATATGTGACCACAGGCTTCACTTTGTCTACCATGGTTTGTGTAAACAGCAAGAAAGTATAGGTGGGAAATGATGTGACATTTCTGTCATGTTGATAAACCAGACTTTAATTTTAAACTATCCATATGTATTAGGCCTTTCATCTTCACATGTATACTGAAGGAGAATATGTAGCTATATCCAGTACCGCTTCCATTCTTGTCTTGCTTCAAGTGCTCCACAAATGTGGCACTACAGATGATTTATAAAATGGTGTCTCTTATGCTCTGTCCAGATCAGCACTTTATCATAATGTATTTCCATCTTGTACATGGAAAAAATATGAACTAAAAATATGAACTATAAGATATTGAAAGTACTGTGTAAAATTTATAGGTGTTATGTAATATAATATGGTTATGTTTATAAAGGTTATCTGGAAGATGTGAAAAGATGACCTCTAATGATGGCTAGTTATTTTCTGACTGTGGCATGCTTGTGACAGCCTCCTAACTGTCAGTAAAACTGTGACAGATGTCACCAAATAAATTATGATATTGGTGGTTCACAGTTAGATCTATTAGAAATTAGGATGATTTAACAGGATGTTCTATTGATTGTCATTGGCCTATAGCCATGGTGGTGAACCTATGGCAAGCGTGCCAGAGATGGCACGTGAAGCCATTTACCCTGGCACGCAGAGAGCAGGTGCGCACCTGTTCAACCTCTTCCTGGCTGTCCTGGGCCTTCAGCTGTCTTCAGAGAGGCAGATGAAGGCCCAGGAGGACAGGGGGGAAAAGTCTCACCTCAGAAGTCCTACCCCCAGAAGGTGGAAGTTCCTGTTCCCTGGAGGGCAGAAGTCCTGGAAGTCCCATCACCTTGGGAAGTCTCACCCCCGGCACCAGATAACACTTAGTGCTGGTACACCTTTTAGTTTGGGCACTTGGCCCCTAAAAGTTTTGACATCACTGGCCTATAGTTACAAGCCAATGAGCAGCCTATAATTGAAGACTTCTAGGTGACTGGTCACATAATTCTGACCAAAATTGTATAAAATGGATATGTCTGGTATGGGTGTCAACTGGGTATCAAGGTCAATTGAATCAGGATGGCCTGGTGGTCAATGATCACCACAGTAAAAAAAAAAAAAAAAAAAAAGAGCTTATGAAGAGGCAATTGTGACATATAGAGGATATATTTCTAAGTAATTTTCCATGTGTCCATCCTATTGCTGTATTAATTTCAACCTAGGGAAATTAGGAAACTTCCACTGGATGGCTTAATCTGGATTTGAGATTTTAAATTAATACCACAGAATATAAAATTTCCACAGAAGTGTTTATCAGTGAAGAATCAAGAGTGTTCCCCAATATTCAAACAGCCAGAACTGGGGTGGGGGGGAGTTCACATGAGGTAGAGCATTTCTTTTGAGTCAAGCCCTCCTTTTCTAGAAAAAAAAATGTAATGAAGAAGAGTGCAATAGATTAGTTGGGACAATTTTTGTTCCAACCATATTTTGTCTTGGGGGAAAAACAAAAACAAACAAACACTGCAAGGCAAGGGACTGTAACTTGGGGACTTAATTTAGAACTCTTCCAGTAATGACAACATAAAATGTCATAAAATGTCTATACTGTAGGTTAGTTCTGTGTGAATTCTTCAATAACATATGATTATGAGAGTATAAAATAGATTGTCTGTTGTATTAATGGCTGAGGAAGGCAGTGTTGGGATCTGAGCATGGGAGCAGAGTTTGAAAGTAAATTAGCGTGTATTATAAATTCAGTTGTTAAGATACAGGCCTATGGAAAAGCAGCATTTTCCCACAGTTTGTTTCCTAATTCTGGGTTTTAAAAAACCCACTCAAAACACTTGATAGTAGGAACAAAAGAAAAAGTGACCAGCTTTAAACTCTTTAATTGTCCCAATACAGTTACTGTTGTGTTATTGTTGTGTGCCTTCAAATCACTCCTAATTTATAGAGACCCTAAGAGAAATCTGTCATGGGGTTTTCTTAGCAAGATTTGTTTAGAGGGGGTTTACCTTTGCCTCCCTGTGAAGCTGAAAGAGTGGGACTTGCCCAAAGTTACCCAGTGGGTTTCCATGGCTGAAGGGGATTCAAATCCTGGTTTCCAGGGTCCTAGTCCAATGCCCAAACTATTACACCACACTGGCTCCAATACTGTATTACTTATCACATTTCTTTCTGCTAGAAATTTTCAAGCATTTAAAATTTGTTTTCAGTAAACAATAAAATTGTGTAATTATACCTCATTTGTTCTGTTTACGATTGGACCTTCTTTTCCACGGACATTCTATCCACAGATCCAATAATCCACTGCTTGAAAAGATTAAAAAAATATAAATTCCAAAAAGCAAATCTTGATTTTACCATTTTATATATGGGACATCATTTTACTATGACATTATATTTAATGGGACTTTAGCATACATAGATTTTGGTGTGTGTGTGTGTGTGTGTGTGTGTGTGTATCAGTCCTGGAATCAAATCCTAGTGGTATCAAAGGCCTGGTGTACTTCCAATATTTATATACTGCTTTCCAAAAAATATCCCACAGTGGTTCACATTGACCATCATGAGCTGTAACTATCACAATGCTGGGGGGGGGGGGGTGCATGGAAAAGAAATCAAGAAATGGAACCTGAGGAGTAGCAAGGTTTACTTGTTCATTAAAATAAATTGGCCAGTGCAGGAGTAGGTATGGTGGATGATGCCAGCTATTCTTTATTTATTTGATTAACATCCTGCTTTTCTTCTAAAATGGGTCCCAGAGCTGCAAGTTAATGCCAAAATTTTATTTTCTTTTTGAAAAAAAAAGACATCACTACAACCAGTCAGCCAGCAAAATGTGTTACTGAAGCCTATCTCCTTAATTAGGGAGATTCATAAATGTCTTCTCATAATGGTGGTTGCGGAAGGACAATTGCCACAAAGACTGCTGTGCAGGATTGTTTTCAGACCAGTTATGGGGAAATTTATATTTGCTGTACATCTCCTTAATCATTTACAACCTTTCTAATGAGAAAAGACGGAATATACATTCTGAAGGGGTGAGGGGAAAAGCTCTGTACAACTTTCCTATCAAACTGTATGCCCAGCCTCCCCTAAATGTAGAGTAAGATAAATTCTGTCAAAATATACTTTAAAAGAACTAACAACAACCAAAAAAGGGGTAGCTGTACATATATTCATTCACTAAATGACATGTCGGAGTAGGTTTGTGACAAGAGGGCAAAATTGACTTATGAAAAGCCATGGCTAACATTTACTTTTGCCTGGAGAGTTGTTTTTGCTGGTAAAGCAAATAAATGGGTAAAGCATACTGGCTCCCACATCACTAGGCCTTGGCAGCTATAGTTAAGGCAACGGCTCATAATTCTATTTAGGAAGATGCTTTTTTTCCTATAGGGGTCTGCTTCTTATGGCCCAGAAAATGGGATTAACCTTCCAGACAAAGCCTTTAAATGTGGAAATGTCCATGAATTCATAGCTCAGATCACTTACTTTAGGTAAGCCCTTAAGCGTTCTATTTACTTCAGGGAGAGTATGCCAGAACACATGTAGCTCATATATAACTTTATAAATTTTTAACCTAATCTTGGGTTTTTCCAACAAGTTTTAAGTCATAGTCTGACATTCATGTAGGCACACAATAAAAATCAATCATAATGAATGGAATTTGACCACTGTATTTTTATGCCAACCACAGTTAAATGTCTCAAAAAGAGAAGGCTCTAGCCCCTTCCACCCGCCAATTATCACTTCTTTTGTACAATAAATAATTGTGACCTTAAGTTTGTATGGATTGTGTTCATTAGCTATTTCCATTCATGATAAAGATGAATTCATTAGTTTCTGATGCCGATTCAGATTTATAACAGTTACTTATAATTCATTGCTAAAGGAGGCTATTAGTGCTTTGCTGGAATATTTCCATCCTTGGCAAAATGCTAACCACTTCCAACACAGGAAACAGGGGATTCTTGTCTGGTAGAAGGTTTGACAGATATTAACAAATGAGTTTAAATGGGTCAATTAGCCTCACAGAGCACAGGATGCTATGTTATGAACAGAAGATAATGACATCTTTCTGCTAGTAGAAATTAAAACAAAAGGCACAGAAAATGTTGGTATTGCATCACCTCTAATGTTTCTAGAAGGGTGAGATAAGGATTCCTCAAGGCAACAAAATAAGCACACATCTCTCCTAGACTTTTTCATGTAATAATTTATTAAGGTTAGTAGTGTTTTCCCAGATTATACTACAGTAGCTTTGTTATTAAAGTTGCCTCCTCTGTTATCAGATACGTACTCACCTTGTGATCCAGAGAGTACTATGGCAACACTGATCAAGGATAGAGTGCATGTCTTTGAAAAGATTTGAAAATATCTGCAGAAATAAAGTTTATAGAACAATACTGAATGTTGCATGAGCAAATTTGAGAAAGAGAGAATGTGGAATTTTGCAAATGTGATTTTTTTTGGGGGGGTGTTTAAATTTATGCATCATCATTTCAAAGCTTTGTGCAATTCTATTTTCAGATTTTAAGATTCAGATTTAAATGTGACAAATAATCAAGATGTATCAAGATCTATTAATCCAAATTTGTAGAAACTGAGAATAAATAAGACAATTGAGATTTGAATAGTTTGCTGAATGTTGAATACCTGACATTATTTCCACTACTATTATGCCAGTTATGGGGAAAAAACCAACCAATGGCCAAAATTCAGCATGAGACTTCTTTGTAAGTGGACTTACATGTGAGCGAAATGAAATGGAGTAGGTTCACATTGTCTGCATTTACCTGAGAGCTGCCATGATCTTACAATATAGGAATGTGCATTGTGCAATGGTAGCCAGTGGCATGACTGGTGCTCTATGGCCCTGATGTGTAATGTACACTGATGACACTGGTGTGAATAGGGGTACTCCTAACCAGACCCTGGCTAGGAAGTGCCAGGAGTGTCTGATGTGCATCAGAAGTGTTCAATATGCATCACAGGTACCCAATGAGCATGATAAGTTACCACTGTACATCATCAGCGTCTGATGAATATCAGAAGTGTCCATTGTGTATGAGAAGTACTCAGTGCATATCAGAAATGTCCAGTGCACATGAGAAGTGCCCTATGAGCATTGGAATACTCTTGCTAGAGTTCAGATTTGCATCTCTGGAATTTACTAACAGGGTTTTGATGCATTTCTGCAACATAACTATGGATTTGTAAAGTTATGAAACATAGATAGATGTGGAATCTCAGCCAGCATCTATTTATCGAAAGTTTGATGAGCATTACAATCTCAAATTCTGGAGTAACCTCATTGGAAAATGTATTGGAATAAAGAATTCCAGACAACACAGAACCCAAGTAGATATTTTACAGAAAGGTAACTGTTTTAATTTCTATTCTAGTGTTAATCAACATCAGAAAAACTTTTCTCTCCATTCTGCCATTTGGAGGAGGTAGGGTCAGGAAATTTATAATTGAGTGGACCCTAGGTGTCTGCCTGGGTTTGGTTCCAAGAACCCATATGGACACCCACATCTGTGGATGCCCAAGTCCCATGATAAACAATAGCCCAGAAAAATGGTGTCCCTTATATGAAATGGCAAAATCAAGGATTAATTTTTGGAATTTTTTTGGAGGGGAAAATATTTTTAAGCCATGGATGATTGATTCGGTGGATGCAGAATCCATGGATATGGAAGACTGACTGTAAATGTAGGTTGATGGTGACTGGCTTTGGCTCAACAAAATGTTCTTTTGGGATGACTGGGTAGGGATATGTTCCTTATGTTCCCAGTTGTTTTATGTTTTATGTATGCTACGCCACATAGCTAATCTTACTGAAACTTCTGATCATCCTATCAGGATCTGCCACAGGCCGAATCTTTGAATCTTTAACTTAGTATCATGCAAAAGATGGATGAATCTTAGCTCAATGCCATTTGCCTTTATTAATGATTTAACCATGAAACATCAAACCATCTGTTTATTTGTTAATGTTTCCTAAATACCTTTAATCCAGACTCCCAAGTTATACACAGGCACATAGAAAGAGAGGGAGAGATCACAAGCGTACACTAAAGTTCAAGAACAACATCTGTAGTTTTCCACCCATATATAAATAGATACCTGTTCCGGTTATGAAGTGTCTACACATCTCAAAAGATGAAAATGGGAAGTATCACTGGTATAAGAAATAATAATAATAATAATAATAATAATAATAATAATAATAATAATAATAATAATATCCCACCCCTTTGCAAATGCAATCGGGGCAGCTTACAACAATAAAACAGCATAAATATACAATCCCAAAAACCACCCACCCCTTAAAATGGTAAATGAAAGTAGTGCAAAGTTAAGTAAACACCAAAGGGGATAATGTTCTCTACTGAAGTAAATCATTGGTGCCCATCCAAAAACTATTAGTCTACAGTACATCTTGGACATAAGAACTGATAAGGCATGTGATTAAACCTGGTAATCCATGCTACTTCATTAGGACTCAAAACAAAGACTTTTTTGTTCTGTTCACTACAGTACTGGGTTTTCTAACTGTTAATTTAATTGAGCTAAGCAGGGATTAAACCCATTTTCTGCTTTTAAGAGGTCTCAAGGTTACTATAATGATGTAGTGTATAAACATATCAGTGAATCATAGAATACAATCATAATAGTTTGACTGATTGTGAGTACTGATTACAAAACTGTAATCAGTTTTATTTGTGGACATAAGGATGATAGCAGACATACAGCTAGGGCCAAAGATAGCACTATGATGTTATAGGACCACTGCCATGTAGGACTTTTCTTGAAACAATGATCAAAGATATGTAGAATCAACTAAGGTAGAGTATCTCTCTTTTTAAATTAACTATGACAACACAATAGAGATTGGTTTAATTAAAAAAAAAATAATCAAATTTTGTGACTAGAATCAGGACAGACACAGTATCATATTCTGTATTTCTGGGACCTGATACTGGCATTGGTACCTCTCCTCCTTTGATATCAGATTGCAATAAAATACAGGCTAAATGTCCCTTCTATGACCCTGCTGTGGATGCCATTACTAGGATTCCTCCATCACATGTAGGCTAGCACTAGGAGTCGCTTGGGCTCTGTTTTTCCAGACACTTGAGAGGAGGTGAGAAATGCCAACAATGGGCTGATGCTAAAAAGTCAACGACTCCGGTAGCCCTGCATGTTAATCTCTCTTGCCTCCGAAATGCACGCCTTTCACTCACATTCACACCACATCTTACCACCTCGGAAAACTGACTTCAAAATGATCGGAAACCATTTCAAAGAAGGCACCACCATTTGGCCTTTTTCAATACTTTGAATTTTGCCCCAGGGTGGAAATTCACTATAAATACTGGTGTCTTTCCTTTGTTTCTTTGGCTTAGTCTAGTAATAGGCATACATGCTGCCAGTTTATTCAGCTAGCTCCTCTTTTGCTCACCAACCCCCATTTGTGTTAGGAGCAATTGAATTCCCTTTTATCCCCGGACCTATAACAAGAGGAGCAACTATCCATTCAGGTATAGTATCTCTGTTAGTCTGGCCTACTCTTTTCCAGTGTAACACCTTTGAATTTCTTAGTCCTTGTAACTGGGTGGGGTTATATGTTTTTGTACGATTGTTGATATTTCCTTTTAAAATAAAACTCTTTATTTGTTTAGAACCCTGCTTCTGGAATTCTTTGTGTTTCTGGACTTGGTATACACAGGGATTTGGTCCCAAGGGTACATTATCTGGCAAATAGATATCACTACCTTGAGCTAATTCAAAATCCCCAAAATTGTGAGGGTTACAGGCAAGCAACGAATGCAGAAGTACCCTGTTCCTTAAAACTAATGGAATTATATTTCTACCCCATTAAAATACTACTTTACATTAGGCTCCTCAAGACTCTGGAAATTTGGTGTTCTACTTAAAAAAGAAAGCAAACCTAGATGTTTCTGTTTCTTTTAAAAACAACAGTAGATGACCTTTAAATCTCCCCTCCCATGTTATATACAAGGTAAACATTCAGGATACAAAATAGCTTTTCACAGCAACATGTAGGTACTGAAGGTGGCACAGGTGACATTATGAAGCACCCTCTTCGGAATATGCAGCATGCAGATGAGGGATGGGCAATGTGTGGCCTTCAGGTGGCACAGGGACCCAAAGCTCACCCCAGAGCAAACTTTTTCTGACCATTCCTACAAAGGTCACTTGCCTGTCTTGGTAGCTTCCCAGAGCTGCAATTTGGCTTCTAAATAGATTACAGGAGCTTTAGTCTTTTCAACTGGCCCTTGCAGTTATTAACATAAAAATAATAACCTCCTTTCAAATCCAGAAATGGACTTTTGGTAACAGCCATTTGTTGTTCTTGGCATTTGTGCAGTCCATGTGCCTCCCAAAAGACAGTAAGAGCACAAAAGACAGGTCTCTTGACCCACTGTATATGCCCACTCCTCATGTAGACCATTGTAAATTTATTTAAGATTGAAGTACCTGACATAAAAAGAAAGACATTTACAAAGGTTTGGGGGTAATCGTCAGAGTTGGACCAAAAGACTTGGTCCTTGATGCAGAATGACAATAGCCTTTCTTGTACCAAATGTCAACAGACTTTATCACACAGGGGGAAACTGGGCAAAATAAGAGGTTTAAACAGCAATTATCCCAGGCAAAACACGAATTCACAATTAAGATTTTCAATTGTTCTTAAAAAAGGTAATAAAGAGGCAATAAACAGCAACAAATCATTAATAGGGAAATTCCGAAAGTGATTTGGTTCTGTTTATTGCCTTGTTATTCCTCTTTATTGCCTCTTTAAGAGCAATGTGTGTGAAAATGTTAATTGCAAATTTGAGTTTTGTCTGAGATAATTGCTGTTTAAATCTCCAATTCCCTCCCAATTTTCCCTATGTGATAAAGTCCATAGTATTCTAGGCCAGCCTTTTGGTATTCTGGTACCTGAGGCAAAAAAATAAAAATAAATTATGATTACCTCTCTTCCTTCCTGGTATGAAAATAAAAAATTACAACCATACTATATTAAATAACAATTTGCCATCCTTTTGTGACACCCCAAGCCTGAGATAGCTGCCTCTTTTTTGTCTCATAGAGGACTAGCCCTGTCAATGTGGGAGGGTATAGATATATTATAGTTAGTACGCCAAAGGAAATACAAAGGTTACTTATTACAAATGATGTTTCATACCTACAAACAAATGAATTGCCTCACAATATCAGTGCCTAGTAAATTGTTGGCTAGGTCCCAGAACACTCACAAATAATGTAGTTGCATAGGTCAATGAAGTATTGTACATCCATAATTTATTTTAATGTATGTTTATAATGAGTTGAATCCAGATGTAGTCATGCTTAAAACAGAGCCATTGAAATAAATGGGATTTAAGTTGTTCATGAATAAATGGAATCTTATTTATTTTAATTGATCTACTCTAGAAGTCCAGATCCATTTCAATATACTGAGACCTTGGTTGCTGCCTCTGCATTAATTTTGCAGTGTGACACCACTTTAAGTGCCATGGTTTCATCATGTGAAATCCTGTGGGTTGTAGTTTGTTGTGGCACCAGAGCTCCCTGATAGAGAAGGTTAAATAACTGATAAAATTACAAATCCCAGAATTCCATAGTGATATTCCAAATCAGTAGTGTAGATGCAGCCTTTTTAACTCATCCCAACATCCCTAAATCTTAGGAACATCCTCCCTTTTTCTTTGCTTTTTCATTCTTAATCAGAAGAGCACTGTTACCAAATACATCTTCCTTTTCAGGAGATTCCTTAATTTATATAAACAAAAAAAAAAATCTACCTATGATTCCAAATCTTTGCATACCACAATATTTGCAGCTTCTCTGAGTGGATAAAACTAAAATCCCAAATATCCAGTCTCTGCTTTTATCATTCTATATACTATTTCTCTCTTTTTAAAAACAACAGCAACAACAGCAGCGTTTTATTAAACACAAAAATCACAAACACATTTTAAATGTGTCTAAAACTACCATACGCTACTATAAACAAAACATAACAAAAATGTAACAACAAACCTAATAGCTAAACACTTAAATATAAACCAACACTACTTCCCCCTCCCTAACAGATGGTTACATCACCCATAAACTACATTTCCTTTAAACAAGTATATATATAACCAATATAAACAAACTCAGTTCATTTTACAGAACCTAAAATTGATCTATTTCCCCAATGTGAACGGCAAATAAGAAATAAACATTTCCCAATCTTTTTTTAAAAAAATAGTCAAGGATTATTGCTTAGAGGTGGAAAAAGCAAGAAATATCAACTATAGATGATTGGTTGTTGAAGTTATATGAAATGAGAGAAATGGATAGGTTAACAGCTCTGTTGAATCATAAGGATTTAGAAAAAGTAGATCAGGATTAGTCTCCTTTGGATGATTACTGTAAGAGAAGACAGCTAGACTAGAGCAAGCTAAAATAGTAAAATTCATGGAACTATATATGGAAATGACAAGGAAATCAAAAGACATAATATATAAGCATTATAGTAAAGGACTTTATATAGCAAACGTATTATATAAATTTCGAGTTTGCTTTTTGGTTTTTTTTTTTTTTGAAAGAGAGCTAAACTTATATATGAGTAAGATAGAATAAAGAGCATGATGTTAAAAAAACATTTAAATTGTAACTTTTAGTTGGATTGCAATCTACTTATCTACAACGTGTATATTTACAGGAGTAATTTGTTTGTAAATTGTATTGCAGATGGTACTACAGTATTTTCTGGCATATAAGACTACATTTTAACCCAGGAAAATCTTCTCCAAAGTCGGGGGTCATCTTATACGCCGGGTGGAGGAGGAGGAGGAAGAAGGGGTGGTGCGGCATGAGGTGGGAGGAGGAAGAAGAGAGGAAATCAGGTTAGAGGAGGGGGGAGAAAGGGATGGTGTGGTGTGGCGTGAGGCATGAGGAGGAAGAAGCAGCGGATAAGAGGTAAACCCCTATCCTGGGGTTTTCTTGGTAAGACTGGTTCAGAGGAGGTTTGCCATTGCCTTCCTCTGAGGCTGAGAGTGTGTGACTTGTCCAAGTTCATCCAGTGGGTTTCATGGGAGAGTGGGGAATCAAACCCAGGTCTCAAGAGTGGTAGTCCAACATTCAAACCACTACACCATGCTGGCTCCTAATCCCATGTACTACCTATGAAACAACTGCAGACTTTTTTGTTGTTCTTGTGTGTCTTCAAGTACTTTCCGACTTATGGCAACCCTAAGGCAATCTTATCATGGGGTTTTCTGGCATGTTTCTTCAAATGGGGGTTGCCATTACCATCCTCTGAGGCTGAGAGTACGTGACATGCCCAGGGTCACTTACTTGGCTGCAAATTGTACATACCCCAGAATGCATCACCTAGTATATTGGCAGTCCTTCCCCCCAATACTTTCTCATTTTCCCCCGTTGGAAGAGGGGTCGACTTATACGGCGAGTATATCCAAAACTCTATATTTTAGCTGGAAGAGTTGGGGGTCGTCTTATATGCCCAGTCATCTTATACGCCGGAAAATAAGGGTAATTAATACCTCTAAAAAATAGTCAAAGATTTCTCCTTCATCAAAATTGTCAATAAGTCCATTTCAGCAAGTTCAAGTGTCTTGATTAGCCAGTCTTCTCAAGCTGAAATAACAACTTCCTTCCATCTCTGAGCATAGACAATTCTTGCAGTCAGAATAATGTACTGAAAAGTCCTTCCATATCTCTTTTTTCTTTGATCACCCAACATTCCAAGTAATGTTGGAATGTCTCTGGTTTCAACTGTATTTTTGTTTCAAAAATGTCCTCCAACATTTTATGAAACAAAGTCCAATGTATCTGTGCTTCATCACATGTCCACCACATATGGAAAAAGGTCCCAACCTTCTGTTTTTATTTCTAGCACTCATTTGAGTCATTTCCCCCATTGCTACATTAAAAATGGGGAACCAATATTTTGAGCCAATTTCACCATACATATTCTTTAGACTATTTGTCAGCAATCATTATTTTAAAAAGATCTTTTTAAAACAACATTCTAAATGAAGTATTTCAGAGGTTCTTTGATGTATACCTTCTGAGATATGTATATAGAAATCCACTTTTTATCTAATCTTTTCCATAGTTCCTGCCTGTAGTCTTTGGAATACCTATCCATAGGTGTCCCAGACATAATCTGTCACCTTAGCTTAAGGACCAAAATGGAACCTTATCATAGACTACCAGTTTTGGGAAATAAGAGTTTCTTATAGCTATAGTATTTCATTTCATTTTACAAAATATTATATAAATAACATCACTTAATTCAAAAAATTCAGTTATGACAAGAAAGGAAAGTGGGAAAGTCTGACTAGTTCATATTGTTCAATAAATGTACAGTACATCAGCTGATGTTTGAGTGAAGCAAGATGGAGACAATAATGCTGCATTGCCACTGAATTTCACAGAACCATTTCTTGTCCAACTGTTTTGGGCTAAATTTTGCTGAATACCTTCTCAGAAATGAAGATAATTAATGGAAATGAACAAGAAGACTTCAGGGCTCTACAGATGGCCCCTAAAGGGTGGCTCCGTGCCACCCCTAAGAGCGCCAAATTGGGGCCGTGGCAACTGCACGTTGCAGCCCCAATCCAGCACTTTGCCACTCCAAAAAGAGCTGGCAAATGCCACACCTTTTTAGAGCGGCAAAAAGCTGCCCTTGCCACCACGGCATTGGCTTTTCTGCACTCCTTTAGCGCAGTGTGTCTAAACGCTGTGCAAGGAAGTGCCCTGACACTGCCCGCCATCTGTTTGGGTGGGCAGCATGAGGAGGCTGTGGGGGCAGAGTCATGCCCTAACACCACTTCCAGGCTGGCCCTTTTGGCCATTCTGTACTGGCCCTTCATCTGCCTGTAAGATGAAGTGATACCTTTCCTCATTGTTACTCCCCAGTCCCCTAAAACCAACATTCTTTGAAGTATAAACCAGAAGTAGATTTTTGGTAACTTCTAGGATTTATTTACACCCAATTTTCAGCTGAAAATTATAAATTCTGTCTAGCTGGGGGGGCACAAGATGAAAAATGCCTGTCTCCTCAATTACACAAGCTTGCAGTAAAGCTTTAAATGGTTTGAGATCAAGTTCATTCATCCATATTAGCAGGCCACACACTGAGGCCATCCTTTGAAACCTTACTGGTACAATGGGAACTCACTTCCAGTCTTTTAGGTATGTGAATTGTGTGTGAAGGTGGTGGTTTCTGAAAAGGATTGCAGTGTCTGGCATTTTTAAGGAGTGGCCTCATATCTGTGGTATACACCCTCTAAGATATTCCAGGCACCTTAACTTCAACCATTTAAGAAAGATTTTTAAAACATTTCTGTTCTAAATAATATTACCCTCAATACTTTTATTGGTCTGCTGAGTGGAATTGACTTTAGCAGTTACTGTTAAGGGATGGTTTGTGTTATATTTCAGTTTAATCTACTGGGTGTTTTAACTTATTATTTGTATTTTGCTATTTTGTGTCAGTATTTTCTTCAGTGTGTGGAAGCTATCTTTTTCTTTAAAGGAATCCTACAAATTTTGAGCATAAACGCACACACACACACACACACACCTACCTTCCCTCCTGGAATTTTCTATGTAATATTAACTTGTTGAGGTAGCACATTAATTAATATGTTGGATAATAACCACAAGTATAACCACAGCACTATAACACAAGTGCTGAGATAACATATATTGTTGACTGGACATTATACGCAGCACTATATCATCCTATTGCCTAAGATCAAGGGTTTTAGACTGTTGAAAATCTTCAGGACTATTGAAGGAAAGCAAATTTAATCTAGAAATGTGTGCTAGAAGTCACTGTATTGATCCTATGAATGTCAGTGCCTCATATGTAAAATGTAGCCACAGTGTTGCATTTACAAAACTTATTTCCATTCGGTTGTCCTTAACCACAAAGCTCAATGGCAGAAAGGCTTGACCCTGGCCTTTATGATAGAAATAAAGCCACAGAATAATCTGTATTTCATAAAATATTCTTTCCTACCCTCTCAGGAATAACTTGGGTTTGGTTTAGGTTTTTTTTTAAGGGGTATTTTTTTTTTTTTACAGTATTGACATTCTTGTATTTTCTGACAGGAGAATAGACGTCAATCTTCTATTCAGTTTCATTCTGCTTTGCTGAACAAAATGATTATAGACTTTAATATGCTTTTTTGGATTTACATAGTGGCAGACCTCAGTTAGGAAAAAAGCAACAACCAAATAGATAGGTTTTACTTGTCCATGCAGTTGTCAGTGAACACCTTTCATTTTAAGTAGACAAACACATAAACCTTTTCACGTGGTTGTGAAACAGAGATGGTGGATACACATAACATTCACTGTACTAAGAACTACATGATCATAAATGCCATACTAAGTAAGCCAATGTCTTTCCTTGTTATGAACATGGACTGAGACATTTATGAAAGATCCCCAACACTTCTTTAAACCAACACATTCCTATGCAAAAGAAATATATCCTTACCCATGTTGACATGAATGTGAGGCTAGAACTGCTGTCTCTGAAATGTGGAGGGAACAGGAGGTTTAACTGTGACCTTTTCCCATCATATTCTCCCAAGAAACTATCTTCTTTCTACCTATACTTCTTTTAAGCCTGAAAGAGACACTCTGATTGTTGCCAATGGGAACTTCTTTCCTATCTCATAGATGTGTGTGTGTTATCTGTGAAGGAGGTTGATTCTTCCATCTTCATGGTGAAAGAAGGCTAAAATCTCTTTCCATGTATTGCATTTCTGAGGAAAATACAGGTAACACACTCACAGTCACTCATAATCAATAACTCACAAACTTATGATCCCATTCTCTGAGATTTTAGTACTGAGAATGACTTGTTGTAATTACATCGAAGCAGGCTTTTATTGTCATGCCTCACCCCTCTTCCAGCTGCATCCCAGAGGAGATAATTCCCACTATGATTTAAACCGATTTGTTGATCAGTTTATATGTGCCCTGTTCACACTGGAAATGATTTCAGACCCTACTGTATTCAGTTGAATAGTGGCAAATTGCAGTGAAGCAAGGCAAATGCAAAAGAATAGCTCCTTTTGAAGACAGGTCTTTTGGTGTGTTTTTTTTTTAAATAAAAAATTTGCTTTGCAAGTGTGTTCAACAAATGTGAATGGCATTCGAGTCTCAATCGCATCGCACTGGAGGGGAGGGACTAGGGCAGAGGGTTGACAGAGGGGTTGCCTCCCTGGAGGGTCCCTGTGCAAGGAAGGACTGGGGGAGACCCCCAACTCTTTAGAGAGGTCCAAGGCCACCCAATGGCCCCCTTCTCCAGGACCTGTCCTCCATTTCAACTTCCTTCTGTTCAGGAGGAATTTCAAAAAGTTTCCCTCCAAGTCTTGCAAGGCTGGGAGGGCAGCACCTCAATCCCCTTTGTCCTCCAAGTCCTGTAAGGCTGGGAGATCACCACCTCAACTTCCCATGTCCTCCAAGTCCTGAAAGGCTGGGAGGGCAGCACTTCAGCTCCCAATGTCCTCCATGTCCTGCAAGGCTGGCAGGTTGCCATCTCATGTCCCCCAAGTCCTAAGAGGCTGAGAGGGTACTACTTAAACCCCCCATGTCCTCCAAGTCCTGTGAAGCTGGGAGAACACCACCTGTTTCCCCCGCCCATGTGTTAAGTCCTCCTCTGAATGTCCTCCATTCTGAGCATCACTTAGAGAAGCCCTGCATCAACATTCCTAGGAGTGATTTTTGGGGTTTTAATTTGGGAACGTCCTGCATATATATATATATATATATATATATATATTATATATTATATCCCTCTGGAAGGTCCTCCATTTTGAGAAGGACTAAGAACCACACACTGATATTTCTAAGAGAGATTTGAGCTTTGGTTTGGAAATGGTCTCCATTTTGAGCAGGACCAAGAGGCATGCATTGACATTCCTAGCAGTGTTTTGGGCTTTGATTTGGGAACGTCCTTCATGTATATTTTTTCCTGGATGGTCCTCCATTTTTTTCGGGGTGTGCCTGGTCCTCCCAGCCCTCCCTTTCGCCTTTCCTGTCCTTCCTTGCATCACCTATGATGCGTAGATGATTGACATTAAAAAAAAAAAAAAGACTGGGATGGATCAATCACAATCAATACTGAGCATGCATTTTGTAGTGGCGCAAATCTATTGGGAATGACAATTGTGTCAAAAAAGACATGAATCCATGGAATACAGAAATAATTTGCTTCCATAGTGGGAACTACACGTCGACCTAAATTGATTCAGTGATCTGGTGTTGATGTGACTTGCAAACTGGTTTAAATGCAAGTGGGAATGAGCCCTGGGAAAGGTAAGTTGGGGTTTTTAGCTGTGCAAAAAACTCAATTGAAATAGCTGCTAGTTGTTTTCAAGGTTTTCTTCCTCAAGTCTATTGGCAACAGGAACTTATTTTTGGATAATTAGTCTGCAGCAAAAATTCTTTTCTTTTTCTTTTTCTTTGTGCAGCAGATAGCTAAAATGTCATTTCCACTTTCTAGCTACACATTTTCTGTCAGAGAATTAGGGAGGGAGGCATGTGGAAATGTAATAGAAAATTCCAAGTGGTGTCTAATGAAAGTGGGGAGGGAGGGAATGGACCAGCCATGTCTTTATTCTTGCTATTATTCCACACTCCTCAGGAGCAGTGGATCTATATAGCAAATTGCAACTATCAAAGATTTTGTGAAGCTGCCTCATCTTAGTCAAAGAAAGGGCTGCAGGCTTTCAAAAAGAGTTCCTGTGAGGTCTGGCTTTATTTCCAAACTGTCGGTTATTCTTTGAGTTTGTATTATTGTTGTTGAAATATAATACTAACAATTCCTTATTCCTGCTCAGTACAAAATATAGCAAGCACAGGATCAATTTCCCCTGCAACAACAGCATCTCAAAATGAGGATTAATTAGCAAACTTGGCAAGGCAAGAAGGGAAGAGCCATATATTCAGCCTGTAGGTGTTCAGAAATCATAGCAACCATAAATCTGCTGATTTAAAAGCATTTGTTACGGGAACATCTCGGAGGGACCACATCACTCCGGTTTTGAAGTCCCTCCACTGGCTGCCTATTAGTTTCCGGACCCAGTATAAGGTGTTGGTTATTACCTTTAAAGCCCTAAATGGCTTGGGTCCAAACTATCTCAGGGACCGCCTACTCCCATATAATCCTCCCCGCGCTCTTCGATCCTCCGGGAGGAAATTGCTGCAGCCTCAGAAATCAAGGCTGGCAGCTACCTCCCGGACGGCCTTCTCAGTTGTCGCCCCTAGCCTCTGGAACGGCCTGCCGGACGAGATCCGTCTATTAACATCCTTGGATAGCTTTAAAAAGGCTATTAAGACGGATCTCTTCCGGCAGGCCTTCCCGGATTAGTTACCCCCCCATCCCGGACATAAATTGTCGCTAATGATGCCCCTACGTGGCCCCATCGGTAGATGGAGGGGATCATTTAGTTGAGCATTAGCTTTCTGTGTAGGTATATAATTTTACTCTATGTTGGTTTTAAATTTGTTTGATTTAATACTGTTTTAAGGGGGGGTTTTGTACTATGTATTTATTGGGGTTTGTTTTATCTTGTAAGCCGCCCTGATTGGGTTTCCATTGGGCGGGGTATAAATAAAATTTTATTATTATTATTATTATAAAATTATATTTTATGAATTATATTATTGTTGTTATTTTATGAATCACCTAAAATTTTCTAGGTGTTCAAAGTGTTCAAAGACTATTTTAAAAAAAGAAAAGACACTTTGTAGTTGTCATTGAATATGGCATAAAGCTGTATATATACTATATAAAAGTACTACAGAAAAAAACCCTACACTTCCTGCAATCTGGTGAATGTTTATGCTGCAATACATCTTTTATTTTTTAAGGTGATAGAAATTCTGTGAATTAGAGGCAACTGCTATCCCCAACCAGGGCAAACCCACAGAAATAATGGAATTTATATTATTATTTATTTCATTTCATTTCATACATCAGTATTGGCTTACCAAGTTCTCATTGATTCAATGGTTTCTTTCTATTTGAGACTGACAAGTGGATCTGGTCCTTTATTGTTTTGGATGCAGCTGGCTTAGGAGCAAAGTAGGTATCACCAGCAGCAATTATATACATTCAAAAAAGAAATCATAATGTATGTTGTAGCCAAGGTTATTTTAAGGGGAATTTATGATTAGCCTAATATTGCGAGATGGGCTGGCTACTATGCCCTGCAGAACCGTCTTCCCAATGTGTATACCGAGAAGACCAGGGAATCTCAGAAATGGGGCTGAGGCAGATGCTTTCAATGAATGTAGTTTTATTATAAGGCAAAAATCACACAATAACATGCACTCGCACACTCATACAGGCTCAGGAAAAGTAGAGGTTAGCATGGGGATAGAATATAGGCTTCACTGGGGAAATACTCACCAATAGACTAGGCTCGCCTTTTGGGGTCCGGATGGGAAGAGTGGATGTGGGGACAAGTCTGCTCTGCAGCAGGGGTTTGAGCAGAAATGCCGGTGACTAGCTTCAGAGGTCAGAGTGACATGGAGTCATTTAGACCAGGAAGATAGCACACTGACTGGCTAAAATCTGGGGTTTATATAGGGCCAAACTGGGCCTGAGGTGAAAGGTGATAATTGCAAAGATGACACCCGGCTGTATAGGGTAATCCGAAGGGCCAGTATCCTGGGGGAATGTGTGACTAGGTGGTACAATACAAACATTACACCTTTGATGGCTGGGGGTGCTTGTGACTGGGTGACACAATACAAACATTACACCTTTGATGGCTGGGGGTGCTTGTGACTGGGTGACACAATACCCCTTTTGATGGTTTGGATGATCTTATCAGGGGAAATCCCATTTGCAACTCTCCTAGATTGTCTAGGGCTATGTTTGCATTGAGGATTAAGGGTGGTTGGCCCATGCCAGGGGCGCAGAGGACCTTTGCCTCTCATTTTTGATAGCAGAGGAACTATGGGTAGCATATACTATGGGTAACAATGTGTAGGGCTACCTAGTGTCAAAAAACTGCTGTTTTATCCCCAGGTAGAAAGAAAAGCCTTAGGACAAGCAGCACAGAAAGGGGAGAAGGAAGTTTGAGGTTTCTATGTGAAGAGTTTTTAAAACTTTGGCAACCATTTTCACCAATTCTCAACTGGCGCAAGTGATCTCTGTCTGGGTACAATTGTTTGCATGTTTGTTTCAGTTGTGTGATGGCAGTGCAACAAGGTGTCAACAAGAATGGATGGGGAATGGGGAGAGAGATGGTTGATGCATGCATTAGGGTCCCCCTGGAGCAAGGCAGGAAGTGGAGTGTCCATGTCTTGACTTGTTAGGGATGTGGCTGTGGGGGTAGGCAGCAATACTTGCCCCCATAACAATCACACACACACCACAGTCCAAATCAAACACAGTCAGGGAATCAATCCAAATGACAGTCCAAAAGAGAAATCCAAAAGCATAGTCATTAAACAGAGCAAGATCTGTTATCAGGCAACAGTAACCAGGAACACAAGTCAGAAATGTTGCATCCATTAGATAGGACTTTTGTGAGCAACAAGTTCCTTGAGGGAAGTACTGAAATTTATAGTATGTTGTCAGCACGCAGTCCCCTGATTAATGTGCATTTGGTTCTTAAACACTCCAACCTCTGTAGCCCCTCCTTGACCCTCCTTCATTCTTCCACAGTAGGTGCTATTACTTCTATGTCTCAGAAAATGCCAGGCTTTTTTGGCCCTCTACCTTACTAGCTTGGCCCTTTGATTCACTATCTTGACCCTCTGCTTCATCTTGACTATCAGAGTCCCAGGTGTGCTTCAGTGGCCATTTTTCCAAGCTGGGAGCTTTCTGACTTTGAAAAGCTGTGCCTGGAACCCTGGATGCAGCCGGGTTGCACTCAGCCAGTGAATCGGTGGCAATTTTGGTGTGATAATACCTGGCTGCATCCTGGAAGAGGATTCAAACCAGGAAAGGTAAGTCTATCGAATGAGAACTTAGAGCAAAGTAAACCTTCTGTAACCTTAAACTTTCTTTTTTCAGAAGTCTCAATATGCGTACTTGAAAAAGCAATCTTCTCAAAAGCCCACATGAAAGCCGTAACATTTAAAATGTCCTCCTCTGATAATGCTGCTGTGGCAGTATATTGTAAAGAGGTCAAAGGAATAACAGTAACAGAATTTTATGCAACCATTTCACCTTCCTGTATAGAATCTTTTAAAAAGGAAGGAAGGAAGGAAGGAAGGAAGGAAGGAAGGAAGGAAGGAAGGAAGGAAGGAAGGAAGGAAGGAAGGAAGGAAGGAAGGAGCTGTATTAAGAAAATAAATTGTATTTTTAAAAATGTGAATGTATCTAAACCTATATAAACTACAGCCTATGCAAAGGGTGAATATCATTCTGAGAGTCTTTCAGGAGAAACAATTCATCCCTTGAGGAGCCCCAGAAAAAAGTAGTATAAGAAATCAAGAGGGGCTGAAGACCACAAAAATAATGGGGGTGTCCCACAGCCACACTTTGGCCTATCTATAAGGTGCCTCAAGACTGTTCATCTTTTTTTCTGCAACAGGTTAAGAAGGCTATCTTTCTGGAAGTAAATCATAGAATCATAGAATCTTGGATTCTATGGAAGGGACCATGAGGGTTGCCTAGTTGAAAGCCCCAGGTATGCAGGAATACACAACTACAGCAATCCATCCAACTTCTGATTAAAGACCTTTTTTTAAAAAAAAAGAAAAAAGGAGAGTCCAACACCCTTGAAGGCAGTGTATTCTATGGCTGGAGAGTTTTTACAGTGCAGTTCTTCTTGTAGGTAGAATCTTTTTTCTTGTTTTTTGAATCCACTGACTCTCATTCTAATCTCTGGAGTAGTAGAAAACATGACCACTCCATTTTCTATATGATGTACCTTCAGCTATTCAAAGATGGCTTGATAGCTGTAGTTGTGTATGCCTGCATACTTGGGGTTTTCAACTAGACAACACTTATGATCGCCTTTCAGTCTTCTCTACACTAAACATACCCAAATCTTTAAATAGTTTCTTATAAGGCTTGGTTTCCAGATCATCTTCGTTGCCCTTCTCTGAACGCAGTCTAGCTTGTCAATATCCTTCTTGAACTGTAGTACCCAGAACTGGATGCTGTATTCCAGGTGAGGTCTGACCACAGCAGAGTAGATGACAGTACTGCAGTGATTTTGGATCTACTAGATCCATAACAGAGCCAGCATGTTGTAGTGGTTTAAGTGTTGGACTATGACATTGGAGACAAGGGTTAAATTCCCTCCTCAGCCATGGAAATCCACAGACTCTCAGCCCCAGAAAACCCAGTGATAGGTTTCATAGAATCATAGAATCATAGAGTTGGAAGAGACCACAAGGGCCATCCAGTCCAACTGCTTGCCATGAAGGAACTCAAAATCAAACCATCCCGGACAGATGGCCATTCAGTCTCTGTTTAAAAACCTCCAAAGAGGGAGACTCCACCACACTTTGAGGGAGTGTGTTTCACTGTCAAACAACTCTCACTGTCAGGAAGTGCTCCTAATGTTGAGCTGGAATCTCTTTTCCTGTAGCTTGCATCCATTGTTTCGGGTCCTAGTCTTTGGAGCAGCAGGAAAAAAGCTAGTGCCCTCCTCAATATGACATCCCTTCAAATATTTAAAGAGGGCCATCATATCCCCTCTTAACCGTCTCTTCTCCAGGCTAAACATCCCCAGTTCCCTAAGTTGTTCCTCATGGAACCCTTCACCATTTTAGTTACCCTCCTCTGGACATGTTCCAGTTTTTCAACATCCTTTTTAAATTGTGGTGCCCAGAACTGGACACAGTATTCCAGGTAGGGTCTGACCAATGCAGAATACAGTGGCACTATTATTTCCCTTGATTTAGATACTATACTTCTATTAATGCAGCCTAAAATTGCATTGGACTTTTTAGCTGTGGCATCACACTGTTGACTCATGCTCAACTTGTGGTCTACTAAGACTCCTAGATCCCTTCACGGATAGTCTCATTAAGCCAGGTGTCCCCCATCTTATATCTATGCATTTCATTTTTATATTTTTTTTGCCCTAAGTGCAGTGCCTTACATTTCTCTGTGTTGAAATTCATTTTGTTAGCTTTGGCCCAGCTTTCTAATCTATTAAAGTCATTTTGAATTTTCATCCTGTCTTCTGGGATATTAGCTATTCCTCCTAATTTGGTGTCATCTGCAAATTTGAGAAGCATGCCCCCTATTCTTTCATCCAAATCATTGATAAAGATGTTGAATAGCATTGGGCCTAGGACAGAACCCTGTGGCATCCCACTGGTCACTTCTCTCCAGGATGAAGAGGAGCCATTGCTGAGCACCCTTTGGGTTTGTTCAGTCAACCAGTTACTAATCCACCTAACAGTTGGATTGTCTAGCCCACATTTTACTATCTTGTTTGCAAGAATTTGTGGACCTTGTCAAAAGCCTTACTGAAATCAAGATATGCTATGTCTACCACATTCCCTTCATCTACCAAGCTGGTAATTTTATCAAAAAAAAAAAAAAAAAAAAAAAAGAGATCAGATTAGTCTGGCATGACTTGTTTTTGAGAAACCCATGTTGACTTTTAGCGATTATGGCATTCCCTTGTAAATGTTCACAGACTCTCTGTTTAATGAACTGTTCTAGAATCTTTCCCGGTATTGATGTCAGACTAACTGGGCAATAGTTGTTGAGATCCTCTTTTTTCCCCTTTTTGAAGATGGGGACAATGTTTGCCCTCCTCCAGTCTGCTGGGACTTCTCCTGTTCTTCAGGAGTTTTCAAAGATTATTGCCAGTGGCTCTGAGATTACATTTGCCAGTTCTTTTAATATCCTTGGATATAGTTCGTCTGGTCCTGAAGACTTAAATTCATTTAGGTTAACCAGGTATTCTTGTATTTCCTCTTATTCTGTGCTGCATTTCCCCTATTGTGTCCTTTGCTTCATTTTTCTCAGGTTGAACACCCTTTTCCTTTTGTGAGAAGACTGAGGCAAAGAAGGTGTTGAGTAGTTCTGCCTTTTCTCTGTCCCCTCTTAGAATTTCTCCATCTTCTCTGAGGAATGGCCCTACCATTTCCTTCTTCTTTCTTTTGCTATGGACATATCCAAAAAAGCCCTTTTTATTGTCCTTAACCCCTCTTTCCTCACTTTACCCCTACATGTGCTAGCTATTTGTTTGAATTCCTCTTTAATGATTTTGCCCCTTTTCCATTTCTTATACATCTCCTGTTTAAAACTTTGTTCAGTTGAAAGTTTTTTAGTCATCCAACACAGTTTCTTGAGACATATCTCATTTTCCTTCCCCTTGGAACAGTTTGAGATTGTGCCTTCAGTATCTCCCTTTGAGAAATTCCCACCCATCCTGAACTCCCTTCTCCTTTAGTATTCCTGACCATGGGATCACTCCCATTGTTTCCCTAAATTTGTTGAAATCAGCTCTCCTAAAGTCTAGAATGAGTGTTTGACTATGCCTAGCTTCTCCTTTCCACTGTATAAGAAACTCCAAGAGAACATGATCACTCCCACCTAAGGATCCCATCACTTGTACCCCATTTACCAGGTCATCCCTGTTGATTAGGATCAGATCTAAAATAGCTGATCCCCTTGTAGCCTCTTCCACCTTTTGGACAAAGAAATTGTTTTCAAGGCAAATGAGGAATTTGCTAGCCCTTGAAGTTTTGGCTGAGTTTGACTTCCAGCAAATATCTGGATAGTTGAAGTCACCCATCACTACTACATCTCTCCTTTCTGAGTGTGTGGTCATCTGTTCTAGAAAGGCATCATCCAATTCCTCGGTTTGCCTTAGAGTTACCATTAGTCAGAAACTATTTGAAGGTATGCAACAATAACAAGTTCCAAAGCACTATTTTGGTTTAGAAGGTTCTCAAGCTGCACCTACTTTTGACTTAGGACAACTAATTTCTCCCTCCATTATTGAAGTGGGTGCAATGGTGGTGGTGGTGGTGGTGAAGAAACATGCAATACAAGGAGAAGTAATCCCTCCCCTTTCTTTCCCTACAAACCATTGGTGGCTGGTGACATCCCCTGTCAGTGAGAGTGAATCCATTCCAGTAGAAGATAGTTTTAAGGTGCAGAATTTATTTGGGAATAGTTTTCAGCACCTCAGAAAGCTCCTGTAAACCCTCAATAAAAACCTGGAGTACCTCCTCCCCTGGCCAGCTCAAGTGAATGGGGTTTTGGAAGTGGGGAAGGAGCCACCCCCTTCACACATCCTTCATGTCCATTTAGGGTTCCATTATGGGGTATCTTTTGGTAGTTTCCAGTAATAGAAGTGTAATTGGCATCATAAAGCCAGCATCTGTAACTGAAATAAGACAGTCTTGATGATCCAAAGATCATAATTATTAATATTAATTAGGCTCATGTGATTAATCAAGTGCTTTTCACAGAGTTGCTGCAAAAGTGAGGCTTGGAGGATAGATAAATAGCAAAATAAAACTAATGACAGGAATAAGTCATTATTAGCTTTGTAAATCTGTCCCCCTCCCCACTTTTTTTTTTTTGCTTGTTTGTTAATGAGTGATTGAAGTTGAACCTCACCAAGAACATGAAAATTAATCTGAATTATGGGGGGGGGGGGAGTTGCTCTAAAATTGACATCAGATTGTATAATTTTTGGTGATATTATCATTCCCCCCCCCCCCTGCCCCGGAGCTTTACAATAACCATTTGACAGGTTACAGTTGAACCTAAAATATTACTATGGATAACTATTGCTGTTAAGAGATTTTTCAAGGCTTATCTGTGGTCTCAGTGTTGGTATGGACAGGAGACAATTTTACACTTGGCCCCGAGGGATTACACCAGTGCATCCTAGTACACTGGAAGTGAAGTAATTGTCAGGGATGATGGGAGTTGTAGCTCTTCACCTCTGGCTCTAACTCACCACCTTGTTACGCAGCAGAGCTGACCAGCTTTGATCAGTGTTTGATGCTTCTTTCCCAAGCAGCAGAGTTTCAGAGAATAGGCTGAAGACCCTGACAAACTCTCCAAGCCTTCTCACTCTTCTTCCTGAGATGTCTCCAAACTTCTCCAGGATTCTTCTGGCTCTTGTATCTTCCCTCAAGACACCAGACAACTCAATAGTCTTATATAAAAGATCTACTTTATTCTACTATATACACAAATACTATATGCCCTACAAATCACAATCTCTACACTTCACAATATCTCCAAAACTACTCCACAATGTACATTAGCAAACATTACAATTTATAGCCATTGTTAGACACCACCCACCAGTCAGTTTCCACCCAGTGGGTGTGTACATACATCTTGATTGGTCCACATAGATCATCCCATACCTAAGACCAACCCAAGTGTTTCATCACTTTACCTTGACCACTTAATGAGTCTCAGGTGTTTGCAATCTATCACAGGTGTTCTCAATATACCTTCTATAACTTTGTCCTTGGCTCTCAAGGCTTCTTAATTATATTATCTTTTTCACCTGTGTATCTTCCTGATTGCTCCTGCTTAGTCACTTTGACATTCACATACATATTTTTATTTCTATTACTGTATATCCCATGTTGCTTTTTCCTTAACAGTAATGTCATTTTTGGTCAATATTTTCCACTGGGAAATGGTTGGAACAAAGGCTTTTTGAGGGACTGGGGTGTGTGGTGAGGGATGTAAAAAGGTCAATTGCCATGCCATGTGCCATGCACATTAACATGGTGCTTTGAGGTCAGAAAATCTCTCAAATTGCTTGAATTGTTATGAGGTGAGGTTTAGAGGCTTTGGGGGACCGCTTCAGGAGATAGACAAGGGGCCATATGTAGCCCGCAAATGTTAATGTGCATGTTAATGTACTTTTTTTTGGGACGATTTCAGATTAGCCCAAGTTCTATAGGTTACATGGAGAGAGAAATCACAGAGGTCCAAGCGGGGTTCAGGAAAGGAAGAGGCACTAGGGATCACATCACAAATATACAATGGCTAATGGAGCGCAGCATGGAGTTCCAAAAGAAAATCAGCATGTGCTTTATAGACTATATCAAAGCCTTTGACTGCATAGATCATGAAAGACTATGGGACACCCTTAAAGGCATGGGAGTGCCAACACATCTGATAGTCCTCATGAGGAATCTGTACTCAGGACAAGAGGCTACTGTCAGAACAGAACACAGAGAAACAGAATGGTTCCCAGTAGACAAAGGGGTCAGAAAAGGCTGCATCCTATCACCCTACCTATTCAACTTATATGCAGAACATATTATAAGGAAAGCAAGCTTGGACATGGAAGAGGGGGGAGTGAAAATAGGAGGAAGAAATAGCAACAATCTGAGATATGCTGATGACACCATAATACTAGCAGAAAACCTCACAGACCTGGAACAACTACTAGATCAAAGAAGAAAGTGCAATGGCGGGCTTACTGTTGAACATAAAAAAACCCAAAAATAATGACCACAGGGAACTTAGACCCATTCAAACTAGACAATGAGGAAATAGATATAGTAAAAGAGTTCTCATTTCTGGGATCAAACACTGGTCAGAACAAGGACTACAGGCAGGAAATTAGAAGAAGATTACGAATGGGGAGGGCAGCTATGAAAGAACTAGAAAAGATTCTAAAATGCAAAGATATACAACTCAGCACAAAAGTTAGAATCACACAAGCCATTGTATTCCCTGTTACCATGTATGGATATGAGACCTGGGCAGTTAAGAAAGAAGATAGGGGGGAAATCAACACGTTTGAGATGTGGTGCTAGAGAATAGTGGTGAGGATTCCATGGACAGCCAAAAAGACAAACAAATGGATCCTAGAGCAGATGAAGCCAGAAATATCCATAGAAGCCAAGATGACAAAACAGACTGTCATACTTTGGACACATCATGTGAAGGCATGAATTGTTGGGAAAAAAAATATAATGTTAGAAAAGGTAGAAGGAAGTAGAAGGAGAGGAAGGCCACCTGCTAGATGGATGGACTTTATTATAGAGACCACAAATATGAGTTTGCAGGAGCTGGGCAGAGCAGTAGGGGTGGTGGTGGAGGCATCTCATCAGGAGGGTCGCCATGGGTTGAGATCAATGCGAAGGCAGTTAACAACAAAAATATAGGTTTGGATCTGGAATGAATTAGTTGACCTAGGTTAGCTAAGATTCAAGTCCCACTGACTGCAGATGGAAGAGAAACAACAAAGAGTCTTGTGGTTTCTTAATGTGGCATCTTTACTAAGGTTGGTGTCCTACTCAGTAATTTTGATGTCATAATCCTGACTTACAACATTGTAATTATTCCAGTTCATATGTATCAGTGCACAATCACAATGACCAAATGTGCCCTCTAAATCTTACCTTTGAAGCCTTGAAGCCCACCTCCCAACACAGCCACTGAAGAATGGGTCGTTAGTAATGATGTTTCCAGCCCTCTTCCGGTTTATCTAGAGACAGACAGCTGTGACAGGATCTTGTTGGGTTTTCAACAGTTGTCTTTGTGCACCCCACCACTCCTCCCTCCAGTACCTTGGAAATGGTTGCGTTGTGTTGAGGGGGGGGGGGCTGGAAGGCTTCAAAGACAGGATTTTGGATGGTAGCATCAGGAGATGTCAGACCTAAATCTTCATAGGTCTCTCTCCCAATGTAGAATCTCTGCCTAACAAATTTTACCCAGCATAAGATTTTGCTATCTGCAGCCCACTTCATTTGGGCCAAATAAAACTTATTATTGTTTCACAAGACTTTTCCTTATTTTGTCTCCCACAGACTAACATGACTACCCCCAAATTGGGAACAGAATTTGGTATGGATCCAAGCTGTACTTACACGCAATGGACACAGGAATGAGTCTCAGATTCATACATTCCTGTCAGCCAACAGCATGCATAATGTTACATGATTCCGTCCTATGCATATACATCCATATAACTGCATGTCCTGTCCATCTGTCCATTTCTTCTTATTTGTGGTGCATGGTGTGGGTGGTTGGGAGTGTAACTGCCTTTTTTTCTCCACTCAGAGTGAAAAGCTTTTGTTTTGTGTAAATCAAAAGAGCTGCAAATAACTTGATGTATTATTGATGGATGTTTCAAATTATTTTCCATATATCATGTATATGCCATCATTACTAGGCTTCGCTATGACTGGTAATATTTATTTAAATGTCAGGAATCTCATTTGCATTGCTTTATTTAGGATAGTGATCTGTCACAATGTTAGGTATCAGAAAGGATTTGAATTTCAAAATGTGAATGCCTTTAGCTTGCTGCTTTCATCAGCTGAAAACACTAGGCCACAAATAGTATTTTAACTTTGTGAATTTGCTGCGATGCCTAATCACTGAAAAATAACTTATGGGAGCTTTCTCAATGTTTGTACGTATTTTAAAGAAATATGAATATTGATGATTGCCTCACAGTAGCTATGGGTATAAGACATCATTTAGTATCTTAGACACTCTGCCAGCTATCCATGCTCGGGAAATGTATTTCATCACAGAGCTGTCCAGCTAAATGTATGGTGTTTCTCTGTACTAAATTTATGGCTCAATTACAATCAATCTTACACTATGAACTCCCGTGCATGTTTACAATTAATACCAACAAAATGGAGAACCATTATTTCAGATGTCTTATTGCAAAAAGAAAACCTAAATCAAGATTCACTCTTAACATATAATTGGCTTTAGTGTATGATCATATGCTGAATAGCAATTTTCACCTATACAGATAGTAGGTCAGATCCAGGTTAGGTCATACTTTAAGTAGACCCACTGATAACCATGTGACTTATGCAAATCATGAATAACAAAATCTCATTGGTTTCTATAATGCTACATGGCTTAATCTGGACTCAGCTCCTTGTTCTTAATGAATATATATAGTTTTGAACCAAATAACAGTATATTTCCCAACTATATATCTCCTAGAGCAGGGATAAGAAATCATATGGCCCTCATAAGATAGGATGCAAACACTCAGAAGTTGTTGGATTGTAATTGAGCTGGCCAGCATAGCCAATGGTGAGGCATGTTGAGAGTTATAATCCAGCAAAATCTCAAGAAACTCATAAGACTTGCTTTGGGTGAAGGCATTTCATATGGATTTGAGGTAGGATGAGGAGAAGGTATTTTTTTCTCTCCTCCAGGCCTTCACTATTCTACCCTATTCTGTCCTCATTAGAGTCCTATGAAGTATATTAGACTGAAAGATAGTGATCTACCTACCAGTCACTTGATAAGATCCATGGCTATGCAATGACTTGAACCTGGGTCTTCTTGTTCTTTGTTCAGCACTCTTACCACTACATCATACTGGCTACACACTTTCTTAAACATGCATATTTTTTATGTTTTAAGTGTCTGCAGTGCAATCCAATTTAGGTAATTCCCATTAGGTTCATGGGACATGTTCCCAGTTATGCATAAGATTCCATCCTCTGCTTTGCTATCCTGTTCAAATATTACCTTTTTAAAAGAATTTGTAAACTGAGAAATTGCTTTCAAAAACTGACAGCCTGTTTCCAAAGAAAGAGTATGACATTTCCAGACTGGACAAGCTTTAGTGAGATGATATGCTTTAGTACTAAATCCATCCTTTGCCCTACCATCTTATTTTCTCCCTATTGATCTCAAAGTTGAGCTCTTAGATGCTATTTTTTAATATATATATATATATATATATATATATATATATATATAATGAATTGTGAATGGCATATTTAATTATTCATTTGCCTCCTACCTTTCTCCACCAATGGGACTTATTTAAAAATGTGTCAAGAGTAGGCATAATCAGAACTAACCTTCTGGCAGAATTGGCTTCTGCTGTTTGATGTCAAAGGTATGCTGAAAGAGCAATCTGCTGACACACATGCTTTGCTGACTAAGATCTGCCTACCGAAAGGCAAAAAGAAAGGAAGAAAAGAGTTGAGGCAAGGGAGGAGTTTGATTATGTCATACCTGGACATCCATCAATCCATTGACACAAGCTGTTATGCCACCACAAAGTACTTGCTGTTGTTGGAATACGAAGCAACCATGCAGATTTAGATAGAAGACAAGCTTGTCAAGACTTTCCATTAAGCACTTTTATCTTTTTAAACTGCATTTTATTATTTTAATGACTGATGTAATAATAATAATAATATAATCCTGGTAGTTTTCTTCCCACTCCAGGTCAAAAATAAATATTTTACCAAAGCATCCCTTCCCAGAGATGCTGGGCACCCTCCTTATCTTTTTGCAAGTAGGTAAAATCCTTATTATTTCATCAGGCCTTTGGGAATTCATGTTTCAGGGGAAATTGTTCTTGTTGTTGTGTGCCTTTAAGTTGTTTCTGACTTACATCGATTCTAAGGTGAACATATCATAGGGTTTTCTGGAGCTGAGAGTATGTGACTCCCCCAAGGTCACCCAGTGAGTTTCCATAGCTGAACAGGGAATTGAACTTCAATGCCCAGAGCCACAGTCCAAATGCTCAAATCACTACACCATGCTAGGTCATCCTATTTCAGGGGAAATGGGTTTAATATGCTTGACTTTTCCTTTTTGTTGTTATTGGTATTGCCTTAATTTGTTTTAGCTGTTTTCAAATATTATGGTTTTAATTGCTTTTTAAAAATTTTGTAGGCTGTTAATTTTCAACTATTTGTTTTAATTGTTGTAATCTGCCTTCTGGGAAAAAAAGGTGAGTATGTTGGATTAAAAGCAGATTCCCAGGGCGTTTTCTGGGAAGGATGAAGAATGATTTAATTAAGATATAACCTCCTTTAGAAGAGTTCACAAGTGAAAGTGCGGAATGTCTTGGGTCTCTCTGAGACTAGTTTTAGCCAAATAAGGCAAATAGCAGTATGCAAGTTTCATAGCTTAAAAACTTTACTAATTACATTTAAAGGTACAGACATATTTACATGTAGTGCCTAAGCCTAACTACAGAAATGTTTCAAGAAGAGTAACATCACAGCAGAGCCAACAGTCACCATCTTGAAGAAGAGAGAAAGATTAAGAGGAAAAGAGTGAGTGTGCTTTCAAACACATCTGGAAAGTCCTCTGGTTATGTGGTATGGTTGTTTCGATCTATCCCCACAATGGGTGACTGAGCCAATGGGAAAAGTTCTAGAGACAACATGTATAGAGAGGCATGCAGGAAACCCTTGCTCTTTAAGGCCCATTGCTCTAATAGCAAATGGGGGTTAAAGAGTGTGAAGGTGACAACATGGCACTGATAAAATCTCTTTAAAAGCTTTTACTCTTTTTCTCTGTGTCCCACTGCTGCCACCTCTTATGTCACAGTGGCAATGTGGCACTGATAAAATCTCTTTAAAACCTTTTATTCTTTTCCTCAGTGTGCCACCTTGCCACCTCTTTGTGATGGTGAGACACATTCACTTGACTATTGTCATCTGATGGCGGCACAATGGGTCTTTTTACCCCATGTCTGCCACCAACTTGTGATGGAGACACTCAGACTTGGGACTCTCTTAAGTGTCTCCTGTACAATAACTCTCTTTAGATGCCAACCCTCTGGGTTTCAAATTCCCCCTCCAGCTTGGCACCAACTATTATTTGACAGCCTCAGCCACACCCACTATCTAGTGTGTCCCAAACCTAAAAGACTTTTCTCAATGTTGGTAGTGTTTTTAATGTACTTCTGAAATCACTCCAGACAGCTGCTTGCTGAAATAAAGTAATAGATTTATTTACAAATCAGGCTGAATACAGTATCTCCTTTAGTGCATGGAGTTCAGATTGGATATGATATTTGAACACTTTATTTGTTACACAGTTTGACAATTCCTTTAGCTTGCCTTTGTAATTGTTTCCTTATAATGCTATATATGTTCCCTTACAAACTCTCAGAACCTTTATTAAACTTTTGTATCTTATAACCCTTCTGGTTACTTGTGACTCCACTAGTCACTACACATGTCTCCTGCAGGATGCTACTTCATTTCAGCCCAGGACACTCCTTGTTCTTATCTTATGTACCTAAAATCCTTTTCAACTGCCATCACAACAGCCGAACCTAACCACTATAGCTCTTCACCCCTCAGGGCACATCACCCTAACTCAGAACTCTGTCCCTATCTGGTCCCTATCCAATTCCCTATGTCTCTATTTATACTTTCTCCTGGGAGTAGCCCCCCCCCTTTTTTGGCTAAGTTCCCATTGGCTGTTGTCAGGCTCACTCTGATTGGATCTTGCCAATGTCCCAATCTGCCTTTTCTCCTCAAGGAGTTAAAGAGAATTGGTTGGGAAGCATTTTCCAACAGTGAGATACATCATCATCATCATCATCATCATCATCATCATCATCAATAATGGCCAGAATTCTGTATGGGATTTGCATATTTGTAAGTCATTGTGTCTGCAGTGAATCTTGGCCCAGTACCCCCCCTCCCAGTCCTCACTTACCAGGAAGCAGCTGCTGTGATTGATGGGTGTCTGTTCCCTTGTCACTTGAGAAGCAGCTGACTTCTCAATGGATGGGGTACAGACTCCTGTTAATCACGATGGTCATTGATTGGTAAGTGGGGATTGTGGGACTTTCATGGTAGAGGCTGGGGCTACATAGGGATCATGAATATGTAACAGTCAGGAGTGCATAACTCTCAGTTACACATGCATAACTGGCATTGAGGATTATGTCTCATAATAATAATAGCAGCAGCAACAACAACAACAACAACAACATTCATCATCTACTACTACTGCTGCTACTTGGCTAGTTTATGGCCTGTGGCAATTCCATGTGGGAAATAATCTTTGGGAACAATCTCTTGAGATAAAATGGCTGAAAATTCCAAATACAGGTTGGTCTCCCTACTCAGGTCCCATTCACACTGCTTGACAGTCAGGATAGGGTATCTTGTGAAATATTTGTTGAATACCAAAACACTTAAAACTATACTATGAAACTTCTCTCAAATGCAATGGCACAGATTATTCCATGTAAGAGCCCCAGGTCAAACTTAGATTTCAAATCACAAATCCATTCTCAAGAGAGTAATAAAAACCAAATTAGTTATGCACCCAGTACATAATTACCTAGATAGACATTTTATCTTTCAGCTAATTGCTTTTCCATACTTGCACTTAATGCTTTGTTTAACACAGCTTTGCCACTTACTATTGATCTGCCACTTTGAAATACCAAAGACCAATAAATATATTAATTTTTGTCATTTATATACACATTTAGCAGTGCATGGAATAGATCTCTGAATGATGAGCATCAACACATTACATCAACCTTTGGGACCTAGAATTTTCCCTACTTTCTGAAGTTGGTCTCTATATGTCCTTTTATATATACGTCACTCTATTTGTGAGGGTAGGCTACATTAACTTTTAAATGTACATCTCTACATCTAGCTGAAAAATATCAATCAGTGCTGAAATTAATGACTGTAATGTGTTATCACAGAACACCTAGACTGACGCACAGTATAACCCACAGGATATACTTAATCATTGTTTATTAAATAAAGTTCTATGTTCTGGGATTCAGTATTACTCTCCTATAATGATATCAAGTTGGAAGGGACCACAAGGATTATCTAGTCTAACTCTGTGCAATGCAGGAATACACAGCTAAAACACTCCTGAAAGATGTTCATTCAACTAGTGTTTAAAGACCTCCAAAGATGGAGACATCTGAGGCAGTCTGTTCCACTGTTCAACAGCTCTTACAGGCAAGAAGTTTTCTTAATGTTTATGTGAAAACTCTTCTTATAACTTGAATACATTGGTTTGTGTCCTTGTTTCTGGAACAGTGGAAAACAAGTTTGCTCCTTCTTCTACCAGATGTTCCCTCAGATATTTAATGGCTATACCAGTGATGGTGAACCTTTTAGACACCAAGTGCCCAAACTGCAACCCCAAACCCACTTATTTATCACAAAGTGCTGTATCCCTCTGGCTTTCTAGTAATGATATCTGGTGAACTCTGTGCTGGGGAGACAGTACACATGCCCACAGAGAGGGCTCTGAGTGCCACCCCTGGCATGCATGCCATAGGTGTGCCAGCATTGGGCTATACTATCATGTCTCAGTCTTCTTTTCTCCAAACTAAACCTACCCAGCTCCCTAAGTCATTTAGCACACAACTTGAATTCTAGAACCATGCCTTCCTCTCTAATCACAAGACCCAGTATCATATTTCTTATTTAAGTATTCCATTGTAAACAGAGAAACATTGCAAAACTGCCTTGGGTCCCAAACCAGAGGAAAGATGATCTATAAATAAACATAAATAAGATAAGTGATTTAATTTTACATAAATTTGAAGTTCCCAAAATATTATTTCCAGTAATGAAGGCCTGCTTAGATCATTGACCACTAAAGCATTAAATAAACAAATATGTATGTGCAAGGGGGCTACACTAAGCCCCCAGGAGATCATGGAGGGCCATCCCCACTGCATTCCTTGAAAAAATCAATTTTGCCAGGTTTTGGGGCCCAACAAGTCATTTTAGGCCTGAGATAAGTCTTTTAACCAAGTCAAAAGTGACATATTCACTCTGTTTTTAAATAAGGCCTCTCTTGCACATAAAATAGTAAAGGAGTCTCAAAGATATGGTAAAAATACCCCTCAACCTCTCAAGGTCCTTCTGGGGCAAAAAAAAAAAAAAAAAAAAAGGGGGGGGGTCCTAAAGGACATTGATTCCATTTGAAATGCCTGGTAGAACTGATCTGCAGTGATGTGTGCCTTCCCTTCTCAAATACACATATCTGTTTATGTGAGCTACATTAACGTTTTAACCACAAAATTCTAAGCATCCACACTAAATTATTTTCCAGAAGCATCATGGATAATAAAAGAAGAGACATGAAAATAAAAATAAATTTTGTAAGTTTTCAAGTTCCAGGCACTTCAGAAATAAATAAATAAATAAATAAATAAATAAATAAATAAAATTTTTGAAGTCAAAATTTCACTTAGGAATTGGACAATTGGAGGTTGTGGATTAAAACTTAATGTTCAGATATAATATTCACACATTTGCATGTATCAAACAAATGAATGAAGGCACATTTTATAAAATGGTTTTGAATACATATATGATTAATTTTAAATTATTTGAATTTTTTCTTGTTCGGTTCCAGTTTTCAAGTTCCTTTTTAACTACTGTAATTTTGATAAAGGATCACTACTAATCTTTTTGAATTGTAATTCTTTCTTTTTAAAAACTTGCCTTATCAGACAAGTCTAATATTGTGTATCTGGCATGAAATGGAGTACATTAAGAACGACAATGAAACCACATTAATATCATCAGTATTTTATAGATGCAGGTCATTTTAAATTGACATTTTTTGCAGTAGTTGATGGCCAGAGGATGAAATAACCCACTTGTGAACATTCAACTCTGTGCTAAATGAGGCACTTGGGGACATAACCTCTTCTATAGACACCTAAAATAACATTAAGTTGCTTATTTTAGAGCCTGATTTCCCTGTTGCCAGATCCATTCCACTGCTTAATGCATCCACAGGAGCTAGTTCTCCTGAAAATAATATAGTGGAAATATTAAGAGGACTCAAGGATGCAGTCCACTGAGCCAGCAAAACTGCTGCATAGCTCCAATCTATTTCCAGAGGGTTTCTGTAGAAATATCTCTCATTTGAAAGGAAGGCACTGATGCTTGCAACTATGGTTATTGCTAGGATCTGTTGATGTAGTTTCACCTTTTTTGTATTTTAATGTTTATTCTTGTGTAATGTGTGTCCACTACTAGTATATAAAAGTGAATATGCACAAATAAGAATATCAAATGCAGTAATGTTTGGTGCACGTTATAAAAGAAAGTTCTTTCTTTTGAGGCCCCTGATATATCTTTTCAACTTCATTTCCCTACATAAAAATAAGCTGAATCTCTCACAAGATGCTGCAGGAAAGTCACTGATATTCTACTTGGATATCAGCAACTACATATGCATAAACATCTCCTGGCTCAGTCCCCCTCAGCCCTCCTTAACAGCCAGCAGATAGATCATATGAAGATCTGTTGAGCTGCCAGCTGGAGCACAAGGAAGAGAATGTTTCCAACCTCCTTCTGCCAGCAAGAAAGGCTGTGACAAGGGCCTGCTTCAGGAGTCCTGCAGCCTCACTTGCTGGCATGAGAGGGTGGAAATGTCATCCTTTTGCACATTGAACTGCCACTGAACAGGCTTTCTTCACCCTATCATACTGTTGGATGTTAAGGTGGGTTGGGAGAAGTATCTACATAGTCAGTAAGGCCTCATTCCCACTATGATTTAAAATGAAATGCTGATCAGGTTATATGTCTGTCGTTCCCACTTGAAACCAGTTCCAAACCAACTGCACTTGGTTTCAAGCATGATGAAGCAAGGCAAACACAAAAGAACCGATATTTCCCAACACTAGTTTTTTGGAGGTTCTTTTGAAAAGAAGCGATTAGCAAGCATGTTCAGCAACTGGGAACGAGAGACCTGAATCACATTAAACTGAAGGGGAGGGATTACTGTAGCAGAGGGTTGGCACATCCCTCACCAGTTTTTGGGGAAACCCACCATTTCCCCCCCTCCTTTCCCAGGACCCGTCCTACATTCCAACCTTCTGTCCAGGAGGAATTCCAAAATGCCCTCCATTCTGAGCTTGACTAGGAAGTATCCTCCAAGTCCTGCAAGGCTGGGAGGGCACCACCTCAACTCTCCATGTCCTCCAAGCCCTGCAAGGCTGGAAGGGCACCACTTCACCCAGGGGAGAGTCCTCCATATGACACTCATGGCTGCATGCATCCCAGGGAAGAGTCCTCCATTTGACACCCAAGGCTACATGCATCCCAGGGGAGAGTCCTCCATATGGCACCCATGGCTGCATACATCCCAGGGGAGAGTCCACCATATATTCCTCCTGGACAGAAGGTTGGAATGTAGGCTGGGTCCTGGGAAAGGAGAGGAGAGGTGAAATGGCAGATTTTCCCCAAAACTAGTGAGGGAAATGGATACTAGTGAGGGATGGAATTCTGGCCATGACTCCCTCCTGCATTTTCTTTAATACCTTGCCGGTTGTGTCACTGATGATATGTAGATGATTGACAGGTATTTTGAAGGGGTACAAACTAGTGGGAACAACAATCATGTCAAAAAAGAAGTGAATAAAGAAAAGACCCACTTCCATAGTGGGAATGACACGTCGATTGGAATCGATTCACAAACCCCTAGTGAAAGCAAATCACAAACTGGGTTAAATGTAAGTGGGAATGAACTCTAAGACTACATAGTCTTACAGAACAAAGAGCAGTGATGACTCTATGGAGATTATTGCATTAAAAAATAAACCTACTTACCCCTGCCATTTTCAAGATGATTACAGGATGCAGCCAGGTATTATCGCATGCAAAATCCCACATGGCTGCATCCTGCCTAAAACCTGGCTAAAATCTGTGCTCAGCTGGCTGATTTGCAAAGTCGAGAAGCTCCCGACTTTACAAATTGGCCATCTGAGTACAGCTTGTAGCTGGGTTTTAGGTGGGATGCAGCCGGGTGGCAGAATTGGTGGCATTTTGTGTGCAGTACAGCTGTATCCTGTAATCATGTTGAAACCAGCAGTGGTAAGTAGGCTTATTTTTTAATGCGATAGCCAGCATTATTTATTTCCAAAAGAAATCTAATTTTCTGTTATTACTTGCAGCTCATTTCAAGTACAACAGTGCTTCCGAATACACTTCTTAAAAAACTGAAATAATACATCAACCACTACATGAATATATATATATATATGGGATTACATTGGGGCACATGCCATTTAAAACAACAGCATATAATATATACTTGTGGAATGAGTCCATGGGACTTCAGTGCAAATGTGTATATGAAGCATAACACTTTCAACAATCCCTAGACTTTGCTATTTTGTGAATGTTCAGAAGGTAAAATGAAGAAAGCAATAAGTAAATGTGGAAACAATATTTCTATCTATTTTGTAATAGTTTGGATTTAAATAGGAAAAAACTCCATGATAATAGAAAACTCAGCTCATGACAGGAGAAAACGCAATTCCTGTGCTTTCACATGACTCCATAACAGCTTGGGGTGGGGGGTGAGAATTACCAAAGGGATAGGAAAGCCCTGTCTACAAAGGAAAGGAGGGGGAAAAGCTTCAATATGTTGTTCAAAATGAAAAGCGTTGTAAGAGAACATAGCAGATTTTTCTTTCCTCCAAAGCACAAATATCTTCAGGAATGTAATTCTACACAAATTTTCATCTAAAAGAACACAATGAGTAACTTTATCAGTTTTCCTCCTGCTGTGAAAAAGTCTTTTAAAAATGCACACTTTTTTGGACACTATTTGCAATTTAGGACATATTCTGCCCAACATTTCCATACAGTTGTTTTCAGGAAGAATATTAAGTATGCAGAAATATTATTTTCTGCATAGAAAATAGTGTTTTCTGTGAAATTTGCATATAACAAATTCTCAATTACAGCATCTTCTGTACAGGAAACAGCATATTTTGTATAGAAATATTATTTTATGTGAAGAAAATGCTGTTTCCTGTGCTGAAAATGCCGTTTTCTCTTCAAAATGACCACACACACAAATTTTGTGCAGAACAATAATAATAATAATAATAATAATAATAATAATAATTTATTTATATCCCGCCCCTCTGCAGAGAAATCGGGGTGGCTTACAACATTAAAATTTACATACATATATATTAATACAATTTAAACAACATAAAAATCCCAAATCCCAGTAAGGGTTCTTCTTATTCCAGGCCCAATGGTGCTGGGCCTAATGTCTCTCTCCCAGATGACATCTGATGGAATGGAGGGAGGGCTCTTCTTCTTATTCCAGGCCCGATGGTGCTGGGCCTAGTGTCTCTCTCCCAGATGACATCGGATGGAATGGAGGGAGGGCTCTTCTTCTTATTCCAGGCCCGATGGTGCTGGGCCTAATGTCTTCAAACAAGCTTTGAATGGTGAGAATTCTTGTCAGTCCAGAGTTGATCTCATCAGAGTTTCTTAACATACAAACATAATGTTTTTCGACCATTTTTTTCCAAATATTTTTGAACATTCTTTCCGTTGCTAGTATCTTGCTCCATTTACATTTCATTCGTGCTTCAAAAATAAGTCCCATTAAATGCATTGTTAGCTAATGCCATGTAAGGGCTAGATGATGCTAGCCCTTTAAAATGTTATCTACAAAATAAAAGAGTCCTTAAAATGCCCAATCTTGATTGACCCATTGATTTACAAAATACGATTTCTTTGTTTGTTTGCTTATATGTAAGACACAAGTGCAATTAATTAAGAACATTTCCCTTTTGTTATGCATGTTTGTCCAAGACTGTGATAATAATGAGACATTAAAATATGAAAACCCTGTTGCACTAGGGATGGAAAGAACTTTGCATTAATTGAGATTTTTAGTGAAGTTATCCAATTGGTGGTCTGTGTGATGGCTAGGCTGCTAATGAAAGCAGCCCACATTTTCTTATTCATCATCAAGAGAAAAGCATGATCATTCTTTTTATTTGTATTTTTCATATCATACCATTCTTTCCCCTTTTTTCCCCATATAAAAAACAACTAAATGTGCAATACTAAGTAAAAATGCATGGATTAAAAAGTGCACAAAAATGGAGAACTAGTCATTATGAAAAATATGTAAAAAAATTGCACCTAATAGGAAAGGCTCATTCTAAACCATGGACTAATGTCTGTGCAGGAGCGTGTGAGTAATCTCTCTCACTGATTGTGCAGGACTTGGATGGCATGAGAACATGAATATGTGAAAAGAAACAAAAACTGAAGTGACAGATTTTTACATCTGTATGCCACAAATGCACAATATTTAAAATTGTAGCAAATGACCCCTCTGTGAAAGAACAGTTCACATAGTCTGTGCAAATGACTCTGGTTGTCTTGTGCATTCTATAGACTGTTTTTATCATTTCTCTGAGTTTCATCTGCAAAACCTACATTACATCAAATCTGTGGTGTGGATATGTATGCTGTAAATCATTACTGAATTTATAAACAGCACATGTTTTTATGGTATCTTCTACAGTGCTGCTTTAGCCTATGAACAAATTTTTCCTATTGTATGTCAAAAGTGCTGGAGCCTTATAATTCTTTTAATTGTGGAGAGGCTCACTGGTGAGAGACAGATAATGTTTTCTAATTATCAAATTATTAATCAAGTGTAGAGGTAAACCATGGCATTCAGGGTATAACCAGAAAACATTATTAGATCTTTTTAAACAAGTGACACTTCATGTAAAAATAGATTGTCAACATTTCCAAAGTCCCAAACTCATTAAAACTGCCACATAGCCTGAGGACAGCCTGGCACCTGGAATAGTAAAGTGGAGACTGGTTTTGGTTTTAGAGTAATAAGTGGAGTAGCATCCAATAGGAAGACAGCTCAGATTTGTTAGCCCTGAGGAATTAGCTGCTCATCATCATTTTAATAACTGTGGCCACTAGTCTGACACATCAAATACCTGATGAATAAGTTGGCTAATCAGCTAAATGACAGAATGACAGAGCAGAGTGGGATAGACCATTAGGTGAAGCATGATCCAGTACTTCCAAAGCATGCTAACTAACTCTGGTCAGGGTGAAATGTGTATATACAGAGAGTCTCCAGATATATTTAAAAAGTTTTTATTCCTCAAAATAGCCTGGGTAATTTGGACTAATTTGAGAAATGAAACTTTAAATAAAAATACATCCTGAGATTCACTCTTGTTTGCATACTCTACACCCCTCTTGCTGGAATATGGGGAGTCATATTTTCGTAGTCTGATATCTAGAATCAGGCATTTTTAGAGAGGTCATGATTATCTTTGAACCACAACCAAGTTTCACATGGGAAAGGCACACTGGCTGAAAGACACGTGGAAGATCTAGACAGCACTAAATAAAGGTTAAATGGGTTTGCTGATCACTCCAGGCTCTCCCAGGCTCTCTATGTATTCTCTTGCAATAGAGACTGAGTGAGTCCCATTGCAAAATGGTTAAAGACCATATTTTCTTCTCACTCTCTGTGTCGCTATTTATCCCTTCCCATCCAACCATGAAGTGGTTGTTTCAAATCCAATCAAGGTTTTCTCATTCTATCATTAAAACCATCAGTCATTCTGGAATCTCATTGCCAATTCCATGGGAAGACCATCAGGTCTTTGTTACACTGCGGGATAACACCAGATATTCCTTGAGGCTATGAAATTAGATATGAATATTAGCCCCAGACATAACTTCCTTGCTCACAGTTTGTGCTCACAGTTTGTCCATGAATTCTGTATGCACCAAAGCTTTCTCATTTACTGTGTTGCCTTCAGACAACATCTGCGCCACTCTCTGTCTTCCATGGAACCATCTGTTCAGTACTGGTAATTATCACCCCCTCTAACTCCTGATTTCTCACTATCCAACTTTTCACACCTTTCTTTCTGCTAGCTCTGTATGGTTCTTTGAGTTGCATTGGTTTTGTGTATTTGCTTACACCTTTGCACATTTCTAAATAAAACTCTTTTTATTCATCAACACCAGAGTCTCTTTGCTTGTATACATAGGTTTAAAAGATCCCTGAAGTTACCCAACCTCTCACAGCCCCCCCCCCCCCGGTTCCCCCACCTTTTTGGGTAACGTTCTGTTATTTACATCTGATTCATTGGGTGTTTCCAGTTCATTCTGTTTTGAAGTGCATGTATGCCATCTTGGATTTACCACACTGAAATGAAAGAGAGGGAGATTAATGCAGCAGTCTGGTGCTCATTAGTGTATTAGCCTGATCTAGTCCTATGTGGGAAGGCTAGGGGCTTTGTACTCCATAGACTTAAGACTACCTCCACCTTGTTCCCTTCATGCCCTGTCTGACAGGAGCAATCCAGGCAAGCAGATGTAATTTACAGAGCTTTTCAAGAGCATACTGGGGGTCTCACGGTGAGTGTGCTGATCTGCTCACAGGATCAATGAGATACAATCCCCATAATTATGTAACTGGGTTCAAGTACCTGAAGCTTGAAGACTGTTTTCTATTAATCCATCTGATTGAAATGTCAGGGAGAATTTGCACCCAGATCAGAAAATGTCACAGATGTTGCAATGGTGAACAAAGGTGAAAGGTAACTTGTGTTCAAAAGGTGTCATGTTGAGTGTACAAACTTGAGAAGTGCTGAGTTGCAGGAAGATGATGACACCTCAGCAGGAAGCAGTATCATAAAGCTTGAATACTGCAAAGTCATGGTACACATGTGACAGGAAACTGTGTGACATACTGGTTGGGGTTTGGACTAAAATCACAGGCAGAGAGTGTTATATAAGGGAGGACCTGTACAAAAACTTGGATGGTGGTGGAGCATTATGTCAGTTTATATAGTCTATTGCTGTAAAGTACTTGTAAACATTGCAACCAAGATTAAAACCTCTTCAAGAGAACTCAGCTGTTGTGAGTGAAACTCTGTGGGAGAAAGAGGATTTATTCACCGTACACCGCTTCCAGAGATTCTTGTGGTGTTTGGTTCCTGACAGCCAGTCTTCTGCATGCATAGACTTCAGGTCCCACATCCGCCAACAAGAAATCTATGCAAAGTCACGATGATGATGATGATGATGATGATGATGATGATGATGATGATGCCTTTTCCTCAACTCTGGGACTCAAGGCAGCCTCCAAAATTGAAAACAGATGCAGGTACAAAAGCTAAAACATTATTAAAGAGTCAATAAAATTAAATACATGATCTTATAAAAAGAAGAACAAGAAGTGCAGACAACACAGCGTATTTCCTTGATGTCATCAGATTTCAAAGACCCACTGAAGCAAACAAAGGCTTCACCTGCCACCTCCTCAAAAGATCCCAAATCACAGGCAGTCTCATGTATGGAGATGCAGTCTGTCTAATAGCCTGGGCCTACCATAAGCCATGTATGAGTTGTGGTGGCTTAGTGGTTAAGGTGACAATTCTGATGATCAGACGGTTGACAGTTCAAGGCCTGAGTGCTGCATGATGGGGTGAGCTCCTGTCACTAGTCCCTGTCACTTCTGCCAACCTAACAGTTCAAAATCATGTAATTGCACATAGATAGATAGGTACCATTTCAGTGGGAAGGTAACAGTGTTTGGTGTAGTCATACTGGCCACATGAACACCAGAGCAGTCCTTAGACAATGCTGGCTCTTTGGCTTGGTAACAGATATGAGCACCACCCCCTACTGTTGGTTATGACTAGACATTCACATCAAGGGACTATCTTTACCTTTGCCTTCACCAAAAGTCATATAGAGTTTCATAGGTCATAATCAACATTTTGAAAACAACTCATGCTTAAGGTTACTGCTGGATTGTTTCTCCCCTTCCCTCCCCTCCCCTCCCCTCCCCTCCCCTCCCCCTTTCCCTTTCTGCATTGAAACAGACTCACATGGCTATTCTGTTTGGCAACTGCTCTGGTCAAGTGGTCCATTAAAAGCTAGCCAGTTTTATTCAGTTTAACCTTTGTAGACTGCAGCCCACTTCACAAGATGCTTCCCAGTCTTTAAGGTGCCACAAGTCTCTTGCTTTGAGAGAGTAATATGGCTACACTTTGGGGAGAATATTCTGTTAGGATGAATCATCTCTAGAGGTTGAGAGTGAAAATATATTTGAAATATATTAGTTTTCCCAAATAGAAATCAAAGCGTAGAAAAAGAGCATGAGTATGTAGTGCTAGAGGATTGCCAGTCATGTGCCCTGTTGCATGGGTCATTTAGTCCGGCCTCCCCCTGTCCTCTCGGTGGGGAGTCTGGATGACAAAGACCCAAACCCCAAGTCTGGTGCAAACAGACTGGATGATGTCTGGCCTGTTCAGCACCAAATCCAGCATTTGTCCCTCTTGAAACGAATTTTAAAAACTCTCAGAATATTCAAAGCCTTCTGTTCTGAGGCCAGGTGGCTTTTTGAAACATGTCCCATTATGCTGTCCAGCATGGCCATCACTGCCACATGTCACACACTCTGAGCTCAAAACAAGATAACCAGCATTATGGCCAAGGCTGGGCACCTATTCTGACCTCAGGGTGAGCAGTACATGGCAGAGGTGAACAAGCAGGTGGCAAAGCAGGAAGCACGTACAAACAGCTGCCTGGCATCAAAACAAAAGGCTTGATGTGACTGGGGGAGATTGAGGCAGCTCCAAGGCAGGATCCTGGCCAGTGCAGACAGGTCCATAGTGGGTAGAAGGCCATAAGGGGAAAGTGGGCATGTGCACATGAGATCAAGATAGGGCATATGTGGCCTTTCAGATGCTGGTGGGCAGAAAGTGTCATGATTCCTTTGCTATGCTGCCTATTGTTAATGGAAGTTGCAGGCCAACAACATCCATAAAATCAAATAATTTATGGTAGAAATGTATGTGTGGGTGGGAGGGTGAGTTGGCAGTAACTGACAAGGAGAGGGATCTTGGGGTCATGGTGAACAGCTTTATTAATCTGGTACAAAATTCAAGAGAGAGGAAAGGAAGTACCAGTTAAGATCTAAGATTCATAACTGGAAATATTGATGACTGCCAAATTGGATGGCTTGAATAGGGAATACAAACAATTATCAGTAGTTATGGCACCAATGGCTCCTGTGATGGCTATACAGTATGTCCAAGACAAAAGATTGCATACCTTCACCAACATGTTTCACGTTGGTGGGAAATGTGATTGGCCATTGTGTGGACTAAAATTTATAACATAGCTTTTGGGTCTAACCTAGCAGGGAGCTCTTTTCATTTTGTTCTCATGTTATAGTCAATATCCTCCCATTTTAATAATCCATTAACCATAATTTGGGGTCTCATATATAACAGAAAACATCAGTCAATGGAAGATATCCTATTTTCTTTGCTTGGAAGGAGAAAAGCAACTGCATCTACACTGTAGAAATAATGCATTTTGACACGGCTTTAAGTGCTGTAGCGCCATCCTAAGGAATCCTGGAATTTGTAGTTTTATGAGGTCTTTAGCCTTCTCTGCCAAAGAGTGTCAGTGCCCCCCAAAACTACTAATCTCAGGATTCTGTAGGATTGAGCCATGACAGTTTAAGTCAGGGGTAGGAAATCTTTCCCCTTTAAGGGCCGAGGGACTTCAGCTCCCAGAATTCCAGGAGCTATTGGCCAACATGGGACTATTGGCCAACATGGCTGAGGCTTCTGGGAGCTGAAGTCCCTCGGCCCTTAAAGGGGAAAGGTTGCCTACCCCTGGTTTAAGTGGTGTCAAACTGCATTATTTCTACAGTGTAGATGCACCCCAAGACAGTGAATCCCATTCTTATTTCAATTGAACATCCTCATTTCATCTTAATTTAGATAAAATATTATAATCCAAGCACAGCTATGGCCTGTATGGAAGAACAGAAAGCTATGCTTGAAAGGTTTAGAAATATTACAGTCTAAAATTTAAAATGTGCACTTACCTGACAAATTTGCATTGCCAATGTAAACATATAAAGATTACTTTCTTGCCACCTACAAGAATGTATCTTCCTTTTGTTTGAGAGGACACATTATAGGATTATAGAAAAGCATCTGAGGAAGTTGACTGAAGTCTGTAAAAGCTCATATTGCCAACTTCTTTCTTTCAGTCTCAAGGGTGCTACAAGATCTCTCTACATATAGGATTAACTGTTCATCTATGTAAACAATGTCTACAAAAGAACATTTCCTGTTTGTTAGAGAACATATTTGGGATTTTCTTTTATTCTTTTGCTCCAGGAAGTAAGTTGTGGCTTTGCATTCATCTTCTTGGACTGATTGACAATGGATCATACTAGATGTAGTCTGGAATCTTGTTGAGAATTGGCATATGTATAAACACTGTTCAGTAGTTACAGTACTATGCAGTGAATCCTACCCTGATCCTTCCAATCCCCACTTACCATGCAGCAGCTGAAGCAATTATAAAGGGAGTCTATTCCCCTGTCAACTGGGAAGCAGCTGACTGACAGATTGTAGTGTAAGATGCAAAAGCAAGACTCTTGCCACAACTCCGTGTCACACCAGAGATTGTTTATGTGGTGGGTGGGTGGGACTGTCAGTCAGCTGCTTTCCACTTGAAAAGGGGACAGACCCCCATTGATCATAGTGGCTGCTTCCTGGTAAGTGCAGATTGAGGGACTTTCATGTTCCCTTTGTACCCCCTAAAGTATAGGGATCATAGATATAAGGCAGGCACGAGTGTGTAATTCTAGGTTATGCATTTGTAACTGTCCAACAAAATTCTGAAGATGTGTAGCATGTATTTCAAAGAGGCACTCCCCCAAGTGATATAAGTCATGTGTTTGTCATATCATAAAATAATCCTCACCTATGCATCCTGCATTAAACATGTTTTGTTTTGCAATTGGTCATTGGAAGCTAAACATGGGCTTAATTTGCAAGTCAGATTGCAGAGACCTGTATTTCTGAGGAATCTCCATTTTCAGAGGAAAAATGTGTTAATCACATGGAATATTATGCATTTCCCTTAATGTCTAGTTTGACCCAAGGTCTTTATATTCTTCCATTGTAAATCAATGGTTGGTGCTCATTTGGAAACTCTCCATGTGGTGTTTCAGAATCACATGGAGAACAGTGATACACATTACTAGGGAGATGCAGAAAAAAACATAGTGTATAGTTAATTTTAAGTGGCAGTTGCATGATACAAGAAACAGGCTGTTCACCATCACTAATGGACTTACATGAAAGAAACATGTCCTGTATTATTGCTGTTTTGATATGTAAGCATCTTTTAAACATAAGGAAGACTTTCCTGTCCAGTTAGGTAATCCTAACAAATCCGAGCCAGTGTTTCATCTGGTTCTTGGCTGAATCACAATTTGTGAGATCCTCCAGCAGTAATATCAGAAGGAATGATCCCATAATGTGATCTGCCTCAAAGGGCTGACAAGATGATGAGCAAGGATTAGTTCTGCATATGCCATTTATAAGAAAACCTGAAACAGCCAAAAGGAATTAACAAGTTCAAACATTCTTCCCAAATATTGTATGAGAATACAATGTCCTCCACTGCACTTTTCAAATCCCTCTATTACCAGATGCAGAGAATGGATTCTGAGGGGAGTGAGAATGGAAATAGGAAATGAAGAAGATAAAGTGGGGAAGAGCATAAACTGGGAGTGGGTGGGAGAACAAGGAAGCATTGGGAAAGGCAGAGACAGGGAGAGGAATCAAGCAAGCCTGGCAAAATGTTAAGGGAAATAAATAAATTAAGACTGCTCTTACTCTCATTTTTTGTCTTTTCCTTCCTCTTTAAATATCCTTCTATAATGCCATGAGAAAAATGGCATATTAATGGTGCATTAAAAAACCAACAAAGTTTTTAGGGGTACATCGACACTGTGGGGATAATGCAATTTGACACCACTTTAACGGACATGGCTCCCTCCTACAGAATCCTGGGATTTGTAGTTTTGTGAGACACTAGCACTCTTTGGTAGATAAGGCTAAAGACTTTGCAAAACTGCAAATCCCAGGATTTCTTAGGATCTACAGCAGGGGTAGGCAACCTTTCCCCTTTAAGGGCCGAGGGACTTCAGCTCCCAGAAGCCTCAGCCATATTGGCCAATAGTCCCATGTTGGCCAATAGCTCCTGGGATTCTGGGAGCTGAAGTCCCTCGGCCCTTAAAGGGGAAAGGTTGCCTATCCCTGATCTACAGTGTAGAGATGCATCCTAGAATACCCACTGTCATCCATTAGGCCTGTAAAGAGGTGAATTATTTCTCTCTTCCTGCATTTTCTCCCTATGTCAAAGCCCACAGCGAGCTTCTAGTATTCCCAGATCCAATGTCCCCCAGCCATTATTTAATTGAAAGACTGATACAGTACATCCAACTTTTGATTCCCTTAGCTCTCCCACACACACTTTTCTCTCCAAGAGGGAAGTAAGCATTGACACTAGGAAACAGTAAAGAAATGTATGTGTGCCTTCAAGTTGCCTGTTGACTCATGACAACCCTATGAATTTCATAGGGGTTTATTAGGCAAGGAATATTCAGAGGTGGTTTTGCCAGTTCTTCCCCATTGGCAGGCTCCCTAACTAATATCGATCCTGCTTAGCCTCCAACAACAGGTGGGAACTGATGCCTTTAAGGTATTTAGGGAGAAATATACAGTAGGAATCTGAAAATTCAGTCTCCTGAATAAGAGGTGAGTTACTTTAACAGTCCTTACCTTTAGACCAGGGATGGACAATTGTGCTGAGATGGGGGCCAATTTTTGCCCCCTGCATGCTTTTCCAGCAGTCTGCAAGGAGGTACCATACCTGAACAGAAAGTGACATGGTATAACTCCCAGTTTCAGTTTTGGATTAAAATCCTCCTGTTCTTTCACACTGGGAGAGGTTGAGGTGATGAGTAGTGAAGGTGCATCCATCCAACCTGTTTTTTGTTTGGGGTCCTTTGGGGCCAATTATCGGATAAAAATGGTGTGTGTGTGTGTGTGTGTGTGTGTGAGAAGGCTTTGATGGGATCTTCTGGAGCAGTGATCCTCAAACTTTGGTCCTCCAGATGTTTTGGACTTTAGCTCCCAGAATTTCTGACTATGGGCCTAGTTGGGTATGGCTACTGGGAAATGAAATCCAAAACACATGGAGGATCAAAGTCTGGGAATCACTGTTCTGGAGGAAGGTCTTGAGAAGTCTCAATGACATCAATATTATGTAAGTCAAGCAATAATACAAGACCTTGTCACACTATTTTGAGGGAGGTTTCCTTTCAACCTGCATATCTAGAGAGACCCAGATATGTAATGTGTGTGTATCCCATTTAAATTCTAAATTGGTAGGTGGACAACTAACCACATTTGTTTCTAGAGAGCATGGTAGTCAATTACCAAGTGTGCCAAACACAATGATGCCTCATATAAATGGGTGGAGCAGTTCATGATGGCCCATCAACTATTGGATTTTCTTCTTGAAAATATTTTATTTGGGCTTAGTTTAGTATAGAGATGTGTAGCTTTCAAAGGTGTACTCAACCAGTAATAAATATACTCTCTTCTATGTTATGAACAAGTTATGTTTGTAAAACAACCCAAACAAACAAAAAACACAGGTCAGATCCCAAGAGTAAGGAAGGAAAATGCTTCAGGGTGGGAAAGTGTGAGTCTGCATTGTTTGTGCTTTTAGATACACCTAGTGATTCCACCACAGTAGGACCACTGTGTTCAAATTGAGTATCATCAGTAAGAATGCAGGTGGTAGGCAGCATTTACTAGGTTTAATAAACGTTATTTCAGTGCTTCAGAAGTCCTACTCTAAATTTCAACTACTGTTTATCCTGCTATATTCCATTTTTTTAAAAAAATCCAGTTTACTCCTAGTTTACAATCCTTGAAGGGAGAAAAATAAATATGACATTTAGTGTTAAGCAACAGAGTTCATTTATTTTTATGGAACAGACTACAGGCAAGCCATTTCAAAAAGATGCAGAGATACACTTCAACTGGTTTATAAATCCAAGCTATCCACAGTTACTCCAATGCCCAAACAGCAGCTGATGGCTTCTGAGTCAATGGGATGGTAAATCTACTCCAGGTTTTATTCCCAACTATGCTTTACCCTATTCCTCCAAATAGATTTCAAAGAAGAAGAAGAAGAAGATATTAGATAGCTTCTTTGAAGTTGAAAGTAAAACCTGGAATGGACACATGAGTTGCCAGTGCACTGACCCACAACCTGTGTTTACTTCAAAGTACAAGTTGAGTCTCCCTTATATGGAATTCCAAAATCTGAAATACTCTAAAATCCAAAATTGTCCACATGAGTGGCTGAGATAGTGACTCCTTTGCTTTGATGTTCAATGTACACATACATTGTTTCATGAACAAAATTGTTAAAAATATTATGCATAAATAATCAGGCTAAGTGTATGAGGTGTATCCAAAACATAAATGAAGTTCATGTTTAGATTTGAGTCCCATCTCCACAGTAACTCATTACATATATGCAAATAATCCAAAATCTGGGGGGGGGGGATCCAAAATCCAAAACACTTCTGGTCCCAAGCATTTTGGATAAGGGAAACTCAACCTGTAATTGTTCAAATGTTGAACTGGGACTTGAGAGATCCAGGTTCAAGTCCACACTGGACCATTAAACTTACCAGATGTTCTTGGACCAGTCACTCTCTGTCACCCTGGCAGACCTCACAATGATGTTGTATGAATAAAGTGGGAAGGAGAGTAGCCTTGCATGCTATCTTGAGTTCAGTGGTGTATAAGGAAAGTGTAAATATAGCTAAGAAATAAAGTAGTAGCTTGAAAACAAATATATTTTGTATCACAGGGCAGCAGCCTGCAGCATTTAGATGGTTTATTCAAGTTCTTCAGACTGCTCCAGTTATTCTTGATGAATATGGAAAGTAAAGGGAAGGCTTTCAAAAATGTAATTATAATGGTATCTAATTACTTTAGGAGGCATTGAAACTGTTACTGTAACTCAGGGATGGGAACTTTGCAGCCCTCCAAGCACATTGATTGAGCATGGGATCTCAAGGCAGCATGCAAGTAAAGTCAATTTATAGAATTTAAACTTTAAAACAAGAACAGTAATTTAAACAGACAAAATATATCAAATAATTTAACTTAAAAGGTTTAAAAGTTTTAAGCCATGTATTTGTACATTCTGGAAGTAATCAGTTAGGATCTAAAGGCTTTAATAAAAAGCCATGTGTTAGCTTGATGCTCAAATGAAAACAGTGTAAATGCCAATTAAGCTTCAACTCCCAGCAACAGTAATGAGTATAACCAAATGAAAGGAATGCTGGGAGCTGTAGTCCTACATCTGGAGGGCTTCCCTCACCCACCCCTACTGAATCTAATTTCATTTTAAAAGTAAGTTTCTGCCAGCCCTGGTTTCACCCATAAGTCACTGGGCCCTGTTGCATGGCTCTGATTGGCCAGCAGGGACCTTGGGCAGGCAGGACATCCGGTTCCAGAAGACTCCAATTCCCAGCATGTACTGGGGGCCAGAAGTGGCTCCCGATTGTTCTGGCCACCAGATGGGGTGAGGCTTCTGGATCATCTCATCGGTCCCAGTGGCTGGAAGAGGCGGGACTTCTGACCCCCCCTCCTTTTGATTGGTGGGGGGGGGGGGGCTGTTTAAGGCCACATGGCCATATGATCAGTGCCATTCCAGTTTGGATCTCCCCACCCTCCTACCCTGTTTGCTTCTGTAGGAGAGTTGTGGTTCATTGTCACAACTTCTGGGAGGCAATAGCATGCGTTGTGGATCTGGTGGGTGTCGCTATCTGTACTGCAGAGCACTTGTATTGGGAATCCCACAGGGACCCAGGGGTGCTGGGATCGAGGCGGAGTTGCCATTGTGGGGCAACTCCTTATCAGCATCCTCCAGTGACAAGGGAAGGACATACAAACATGCAAATATCCAGTTACCCCCCCCCCCCCCCCGTCATCCTGAGGCCCAGCCATGACCAGGCAATGGGATTCATTGATCAACAGTTGAGTTGGTTGATGCCAGATCCAGACTCATGCCTTGGGCCAACCCCACCTGTCAGCTGTACTTAATAAAGATGTGACCTTTTCCTTCCAAATGGTTTTCTTGGTGTGTTTCCTAATTGCAACGCCCCTTTCCCTGCAACTTGCCCATTTTTTTGTCTGTCATGAAAACGTGTGTCTGCAATATTTCGCTGAAAAAATAATCAACCACCCTGAGATTTTTGTTTTCAATTTTGGGATGTAATGTGTCAACAATTCATATGCATAAAATCTGGTTTTTGCACACACACACACCAAGATTTTGTGCAGAAAAAAAATGCATTTTGCAAAGCCTCCAAAATGTTCCAAGACCCCTAAACAAGTCTCATACTCTTACTCAGGAAGAAGAACACTTTTAATATATTTTATTCTTGTATACAAAAATAGTGTTGTTGGGTTTGTTGGTTTGTTTTTTGCAGGAATTTAGGGCTTTTCACCTTGTCTAAATACTGATTCCAAACACCCATTCAAAAATACATAGTCCTGTCTGTTATGAGCATACAGACGGCACTTCGGTACTAACCTCTAAGTCCATATACAAATTGAATGGCATGGGGGGGGGGGCAAGATGGAGCTCTGCAGCCTACCATAGAATAGATGCTACGAGGCAGAGAAAGCAGCATGATTCAAACAGTGGAAAAGGTGGACCACAGTGCCCAGTTCACATCTCAGAGAGTTGTTTTTATTTGTAGATAGATTTGGCCTTGGCTGTACTGGCTGGGCAGCCTGGAGTATCCTGGCCTCAGAGTTCCACAACCTCCTCCTGTTACCTGGTCCTTTGTCTTTGTGCCAAAGCAGCTGTCTGCATGGGCATCCCACTGATGTGCTTAGCAAGTCTGATGCTGTTGCCAGTTGCTTGCTTCTGAGGTCAGGGCAAGGAACCCAGTGATGGCTGGGCACCTTGTTCTGACTTTAGAGCAAGTGACTGTTGACAACAGTGGATGTGCCAGGTGGCTCAGTAGGATGTTGATGCAAGCAGCCACCCTGGCATGGAAACAGAGGGCCAGGAGTTGGAGTAAGCTATTTTAATGTGTGTTGACAGTGTTATACCCTAGTTCAGGTGCTAACTATTAATACTTTCCAATTACTTAATCTACTGATTTCATTATTTATGGTTATGGTTTCCACATAGCTGCCTGAAATCTGCCAAAATAGGGCAGATTAGAAATACTTTAACAGAGAATAAGTAAATATATTAACAAATAAATATCTTGACAGTTGTGTTCCCTCTAGTAGGAACAAGAAAGGCAAGGATTGCTTCAATATCTGTGGTTTAACATATACAAAATCTAAGGATTCAGAACAACGACTCTTTCTCGTATGTTAATATATGCATCTTTAACAAACTAACTAATTACATGAATTTTAGTTGCAATCATGTAAGAACCCCAATAAGGTAAAAGGTAAAGTTATTTCCCATTGACAAGGTTGTCAAGTCACGTCCAACCATAGGGAGCAGCACTCATCTTCGTTACTAAGCCGAAGAGCCAGCGTTGTCAGAGACTACTCTGTGATCATGTAGCCAGCATAATTACACAGAACACCATTTACTTTCCCTCATTTATTGAAATATATATTCCGCATATATTTATAATATCACTCATGACCAAAAAAATAAAATAAATAAATCCCACTGATTTCCTTAATCTGGGATATTTTCTGTCCCCAGTGTGTTACAGGGTATAAAATGTCCCATGTCCACAGAGCCAAAAGACCCATAAGTTCACATAAAGAGGAACATTTGTTTTGAGTAGCTGGCAGCCCATCATGTTTACAAAACATAATCAATGCAAATATAAAAGACTTCTAGTAACAATTTTTGTCTATTCGCTGGACATGGCGGGTGGCTGAAATTTGAAGACAATTGCGAGACTCTTATATGACCTGTTATATTATGTAATTTTACATGCATCTAGCTGTCTAGCAGAGGTGCTAAGAAAGCCCTTTACTGAATTGCAAAGATGTGTAACATGATATTGGCAAAAGTGCCTGATGCACACTTTGCCAGCACTGCTACATAGTAATACAACAGCAGTCCTCTACTGGACAAGGGCATTACACAACTGACATCATCTAGCCTCACAGGGAGAGAAGAGCCCAGCCAGCTCCATCAGGCCTAGCCTAAAGAAAGAAGAAGAGCCCTCCCTTCATTCCATCTGCCATGGTCCAGGTATCAGAGGGAGAGAAGAACTGCTGGACTTATTCCCCTTCCTCACTGCCATTCCCTTCTTTTGTTTCATGTCTTCTTTGATTGTAAGCCTGAGGGTAGGGAAATAAATGTCTAATTAACTATCTGTAAGCTGCTCTGAAAGCCTTTCTGCCTGAAGAACGGGGTATAAATACAGTAAATAATATATAAATAAATAAATAAATACATAAACTGCACGATTATAATTCCCACACATTTAAGTCCATTTACAAAGATGCAAGGCCCCAACAGGATTCTGGTGGCTCTTTATAGCATTTTAGCTGACCATGTTGAATAATGGAATTCCAAATGGCAGTTCTAGTTCTGTGTGTAGAGTGAAACAAAACATGACTCTGAGGAAAAGAGATTCCACCTAAATGTTAGGAAGCACTTCCTGACAGTAAGAGCTGTTCAACAGTGGAATAGGCTCCCTCAGAGTGTGGTGGAATCTCCTTCTTTGGAAATTTTTAAACAGAGGCTGGATGGCCATCTGTGAGGAGTGCTTTGTGTATTCCTGCATGGCAGGGGGTTGAACTGGATGGCCCTTGGGGTCTCTTCCAACTTTATGATTCTATAAGTCTATAAATAAAATATTTCATCTATCTGGATGATGGCTGAATTGCTTTTTAAAATATAGTGTCCATGGTGCAATGGTTAAATGCCTGTACTGCAGCCACTCACTCACAAACCACAAGGTTGTGAGTTCAATACCATCCAGGGGCTCAGGCTTGACCCAGCCCTGCATCCTTCCAAGGTTGCTAAAATAAGTACCCAGCTTGCTGGGGGCAATTAGATTAATAATAATAATAATAATAATAATAATATATCCCGCCCCTCTGAAACCAATCGGGGTGGCTCACAACTTTAAAATACAATATACCCAAACCCTATTCCCTCCCTCCCCTTAAAACAGTATTAAATCATGTGAAAATTAAAACAAACAAATTAAAACATACAATATATGCAGATACGTCCATGTGTATCTGCAACAATAAACTAAAAGTAAGCGGAGATTCTTTAAGCTAGGAGGAATCTGGAGGACTCCAGTAAGAGGTTCCTGAGGCTGGGATGGTTTATTCTGGAAAGGCCTGCCAGAAGAGATCCATCTTGACAGCCCTTTCAAAGCTGTCTAATGATGTCAATTGACGGATCTCATCCGGCAGGCCGTTCCACAGTCTTGGGGCAACAACCAAAAAAGCCCTCTGGGAGGTAGCCGCAAGCCTAGCTTTTTGTGGCTGCAGTAGATTCCTCCCAGAGGATCGGAGTGAGCAGGGAGGATTATAGGAGAGAAGGCGGTCCCTGACATAGTTTGGACCCAGGCCATTTTAGTTAGTTACATTAGTTTACACATTGTAAAGCGCTTAAATGCACTGATAAGCAGTATAGAAATGTACTTGCTATTGCTATTGCTAAGGAACATAGTATGGATTTATTGTTCATTCAGAATATTGTGCATTATTAGTTTGTGAAACTACCTCTTTAAAAAGCATTTTTCTAGCTGTCAGAGATGTCTAAAAGAGGCATTTCATTTCTACAGATTTGTGCTGTACTTTGAATGATCTCCTGCTAAGCTCAATACAAAGCAGAAATAAATGTCTCAGGCATTTTAAAAGCTGCATTCCTATGTGTGCTGCCAATTTGTGTTACCATCATGTATGGCTATATTCTTGGACTAGAAAAGAAAAGGAAGGAAGGAAGAAACCCAGCAAATTTCAACAACAAGCTTTATTTAGTTCTTCATGCTTAAGCTACCAGAAGAGAACTGGACACTTGTGTAGCATACCAAAGGATCTGTTGGGATCAAGGATGTTTGCACATTCATTTACCATCCAAAAAGACTGAGGGTTAGAATTGCTTTGTAAACTTGAAATACCTTTATGCATTAGGGAAGCTGGAGAATTTTATGTAGGCTGCATTTTTAAGTAAATGACCTAATTCACACTTTCCTGGATTCATGTGTAGTATGAAACATAACTGTCCTTCCAATTCACTGAATTTTGTGAAGTGGTTCTCAGCCCAATAATAGTATCCAAGTATATCTATGTTAGAAAAAGATGGATACAAAAAGGTAAATTTTATGGGATAATACATACAAAAATGCTTATACGGGGTTGCAGACTGCCAGAAATAGTGCAAATTGAGTCCACTTTTAGGGTTAGGGTTAGGGTTAGGGTTAGGGAATCATGGGAACTGTATTTTATTGTGGCACCAGAGCTCTCTGACAGAGAAGGCTCAATGTCTCAGAAAAAACAACAACACAATTCCCATGATTCCCTAGCACTAACCCCAACCCTAAAAGTGGACTCAATTTGCACTATTTCTGGCAGTCTGCAACCCCCCTATGTTAGGGAAAGCTGTATGCAAAAGTTTATAAGGTTTAAAAGTATTCATGATACTGACATTGGATGGAATGAGATTCGGATTGAATATAGGTGACAAAATGACAAGACTGGGTACAGTTGTGTCTAGGGATGTTACACCATAGTATCATTGAAGTGTTCCTTAGTAAATAGCTGCAAAGATGGTAAATGGTGGCAAAGTAAGTTCTGTTTCTCCCTCTAGACATATGATTTATTTGGATGAGTTGGATAAGAATGTGGAAACATTACCTTTTGGACTAAAGCTCTCAGAGTCAGTGGCCATAGTCAGTGGTCATGTCAGCTAATAAAAATGAGGAGCTTTAGTTCAAAGAAGTAATGTTTCCAACCCACCACATATGTTATGTGATAGTGAACTTCACTCTCCCATCCACTGAATGTCACTGATCTGAGTCATGATGGATTCACAAATTCAAAAGATGCCTCATTCATATCATATCAACTAAATATATGTGGTTTGCCATGCGGCTTATTGCGGTTTAACTGCAATGGCTCAATGTTATGGAATTCTGGAATTTATCGTTTGCTGTGGCGCCAGAGTGCTCTGACCAAGAAGGCTAAATATCTCACAAAACTACACATCCTGGAATTCCATAGCATTGAGCCATGGCAGTTAAAGTGGTCTCAAACTGCATTATTTCTACAGTGCACATGTAGCCTGTGTTGCCATTGAAGGCTTCTAAAACTGCTTGAAGAGGACAAGAGAAAAACAAAATCCAATGAAGATTTTTTGTTCCAGATGATTACCAGTGGCCTCGCAACATCCCAAGAAAAAAGGGAGGCACTGCCCAGAGAAGATTGTGACATAGAAGACAAAATAATCTTTCATCCTCTCAATTTAATAAGAGAATATTCTTCTACTTCTTCTTCCATTTTCTTTTCAAACCTCTATTGCACGGCAGATACAAATAAGAATGTTTTTGTTCAGGCACATTGGAAATTTTTGTTTTGGTGTTTGGAATATGGAACATTTGAGAGCTGCTTCCCACATTATAATTAATCCAGGAGCAGCTCATGCAAGTTATTCCCACTTCTGAAACGTGTAATGAAAGTCAGCTGCACATGTGCAACTAAACCAAAGAAAGATACAATCTCCACCTAAATCCAATGAGAAGTATTGCTACTACTTAGCCTTCCCACATTACAGAATGACTCAGTGGAATGAATCATTAGAATTGGAGTTAAACTGCCCAAAATAAGAAGGGTTAATATGAACAGATCACAGTTCAAATGCACTAATTGGTCTGAATCTTATTGGTTAGTTCGAACCAGATTAGAAATACTCCCTTTCTTGTTGAATGTTAAGTCAACACAAAAGACAGCCAGTGTGGTAGAGTGGTTTGTGTTAGAACAGGGGTTCACAAGCTGGGGTGCCCACTCCCCGAGGGACTGAAAAATGGGATTTCAGGTGGTACAACAAAGACTGGCTTGTGTCCCTTTGTGACAAGTCACAAGTAACCACTCAGTCAGTTGCCAGTGTGCCTTGAGAAGTGATAATAGGTGATTGTGTTGCATAGATAGTAGTCTTGTTGTTTGGGGATTTTGGGAGCTGTAGTCCAGAAAATAATTTTTGGAAAAATCCTCTAAATTCTACAACAGAGTAAGTGAACATAGGCCAAGACTCAGTGGGTGACATTGCAGGGTGTATGAACCGCAGGGGGGTGCAGGATGCACCAGATGACACCATAAGGGGAGAGTGACACTACTGCTCCTCAAACATCTGCTTTTTGGTGTGTATGTGTATGTTTCTTTAAGTCACCCATTGACTTATGGAGACCCCATGAATTTCACAGGGTTTTCTTAGGCAAGTTCCTTCCTTTGAAACACAGCCTACAGCACCTGGTATTTCCTGGTGGTCTCCCATCCAAGTGCTAACAAGGGCTAACCCTGCTTAGCTTCTAAGATCAGATGAAATCTGGAGCCTTTAATGTATTTTGGGTAAAAATTATCTAACATTTTTCTACAACAGAAGTGAACATAGATCAAGACTCAGTGGGTGACATTGCAGGGTATATGAACCCCAGGGGGGATGCAGGGAGTAAAACCCAAAATATATATTGGCAGAAACCTGGCCTCTGTGTTTATTAGAAGTAAATCATCACAATTAGCATTCTAACAAAACACACACACACACAGAGTAACTGATTATCACAGATACAGACTTTTTTTAAGGAAATGCATCAATTTTTTTTTATATAAAAGTGGAAAAAATGGACTACTAAATGTCCTCTCTTGCTGTCCATCTTGTTCTTGCTCAGAATACAGAACAAAGCATGAGGTAGCAGGTCAAGACACAACATAAGCCAAGCACTTGTAGCTTATGATTTTTTTTTTTAATCTTTGCTACTTAGTGAAGTTTAATCCATCCCTTCAAGCCCTAGTGCTGTTACACCACCACTCTCAGTCATTTTGTCCACCAATACAGCAGGTGTCATTGCTGGACCAAATGCCAGAAATTACTGGATATAGGTGTCATAAGAGTATCTCTGTCAGAGGACTTCCCAAACACAGAGGCATAAAGAGATTTATTAATTAAAGCTGGAAATATGTCACAAAATATAACCCCACCCCCAAACGTCTGCCCAGAAACATTCTTCCTCACATTCCAACAAAGTTCCAGATTCTTTCTACCTTATTTTTATTTGATTAATAACAATATCAAAGTACATAAATATATTGCTGTTTGTTGCACTGTTGATGAAAACAAATATATATGTAAACTTGTCATTCCAGTATCAATACATCTTTGTTTACAAATATCTTGATGTTACATTCAGAGTCCTATATCGACCTGCTCTATTTCATTTTCTCTACACTTCCAGCTATCTCATTGACTCATATGAACTGTTTTTTATAAGTCTTATCCACTTCAGTTTTTTGTATTTTCAGCCGATAACTTCAGTATTTATATTGATGTTGTGAAGTGTTTATAGTTAACATCTACTCTGTATTAATTTTAGATTCATTCCATTTTTTGTTACAGTGTTCAATGATTAATTCCCATTCTCTTTCTATTTTCTCTGCTGGTTTCCATTTATCAAGTTAGTTAGCTTATCCATTTCTATCATATCCCACAATTTTAGAAGCCATTCATTTGTAGTTGGAATATTTATTGATTTCCATGTTTGTTTGTTTTTGCCATGGAAACAACATATAATGTTTTTCTCCAAAGTTTCCTTGTGGACACCTGTGTTATTTTGTCATATGAAGTAGGTAGATTTCCAGAATCATTTCAAATTTTGTATTCTGTACCATGCAGATATTTGAATGTATATGTGTCCAGAAATTTTTTATCTGAGAGCATTCCTACCATACGTGGTACCAAATTCCAATAGCTGTCTCACATTTTCAGCATTTATTATTTGTGGTTTTATATGTTTTAGCTATTTTTGTTGGCATTAGGTACCACTGGAATGCCATCTCTTGAATGGAGATGTGCATAAGATGGTAGCAATAGGGTCCTTATCTTTAGCCTTGAATCTTCTGCTCTTCCTTCTTTTGAACTATGGGAAGATGCAGATGGTGAAAAGTGCTGTCTTCAAGCCCAGAAATGGGAGGGGCAGCCGGATGCCGGGCTCCCCAACCCCTTCCTGAGGGCGTCATCAGAGTGCCCGCCATTGCACATGGTGGGCGCTCCGATGATGTCTTTCTGGCTCGGTGTCCGGACATGCTGAACTGGAAGGAGCATGGAAGAGGTGCCATAAGGGTGGATTGGGGCTATTTTAGTGCTCCTTTTCAGAGGTGCCATAAGGGTGGATTGGGGCCGAGGTGTGGGGCAGCCTCAGTCCCAATCCGCCCTATGATTCTTTGATAAAGAGAAAGCTATGAAAATTATCATTATAATATCTCTACTCATTCAGAACAGATCTCTAAATATATGCTAACATCAATCAGTGCCATCAAGATGATGAATTCGTTAAATTAATCCTGAATTTGTGGTACTCCCACAGAAAGAATTTCATAATGTTTCTAAAAGAAAATCATAACAAAGAATATTCCCCAAAGTATACTATTGTGCTGAACATTAACTGGGATGACTGTACATCTTCTTGGAAGCAAAGCCTTGATTTGCCTTGGGTTTCATAAACTGTCTTGCACAATGGCAGCCAGTGGCTTCTAGGTCAGTGGAACATTGAAACTATTTTTGACTTTAAAGCCTAAACTTTAAAGAAGCAAACTAAGATGTTGAACTTACTTCTTCAGTAGGGTTCAAAATTTTCAACACAGACTGAAACAGCAGATTTTACCTGGAGCAGATTTACTGTCACAATTACTACCTGCCATCACCTGCCCAATATTCTTTGATTTTTGATGGAAAGTTGACTTAGGAAATATGGGCTAACAATAAGAATACACACACACATTAAAAAGAGCAAGACTTAGGAGAATTATTATTTGTGAATTATTATATTGACTGCATCAGAAAAAGTCATGCTTTGTTGTAGCATACCCTCCAACACAGATGAAAATTGGGACACATGTCACTAAGTAATGGCAAAGTTAAGATGGCAAAAGCCATTAATGAAGCAAAACACACAAACTGCTCCAGAAGATCCCATCAAAGCCTTCTCACACACACACACACACACACACACACACACACACTTTGTAGCACTTTGGTTTTGCCTCAGCCTTCTGGGACAGGGATATTCCATCCTCTCTTCTCCATCCTCTTGAGTTACTTGAGTCCTACTTTTGCACTTTGTACTCAGTTTGCTGCACACAGAAGTAAGCCAAGGACAAAGGGGGAAAGCAGCAGGAGGAAACAGAAACTGGAACATTTTAAAAGCAGCTGGAAAGTGGGATGACAGAGGATTAATCAGGACTGTACCCATCATACTTGGACAACTGAAGGTTATGCTGTAGCCTACAAAGGAGCTAGACACTAGCTGGAGAGTGAACTCCTTCTCAAGGTCAACTTCATTTCTATTCAGTGTGGAAAAGGTTGTCCACAGTGACACTGTGGACTAATATTGGAAGCAAATAATATGTAAACTGGCCCATTTGCAGATATACCCCTCATGTATTAAGTAGCAGCTTCTGGGAGTCATTATGGTTCCAAGATAAGGACTAGGCCCGGGAAGTGGAATTCAAATCTCTACTTGGGCATGTAGTTTGAGCAGTCATTCTCTCTCAACTTGGGATCAAATTGGGTACGGATTAGAGGAATCCCTATCCTGGGCTTGAAGGAAAGTCACAGTAAAACAAAAGAAAAGACTTCTGCAAGCCTAGATTTTCATAAAAATACTACAACTTGTATTTTAATATTACAACTTGTATTTACAGTTATATCACCATCAGCACCACCATAATTCAGAGATAGATGTAGGGACCCAATCTAGATCAGGGCACTATCATAGGTTATAATGGTGATGGTATGATAGCTAGAACCCTTTGTCCTCCACTGTGTTTCTCCATCCAGGTCACACACGCATGCACACTTGCAATTTTCATTGCCATTAATAAATCCATTGAAACAAATGCTTCATTTGGGGGGGTAATATAAATTATTATTATTATTGTTATTTTCTTATATCCTGCTTTTCTCCCAACATAGGGACTCAAAGCGGCTAACAGCAAATTTAAAAAACAATACAATTTAAAAAACAGCACAGAATTAAAATGTATAAAATGTAATGTTATACATGAAAATGTATAAATATAAAATTTTAAAAACAATCAAACAATTTAAAAAGTTAAAACAGTTATGAATTAAAATGTAAAATGTTAAAAATACAAACCTTAACATTTAAAACACATAACGTTTAAATCCCAGCCCCTTGCAGTTTAGGGAGGAGTACTTAGAATTCTCTGCCACAGAGAAATCTAATGCCACACAGAACTATAAATCCAAGGATTCCATAGGAAGCAGCCAAGCTGTTAAAGTAGAATCACAGTGCTGAAATTGTATACAGAATCAGCCTCCCTTACCTGAATGCTCGGGATCAGAAGTGTTTTGGATTTTGGAATTTTTTGGATTTTGGAATATTTGCATATACATAATAAACTATCCTGGAGATGGGATCCATGACTTACTATGTAATTCATTTATGCTTTGTGTACACCTTATAAACATAACTTGAAGGTAATTATATATATATATTATTTTAAATAATTTTATGCATCACCCTATTGTGACCCTATCATGGAATTTACTTGGTACGTTTCTTCAGAGGGGGTTTGCCATTGCCATCCTCTGAGGCTGAGAGAGTGTGACTTGCCCAAGGTCATCCAGTGGGTTTCTATGGCCAAGCCGGGATTTGAACCCTGTTCTCTCTGACACCCAAACCATTAATCTCTTAATTTTTGAGTTTTTTTTTTAAATGACCTTGGACGTGATAAATAGCATAAAATACTAACATTTCCTGTCAAAATGCTACTTTAAAGGCGTTCACAAATAATGTCTGAAAATAACTATAAACTCTTAATTCATTGGTAACAGTAATTTAGCTTTTAAAAGGCAAAAGCTACACTTTTGTTACTCCTGAAACACATTAACCCAATCTCTCACATATCTTTTCCTATAAGGACCTCCCCCCAGGCTGAATCAGGTCCAAACCACACTGCAGAAATAATCCAGTGTGTGCCATTAGTTTCAGTGGGACTCCAATATTAGTGAGCTGCCATTTTCATGGGGTGGTGGTGGTCTAGAATGGATCCCCCCTGAATTGAGAGGGGCATCTGTAAATACCTTTCTCTCCTCCCCTCTCATCCTCAGGGAAAGAAGTGCTGTAAATAATGCAGTGAGAAATAAAAAGGTATTGATAACATACATGATTTAAAATAGATAGGTTTGCTAAACCACAGCCCCCTTCACCTACCTGATGGGTAAATTTATTAGCATAGACACTTTCCCTTAGAAATACTAACATTAAAGGCACATCACTATTGATTGGAACTGCCTTTCTGGAAGGCTGCTTCCTCTATAAAAATCAGAGCTGGTTCTCATTTGCTTACAAACTAGATTGAATTCCACAATAAAGGTTTAATCATTAAAAGAGGAAGGAGAGAGCAAGCAAGCGAGAATCACAACTGAGAAGAAAAACAACCTCACAAAACACATCAATGACATTGCTCCCTTGAGAGGTTTTTGATGCAAAAGAATATAAAAATGTATAAGATTGATGACTCCTGAGAAGCCTTCTTTCCAAAGATATCACACAGAGATTGCTAGGGGAAGTTATTCTCTACTGTAATCTGTTGAAAGAGGCTTGCTCACTTGTGTTCAGTTTATTACCATGTTGTGTGGGGTGGAGTGGGGGAGAGAAAGAATGAGAAAGAGCTAAAGAAAGAGTGTGCATGCATGAGTATGAGAGCTAAGAAGTTTTATACACTACCTGAATAACTACTAAAAAGTATAAACTTCTTAGCTCTTTCTTTGCTGCTGGGTAGCCCAGCCATCTCTGTCAGTGTGAGGAAATCTAACTCAATTCTCCCTATACAAAAAATCTCAGTAAGTCCCTTTAAGAACAATCCTCTACATTACCTGGGGGGGGGGGGGGAGGAATTTGGAAATATCTTATGTTTTTCTTTAAATTGATTTTTAAAGAGATTTCCTAATACATATTCCTTTACACTTATTCTCCCTTCCTTTTTTTTACCTCTTGAAACACTGTATTGGAAATGAATTTGTCTGGAATGTATGATGTTGTTGTCCACATTGCAAGAATCAGTATATTCAGGAATATTTAACATTATTCAATTAAAAAAACCCACCTGGAAATGAAACACAATAAGATATTTATAAATGTGAAAATACATTCTACTACTGTGTAGTGGCTTGGAGTAAAGAAACATGGCTTGATGATTTTTGGAATAGTTTTTGTGGGTTTTTCGGGCTGTGTGGCCATGTTCTAGAAGAGTTTCTTTCTGACGTTTCGCCAGCATCTGTGGCTAGCATCTTCAGAGAAAACTGAAATGGAAGAGCATGGGTCTATATATACTGTGAGACCCTGGGTAGGGAGGAGTGGTTCCCAGGTGAACTGTGTGTTCTGTGTTGAATAGGTATTGTTCTGTTGTTAATGGCCTAACTTCAGGGTATGCAATCAAGGGTATTGTCTGCTATTCCCATGTAAACTGTGTATTGTTCTGTATTGAATAGGTATGTTCTGTTGTTGATGGCATGGCTTCCAGGTAAGGATATGCAATCAGGGAGATTGTCTGCTATTGTCTGCTGGGAAAGCCCCTGACCCTGGTTGGTTTTCCATTTGCCTTTGCTGAGTGCTGAATCTCTTATTTTGTAGGACTGGTAGCCATATCTTGTTTACTTTAAGAGTTTCTTCTTTCCTGTTGAAGTTGTCCAAATTTTTGTGGATTTTGATGGCTTCCCTGTGCATTCTGACCTGATAGTTGTTGGCATGGTCCAGATTTTTGGAATGTTTCACACACTAGGAGAAAAGCAAATGCTTAGGATAATGAGAAAATGTGTGTTAACAAATCATTTGAGGAAAAATGAAGAATGATGGTATCCAGCTTATGACCTGTATCTTATTATTGATGCACCATTCATATTCTAGTTGGAACTAACTCATTTGGGGGAAAATGACGAATGATGGTATCCAGATTATTCACTTATTATTCACTTACCATTCTCTGCATTGTACTATTGACTCACCATTCATATTCTAGTTGGATCTAACAAGTACAATTCACTCTTTAAAAGCAGGAAAAATACATGTGCCACTTAAAAAAAAAACCTGTTGTTTTAGATGATTAGCATTTGCTCAGTTTCAGTCTCTAGCTTGCTTGGTAGCTGCTCTGTTGATTTCTTGCATTTTGTACATAGACCGGCCCTGTTATTAGGCAGAGCAAGGCTGTGGCATTAATAATAGAGTTTGAGTGTCATGAAAGAACAGCAGATTCTTAGCTTTAACTTATTTTATTTTTATTTTTATTTATTTATTTTTGGCCTGGGAGAAAAGAGGTACTTGTGCAATTTTCTGTCTTATGCACCAAAATGACCTGATTGTGGTCTCTTCCAACTCTATGATTCTATGATTCTATGTCTTGGACCAGCCCTGACATACACATATGTCTGTGACCTTAACTTTGTGGGTCAAATACATTAGAGTCAAAAGAATCAAATTCAGCTCATAATGAAAAGAAGATCAGAAAGGCTGACAGAATGGAATTAGTTATTAGTTACTTATTATCATAAGTTTGTCTGCATTAAAATGTCAACTACTCTGGTTCAAAAGGTTGTTAAAGAGCTGAAGTGAAGCTATGCTACCCGTTGCTTTTTCTAAAATGCAGAAATGGATAATGAATTATTATAACTCAGCATTTTGATAATCCCATGAAACAGAATAATTCTCAAGAGAGCCTTGTCAAGTAGGGAATCATTATCCATTGCTTGACAAAAGGGGGAAAGTAACAAGTCACTCATATTCCAGAAAGTTGTAGAAGCACTTGAAATCCGTTAAATAAACATTTAAAAAAATCCTTAAGAACAGAATTTTAGGCAGCTTTCTCCCTTCTTTACAAAATGCCTTTTCTCTCAGAGCTATATCTTTCCAACATCCCAAGTCACTCAAACCCAGTCCTAAAAATATAAAAAATATTTATATTTTACAAAAGCCAAGGTAAATATTCATTGAGATGTTTTTGTATTAACATAATAAGGTCTGCTCAATTTTTACTGCCTTGCAAAAATAATTCAATGAGATATCACCACAAACTTGATGTATTAAATCCCATGAGAGATAGGGCCTCGACAGACGGCTTATTGAGCCGTCTCCGAGGCAAGGAAGAGGAGGGGCAGCCGCATGTGCGGCGCCCCTTCCTCTTCCCGAGGTCATCCTCGGAGCCGCCAGCCCTCCGCACGTCCGGCGCTTCGGGGACAACCTCCCGCCGCAGTGACCGCATGTGCTGCGGTGGAAAAGTCAGTGAAAGTGCGCCCGACGCTTTTAGGGCGCACTTTCACTGACTTCTGAAAGGAGCGCTATTTTTGCGCTCCTTTCAGAGGCGCCGATGGTGTGCCGCGGTGCGACTGCTCCAGTCCCGCAGCGCACCGTTGCAGGGCGTCTTGGACACCCTCGTCTGCTTCCCCCCATAGTCATAAAGTTAAAAAGTACAATGTCTTATGAATGTGATTCTGAAAAGTGTTTGAAATAAAAAGAAAATGTGGTGAAGAATGCTAAACTAGGACTTGAGAAATGCTGGTTCATATTCCCATACAGTCATGAAACTCAGTGGAAGACTATGGATCATTCCCAAGTGGTGTACCTAGCATATTTGAAAGCTGGTGCACTTTTTTTCCCTACCAACACCCCCCATTATTTTCAGTAATGTTGTTCTTATTTTTAACACACACCACACACAATTATTTTCAGTAATAACCATGAAATGAAACAAATAATAATAATGGCCAGAAAAGAAATGCAGACAGTGAAAATTCTCTTCTATTTAACTTTGTATATATAACCGTGTCAGTAATATTTAATTAATTAAAAAATAAAAATAAAAGAAATATTAAGGTAAAGGTATTCCCCATTGACAAGGTTGTCAAGTCATGTCTGACAATAGGGGGCAGTGCTCATCTCTGTTACTAAGCCAAAGAGCCAGCATTGTCAGAGACTACTCTGTGATCCTGTGGTCAGCATGATTGCACAGAATGCTGTTTACCTTCCCACCAAAGTGGTACCTTTTATCTACTTGCATTTGCATGCTTTTGAACTGCTAGGTTGGCAGAAGCTGGAATTAGTGACAGGAGCTCACCCCATCATGCAGCAACTGGGCCTCAACCTGCCAACCTGCCAATCTTGCAATCAACAGAATGAGCGTCTTAACCACTTGAGCCACTGCATCCCCAAAAGAAATATTACTAAAAAGAAAAATTAATGAATAATACATTTAAGTTAATTAATGTGTTGTTTTTTAAAAGGAGGAACACATATCCAATGTATGTTAGCATTGTGACCTTTGTTGTAAAATTTTGTTGTACATTTTTAAGCATCACTTTGCTGGCATGGGACATTTACCCAATGGTCCAATAGTAACTGTAATCACTGGTGTCCTATTTCCTGAGGATTAGACTATATTTTGAGAATTTTCAATCTATAGGGCATTATTTCATTTTCCATATTTGTTAGCAGATTTTCAAAAATAATATTTTGTAAAAATCTCTTAATCTATTCCAGAAAACTAAATATTGATTTTGGAATATAACTTTAGAATTTTGTTGTTTTCTACATAAGAATCAACAAATTAAGGGAAAGGTAGGGATATGACATTATAAGGAGGAGTGAAAGCAAAGGAAGTGTGTTTGGTGTTCTCAGTGGGTGCGAAATTGAATTTTCAAAACTTTATGCAGCTGTTTCCTTCTTTTGAAAGTACAAAAGAGGGATCGAGAAAGAAGGGAATAAGTAAAATCATGCATACACCACTTTAAAATTAACAGGGGCTGAACAGACTGGCACTTTAGGCCAGCCTGGGGGCTGAGTGGGGGCATGGTGACCGCACATCGACCTCCCTGACTGTGCCCTCATGCCAGCTTCATGCTGCATGTCCCACCACATGGTGGGAGGCATCAGGGTGCTCCCTTGGCGCAGCGTACACACACACTGCACCAAAGGAGTGCAGAAAAGCCGCTACCGCCATGGCAACGATGGCTTTTTGCCACTCTAAAAAGGAGCAGCATTTGCCAGCTCTTTTTAGAGTGGCAAAGCACCAGATCAGGGCCATGGTGTGAGATTGCCGTGGCCCCAATCCGGCAAGCAAAGGGGCAACTTGCCACCAGCCCTTTTTAGTAGTCTGTACAGCCGCTTAGTTGTTAAACACATCCTCTTTCAACAAAAATGTCATTGATTTAGATTTTTTGCATATTATCACAACATTTTAATCCTTTCTTATTATGCAGTTGCTAGTGGTGAAAACATGTAGAATGACTTCATTGTATGCCATTGTAATTTCTTTGAGGAACTCACAAATATACATTTGAGAAATAAAGGGATAAACATATTCCCACAATGCTTTTCCATGGAGTGAATTCACTTGTTTAACTTGAAATACTGAATTGTTGTGAAATTTTATGCAACAAGCGTTAACTGGCTCAGGCTAGGCCCAAATCCATTTTTGCTCAAGGTTGTGTCCATACCTGACCAGAAATTTAACCCAGAATTCTTATATTGAAGCAATAACAAATATGCCAGATTGCACAAACAAAAGTATAGGACATTCAGTGCTTAGAAATTTTTAGTTATTTGTCTCAGTTTGTATTTATGCTGGATAGGGAATCATGCTTTGGATCATATAGATGACACAGCTTTATTTATTACTATCAGGAGAGCTGTACCTTATATTTATAAAAGATAACCTAATGATTTAAGACTCCTGCTTTAGGCTCCAGATATAATTTGCTATGCCACAGAACAAATGTAACAAACCTAGTATTCATTTATGTATCTGTACATGGTTGATCTCAACTGTACATGAGTAAATTTACATTCACCTGTTGAGGCTAATGGGGCCATATTGGGTTTGTTTTTCAACTGACAACCACTTTAGCTTTTATTATGGAGCAACCTTTATATCTGGTGTGAAAAACGCAGCTCAAGATAAAATCTGTTCTTTCATGCTGAATATTAGTGCAGCAGAAGAATCAGTTTGAAGGGCACAAGGCTGACAGGATGATGGAAGAAAGTGATATATGAGCCTTCATAACCAGTCAGGATGCAGTTTATAAACAAGAGATTTTTAGTGACACATGCTTCAGACTTGATAATAAATGTCAGGCAAAATTGCTGCTAATAAGGCATCATTACTTATAATATTTCCTGCATTAGCAACATTACTGTGGTGAAGATATTTTTCAAAATGGATAAAAGATAGAAGCAGATACTGACTTTTTGTGTGTATTTATTTTTCTTACTGAACATGCCATACAATTATACATTTTTTGGGGGGGGGGGAGTTCCATTTGGGGTTTTCCATTTTTGTAGGCATGTGCTAGAGCTGGGCCATTCTAAAAGTCAATGACTGTTGTTTATTGTTTAGTTTTCTTATGGATTTTACTAACAAGCTTGTCCCAGCTGGTTTCATGCACCCTGTTCCACACAAGGAAAATGTATGCATATTTGGAGGCATGATTTTCCAAAGGTGTATATGTTTGAGTGGGTCTTTTTGTTTGTATGTGTTTGGATGTAGGTATTCATTAACTAATTTGTACATGTTTTGAAATCATGAGCATTATTCTTTGTTCATTTCTAAAATGCACTTTTTTGTTCCATAAACTCCATTACAAGCCCATAATGTACAGATGTCAGGTTAAAAACCATATCTGGAGCCATACTTAGTTCTAATTGGACCAATTAAGCTTCTGCAACCTGTTCGGCCAAATCCCAGAGCAAATCAAGCTATCTGGAGTAATCTAAATTAGATCAGCTCTACCCCAATAGGTCTGGATCAATTCAAAGTGCTTTGGGCCAATTTTTTATCTGGACAATAAAAGACAGATGGAGACAAAGTGTCCAAATCCCATGCATAAATGGGATTTAAAAACTGCAAAAGCAGGTTGATTTTCAGACATATCAGGGTTAATGAGCATTAATATGACATTAACCCGGACAGAAAGTTGATAAACACACCACTTTTTACTTTTGGGATTTTCCAAAAGTAAAAAAGCAGTGTGTTTTGTCAACTTTCTGTCCGGGTTAATGTTGCATTAATGTTTATTCGTGCCAATGCCATCTGAAAATCAATCCGCTTTTGTGGTTTTTTCCCACTTTTTTTCTGGGTTAATGTCAGATGTCATCTGAAAATCAATTGACTTTCTTTTACAAGTTTTTTTCCAGTTTAAATCCCATTTTTGCACAGGATCCCTCCCGTGTGATGAACTCTATAGTCTAGGTCCAGAATGTTGTAAAACTGTGCAATATTTTAAAAAAAAAACACAAGAGGAGAAAGGAAGAGGAAAGGACCTGTACTTTTCAGACTGCTCTGAGGTACCAATATGGGACAGACTCTTAGCAGCATTCTCTAGTTATGGCACTTGGGGAAGTAATGCATTCTTTTGCCCCTTTGATAGCTCTCTTTTAGCAGGTGAAAAGTTTTATACAGGCTTGCTGGAGTCTGGTGGCAGTTTTCTATTAACTGAGCTTGTTCTCCTTCCTTCATCCTATCATAGAATCATAGAATCATAGAATTATAGAGTTGGAAGAGACCACAAGGGCCATCCAGTCCAACCCCCTGCCATGCAGGAACTCCCAATTAAAGCATCCCTGACAGATGGCCATCCAGCCTCTGCTTAAAGACCTCCAAGGAAGGAGACTCCACCACACTCCAAGGGAGTGCATTCCACTGTCGAACAGCCCTTACTGTCAGGAAGTTCCTCCTGATGTTGAGGTGGAATCTCTTTTCCTGGAGCTTGCATCCATTGTTCCATGTCCTGGTCTCTGGAGCAGCAGAAAACAAGCTTGTTCCCTCCTCAATATGACATCCCTTCAAATATTTAAACAAGGCTATCATATCACCTCTTAACCTTCTCTTCTCCAGGCTAAACATCCCCAGCTCCTTAAGTTGTTCCTCATAGGGCTTGGTTTCCAGACCCTTCACCATTTTAGTTGTCCTCCTTTGGACACACTCCAGTTTCTCCACATCCTTTTTGGATTGTGGTGCCCAGAACTGGACACAGTATTCCAGGTGAGGACTGACCAAAGCAGAATAGAGTGGCACTATTACTTCTCTTGATCTAGAGACATTATACTTCTATTGATATAGCCTAAAATTGCATTGGCTTTTTTAGCTGCTGCATCACACTGTTGACTCATGTGGTCTACCTGGACTCCTAGATCCCATTCACGCATAGTCTCATTCAGCCAGGTGTCCTCCATCGTATATCTGTGCTTTTCGTTTTTCCACCCTAAGTGCAGTACCTTACATTTCTCCGTGTTGAATTTCTTTTTGTTAGCTTTGGCCTTTCTAATCTGTTCAAGTCATTTTGAATTTTGATCCTGTCTTCTGGGGTATTAGCTACTCCTCCTAATTTGGTGTTGCCTGCAAATTTGATAACTATGCCCCCAATACTGTCATCCAAGTCATTGATAAAGATGTTTAATACACTGGGTCCAGGACAGAGCCCTGTGGCACCCCACTGTTCACTTCTTTCCAGGTTGAAACGGAGCCATTGTTGAGCACCCTTTGGGTTCGGACAGTAAACCAATCACACACCCATGTAACAGTACTTTGTCTAGCCCACATTTTACCAGCTTGTTTGCAAGAATGTCACGGGGAACCTTGTCAAAGGCCTTACTGAAATCAAGATATACTATATCCACTGCATTCCCTTCATCTACCAAGCTGGTAATTTTATCAAAAAAAGAAATCATATTTGTCTGGCATGACTTGTTTCTCTGAAACCCATGTTGACTTTTTGTGATTATGAAATTACCTTCCAGGTGTTCTCAGACTCTCTGCTTAATTGCCTGCTCTAGACTCTTTCATGGTATTGATGTCAGACTAACTGGACGATAATTGTTGGGATCCTCTTTTTTCCCCTTTTGAAGATGGGGACAACGTTTGCCTTCCTCCAGTCTGCTGGGATTTCTCCTATTCCTCAGGAGTTCTCAAAGACTATTGCCAATGGTTCTGATATTACATTTGCCAGTTCTTTTAGTACCCTTGGATGTAATTCATCTGGTCCTGGAGACTTATATTCATTTAGATTAACCAGGTATTCCTGTACTATCTCTTTACTTATTCTGTGCTGAAATTCTCCTATTCTGTTCTCTGCTCCATTATCCTCAGGTTGAGCACCCTTTGCCTTTTCTGAGAAGTCTGAAGCAAAGAAGGTGTTGAGTAATTCGGCCTTTTCTCTGTCCCCTGTTAACTTTTTGCCACCTTCCCCACACAGTGGTCCTACCATTTCCATATTCTTCCTTTTGCTGCAGACACACCCCAAAAAGCTCTTTTTATTGTTCTTAACCTTTCTAGCAAGCCTGAGTTCATTCTGCGCTTTAGCTTTTCTGACTTTATCCCTACACATGCTAGCTATTTGTTTGAATTCCTCTTTGGTGATTTCCCCATTTTTCCATTTCTTATACATGTTCCATTTAAAACTTAGTTCAGTTCCTTAGTCATCCATCCTGGTTTCTTGAGGCACCTCCCATTTTTCTTCCTCATTGGAACTGTTTGAAATTGTGCCTTCAGTATCGCCCTTTTGAGAAACTCCCATCCATCTTGAACTCCCTTCTCTTTTAGTATTCCTGCCCATGGGATCACCCCCAGTATTTCTCTAAGTTTACTCAAATCAGCTTTCCTAAAGTCTAGAATGCATGTCTGACTATACCTGGCTTCTTCTTTCCACTGTATAATAAACTCCAAGAGAACATGATCACTCCCACCTAAGGATCCAACCACTTGCACCCCATTAACTAGGCCTTCCGTGTTAGGATCAGATCCAAAATAGCTGACTCCCTTTTTGCCTCTTCCACCTTTTGGACAATGAAATTGTCTTCAAGGCAAGTGAGGAATTTGCTAGACCTTGAGGATTTTGCTGAGTTTGAATTCCAGCAAATATCAGGATAGTTGAAGTCACCCATCACTACTATATCTCTCCTTTCTGGGTGTGTGGTCATCTGTTCTAGAAAGGCATCATCCAGTTCCTCTGCCTGAGTCGGGGGTCTGTAGTAGACTCCCACAATAACATCCCTGTTGTTTCCCTCCCCTTTAATTTTTATCCAGATGCTCTCGACCTGATTTCCAGGATTGATGTCCTGGATTTCTTCACTGGTGTAAATATCCCTGACATATATTGCTATTCCTTCTCCTTTCCTGTTTGGCCTGTTTCTCTTGAAAAGGTTATACCCCTGTATTTCTACATTCCAATCATGAGACTCATCCCACCAGGTTTCAGTGATGCATATTATATCATATTTGTTTTGTTGTGCTAGGGGTTCAAGTTCATCTTGCTTATTTCCCATGCACTGTGCATTAGTGTAGAGACATCTAAGACCACATGTCCCCTTTACTTGCTGCCTGTGCACGTTTTTTTTGCCTCCCACTGTTGGGCCCTTGCACTGTTTGCCTTGTTCCCTCTATGACTGACTGTTTTTTTCCAGTCCTTTTGTCTTCCAGAACACTGTCTCCCTTCCCCAAATAACTCAGATTAAAGCCCTCCTGATCAAATTCTTGAGACTGTTGGCAAAAACGTTTCTTCCAAATGGTGTGAGATGCAGCCCATCCCTTGCTAGAAGTCCACCCTCATCGAACCACAGCCCATGATCTAAGAATCCAAATCATTCTCGGCCATACCATCTGCGAAGCCAGTTGTTGACATCTGCTATTTTCCTCTCTCGTCCTGGACCATACCCTTCAACTGGCAGAAGAGACAAAATGACAATTTGTGCATCCATTTCTTTCAACTTCTTACCCAGAGCCTCGTAATCCCTTGTGATGTTCTGAAGACTGTGTCTTGCTGTGTCATTCATTCCCATATGGACCAAAAGGAAGGGGTATTGGTCAGTAGGCTTGACCAATCTTGTCAGTCTCTCTTTCACGTCTCGATCTTTGCCCCAGGGAGACAACACGCCTCCCGGGGCATCTTGTCAGGCCCACAAATCACTGCTTCTGTACCCCTCAGCAAGGAGTCCCTCACCATGACCACATGCCTCCTCCGAGGCTTAGCAGTGACTATTCCCTGTGGTGGAATTCCCAGGGTCCCTTGCTCTGTCCCTGAAGTCTGTCCTTGCTGCTCTTCCTCTTCTTCCTTGATAAGGGAAAGAGCTTCAAATCGATTCTGTAGCTGTAACCTCCCAGAACGACCCCTGGTCTCCCTACTTCTGTGTGTGACATTCCTTCAGTTGTCTACTTCCTGTGCATGTGAAGTAACCTTCTCTTCCCCAGTGGCTTCCTCTGTGTGGTCCCTGTCCAAGACAGTTCATTCTGTTCTGTCCAGGAAAACCTCTTGCCTCCAGCTGTTGTACTTTCTCTTCCAAGAGGGCTACCGACTTGCACTTGGGGCATGTGAAGTTCCCCACCTCTGTAGGCAAGAAGACAAAGATCCCACAAGTGTTGCAGGTAACGGCTGCAGTTCCCTCAGTGTCCATACTGAGAAGTCTTAATTAGTCCCTGAAACAGGACTATGGCCTTCCTCCTCAAAGAAAATCCCTCACTAAACACCAGTGTTAAAGGCTCCTGATGACCTGAACTTTTCACCAATCGCTGCTGGTGATAAAAATTCAAGTGTGACTCACAGAAACTCCACCCCCTCAGCAACAACACACTCTCCCCAAGAGTTTTTAAAAGTTCAAAACTCACCTCTTAAAATGGCTGCCCAGAAACTGCTCACCTCTTCCTCCTCCTCCTCCTCTCTCTAGCAGGAACTTGCCTAGAAGAGTCTAGAAGGCTCTGAAAGGAGTTGTATAAAGCTAGACTGCTACCTCCACCCCCTAGTGACTCACAAGTGTGACTCACAGAAGCTCCACCCTCTCAGCAACAACACATTATCCCCAAGAGTTTTTAAAAGCTCAAAACTCACCCCTTAAAATGGCTGCCCAGGAACTGCTCATTTCCTCCTTCTCCTCCTCTCTAGCAGGAACTTGCCTAGAAGAGTCAGTGCAAAGACTTCAGTTCCTTCTTCCTAACCCCTTTGCAATCTAGACTCATTTTCTTTACTTGTTTTGTGTGTGTGTATGAGAGAGAGAGAGAGAGAGTCTCAGTGTTATTTTAAGAGTAGTTTTATTAGGTGGTAGCACCACCCACTCACCCACTCCTCTAGATGCTTGAGAACAACTATACTTCCCAGGTTTCATCACTTAATGACAGATATTGATTTTAGAAGGTTATCTTGTTTCATTGGAATCTGTTTTGTCTTTTTTGTTGTTTTCAGAAAATTTTATTTTGTCTTATGATTGAATTATAGTGTATCAAGCACTCATTGAACAGAGTACAAAAAAAAATGACTACTCATTTTGCTATGAGTAACATAGGTTCAAAATGCTTGTTGTCATTTTCAAGTCAGACCACCCTTTCATTTTACAACATGTTCTAATGCCTGATTTTGTGAAACAGCCTTGAAACATCAGTTCACTTTTGTTTTTGTTTTTGTTTTTTTAATTTTCACTGGTCTGTGACTGTTGATGAAGAAAGTTTAGTAACACAATGCTCAATAAATATGAATACTAAACTTTGGTGCATAAGGCAAGAAAGCTGTGTGTTGCCAGAGTCTGTATGGATTTTTAAGAATTCATACTGGACAGGTAAAACTGTTGGCCTAAACCATTGTCCATATTGGGGGAGAAAGCAAACTAGAAATTCTCTCCAACTCCCCCCTCCTGCTGAAAAGAAAATGGCTTCATTAATGAAAGTAATTAGTACTTAATTGTCATGTCTGGCTCAGACTGACACACTCCCCATTTTCAGGTATTGTGCAACTTCCAGAGAGGTTGAGCAATGCATCTGGATTTGCACCTGAAGGATGGAAAATATCTATAGTTAATAGGTTTTTGTCTTGTGTATGCAGCCCATTGTTCTCTACTGTCCAGATCACTTAAGATTCATTATCAGTACCAGAAGGGCAGGTTCACCTTTGCCCTTTGTAAACATATGTTATTGTTTTTTTAACCTTCAATAGAACAACATTGAAGTCATGTTGTGCTGTAATCAGTGACATTCCATTCACTTTTAGAAGACAGCCTACAGTCAGGAAGGGATCAAATACAGAGACACAGATAAAATTTATTTCTAAAACTTGCTTCCTTGGCTCTCTCTGAGACCTACTTCTGCTGCTCCAATCTCCAGTCATCTTCATGTCAGAGGGTAAAAAAATCCACGTGTGTGTTTTAGTCTGTAGCTAATTTTAATCTTAGCTACATCCCTCTAGGCCCCTTAAATTGGTTAGGAGTAGGGTGCTAGCTTCCATGCTCACTCCTTTTTTACAATGGGCCCTTGGTATCCATTGGGGCTTGGTTACAGGACTCCTTGTGTATACCAACATCTGTAGATGCTCAAGTCCCATCGGCATAATGAAATTATGTCCCTTAAATAAAATAGCAAAATTTTAAGCTTTTTGGAATTTGCTTTTTGGAATTTATTTCTTTTGGGAATATCTTTAAGTCATGGGTGGTTGAATCTGTGGATAAAGAATCCATGGATATGAAGGGTCAACTGTTCAGTTCATCTTTATTATGGTCATAGACCAGCACATACTGCACTTTGAGAAGCAGCTTGTGCTGGATATAGTTACTTCTGTTGGATTCTGTTATCTTTCTCCTTCTCCTCCTCCTCCTCCTCCTCCTCCTCCTCCTCCTCCTCCTCCTTCTTCTTCTTCTTCTTCAATATAAATAATTACTTTTGCTGCAAAATCAGCTTGTTCTTCTACTACATTCTCACTTGGAGTCACTCTGGTTAATTGTCCATCATGGCTGCAGCATTTTGGAGTTGTTGAAGTTTCCTAACAGTTTCCAAATATGTGGGGGGGAATACAGTATGTTACGGTAATCCAAATGGGATGTAATCAAGGCATTTGTCACTGTAGCCATATCTGATGTCTCAAGGAATAGGCACAATTCCACACCAGTTTTAGCTGTGGAAACACATTCTTGGTCAGCACTGAAACCTGGGCATCTGGCTCAGATCTGAGTCCAGAAGCATGCCCAAGCTGCAAACCATAGATTTTAAGGGGAATGTAATCCCATCAAACACAATCTGAATACCTGTTCTCTGATCTGCCTTTTGACTGACCATGAGCACCTCTGAGTTGTCTCAATTTGTTTGCCCTCATCTAGTCCATTAATGACAGCAGACATTGGTTTAGTACAGGAGACAGCTTTTTTGGAATTGTATAGGAAGAAGAGGGCTCTAGAGATGGCTAACATCAACAAACTGGTGACATCCAGTTCCAGAACTCCAGATAACCTCTCCCAGAAGTTTCATGTAAATGTTAAATAGCATGGGGATCAAAACTGAACCCTGAGGGATCACACAGGCCAGTGGCTATGAGATAGAATAGGAATCCCCCAGCACCACCTTCTGAGTTTACCCCTCCAAGAAGGACTGGAAACATTGAAGAATAGTACCCCCAAGTCCCAGCCCAGAGAGGCAGCTGAAAAGGCTACAATGGATGTTGCTATAAAAAGCTGCTGGGACTGCCAACAGAATGAACAAGGATGCACGCAAACCTCACCCTGTTCCCTGTACAGGTCAATCATCAAGCTGATCAAAGCTTTCCCTGTGCTAAAACCAGGTCTGAAGCCAGACTGAAATAGAACTAGATAATCTGTTTTATCCAGGAACCCCTGGAGTTGAGAGTCCACCACATGCTCCAGAACCTTGCCCAGAAAAGGAATATTGGAGACTGGGCAGTAGTTATCCAGTGCAGTCGGGTTCAGGGAGTGTTTCTTTAATATGGGATCACTACAGCTTCTTTTAGAGAAGATGGAACTATTTTTTGTTTTGTTTTGTTTTTTGTTTTGCAATGAGGCTTCACTACTCATGTTATTCACTTAGCTGGTCCCTCTCTGGCTACTTTTATCAACTAGGAAGGGCAAGGGTCCACTGCACATGTCATGGCTTTCATCTCTCCAAGGATCCACAACCTCAGCCTGCTTAAACTGAAACATAAGCATTGAAGGAGATTAGACTTAAACATTTGGAAGAATTTACTGACAGTAAGAGTTGTTCAACCACAGAACACTGCCTGAGAATGTGGTGGAGTCTCTTTCCTTGGAGATTTTTAAACAAAGGCTGGATGGCCATCTGTTGGGAGTGCTTCAAATTTGTTATCCTGCATGGCAGGGGTGGTGATGGAGTGGATGGCCCTTGTGATCTCTTCCTACTCCATGATTCTATGATTAATCTGGGACAAGCAGGAGCCAAGTTTATATCCACAGGACCTGTATCAGCTACAGTGTCCAAGTCAAAAGGTCTCTGACCACTTAAGACAGCTTCACTGGACAACGCTGTGCAGACACAATAGTGGCAGAGAAGAATGATTTCTTCACTGGCACCAGTGCTACAGGGTAGGTTTTCCAATGAACTCTAATCTGTATTCAATTGGACAAAATTTTCTATCATCAACATTCTAGTCTCCATCTCACCTGTTTTATCACCACCAGTTCCTTAGTGGACCAAAGGAGTCACTTGGTATCACTCTGTGAGAGCGAATGCTTAGGCGTGATCATGCCCACCACCCTGGCCATTTCCTTATTCCGGAGATCAGCCAGGAATTTGACATAATCACTTGCCAAGGCAACAAGGAACTATCAAAGAGCCATCGGAAATCCATCTGAATCAATAAGCCTTCTTGGGTGGATTATCTTAATTAGCCTGAAAACAAGGTCCAGACTTTGTAATGCAATTAGGTTGTCACCAGATACTTCTTGGGGTAGAACCATAGTTGTTGTAAAGGACATGAAGTTCTGTCCTGCTCTTCAAAGAGCATTCTCAGCATGGATTTTGAAACCCCTCAGGACAACCAGTGGGATATCCAACAAGGGACCTGGTCTTGTTGGGAACAGATGTCAGTCAGCAGTCCACAGGGAGAGAGAAGTGGAGACCAGCTGTAGATAGGCAGACAGGAAGAAAGCATCTCTCTTCTCTTAGGTTTGGTGTGGCAATTCTAGTTCTCCCCTATGCTGCTGATACCTCTCAGGCCTCAAGTAGCCAGTTTTTATTTTATTATACACTTTGAAGAAGCTTTCCGTTTTCTAATTTGAAAGATTGAATTTGCAAAACAGCAATTAGCAGGTCACACAGATCCACTTTTTCAAAGAAAGAGCAACAGAAGGGAGGGAGGAGTCAGTGGACTATTGCCATGCCCATTCTTCTAGAAAAATCTTAATAGCCTCAGTAGGAGCGTTCAGAGATATACTGCTGCATTCCCAAGAGTATAATGGCAGATGCTTGTGAACTTTGTTCCATAACTGTATGATGTTGAAGGCATTCAGCAGCTGCTGTAGCTGGTTTATAGCTTACAAAATATTATAATGTACATATTCATGTGTTAAATGCAATTAGAAACTCGTTTTTTATTTTTGCCAAAAAAAGAAAAGAAAGAAATCCAAAAACACAATCTCTCTTGCATTAGAGTTAAGTATCAGATGTGACAGACTCAGACTCAAATATAACATACAATGCCAGGGGACTGAAATGTTTGTGTCAAAGAAATGCTATTTCCAATTTTTTTCAAGTTCTCCAGATGTATAAAGCATTATTATGGGAAAGAAATGCAAGAGCCATGCCCTTTGACAACATCTATGAGCACTGAGGTCATCAGCGCCAGCACAGTTCTACAGCTAAATGTGTTAGGGAAGCTACTTTCAAATGCTCTTGGAAGAAAATATAGAAAGCAAAATCTGAAACCTTCAAGCTACATGACAATCAACTTGAGCCTTTCTGAGGAATTTAGAGCCTTTCATTTGACAGCTTTATTGGCTCTGCAGAACTGACAACACTATTTTTGACAGTTAACTAAGCAGATGAGTAAGAATGTCATGTGTGCAAGAGAGATTTTTGACTACAGAGATATGCATACAAAATGCCTTTCCTGATTAGCCAGTCTTGATTCTAACAGCACTCAACTCTTATACTGCCCTCCCCACATTTATCCATAGCTCCAGTTTTGGTTAATTGAGGATATGTTACCCCCAATTAAAGTGTGCTCATTTGGAAGTCTGCAAAGATTCTATGAATGTACCTCTGTATGAACATAGTGCTTTCTCATCATGGCCAAGTGACCTGAAGCCCATGCACACTACACTTGTGAACAATGATTACACATTAACTGCCATGGCTCCATCCAAGGGAATCCTAGGATCTGAAGTTTAGGAAGGGCATTTAAAATTATCAGCCAGAGAGTTCTAATGCTTCCCCAAACTACAAAACCCAGGATTCCATAGGATGTTTCCATCACAGTTAAAGTGGAATTATAGATCTGCAATTGAATCTGGATAGGTGGCTATTTTTTAAGGAGCTAGCTGCTGTGTATTGGTATAGATGCATGTGAGGTCTATGCAGAATTTGAAATGAAATGAATTTCTAGTGAATTTTGCAATTCTACCTGTTAGACAACTAGCAAAAGTATGCATGTATACTTTGGTTTCCCATCTTTGGGAAGAAACTAGAAGTTTCTCTCCTCTCTCTCTCTTTGTGAATTCTATGCAAATAAATGTGCACAACTCCAAATGCATATCCTAGGGAAATGCATATAAAATGCTTTACTAAAGAAGTTAAAAGTATACTTAAATGTATATATTACAAAAAGGAATGAGAATTGTGTACATTAGAAAAAGTGTATGCCAGCCATAGAACTACTTTTCTATGATGGTGGAACTGTGTGCTTCTGTGAGGCAAGAGGTTATGCTGACAATATCAGTGCTGTACTAAGGTCTCCCATATCAGACAGGCTTTTGCTGAGGATCCAAACTGAATGTGCCATACAGGTACTAGGCAGCAGCAGTAATGAGGGAGTTCAGAGAAAAGGCAGAACTACTCAACACCTTCTTTGCCTCAGTCTTCTCACAAAAGGAAAAGGGTGTTCAACCTGAGGAAAATGGAGCACAGGACACAATAGGGGAAATGCAACACAGAATAAGTAAAGAGGAAGTACAGGAATACCTGGTTAACCTAAATGAATTTAAGTCTCCAGGACCAGATGAACGATATCCAAGGATATTAAAAGAACTGGCAAATGTAATCTCAGAGCCACTGGCAATAATCTTTGAAAACTCCTGAAGAACAGGAGAAGTCCCAGCAGACTGGAGGAGGGCAAACATTGTCCCCATATTCAAAAAGGGGAAAAAAGAGGATCCCAACAACTATCGCCCAGTTAGTCTGACATCAATACCGGGAAAGATTCTAGAACAGTTCATTAAACAGAGAGTCTGTGAACATTTAGAAGGGAATGCCATAATCGCTAAAAGTCAACATGGGTTTCTCAAAAACAAGTCATGCCAGACTAATCTGATCTCTTTTTTTATATAAAATTACCAGCTTGGTAGATGAAGGGAATGTGGTAGACATAGCATATCTTGATTTCACTAAGGCTTTTGACAAGGTCCCCCATGATATTCTTGCAAACAAGATAATAAAATGTAGGCTAGACAATACAACTGTTTAGGTGGATTAGTAATTGGTTAACTGACTGAACCCAAAGGGTGCTTAGCAATGGCTCCTCTTCATCCTGGAGAGAAGTGACCAGTGGGGTGCCACAGGGTTCTGTCCTGGGTCCAGTGCTATTCAACATCTTTATCAATGACTTGGATGAAAGAATAGGGGGCATGCTTCTCATATTTGCAGATGACACAAAATTAGGAGAAATAGCTAATACCTCAGAAGACAGGATGAAAAATTCAAAATGACCTTAATAGATTAGAAAGCTGGGCCAAATCTAACAAAATGAATTTCCAACACAGAGAAATGTAAGGTACAGCCCTTAGGGCAAAAAATTTGAAATGCATAGATATAAGATGGGGGACACCTGGCTTAACGAGACTATGTGTGAAGGGGATCTAGGAGTCCTAGTAGACCACAAGTTGAACATGAGTCAACAGTGTGATGCCACAGCTAAAAGGCCAATACAATTTTAGGCTGCCTTAATGGAAGTATAGTATCTAGATCAAAGGAAGTAATAGTGCCACTGTATTCTGCTTTGGTCAGGCCTCACCTGGAATACTGTGTCCAGTTCTGGGCACCACAATTCAAAAAGGATGTTGAAAAACTGGAGTGTGTCCAGAAGAGGGTGACTAAAATGGTGAAGGGTCTGGAAACCATGACCTATGAGGAACGACTTAGGGAACTGGGTATGTTTAGCCTGGAGAAGAGACAGTTAAGAGGTGATATGATAGCCCTCTTTAAATATTTGAAGGGATGTCATATTGAGGAGGGTGCTAGCTTGTTTTCTACTGCTCCAGAGAATAGGACCTGGAACAATGGATGCAACCTACAGGAAAAGAGATTCCACCTCAACATTAGGAGACACTTCCTGACAGTGAGAGTTGTTTGACAGTGAAACACACTCCCTCAAAGTGTGGTGGAGTCTCCTTCTTTGGAGGTTTTTAAACAGAGGCTGGATGGCCATCTGTTGGGGATGCTTTGATTTTGAGTTCCTGCATGGCAGGGGGTTGGACTGGATGGCCCTCGTGGTCTCTTCTAACTCTATGATATGATTCTATGATTCTATGACAATAGTGGAGGATCCCTCTGAGACAATAACTGTGACACCATAGCTAACATTTGTTAGTAACCCACAGAAGGAGGCATGGTAAACACCTTTTGAATATTTTTAACAAGAAAACTCTATGATGAGACAATCCAAAATGAAACAAGAGATACTGCCAGAAGATGAGACTTTCAGGTTGGAAGGGATTTGATGAGCTACTAGAGAACCACAGAGGACAACTACAAATAGAACTATGGCTAATGATAAAACTGAACTCAAGGTGAAAGGATGTTCAGCTGTTGATATGCTCAGAGGTGGAAGCAAAATCTAAAGCTGCACAACATATGTTATAAGAACATGGAATGTAAGAAGCATGAATCAGGGTAGGCTAGAAATAGTAAAACAAGAAATGGAATATATAAACATTGAAATACATGGAGTGAGTGAGCTAAAGTGGAAAGTAATGAGACATTTTGAGTCTGATAACTACACAGTGTTTTACTCAGGAAATGAACATGTAAGAAGAAATGGGGTGACAAAGCAGTCAAAGGATACAAAGGAAAGGCTTACTGTATATTCCGTGCTGTATATTCTAACTTCTGTGTTGTATAGTTTTATTGCATATTCTATGCTGGAGTCAGGAGGAAATTGCCATAAGCCAGTGCATAAATCAAATCAGTGTAAATCATATATGATTGGAATGTAAAAATAGGAAACAGCGCAGAATCAAAGATTGTAGGAAAATTTGGCCTAGTATCAAAAAATGAAGCAAGAGAGCAACTAACTGAATTTTGGGAGGCCAACAGTTTTTAAATTGCAAACACATTCTTGAAGCAACCAGAGGCAACTTTATACATGAACATCACCTGATGACCAATATAGAAATCAAATAGACTGCATGATGGAAAGCAGAAGATGAGGAAACTCCATTCTCTCTTGAAAAACAAGATGAGGAGCAGATTGTGGCACAGACCATGATAACAAAAATGAGAGTAAACCTAAAGAAGAACACTGAACCAACCATCGTGCCACAATACAATCCGAAGAACATCCCCATAGAATGTAAAGATAATGTTAAAAATAGGTTTGCTTGGCAGTAAGAAGAACTCTGGACTGAAGCCAGGGACATTATCAGGAAGGAATGCAAAAATACACTATCTACAATCAAAAAGAAAGAGAAGCCTCAATGGTTAACAGATGAAACTATTCAAGCAATTCAAGCAAATGAGAAGCAAAAGTAAAAGGGGACAGAAATAGAACCCTGAATACAACTGTTCAGCAACCTCTGCTCAGGGACAACCTTCAACCTTTCCCTGTATGCTTTGTTCTCCATATTTTTTTATCATCCTTCTTGCCCTCCTGTGAACCCATTCCAACTTGTCTATATCCTTCTAAAAATGAGGTATCCAGAACTGAAAGCACTGCTCCAGATAAGGGTTGACCAGTGAGTGTATTGCTTTCCTTGACTTCCATCAGTGTCCATGTATGGTTGACAGATCTCAGGGCCTGATCCTTTGTCCTCAGGTTTCAGGAGTCAACTGCAAGGCGGAAATGAGGGTGCAATTTCTTCAAATATGGTAGGCTCCGCCCTAGGCAAGGGCTCTGTGCAAATCTCCAGTTTAGCTTATACAGTAGTAGCTAGCTGTTTGCAAACCTTCACTGATTTGTTGCTGAAACTTGCAGGCTCTTGATAGGGTGGAGAGGATCTATAAATTTTATTAATTAGCTTTTTCCTTCCTTGCCAGTCATTGTGGCATAAAATAAGCCTATTTGATTCTCTCTGGAAGATGAATGCAGAACAGAATGGATGGAGTGCCCTGACACCACAATGACTGGCAAGGGATTGAATGTTCCTTATCCCTAGGTAGATGAAAAGAATAACCCCTTCATTTCATCTAGAACTTGGAATTTTGGCTAAGATTTCTGTCTTAATTTCCAAACAGAAACTCTGTGTGTGTGTGTGTGTGTGTGTGTGTGTGTGTGTGTGTCTGAGAGAGAGAGAATGGCAATGAGAATGACAAACAGCAAACAAATGTGGTTGGTCTGTAAGCAATAGGCATAATGCTTAATGACATCAACAGGGACCATTCCTAGGTTTCACATTTTGGCCCAGAAACCTCAGGGCCTGGGATGACCCTGAACTGGCAACCCTATTTTGATGCTTTGAAGGAATGTAACAGGAATGGGAAAAGAAAGTCTTAAAGCTGCATGGTGAATATTAAAGTATATAATTGGATATGGAATAGCGCTGTTGGACCTTGGCCACAAATATGACTTTTTAAAAAAAGCAAAATAGAAGGTTAGAGAATACACATGTAACCAATTTCATCAAACAATCTGAGACAATTTACCATGAGTGCTTTAAAGACATTCATGTTCCCAAAGCCATGCTGGAACACTGGACAAAAAAGCCTTGCCAACACAATGGAAGACCATTAAAGAGAAAACAAAACAAGTTTCCTTTTGAAGGAATATCAAACCTCAGGCACATGCCTTCCAGATGGTGTTCCACTCAAACCTGTTTCTGGGGACAATGAGATATACAGGAAAGCCTCTGATGAATTTTTCAGTAGGAAGGGGACAGTTTCATCTGTTCCACTTCAAATAAGTCCTTATCATCGATGGCACAGAAAATATTATGTATATGAGTGTAATGAGAATGAAATAATAAAATAAGTTCCGTCCAACACAGACCTACCCTATTGACAAAGTTTTCAGAAACTTATTCAGAGAAAAAGAATTAACTTTCTATATTGATACAACCCACAAACCCTTTGATAGATCCCCAGGGAAATAGTTACAGTGTGCTGTTGTCTGCAGGCTTGCGGCTTTTTCATATCTAAGGACTCCCCCACCACCACCACACTGAAATATAAACTGGAATTGGCTACATTTGAAGCATTAAACAAAGTCATTTGGTGGCAGATGTGTGCAACAGTGAAGAGAAAGCTTGTTTATTGATCAAATTCCCTATAGCTATTAGCTGCCATTGAAAAAGTAAAGTTTGCCACCTCTCAGTTGCTCATGTCAGCAAACTGCAGCACTTAGCCTCAGACCCTATATATATATATATATATATATATATATATATATATATGAATGAATGAAAAATTGATACCTTTTATGCGAAGTGTATTCCTTGAACACAAGCACCCCATGCTTTGCTTTGTTCATTTCAGCTCCTTCGATTGTACTGCACTTCAAAAGCAGCTATAGAGAATAGCCTAGATGAGAATTATTGTCTCATTTTCATTACAGAGCTCCCCATAATCCTTTGGGGAAAGCTTACACACACACACACACACTCCAAAAAGAACTTCCTGCTGATATGGAGACAGAGCACAGATCTCTTGCAGCCAAGAGCCACCTTTTTAGTTTCATTATCCCCAGGCAGAAAGGTAACAAAAGCAATCCCGAAGACAAAACCAGGAAAAATAATATGACATTTTTTGAGATTTTATTCTATTGTGTGAGGACTTGACTAGTAAGGTAAAATGGCTATCATCCCACAAAAATGTGTGGGCATGAGTTGCTAATAGAGCTAGCCATAAATAATTCTCATTCATGTACTTCTAATCTTGTTTGGAGACTGGAGCTTGTTCAATACACATTCAATGCACTTATAGTAATAATGTAGTGTTTTGTGTGTTTGTGTGTGCATGCACATATGGTAATTAGGTTATATTTCCAAAGTTTCTCCCCATATGAGCCCCCCCGTGCCCTTCGGTCAGCTGGAAAGAACCTACTGCAACAACCGAAGTCGAAGTCGACACAGACTTCGCAGAGGGCATTTTCCGCCATTGCCCCTAAATTATGGAATGGCCTGTCGGACGAGATCCGTCTTATTACAACACTTACTGCTTTTAAGAAAGCAGTTAAGACGGATCTCTTCCGGCAGGCCTTCCCGGAATAACCCTCCTCAGAGAATGAATACTGAACTCTCCTCATCAAGCCTTTTGCTGTTTTGTTGTTTTTACTTTTTATTGTTATATAGTTATATAGTTATTCTTTTAATATATTCTCAAGTTTAATTCTGTTTTAAGGGGTGTGGGAGGGATGTGGGTGGAGGGATTGGGATATTGGATTGTCTTTTAATTATTGTATTTTAATTGCTGTAAGCCGCCCCGATTGCGCTGCAGAGGGGCGGGTTAAAAATAAAACTTATTATTATTATTTATTATTATTAATGCAATGGTGAGAATATTTTCTAGTTCCTTTTAAACACTGTTTTCAAAGGACATTTTAAATGATATTTTGAAAGTAAGATGTTGAGTTTTCTGTAATTTTCTTAGCAAGCACCTGTTGTTGTTTTTTTAAAAAAGCAGTAAGCAATACAAGATTTCATATTGTTTTCATGATATAAATTAAGTACTTTGAAGAAATGATGTCACAAGCATTTTGTTGCTGATATTCTTCATGGATACTTAGTTATGTTCATCTTAAGAACCAACAAAGAGATAGAGCAGGGGTCAACAACGTTTTCTTACCTGGGCCCGATAAGGTCTTCCCCAGGTCTGCCGAGGGGGGGTGAATGGCGCCATGCGTGCGTGCACACTCACGCATGCGCAGTACTTCCAGAGTACTGTGCATGCGCGAATGAGTTGCGGCAGCCATTTTGGAAAACAAAATGGCGGCGGCGGGCCCGGGGGTTGGCGGGGGCGGTGACGGAGGCAGCGGCAGCGGCAGGACCGGCCTGGAGCTGGTCCAAAGGCCTCGGGGGGGCACATCCGGTCGCCGGGCCATAGGTTGCCGACCTGAGATAGAGTAAAGAAGGTCTCTGCAGCTTCTCATAATAATGGGATGAGGAGAAGCAAAGCTGTGTCTCTGACTGCATCTGCATTGAAGACATAGTGCAGTTTGACACCACTTTAATTGCCATGGCTCAATGCTATGGGATCCTGAGATTTGTAGTTTGTTGTTGCACCAGAGGTCTGACAGAGAAGGCTAAATGTCTCACAAAACTTCAGTTTCCAGAATTCCATAGCATCGAGCAATGGCAGTTGCTGCCAAACTGCATTATTACCACAATGTAGATGCAGCCAAGGACTTGTGAAAGAGGTCATGCTTCTGATAGTTCCAGTTTTGCTTGCTGGTGGGAGGGGTGTGTGGAAATGTCATCCTCAAGTTCAGATCAATTTGCACTAGCAGCAAAAGTATGAAATGCTATCTCTGACTAACTGGCAAATTGTCTTCCCACTGACCCAAGGGATGTCCTCCAAACTTATTAATTCAGACAGACATTCAGTACCTAATGATTTCTCGTGTTAATAATATTTTTGACAAATCTGATACAGATGCTTTAATATTTTATAATTTCAGTTTTATGTTTCATAGCACACTTTTACTACATTGTACTCAGATTTCATTTTATATTTTAAATGATAAGAGTACAGGGATTTTTTTTTTCTTGGAAAACTGTGATGCAAATTTTTATTAAATAAAGTACATGAATGAAGACCAGCACTTGTTCATGTAAGCTGGAAAGCAAACCATTTTGCCATGAGGCAAAGGACAAGATGTTGCCCCCGCCCACTTCATTCCATACATCCACTCCATCTTGGGATGCAACCTCAAATTGTCAATTTCTCATCTGGGGTCTGATTTGGAGTTCCCGACCCCTCAAGAAATTTATGTGGGAAGAAAAATAGCACATCAAAATTTCTGCAAATTGCAGAAAACTTCCCCCCCCCCAGCACAACATAAACTATGTATCTTTTGACAACTATACAAAAGATTGAGAAACTATGCAGCTTTGTAGTAAAAATCTATGCTCTCAGTCTTTTCACTATGCACAGAAAACTGTGCAGCTTCCTGAGAACAAAATCCCCACCCATATACTTTGATTATCACTATGTACTTGGGGAAAGTGCAACAAATTCAAAAGTAAATTGCACATTATACCCCTGCACAAACAAAGCAATAAAGAGTTCAATACCGTGGCTGCAGCCTTTGGTTGCTCAATCTAAATGTTGTTCAGCAAAAAATAATAATAATAATAATAATAAAAAAAAATTGAGCTAACTGAAATGGTAGCCACTTGAGGGGTTTTTGTGCAAAATTTGTTTTCTATATTAAAAAGTAGCAATTGTGCACAACAACAAAAATCTTACACATCAAAATTCTTACAAAAATTCTAGTGCAAAATCCAGAAATCTTGCACAAAAATAGGCATATAGTTTTGCTGTGCAAGACTGCTGTTTTTGACATAAAATATTGCTGTGCAAGATTACTGAAACTTTTTTTACATTGTTGTTGTTGTTGTTGTTAACTGCCCTCAAGTCAACTTTGACTCATGGTGACCCTATCGATGAGACATCTCCAAGACTCCCTATCTTCAAACTCTCTGCTCAGGTCCTGCAGGCCCAAGTCTGTGTCCTTATTGATCAAGCCTAACCATCTGGCATGTGATCTTCCTCTTTTTCAACTGCCTTCTACCTTTACTAGCATCATTGACTTTTTGACTCTTTTGTTTTTTACTGTTAGCTGCTTTCAGCTTGGTTTCAGTTTTAAGTCTCTGTCTTATATGCAGCTATTTATATAAATTGAAGGGGAACGTTTTTTTTTTTAAATACTGAAACTCCTTAGAGATCATTACCCTAGTTGGATTTGTTAAACTTTTTTATGAGAGCCTATCAAGTTTACAATGCAAAATGACAGTTTGAGTTTAGTCCGGTGTTCTGTTTCTCCATGTGGCTACTAGTGTTTCTCTGCTTCAAATTGCTAGGCAGTGAGGAGAACTGCAGTGAAAATCAGATAAGGTGGTGATTTTTCCTGATTCTATGAAGGAGATAAGTGATCAGAGGAGACAATTTATCAAAGCAAGAATACTAGTGAGAAATTAAATCTGAAGTATTACCTTAAGTATCTTACTATATTCTGTGTCTTTATGGGCAGGGAATTAAAGAAATTCCAATTGGCTGAGGCAGCAGAATGTTTTCCTAATAGGCTTAAAACCAGGTCTGAGGCTCAATCCCAGACCCAGCATCAGGGTTTCACACTAGCTGTTTGATGGAGTCTTTCCACAACCAAGCTGATGTCATTATTTGTTAAGCCAGCTTCAGCATAACAGCTACCATCCTTTTCAGCCTCAGATTTCAGGATAACATGTATCAGTTACAATTGATATAGCAATCTTCTTTTTTATCTCTCTTTTCCTTCCTTCCTTCCTTCTTTTTTCTTGGTTTGACCCCTTTATTTTATCTCCTCCATTTTCTTTTCTTTTTTCTGTTTTTTCATTTTATTGCTTTCTATTAATTCAAATTTTATTATCTATTCAATTTTATCTATTCAATTTTATTTATTTTATTTATTCATTTTGTTCTTTTCTTTCCCCCCTTTCTATTGATGGTATGCTGTAGACAAATTAGTTAAAGGGAGGAAGAACAGTGGCGCAGGGGATCAAAATGCTTTCTCTAACTGGAAGTCCATGGAATTTCTTTCTTTCTTTCTACAGTGTTTTCACATGGGGGGGTGTTTCTTGCTTTTGCATTTTGTTTAATGAAAAAACACATTTGGGGAAGAGAATTGTGAGAACTTTCTTTTTAAAACCAGTTGAAGTGTTCATTTTCTGTCTTTTCTCTCTCCAACATTTATTCACTTATATGTGATTTTATAAGGTTTCCCAGAATGTGTAACATTAGCAGAATATGAAGAGGTATAAGCAGTGAATTGATAATTTACAAAGTACAGATCAAGACTTAGGAAATATATGCTATTTTATGCAAGCTTTCTTAAAAATCAAGTTCTATAATATTGGAAATCTGGGTGTGATGCAGATGCTATAATATACTGGTATTTTAATGCTTAGCATAGTTTCATGGAATATCAAAGGGCTGCATGATACAAACAAACAAAAACAAAATCTAAGTTAAAAGAATTTATGACTGACATTGCATTCATACAAGAAATTCATTTACTGACAGATGATATGGACAGCCTTCAGAAAAATTGGGTTGGTATGGTCTGTGTTCCTAGACAGTGCAAAGATGTGGCATTCTTAATCCAGAAATATCCTTCTATTTCACTGTAGCTGGCAAAAATAGATCCAGATTGACAGTTTTTTATTTTATTTGAATTGAAAAATTCATTGTTTGGATTAATGTTTATTAATCCTAATAGTGATGTACCAGAGATGTTTCATAATTGTTTTAGTAACTTGGTTGGTGCAAGCTCCAGGAAAAGAGATTCCACCTCAACATTAGGAGGCACTTCCTGACAGTAAGGGCTGTTTGACAGTGGAACACACTCCCTCGGAGAGTAGTGGAGTCTCCTTCCTTGGAGGTCTTTAAGCAGAGGCTGGATGGCCATCTGTCAGGGATGCTTTGATTGGGAGTCCCTGCATGGCAGGGGATTGGACTGGATGGCCCTTGTGGTCTCTTCCAACTCTATGATTCTATGATTCTATCAATACAATCATTTGATTGTTGGTAGTAATTTTAATTAAATTTTGGATTCTTTGCTAGACAGAAATATACTTTCATCAAGGAAACAATTTATGGTGAGAACTACTTTGCAGACATATATGAATGATTATGGTTTAATTGCATGAAGAACTGTATGCTCAAGTGATTGGAAGCATACTTTTATCTCTTTAGTTCATCATAATTGTTTCAGATTAGTTATTTCTTAATTTTTGCATCTTTGGTTAGTAATATGAACACATGCAAAATTGATTTGTTGATCATATTGGGCCACACTCCACTTTGTCTAAATTGTGCTTTTCTAATGGTCTGAAACCCTTTAGTCTCTGGCAATTTCATGTTTCATTTCTTAATGATGAACAGTTTAGAGCTCAAATATCAGCAGATCTGATGGAATATTTTAAAATGAACCAAGGCTGTGTGAGTTCATTTGCTATTGAATGGGAAGTTCATTTGCTATTGAATGGGAAGCCTATATTCAGGGTATATTCATTGCTTATCTTTCTTACAAAAAAGAATTTATTTTTTTTAAAAAGGAATTATTGAACAAGCAGCTGGAATTCTTGTATCCCAATTTTCTATTTTTCCATCTGAACAACTTTATTAAGAATTACAAAAAATTAAATATGAATTGAACAATATTCTCTCACAACAAACTAAACTTGCTTTGACATGTCTACAGCAAGCATGTTGGGGAAATGGAGAATTTCCCAACAAGATTCTGTAGCAATGGAATGTTTTTACAGCTATCAAAGACAAAAGCAATAATTTATATACACCACTCACCAATATAAATCTACAATTTCTTGAAGTTTATGTGGTTCTTTGTAGTTGTGATAATGAAATTCACCAACAGGATATGGAGATTTTCTTTTTTTATATTGACCTTCCCCATCAAACATATCACAGCAATGATTTATTTTGGAACCTTTATACTTAGTGGAAATTATCAATGCAATAGCAAATATCAGAAATATGAAGTCTCCTAGTTTTAATGAGTTTCCACTTGAATGGTACAGTGCCTTTTCCAGGCTGTTATCAGCAAAGTTGCTTTAGTTTTACAAATGGATCTTAGAATCCAGCTCAAAACTTACGTGCATTGTTTAGATAGGGATGGTGGAGGGCTCATCTACTGCTAGAATTTCAATGAAAAGAATGAAAATTCCAATTAAAGAGGGAGGGTTTGGCCTTTTAGATGTTCTTACATACCATCAGGCATATCTGTTATCTTGTATTAATTTTTGGACATGTCCGTCACATTTAGCCTTCATTTCTGGTACCTCTATTTAAATAGACAGTATTTGATTCTCATTTTATTTATTTATTTATTAAGAAGCATGTTGTTTTGCCAACTATTCCAGCAGTTATAATTGTGTGACAAATATCTTGCAAATTTAAGTTTGACTCATATGCTAATGTCAAATTAACTTTGTGGAGGAATCCACATTTGAAAATGGTAAGGAACCATTTTCATGAAAGGTATGGGCTGATAATAGGATCATTACCTTAAATCAGATACTTGATGTTGATTATCCCTTTAGTATTTAGGCCTGAACAAAAGCTTAATTTCGTGTGTGTGTGTGTGTGTGTGTGTACACATTAAACCTTGGCAGAGAAACAGAGATTGTACTCATAAAGGAGTAATGAAAAACAGCCTGTTTCTCATGAAGCAAACAAGGGCTCCACTATGTAGTAATTTAATGTTCAATGTCATGTTCCTATACCTGTATACTCAGAAGTAAGTACTAAGTTCAATGGATCCTACTCCTAGATAGGTAGTAGATTGAAGCAAAGCCAAATATGTAAATACCTTTTCTATGTGTCCTTCTGTTCTGTCTCACCAAAGAATGTTTTGAAAGATTAAATCTACAGAACTTCCTTTACAATCTAGAAAGCATAAAGTGTACTGAATGTAGACATCATAAATTAACACATTTTTCTTGTCATACAACATTTCACTTCCTAAATGCTAGGATTTTAACATCATTTCAGAATTCAATAATGCTGCAAAAAGGATTAAATCAATTTCCAAGTAAAGTACAAAGAAATCATTGTGCCACCTCCAGTAGAGGCAGATATCTGACAAATTTCTTGTCCTTTTTAGTACACAGGAAAATAGCAAGTAGCCTTACTATTGGTCCATCATGTACAGATGCTCACCTAGCTTGAGAATAAGCCTCCACCTCTACTTTGTACTCAGGCAGAGGACACCAGGCAAGTGTTACTATTTGCACTTTATGTTTCCCTCACAGACCTGGAAGCTACTATTAATCCAGCAACTTTTTGGGGCACTATTTGCATCCTCCACTTTGCTATCAGTTTAGGATCATTCCAAGGCATGATGAAAGGAAAGTTCAGTCATCATCATCATCATCATCATCAATAACAATAATGGTGGGAATTCTTCAGAGAAAATTCTGGAAAGGTGTCTTCATTTTCTAGAAGGTGGAGGGGGAAACATGAAAAAAAAAAGATTCAGGGGTTATAAAAATGTTTTCTGATAATTTCTCATTTCAGCTATAGTTACTGCCTTGCCAAAATTTGTTTTCTGGTTTCCCAAACTTATTCTTTTCCCATTAAAAAAAAATCATTTTTCTGCCTCATGTTTATCCTCTCATTAATGAGTATTTCATTTACTTTTTTTACTCCTTTGACAAAAATTTCAGAAGTAATTATTTTCCAATCAAATTGAATGAGAAAGACTAACGAAACATACAGATTTTTTGTTTGTGCAGTTCTAAATGAAAAGAAACAGTTTTTATAAAAGGGAATATATACTAATATTTTTGTGACAATGTATGCGTGTTAATGCAATAATAATCCATCCCTATGTAAACTCAATCTAACTTGTGAAAAAAGAAATATATTCTATTGTTGATGTCAATATCATACAGAAATCAGGAATTTTGTGATGATATATGTAATGAGGCTACCATTCCCTGTGTTAAGTTTTGGTATCAATAATAGAATAGAACTTAATTATTTTTCAAATGTCTCTATTTTAATCATATGAGCAAACTTACAACTTCAAAAAATCATGCTTTTCTTCATGTAACACATGTTTTTCCTTCTGGAGATTTATGCACCATAATCTTGTTGTTTTTTTACCAGAACAAAGGGAAAGAAGCAATTTTCCCATGTGCTAGCTTCTCAGAATTCATGAGGGACAGCTGACGAAGAACAGTATATTATGATCTCTCCTTTCCTCTACAAATATTCATGTATCTATAATTTCCATTGTGTTTTGCATTATTTTATTTTTTTTGCTTCACACATCACCTTGAACTTTCCAGTCTAATACTGTAACACAATACGCAAGATGATTGAATTTATCAGGCAATATAATCTATTGGAAACCTTTCTTCAACTACAAATAAAAATGCTTGTATCTCAACTAATCCTACTGAATGCAGTTTTCCTCCTTCAAGGTACTGTCTGCACAGACAGTTTTCTTTATATTGGCATAAAAATATCACATTCCATCTTAATTTTCTTTGCTCTGCTGTTTGTGAATTAAAATCCAATAAGCTCTTTCTTTATGTTTCTTAGGCCCCAAAAAGATGGGCCAAAAGTACTGCCTTTGGGTTGATCTGGGGCTGTGGTGTTCTGATGGCGTACACCCCTAGATCATGTCAAATTCTTGCCACAGCCGCCTAAGGTGGCCCAAACCTAGCTGCAAAAGGAGCACAAAAAAGCACTTCTTGCCAGCAGTTCATTGTGAACTACACTGGTGGCTGGCCTCAGGCCCACTGCATCTGCCACTGTGATCCCATGCCATTCAGGGCATGCTCATGGCTGGAGCAGCCAGAGCATGCTCCAAGCTGCCCATCTGCTTGAGACCTTAGCAGGCTAGTCAAGGCTTTGTAGCTGCCTTCATGGTGGGAGCCATCTTGTTTCTTGTACCTTCCTGGAATGTTTAGTTCAAGAAGTAAGAACCAGATCAATTGTTTTGAGAAGCATTTGTCAAGATCACCTCTCCAGAAGTGATCATCCTACAACAACAGATCTGCCAAGCCAGACAAAAAGATTCAACCTGAATCATAAAAATTGCTTTGATATATCTCCCATGGTCCACCTATCTATGTTTTTCAACAGTGGAGTCAAAAGAGCAGGCTTTCTCATCCCATTGCCATCCAGATGTATTTGACTATGGTGCTCATAATCAAGGCCAGCATGTCCATGGCAGTTGTAATCCAACACATATGGAGAACATCAGGCTGGAAAAGGCTGTTCTAGATGCCTGCAAACAGAGGATGGAGGCAGGACTTCTCATAAAGCTTGTCTTTGGGGGGAAGCAGACGAGGGCGTCCAAGAAGCCCTGCGACGGTGCGCCGCGGGACTGGAGCAGTTGCACCACGGCGCACCCTCGGCACCTCTGAAAGGAGCACAAAAATAGCGCTCCTTTCAGAAGTCAGTGAAAGTGCGCCCTAAAAGCGTCGGGCGCACTTTCACTGACTTTTCCGCTGCAGCGCGTGTGGTCGCTGCGGCGGGAGGTTGTCCCCGGAGCGCCGGACGTGCAGAGGGCCGGCTGCTCCGAGGACAACCTCGGGAAGAGGAAGGGGCGCCGCGCGTGCAGCTGCCCCTCCTCTTCCTTGCCTCGGAGACGGCTCAATAAGCCGTCTGCCGAGGCCCTTTGACATCCAGTATTTAGAATGACTCTGTGTCTGAGTTGCTAACACCAAAGGCTAGAGAGACATGACTAATTGATACACTGGGGCAATGGAGTTCAATAATTCAATAACCTCCTCTGTTCCAGCTTTCAACAGTAGATTGCCTAAGGTGGTTTATAAGAGCAAATAGAAATAAAATCAACAAATAATAGATTAGTACTTGGATGGGACACCGCCAATGAATACCAGGTGCTGCAGGCTATATTTCAGAAGAAGAAACTGGCAAAACCACCTCTGATTATTTCTTGCCTAAGAAAACCCTATGAAATCTATGGGGTTTCTATAGGTCTACAGGCAATGTCAAGGCATATACACAGAGAGAGCTAAAAACACACACACATCAGTAAAAAAATTATACAAACAAAACATCGATTAAAAATACAAAGTTAAAACAGTTCAGAAAATAAACTTAAAACAAAATTTAAAAATATCAAAGAACAGCACTGCCCACTAATAGCCCTTTCTACCACCAAGTCAAAGGTCTGTGTAAATAAAAAGATCTTTGCATGCAGGTGGAAAGAACTAGAAAGGGGGCCAAGTGAATCTCTCATGAGAGGAAATTCAACAAAAGAGGGCAGGTAGGTTTTTACTTTGCACTTAAAATTATGAAAGGAAACTGCCATCCCATTTGAGATAGAGGGATGATTTCAGAAATGTGGTTCTATTACAAGGAAAACCATGATTCTTCATATAAACAATGATTTTACTTTTCATGCATCTGTGGTGATATTGATCTAGGCTTTCTCAGGGGACATTTTATTTATATATATCTTTCACTTGAATGCATTACTTCACTTTTCCTTAAAAGAATAAAATCCAAGTGCTTACTTATAATTTGTCTGTGTATTGTGTGAGGATTGCGGGTGTGAGGATTGGGAATATACAGGTACCTTTTACCTATGTTCTTTGAAACACTTTATGTCCTGTTTCTTGAACCTTCAAGGTGACCTACACCAGTAATTTCAGTGGATCCATGTACCAGAAAAATGCACAAAGATTTACTTAGCTTCGGAAATATTTCATTTTAAGGAGAATTTGGCTTCATCATTTCTTGTGGCTGTGAGTATATCCATCGTGCATGACTGAAAAATACATTTGTACATGTTTGTACTCATGCTGATAATTTATAATTTATTCATAACTTATTTGTGTCTTATTTGTGTCTGGGGGGGGGGGGGATTAGGACCAGATCTGTGATATAGGAATAGGTTCATTTAAAAGAGATAAAGCAAGCAAGCAAGAAAGCAAGAAAGCTGCTTGTTGGTTACTGTCTCTTTCCCTGAAAACATATGCTGAATTTGATGTGCTGTGACACTTTGACCTGAGCAAAACACTGAAAGCTCAAATACCATGCAGACCCTTACCTTCTCCAGGGGGCCTTTCATTGTACACTACTTTAGCACTATGATTCCACTTTAACCGCCATGGCTGCACCCTATGGAATTCTGCAGTTTGGCATTTAGTGAGGTCCTTATTATGGAACCATGGGCTGTTCAAGTGGAATTATTGTACTCTAATTGCTTCTATCATTGTAGGGAACCTCAGGCCCTGGTGTTGAATGCAGCTCTACTGTGGGTCCATTCCATAACTCTGGGGTTCCCCAGATGGTATGTCTCATTCCCCATGAAACTGCCAAGTCCACAGCATCTGTTCTGAGGTTTGAGGGGCAAAATCTGAGGTTAGGAGGCAAATCCTTATAATGTCACAGAGGCAGCCCCTTATGATGTCACGGGGTGACATAGGCAAAACATAACTTCTTCAAACTAACATATTCCTATACTATATATAATGAATGTGAGGTCAGAACTGCTCGCTTTGAATGTGCAGGGAAGTGGAACTTTAACACTGACTTTATCACACCATAGGGGACTCCCCCCCCCCCCAAAGAAACTGCCTTCTCCATATCTTTGACTTCTGTTAATAATGAAAGACAAATTCTCATTGATGCCAGTGGAAACGTCCTTCCCATCTTAATGGTATGTGCATGTTGTGTTTGAAAGTGGTGATTTCTTCTTTCTCTATGATCAAGGCACTTCTTCCATTGTACTGCAGCTCCGATGAAAATGCATGCAACACACTCTCACACACACTCCTTCATTGTCAACTTACTTCCATTGCTGCGGCGGTGGTGGCGTTTGGGGCCGCGGAGGACTGTAGCCAGCCTAGGACAGCCCTGGGACCATCAAGGGATGTGGCCTGTCCCTGCCGCAGCTGTGCTAGCCAGGAGAAGCATCGGCTGGGGATAACTCAGCCCCCCGAGTCCATCCGGCAAACACGCGGCGGCAGCATTGGCATTTGGGGTCACGGAGGACTGTAGCCAGCCTGGGACAGCTCTGGGACCATCAAGAGATGCGGCCTGTCCCTGCCGCAGCTGTGGGAGGAGCATCGGCAGGGGATAACCCCCCCGAATCCATCTCTCCTCCTGCAAACATGCGGCGGCGGTGGCATTTGGGGCCACAGAGGACTGTAGCCAGCCTGGGACAGCCACAGCTGTGCTAGCCAGGAGGAGCATCGGTGGGGGATAACACCCCCCAAGTGCATCTCTCCTCTGGCGAACACGCGGCGGCGGCATTTGGGGCCATGGAGGACTGTAGCCACCTTGGGACAGCCCTGGGACCATGAAGAAATGTGGCCTGTCCATGCCGAAGCTGTGCTAGCCGGGAGGAGCATTGGCTGGGGATAACCCCCCCACCCCACCCCGAGTCCATCTCTCCTCCGGCGAACACGCAGTGGCAGCAGTGGCATTTGGGGCCACGGAAGACTGTAGCCAGCCTGGGACAGCCCTGGAATCATCAAGAGATGTGGCCTGTCCCTGCTGCAGCTGTGCTAGCCGGGAGGAGTATCGGTGGGGGATAACCCCCGAGTCAATCTCTCCTCCGGCAAAGACGCGGCAGTGGCGGTAGTGTTTGGGGCTGCAGAGGACAATGACCAGCTTTGGGACCAGCCCTGGGTCAGGGGTGGGGCCAACACAGTTATTGTCAGTATTGCCATTAATAATGATATATGTACTTTCGACCCCTCTACAACGCGATTACAAGGAATTGCCAGGACTGGAAGAAATTACAATTGGGAAGATCCCTTCTGCCCCTCTGTCTGCTAATTATAAGACACTGCCTACTTATTATAGGACGGGATTAGCTGGATTGCCTGTCATCATCATCTTATAATGGAGCCAGGAATAGTCTGGGAGCGGGCATTGAGGTTGTGTGGGGGCAGGGTAGGTATGGTGGTAACAGAATGAAGAAATGTTACAAAAGAAGAAGGGATCGATGTGTAATACCTATCCCTTCTTCAGTTCACTCTGTTTCCCAGGATAACTTGGAGAGCACACCAGCCATTCCACAGACCCTTACTCTGCTCCTTTGCAATGCCAGGTCGGTTACGAATAAGGTTCATATTATCCATGACCTCTTATTGGATGAGGCAGCTGACCTGACATGCTTTACCGAGACCTGGCTGGGAGACGCCAGCACTGCCATGTGGGTGCAGGCCCTCCTGGCTGGGTATTCGGTAAGTGAGCAGATAAGGGAAAGTGGGCAGGGGGGGGCAGTGTGGGCCTTGGTTCATAGAAACAACCTAATCCTGACCAGGAAGCCTATCTGGAAAACAGCCTACATCAAGTGCATGTACCTTTGTCTGAAAACCAAGGATAGCTTAGGGATTCTGTTGGTATACCGGCCACCCTGTTGCCTAACAGATTCCCTAACTGAGCTGATGCAGCTGGTCTCAGAGTTGCTGTTGGAGTCACCCACCCAGACTTTTGATACTGGGCGACTTCAACATCCCACTCGAGACCAGCTTGCCCAATCTAACCGGTGCAGCTCGGGAGTTCATGGAGACCATGACAAACATGGGCCTATCTCAATTGGTTGACAGGCCCACACATTGTGCTGGTCATACCCTTGATGGGTTTTTTAGTACAGAACAAGAATATCCATGGGCGGAGGTTATAAAAGCCTCCGCACTGTCATGGATGGATCAATTCCTGGTCAAAATAGAGCTAAAGGCCACTATCTGCCCCCCCCCCCCGGGGGTGGCAGACCTATTAGAATGGTCTGACCTCGAAGGCGAATGGAACCAATTGGTTTCTTCTGGAGCACTACATTTCAATGAGTTGATTATATATTATACAATATATAAGACTTTACTACTATATCTTAAGAACTGCTACAATATAATATTGTATTATAAGATTTCTCTCTCTCTCTCTCTCTCTCTCTCTATATATATATATATATATATATATATATTGTAAATAAATAAAAATAAAATTAAAATAAATAAAATGAAATGAAATGAAAAATAAAAGATAGGATTAGAAACAAGTGTGTTAATTGGATAACTAAATGATTTGTATATATGGATCAAGATTTGTTTGTTTGTTTCTTTGTTTAAATATATTAAGTATGTTTGTTTTAAAATTTAATAAACATTTATTTAAAAAGCACTGTATAATTATCTGACTCAAAATGTCCCATTCCTGTCCATTTTTGCTTGCTCATCCCAAGTATTGAAAAGCTTAAATGTTCCATTTCTTGTTTTACTATGGAGATTTTCACATGTCCAAAAGTGATGAGAGCATAGTGTGATGCTCCTGTCACTATAGCACTATTGTGTGAACATTATCAGGTGACGTTGCATGACGTTGCCAAAATTGCATCATTATCCCATGAATAAAGAGGAATTCTAGCGCCACTTTTCATTCATGGGATTTCCCATGAATGAAAGGCAGTGCTAGAATTCCTTTTTATTCACGGAATAATGACATGATTTTGGTGATGTCTCATGACATCGTCTGATAATCTTCATGAAAATTGTGTGATAGTGATAGGAGCATCCTGCTATGCTCCCATCACTTTTAGCTGGGTGAAAATCTCATACTTCTAGCTTCCACAAATGCATGCTTCTCACATTCCATGTTTTTATAATATCTACTGTGCAGCTTTGGACTTTCTTTTCACCTCTGAGCACATCAACAGCTGAATGTCCTTCATGTTTGGGTCCAGTTGCATCATTAGCCACAGCACTACTTGTAGTTGTTTGCTGTTCTTTGCTGTAGTTCATTGAATGCCTTCTGCCCTGGGAGTCATCTTCTGTCACTATCTTTTACCATGGATTACCATGCTCTCTTCTGCACAGTACTAACAAGTGTGTCATGATATCACAACCATTGTCTCTGAGAGATATTCCCCCCATGACTGCTGCTGCATTTGGCACACTTAGGGCTGATGCAGCCCAGCCTAAAGGAGCAACACAGAGTTGCCCCTGGGAGCAGGGGATCAGGGCTGTGGCAACTTCATGCCGCAGCCCCGATCCTCCTTTTTGTCACTCCCCAAAGAGCAGCAAAATGCCACTCCTTTGGGGGCAGCAAAAACCCACCCTTTCAGCCATGAGGGTGGCTTTTTTGCACCCTTTTGGCACAGTGTGTGCGCACACTGCACCAACAGGGCATCCTGATGCTGTGCACTGTACGAACAGGCGTGCAGCATCAGGACAGTGTTGGGGTGGAGTCGGGGTGGCCGGCGTGCATCTGCCCTGCCCCAATTCCACCCCCAGGCTGGCCCTTTAGGCTGGTCTGCAAAGCCCCTTAGTCTGGCTCCTCACCAAAAGTCTGTCTGACATGGGAGACCCTATTAGCAGCACTGTCGCCATCAGCAAATCCTCTTATCTCATAAGAGCATACAATCCCACTACCGTGGAAAGGTAGTGCCATGGTCAGACCCTTCCCAGTAGATTCATGAAAACAAACTGCTTCAGCCTCTCCTAGCTTATTTATTCTTCCTCTAAATAACTTTTGTCATCTCGACCATACTCTGATGTTGCTGGCCACTTATGTCCCAGTTTTCATCTGTGAAATATTGGAATATGTGGGTGTATTCTCAGACCCTTCATCCCAATCTAATCCTTCTTGACAGATGGTCCATGAGCAGAACTTGTGCACTATTCTTAAGATCTGGACAGGTTTTTTTATGAATACCCATAATCTAAGGCCATCTAAGACCTTTTGGTCCCAAACTATTTAGGGCTTGACTGATAACAACCAGCACTTTAGACTGGACCTGGAAGAAAACAAAGCATTAGTCACATTTTTGCTATTATGAGAAGTCACTTCTAGAGAACTGGTTGTACTATGAGGGCAACCTGAGTTTCTGACTGTCAGATCCATGCAGTTCTCTCTTTTGTCTCAGTGATGGCTGAAGCAGAGCCAGAAGGTGGGAAACTTCTATAATGCAATTAAAGCTTCTTCAGTTTGAATTACTGTTACATTTTTCTTTCCCATTACATTTTGCAGAATTTTAGCTCTTGACCTCTGCTGTGTATTGACTAACATGTCTTAGTTTATAAAACAAGGTGACAATGTTAAAGATGTAATCTTTCATGGCTGAACTGGACAAGTTCATCACAATGGATTTCACTTAGTTATCTTATTTTTCTTTTATATGCATTAATAAACTATGCTTTTGGACTTTACAATGTGTCTTCTTGACTGAGGAAGACAGGATCCTGAAGAAGAAAAGCTGAGCCAGTTGGTGGTAAGAGATACAAAGTGGCTGTGGATCACAGCAGCCAATCCACCTGTGACAGACAATCCACCTGTGACAAATATTTCCCAGGGTCAGCAGGGTGTAAAAAGGCTGGAGGGAAAAACTAACAAAATGAATGCACAAAGACATTCACATAGTTTACCCTGAAGCAAATAACAATCAGCTCAGGAAATATTATTTGCTTATGTTGTACTCTCTCATGTTAACCAATCAGAATGTGGAAAGGTGAATCACAAATGTCCAGGAATAATTTGAATATGAATTATGTAAAAATAATAACATTTGCTATGAGACTTGTTATGCACCCAAATATTGAAATGCAACAGATTGTTTTCTTTTCTGTAATTCAGATTAAAAATCATTGGCAGGCAAAACAGAAGAATGCTGGCATTTAAAAATTTAATCTGTATTGTGTCAAAAATTAATAACTACAAAAATCTTAGATTGATATAGGATAAAAATTAATAAAGCTTTGTCTGTCCCATTTCTGATACTGTCAATCGTGTATACCAAGAAATAAATTGGCACATGAGAAAAAAAAATCTCACTAATATCTCTTCATGCCAATAAAATTATACTAATAATTAATACAGGAATACCTCAGTTAATAAAGTATATGTGTTCCTGGACATTACTTCTTTAACAGAAAATTTCATAGCAGAGGCAGAAATAACATGGAATGAGCAGGAATAGGTTTTTACACCTCACACCCACACAGTGAGCAGTTCAACATGTTTCAGGCAACTTTTTGTTCAGAACTAACAACATTCACATGTGAAATGAAATAACCAGGTCAGGTAAGCCTTGCATAAATATACAAAAACATTTTGAAACTTCTAGAGACCACTTGAAAACTTCTTCCAAAATGCATCAAGGTATTACTTTTTCCTTCACTAATAATAATAATAATAATAATAATATGATTTATTTCTAGCCCGCCTATTTCCAAAAGAAATCAAAGCAGTTGCAGACATAAAAATAAAATAAGAAAATAAGAAAACAAACAAAAGTTACATAAAAAGCAATCCCCTTCCCAGCCCCCAAATTCCAACATTATCCAAACAATTAAAATATAAAGTAAAATCAATTACAAGATGATCCCAATAAAATTGGCTACAATGTCAGCTAAAATTTGCAGAAAAACATAGGGTGGAGATAGTTATGAACACAGGGTAGAGGGGCCATTATGTTCATGTACACCGGGGGTGGGGGGCTATTTTGGGAAGGCCTGTTGGAAGTTAGCTTCCACTTTTTTACAACATCAATTTCTTCTTCTTCTTCTTCTTCTTCTTCTTCTTCTTCTTCTTCCAAGGTGGGAGTAGCTGGTGAGCCAGGCTAAGCTGGTTTGCCATTTTCTCTCTGTTTTGCTGCTCATAGATGCTCAGTAAGGGACTCTGAAGACAGCTGTTGTTTACCTTGACTGCTGAAGGCAGGCGAAGATAGCTACAGTAGGATTGGCTAGAGTAGAATTCCATTCTTCCCCAGATCAAGCTTTATTTTATTCTTTATGGCAGACAAACTGCTGCAACTTAGCTCTTAAAGTCTGTGTTTTTCCCACCCTCCTTCACCTTCCTCTTGATGTTGATAAAGAAAACCTCCAGCTAGACAGGGGAGACAGAGGAAGGGGGAAAGTGAGGCTGGGCATGCATAAAAAGACTTTGGCTATATCTGTACTACAGAAATAATCCAGTTTGACACTTCTTTATCTGTCATGGCTCAATGCTATGGAATCCTGGGATTTTTAGTTTGTTGGGACACCAAAGCTCTCTGACAGAGAAGGCTAAATATCTCACAAAACTACAAATCCTAGAATCCCATAGGGCAGAGAGGCAGGGATATGGAGGCTGGCATGAGGAAGGCAGAGCCCAGGACAGAAGAAGCACCATTGCACCTTTGAAGGGCTATGTGGTAATGACTATCCACAACCAAGTATGTCTGCATTTCCTAGACTGATGCAAGTGTGGTGTCTTATGAGCTTAGTGTGATAAAGTTGTTCGTTAGAGACTTTGGTCCAAAACGCACTGCAGAAATAATCCAGTTTGAGACCACTATAACTGTCCTGTCTCAATGCTAAGGAATTGTGGGAACTGTAGTTTTGTGAGACATTTAGCCTTCTTTGTCAAAGAGATCTGGTACCAGAATAAACTATGGGGTCAAGCATACCAACAACTTGGAATGATCTTCTACTGCCCCAGCATTCCCCATTTGGTGTGGGACTGTAGTGACCAGACACCACGGTCCCAAGGCCAGCTGCTGTTACGGTCCCAAACAGGCTGCCACCGCAGTCCAAATGGGCCACTGCCATAGCCCCAAATGGACTGCCACTGCAATTCCAAATGAGCCACTGCCACAGTCCCAAACGGGCCACTGTTGCAGTCTCAAAAAGGCTGCTGGCAAGGATTGCTTTTTTGTGCTCTTTTTGCTGGCAGCCCAGGGCTGTTTTAGATGGCCGGGGCATGTCTTCAGCCAATCCAGGGACATGCATTATTTGTATGCTATGCCCCCAGATCAGCCCAAAGCCAGCACTTTTGGCCTGTGTGTTTTGGGCCATTAATTCCCAGGATTCCCTAACATTGAGCCAGGGCAGTTAAAGCAGTCTCAAACTGGATTATTTCTGCAATGTGTTCTGGACCTTTGTTATACAAGGTATGACTCCAATATATGACATGAAAAATATACTGCCTCTGACATCTGTTTTGTCTGTGGTATGGCAGGGCCCGCTTGGCTGTTGACCTTGTTGAGTCCTTGTAATCCAGCAAGTTCCTTTCTTGTCTTTCATTTTTTTATACTTAATTTCTTAAATTGAATATCTAGGGTCTATTCATTTTTAATACCATATTCACTTTTTAAATAGAAGGTAAAAAATCTAGCAGGAAGAGCAAATTCTTTCTCTGTCCTTAGTCCATTGAGATCTGGTGTCTTCATTTAGTTCTGTTCTAGCTGCTGTTTTGAGAGTGCCAAGGAATTGCAGCTGAAGTTCTGGTGAATCTCATGAGGCTCATAAGCCACTGTTTGGCTACATCTGAATAGCAGTAGGAGTTTTCACATGACAATTTTTGCTGTTCATTTGTACAAGTGGGAAGCACCAGAATGCAGTGATAGTTAACATTTCTTGCTTTTGTAAAGCCAAACAATACATTATAAGGATAATACCAACTTGATCCAAGAGGGCGTTTTCTTTTGAGCTGATAAGTCATTCTAAATATATTTTTGGGATCATTTAATTTTGGAAGGACTTTCTGGTCATTTATTTTGTCCCAAATTCTAATCATTTCTGCCAAATGAAGAACATGGAATGGATTCCAAGATGTTTGTCGTCAGTGTGCTCAGCTGGGATTCATAATATATTCTAAGGCTATCTTCTAAATTTTAAGTGTGAATTTGGACAGGAGGGGAAATATTTCTGCACTCTACTTTGCTAACTGTAAAACAGTGATAACAATACTTTTCCCTTTTTCACCATCTTTGCTCTTTATATTAGCATTTAAAGACCTTTGGAAAATGAACCATTATTTTCCTGGTTTGCATACACAACTTAGTGTAATGGTTCCCCGAACTAAGCAGTGCTGCAATTAAAATAATGATGATTTTAATCACTGTCTATTAAATCCAAAACATAACTGAACTGAGAAAATCGCATGCAACAATGTGAAGCCCTCCCTCCCCACTAAATGGCATAACAAGGGAAACATACTTAATAAGAAAGATATGAATTTGCATTAGAATTTCATTTATTTTTAAAGTTAGAAACAGTTAAGCAAAGACCTCATATGAAATGGTAATCCTGTTTTGGTTTAGATTTCACTTTGTCACATTCTTGCAATGTGTTGCATGGAGACTGAGTGCTATTACAGATATAAAGGTCTCCTGCCTTATTTATGTAGATGATCTGAAATATATTTCACAGTCGGGTGTCACAGTGCCTGTGACCATGTTTTTTTTTTGTTTTTTTTTACAAAGCATCATACTGGAGTCTTATCTCTGAAATTGGGCATATCTCTGCAAATGTGCCTGTGAACAAGGTTTTATTTCTACAAAGTATTTTTGAAACCTGAACTTATTGTTGGTATTTTTCCTATCCTCTCCACATGGCTTTTGAGGCCCTCCATGAATTCGTCTATGAACTGATATAGTGTAATTTGATTTATGAATTAATTATGATTTTTCTATGAATTGATTGATTCAATATCTCTTGATTGCTATGGTTTTATCCTTACAATGCGACTGTTACCATTTCCATAAAGCATTTTTGAAGCTTGAGCTTATAGTTAGCAATTAAATTGTCCTTTCTATATGACTTTTGATGGGTTTTTTTTCATGAGGTTATTCATGTCATGTTTATTTAACAGCATGGTTCATCCCATGGAAAAGTTCCCTAAGGCCATTGGGATATGAGCCCTGGTGTCTGAATGTGGCAAATGTGGCAGCAGAAGACTAGCATGGGCCCTCAGAGCAACATCCTCAACATCCTCAACATCCTATCCCTGATTCTGAAGACATCATGGTCAGGTGGGAAATAGTGATGGCCCCTCAAGATGGATGACAGAAGAGATGTGCTGTCTCAGAAGCATGAATACCTTGCTGTAAGGGGGAAGAATTTCCATTCTTAAAAGTGAGGCACTCTGGAAAAAGTGGCCATGGAGATCACTTGAAATGTTGAAGTACAAGTGGTGCTCATGACCATTTCTCTAACAGTGTCCAGCTCTGAGAAATGTCATCCTCTGAGTGAAACATTGGGGCATGTCCAGCTCTATGGAGAGTTATACTGGCTACTCTCTGCAAGTGGCTCAGCTCTCCATAGTGCCTCCCTATGTGCCCATTTTGTCATATAGAGATAGACATGAAAAATATTTTTGTTGGATCCAGTAGTTTCAACAAAAGGAGCACTTTCACATCTCCCAAAAGTCTTTGCCAGAAAAACAAAAAAGACAACTTGCTTTTAGAATTCACACATTTGCAAAGCTTACAAAGGGACACAGAACAATTACATATGCAGGTAACTCCAGGAGTTTTTTAAGAGATCTCTGAAGCTGTCATCTTTATAGCATGTCCAGTTATAGGAAAATAGCTGGAAATATCTTTGGTAATCCACCCACTGTCTTCAACAACATTGAAACGACCATGTTGGGACTGCATTGCTCAAAAGGTTGTGTGATGGTAAAGAATTCCAACCTCCACAGCAACCAAAAAGTGGGTTACAATAGTATAAATTGGATTTATGTTATCATAACTAACTAATAGGATGCCAGTCATAATTGGGATCTGGAGAAAGGCAGCAAAATCAAAACTGAGAAATTTTCATTTCACTACATGAGAGATCAAACCTAGAGAACAAGTGAATGACATGATAGCGGTATACAATAGTAGCAGTGGAAAATAATCTTAAGAGATTCTGCACCAACAAGGTGCAGAAGGAAATGAAATTATCAGGTGATTTTTCTCTCTCTCTAACATATTATGCTCCTCTTTCTCCTTTTCTACCACATTTTTGGATTATTATTATAGCCTTCAATTGTTATATTCTAATTATGGAAGTCACCCTATGAAATCTCTGTTATACCTTTGACATCATATTTACCTTTCCCCTAGCAGCCACACTAGATCTAGAGCAGAAAACATGATAGCATCCCCCCGGCCACTGATGTGTGGTGCTGCTGCAATCTCCCAATGGGTTACTGTCTAGTGTGACTGCTCACCTAGCAGCTGCACCAGGCCCAGAACAGAAGGCACCATACAAGGAACTGCTAATGGGGGTGTTCTGTGGCCTTCTGATGGCCCATTCCAGATTTGGCACAGTTGCTTTCCCAGATGCCACACCAGACCTGGAATGGAAGATGCTGCACCCTCACCAGTGGCTGCTGATGGAGGGACAGTGCTGAACCTCCTGGCAGCCTGTTCCAGCTCTGATGTGGTTGCTGGACAAACAAGGTAAGGAGGAAACACTGTTTCTTACTTACCCAGTCACTGTACCAGTCTCACTGGGTGTGCTGCTCCTCCAGATGTATACCTCCCTTCTGAAGTGTAACCTGGTGAGGACTGCATGCACCCCCCCCCAAGTGATACCAAGTGATATATCAACATCTAAAGCCTTGTTTGTTCTCATATTTAATTTTGCTATCAGTTTTGCAGTAGCTCCTATCTTCTCTCTCAGCTTCTCTTCCAGAATTCACAAAATTCATTCTTGTGTTTAGTGCAAGTCTTTTGATAGGTGTTTGTGGAGAGAAAGAAGAGTTTGGCCAGCCTAGCAACAACCAAAAGGAAGAGAGCTGGAGCCAGTCAAGCAAATTGGAGGCTGGTGAGGATAAATAAGTCAATTGATGATGGTTAGAGTCAGATAGGGACAGTTAGGGTTAGAGTCCAGAAGTGAGGGACTCAGGACATGTACAGAACTCTGAGAGAGGGAGTTGCTGTGGTGTAATATCCTGTGGGATATGGTTAGCCTTGGTGGCTGGTACAGAACTAAGCTTAGGAAAGTAACCTAATATAAGGACTGTGTGGGTCTAGGGTAAAAGTAACTATTGGAGAGAGTGTTGTGAAGTAAACTGTAACTGTAACAAAGTGGAATAAAGAAAGTAAGACCTTGAAGTAACAAGTGCATAAAACATCTCAACAAGTGAAACATTGTTCAAATCATCTTTCAAATAAAGTTTTATTATTGTTCACCTACAGGCTTGACTGCAACTTGAATAAATAACCACACTACTGACATTTACAAATAGGCAATTATTTCCACATAGAACTTGGTGTACACAAGAAAAACAAAGTGTCTGTCACACATAGATGGCAGTGTCACAAATTAATAAGGAAAAGATTATTAAAAGTACAGCTGCTGGTCACAAATTGGTGGCAGTGATGGAAGAACAAAATCCCATTGGGCTACCATCTGTGGAAAACACTAAAGTAGAAGGTGTGGCACCTTCACAAATTGGTGGCAGTGGTGGGATGACAAAACTCGCAGGGCTGCCACAATAGGAAAATAGTTGAGTGAGGGACTCACCTTCACAGTGTTTGAGATATCACCTCCACCACCACCCCTAGGATTTAATTTAAAACCCTCTTGATCAGATGTGCCATGTGTCTGCCATGGTATGTATATATAAAGATATATATGCATATCTGTACCTACACAAGCTGTACCTATATAGATGCCCTTTCCTGGGTTATGATATTATTTACATCAATTGCATTCAGCCACCTCAGTTAAGTTAGTTCAGGCAGACAAGCAACTGTGGTCCATGAGAACTGTTTGGGTTTTATTACTCATCATCTTTCTGCTTTGGCTGTACTGTCTAGGGCTGATGAGAGCTTTAACTGAAAAATGTAGGGAAAACTACATTGCCCATTCTGGGTATAGTTAGTCATGATGTGTGTGTCTCAAGATCCTTCGTTTCTTTTCATTCAGGCCTGTATTTGGTGTACTTGCTTTATTCATATTTAAATATTTTTTCTTTAAATATGCATTTAATTATTTTTAAAGAATTGCACTGAAAATGGGTGCAGAGTTTATTTTTGCTAATTATGCTGAGCAGAAGATTTACTCTAAACAAGGCACACTGATATTTTTCTGGGTACTTTACTGGAAATAAATATATGAAATCAAATAGAGTTGCCACCTATTAATTGACTTTAATTTTTTAAAAAATAAGCCAAATTAAAGAATGCTACATTGTTAATTTTCTTTCTCTTGCATTTTTTTTTATTTTTTTATTATTTGGGTAATTTTAGAACATCTGGAAAGGTTGATGTGTCCTTGTATTCGTTGCAGGCATCTATGCTGCTGTGTTTTTAATTCTTGATCCTCTCTCTCACACACACATATCTGTGCCCCTGTGACAAATTAATTCTAAACAGCAGGGCACAATTTGTCCCTGTATAATGGAGGAACCCGAGCCATGTACATGAACAAGTTGGCTCTTAAGCCTGTGGGAGAAATGCTTATTTATCTCACAGCTGTGGTTAAACCTTTCAATATTTCATGACCTCTGCCATAAAGTGGTTAGATTTTACATGAGCTTTACAAACACTATTCATAAAACATACATATAAAGAGGACTGAATGGATCAGGGAGAAAACTTGAGAATCACAGCATGAAGCAAAATAACATAGTATTGAGTTTGTTTTGTTTTTTAGGGGAAAAAGAGATGTAAATTTATAGCCAGTATTATTTCTAAAGTCAAGGAAACTAAGGGCTTCTGTAGACTGGCCCAAAGGGCCAGCCTGGAGGCAGAGATGGGGTGGAGCAGCTGCACACCAGCAGCCCCAACCCCACGGCAGTGGTGTCCTGACACTGCGCGCCATTGCGCATGGCATGCAGCGGTGTCAGGACATTTTTCTGGTGCAGCATTCAAACACGCTGCACCAGAAAGGGCTACGAAGAACAGCATGCCAGCTCTTAGGCCAGCCTTTTACCACCCCTGAAAGGAGCGGCATTTTGGTGCTCTTTTCAGGGTGGCAAAAGGAAGGATCAGGGCCGTGGCGTGGGGTAGGCATGGCCCCAATCCGCTGCTTTCCTGGGCAGCCCAGAGCCACCTGTCTGCACCCCACCTAAATCTGGCTAATCATACCAAATACAAAGAATAAAGTTCCACACACAAATGGCTCTAATGACTTCAAATCTTAGAGATGGGAATGAATTTTAGTGTTTTGTGTCTGTGTAAGGATTCGGCTGATGGTTTCTGTGCTAGAGGACCAGTGCATAGGCTTTGGATTTTATTTCTGGCTTTAAAAGAACTGTCGAGGAACTTGATCCTCAAAATCACTTCAATACCTTGCATAGTTCCATTAAAGTTTGGACAATGCCCCAAAGTAGATTCACTATATTCACTATTACAGTGAGCCCTTGGTATCCACTGTTCCAGGACCCCCTCCTCCCATGGATATCAAAATCTGTGGATGCTCAAGTCCCATTAAATACAATGGCATAGTAAAATGATTTTTATTATACAAAATGGCAAAATCAAGCTTTGCTTTTTGGAATTTATATATATATGTTAAAAAATATCAAGCCATGGATTGTTGAATCTGTGAATAAAGAATCTGTGGATACAGAGGACCAGTTGTACAGGTTGAGTATCTCTTATCCAAACCACTTAGGGCCAGAACTGTTTTGGATTTCAGTTACAGAGTTTTTCCTTTTGGATTTTGGAATGCCTGTATTTGCATTTATGCACAAAATGGGATTTCATGGAGATGGGACCCAAGCCTAAACACAAAGTTCATTTATGTTTCATATACACCTTATATGCATAACCTGAAGGTAATTTTATACAATATATTTAACAATTCTGTGCATGAAACAAAATTTGTGTACGTTGAATCATCAAAAAGCAAAAATGTCACTATCTCAAACATCCATAAAAAAAATTGACTTTTTCTGTCTGCAATATTTTGGGTTTCAGAATTCTGGATAAGGGAGACTCAACCTCTATTATATATGGCCCTGAAATATTTGCTGCCGGAGGGAAATAACATAAGGGTGGTTCATCCCATATGAGCATTCAGCAAAAGCTGACTAGACTGACAATTGAATCTTTCCTCAGCAATGGCAATGGGAGAACATTCTCTCCCATTCTCTGCCACACCTGAAGACAGTACATTAGCTCAGGAGGAGGAAATTGGACAGCATCCCACTCAATTCTGTTGCCCAGTACTTTGCTGCCACCTCCCAGCACCTGCCAACTGAAGCAGCCACTACTCTTTGCTAATGGTAGACCTGGCCCTGCTTGATAGCTTTCATACTGTTTAGTTACTGGTAATGTAAAAACATAGCTTTAAGTAGTATTATTAAATGGCCTATGGGGTGTCAGCTAGGGAAGGTTATGTGAAAGCTAAAGACCACAAAGGTGCTCAAGCAGTATTCCTGAGACCTGTGGGGCATACTGCATCTGTTGTGCTCTGATCCCATTTTAATTGGGAATCACAAAGCGTCCTTAGGTGGGCATGGTTTTCATAGGCCACTCACAGGCTACACAATGCAGATTGCGATGTTGTTTGAGATATCTTGTTCCACATCATATCTTCTTTGTCATACACTGTTTCTCTCTCTCCTCAGCTTTCAAATATGTGCTAAAAAGAGCAAAAAGGAACTCCTGGCTGGACATAGTTCTAAGGAGCTAAGATCCATTTAAATAACAGAATGATAATCTTAGCAGATCTCAGAAATAATATTTGTCAAACATATCTTTTGCCCAACTTTCACAACCCATGTTTGCACTTGGTGTTATCCTCACTATGGATATACCATGGAATACCTGGATGAGTTAAAAAAAAAAGCCACTTCATACTGCAGTTTAATCTACTTTGAATTGCAGTTTACAATACACATATATCCCTGCCTTACTTTGCATAGAATACATACAGTTCACATTCATTGATGGGTTGATTTGGAAGATCCTTTGGGAGATAATTCGAACAGTCATAATGAAGTGGAACCACTGAGCAGGATGTTCTGGGGATCCATTATTCACAGGTCTGAAAAACTAATATTTGTCCTTGTTTATCAGAATACATTTCTCTTTATATTGCTCCATAATATGGAAGATGTGTATGGACTCAGGCCCTTGCAAATAATATCTTTAGTGGCCTCTTCAGTTAGTATGTTTCACTATTTTATTGGTTGTCCTGTGGGTAACCTTGATATATTTACATTTTCTAAGAAGAAATGGATGATCAAGAAAAAAGGGGGGATTTTTTTCATGGGAAGAGCAAAAATCTCAAAATGTTTGGAGAATGGGAATAAAAGAGGGATATTAATTTTTTTTGAAAGATATTCCTTTTTAAGAGCCAATTGTTACATTGGTGTAGTGGTTTAAGTATTGGATTAGACTACAACAAACCAGGGTTTAAACCCTGTTCAGCTATGAAATCCACTGTGTTACCTGGCTGAGCTACATTCTCTTAGCCTCAGAGGAAGGCAGTGTCAAATCCCTGAATAAATCTTGCTTAGAAAACCCTGTGATAGGGTCACTATAAGCCAGAGTTCACTTGAAGGAGCCTAATAACAACAAAAGCCCTTTTCAACTTAACTGCCTCACTGAATTCACCACCCACTCAACCTTCTCACACACAATGCAATTTAAAAATATGTTATTATTAATATTATTATTAGGAGTACTGTATTTATACCCTGCTCTTCAGCCAAAAAGGCTCTCAGAGTGGCTTACAAATGGTTAATTAGACATTTTGCATATCAATTTGCTTGTAGCATCATTTCAGAGACATGTGGAGATATGGCAACCTATAACAGACAGCTGTTCTAGTCTGTTTTCCCAGCATCTTTTGTGGGAATGGAGCAAATAGGTTAGATTTTTTGTTGTTGTTGTTGTTGTTAAAGAAAATGAAGGCAATGTCACTTCGATTTTCCTGTATCTCTCCCTTCACCCCACTCTCAAATTTTTGAAACGTTCTCCTTCACCATCCCCAAAATGACTCCACAATATATGCAGCCTGAAAACGGGCAGTATTTATCAGTTCACTTTTATTTCAAACCCTTATGGGATTCAAAATGTGACTCATATTTGAGAAGCAGAAGGCAAGAAAAGAGTTAAGAATCCCGTCCCATCCTCCTTGAACCATTTTCCTGCTCCCTAGAAAGAGCAGCTGTCAAGCTTTCTTAGATACATATGAGTGTAACATCATTAGGTCCTGCAGCAAAACATTTGAAATGATAGCAAATGGCACTGCAAGTGTATACAAATAATCTGAATTTAAAATCTCAGTAAAATCAGAGTAATAGCAGTCAAAGGATTAGTACTGAAGATTATAAATAAAAATCATTTATAAATAATTTATTTATTTATAAATATATAAATAAAAATTATTATAAATTATTATTAGAAGATGTCTTAAGAAAATGGGAGGTAGAACTGCAGTACTCCAGTGAGTACAAAACAATAATAATTATGCTGGAAGCTGTATGAATTGTCTAAAATGTACTCAGTCTGTAACATACGCAGATTTGGCTTCTTGTTAGCCTGTTAAGAATGCAGAATGCAGCAAAAAATAGGAATAAGTGCAAGAATAAGAAGTGTGTAAAAAGGCAGTTAAGATTCAGAATAGAACAAAATGCACATTCTGTGAAGTATTGGAAATCGGGTGCGGGAAATGAAACAAAACAACAAAACCCATCATACTATATGTTGAAGCCAATTCAGCAGTTTGCTTTTTGATACTCCACTGATAAAATTATTTTCCACTGCTCAAAATTAGCGATTTATACTAGGGGCAGGCATGAGCCACCTGATTTGGTTTGCAACCAATTTGGGGATTTGCTCCTGAGCATTCAATCCAGAACAATGTAGACCTGATCCAATCTAAACTCAAATCTGAACAAAGATTCATGACTCCAGATTACCAGTCCTCCTTCATCCACTTAGGGGGGATGCAGATGGGCGGCCATAGGCCGCCCTGGGAATTGAAGGATTGGGGCTAAGGCTATCCCATGCCTCATCCCCAATCCTTCCTTCTGCCAGCCCTGAAAGGAGAGCTAAAATGCTGCTCCTTTCAGAGCCGGCAGAAGGGACGCATCAAGAGCCTCCATGCAGCTCTTCTGCGTCTCTTCCGGCTCAGAACATGAATATGCTGTGCTGGGAGAACGTATTCAGGGCGCATGCCGTGTGCCGTTGCTGTGGCCCCAATCCAGCAAGGAAAGGGGGGGCAGGACACTGCCCCTTAAGGAACGTCTGTTTAGCCCCTTAATATCTTTTTATTGAAAATGAATTGGTTAATTAATTTTTACCACTTCTTAAATCTAGATGGGACAGAAGTCAATAGGATTGTTTGAAACAGAAAAAAAGAGTCAAGGGATCATGAACATCTCTGATTAAGGCAATCTTGCCCAGGATGGAAAGATTCAAAGTCTTCCATTCTTTAGATTTATGTAGTATCCATGTACCAATCGAATTGTAATTTTGGGGTATTAGCTGTGGGATGTCTTTTGTAATGATTATTCTCAAGTAGGAAAAACCTGAGGGACAAAGTTAGAATTATAGAATCATAGGATCATAGAATCATAGAGCTAGAAGAGACCACAAGGGCCATCCAGTCCAAACCCCTGCCATGCAGGAATTCTCAATCAAAGCATACCCGACAGATGGCCATACAGTCTCTGTTTAAAAACCTCCAAAGAAGGAGACTCCACCACTCTCCCAAGGAGAGTGTTCCACTGTCTAACAGCCCTTGGGACACTCTCCCTCAGAGACAGGTGGAGTCTCCTTCTATGGAGGTCTTTAAATAGAGGCTGGATGGTCATCTGTCAGCCATCCACAAGTCCATTAGTTCTTGCCAGGATTTTTTGCTGTGGATATGAAGTGTTCGGCATAAAATGTTTTAACTTCCTGGTGGAAGCAATAATGGAGCCATCTTGGCCCTCTAAGGTGGGATTTCCAAAATCAGGGATAAACTGCATGGTGAGAACTTGGCTAAATGTGTACAGCTAGCATGAATACCATGAACTAAGCAGGACCATGTTCATCATTAATATCCTTAGTTGTACCCTGCCTTTCCCCCAAGATTGGGACTCAAGGCATATCAAGGCAGGTATTGGCAAGGAAACAAGGCTAATTGTTGTTGAATTGTGATGTTGATGGATGTATAGCAAACAGTCTATGAAACCAGTCACCCAGACCCAGGCAGCTTCAGCAAGCTCCTTGTTTTATTGTAAAAATCAGCATGAGCAAAAAACAAATAATAATAACAACAATAATAGTATTTTCACTTTAGCCAGAATGGCTAAGCAGGAACAAAACTTTAACTGCTACATTTTTGAAAAATTAGTCAAGCTACAGCATCAGCAAAATATTTCTAGTTAATCCATTCAGCTTAAAGGTTTGAAAAGAAGTGAAGTGCTTTCTCAGAAACACAATTCCAGCCCACATATCTCCACTTCTTTGGGTGTAGCCCTTTCAGGCTAATTGGTTGATCTTTCATGACGTGTGTTAGCCCAACCTTTAATTTTCATATTATATCATGTGACTACCGTTCCCAAAACATTCTTTTGATATTGAAAAACCCCTTGTGTAAATAAAACTCATTCTCACAGAATTTCAGCTTGTTAACTAACTTTGTTTTGACTAAAACACACCTGTGGCTGGATGTTGTGAATCTGGACTCAGAAAGCAGATTTTCTCAGAAAGAAAAAATACAGACACACATCTTTACATTTCAACATTTTAACATTGACTATATATCCCATCAAAACCTGACAATTGTGTGGTTTTCTACCTCAGTTGTTGTAATAACTTCACCAGCCTTTCAGGCATGCTGCCAGTATGCAGGACCATATGATGCTAGAAGGTGCTCTAAGTAGTATTCTTCTGCACTATAGAGGGACGTTCAATGGCTGCCACCATTGCTGAGTAGCAGTTGCAACAGTGGGATCCTCAGTGACAGTCTAATATAGCTGTTTGCCACTAATAAGTTTCCACTCAGAGAAAACTGTGGGCAAATTTTCTTTTCAGTTGTATGATTGTAAATCTGGCATGATAACCACCCTCACTGGAACATCTCCAGTTTTAGACTTAGGCGAATGAGAACAAAGATTGTCCTGCAGCACTATAATAGAGAAATAAGCAACTTTTTGCTGACAGGTCTATAGAATGGTGTGTTGAAGGCTAGATTTCTTGCTTGGTAAGCAAAACCTGAACACTTGCTCAATATTGACTTCCAGCTCTTGAAGCTTAAAGATGGGGGTGTAGGCTCATCACTGTGAATGTTCAGAATGTCAGCTTTGAGCTGGTGCTCTGTAAGTCAATCTCTGTAAGTCAATTTTCAGGCTTACTCTTTGGTGGTCTGGCATTTTGTAGCAGCTTTCACTTCCCAAAAACCAGGATAGGACAAGAGAAGCATTAAATGGCAGCTATTGAATCTAAAGTTGGCAAATAGTGCACGGCTAAATATATTCAGATATATAATCAAAGTTCCCAATAACAGTAAATTAAAATTAACAGCTAACAAAGATTAACAGGTGAAGCTATTAATCTGTTATTGCAGGAGGTTTATAATAGCAGCCAGGAACATCAGAAATGTGTTTTGGACTGTGGTAATTCAGATGCTATAAAATGTAGCAGGGGTTGTATTTGTCAAGATGAATGCCACATCATAATATTTGAAAGTGGGTCAGAAATGGAAATCATTTTCAACAATTTCCTTGTGACTTTGGTAAGATATATCCTTGCTTTTCTTGGCTAAGGTTTCAATATTTCCCATGTTTTATTTAGATAAAATCTATCTTGCTGATATCTTTCTGTTCTGGCCCTGACAAATTATCCTTCTACTTTTCTTGTATATCTGTGACCAGAACAGTGCAGACATTCATGTAAATTTCGAAGCCTTCGACTTCACATTCATGTGAACACCTCTCATACATTGATAGGGAAGGTGAATTCATGTCCAGCAGCTACACTCGCTTCTCACCATATGCACTAGTTTTACCTATCAACCCTTACAATGTTTGGTGGATTCTAATGAAGATGAAACTCAAGTTACATGCTCAGGAGAATATCTATGGTACATTATGAAAGGCACTCTTAGCCAGAGAATAGAGGACAATTCTTAGGTTCAGAGGAAGTGTCTCTGGTGGTAATTCAATCTTTTTGGGGAAAAATAAAGTGAGGGGGGATGCAGACCAGGGTGTCGGGGATGCCCTGGTTCGGAACGCCACGGGACCGCGGCAGCCAGACCGCAGCGCTCCTGCGGCGACCCTAAAAGGAGCGGCAAATTGCCGTTCCTTTTACAAGACAAGGAAAGTGCGCCCTAAACGCGTAGGGCGCACTTTCTCTGACTTATCCTCCGCAGCGCGTCCAGTCACTGCGGAGGGAGGTCATCCCTGGAGCGCCAGCCGTCCGGAGGGCCAGAAGCTCTGAGGACGACCTCAGGAAGAGGAAGGGATGCTGCGCGTGCAGCTGCCCCTCCTCTTCCGGGTCTCGGAGACAGCCCTATTAGCCATCTGCCGAGGCCCTGAGTGCCCTTTAGCAGTTTAGTGAGTTATTTCAGGGGATGAGGCAAACCATGATATCAAGCTACATAATGGCTTTTTGTATGTCTGGTTCCATGCCAAGTATAAATTTTTACAGCTACACTACTTGGGACCAAAAAAGCTCATGTCCTCCCCAACCTCACATTGTTCTGTGCAGATGACACAGGCCAATAGCCCTAGACAGAGATTGGCTAGTCTGCACACTGATCTGGTGGTCCTGGCACAATCCCCAGAAAAGGAGGCCTTAGTGTGGGGCAAAAAAACTAGCTGTTTGCCACAGAGTTTCTTGAAAACATGGCCTCATGCACCCCTTATTTGTCGTGTTTTCCCCAAAGCCCCTGTTGCAACCTGTGAAGTTGGAGAGGGATGCCTGGCCACGTGGGTGTACTAGCCAGACACCACATTTCTACCCTTAAAGGCCACAACAGTATCCTTCAAGGAAGATGTGATAGTGGCAGCAGATAAATGGTGTGGGGCAGCAGTGTGTCCATGGTGCAGCAATGGGCAAATGTATAAACCAGGAGCAGGATACTATGGGCTTGGCCAATGCTATCCTGCCCCTCTACTCAGGCCCTGGGAGAGAATTTCCACTAAGATTCACCTGGAGCTCTCTATCTACCTTCCTCATGACGACCTTCCTTTACCTTGACTTTGGACATCACCTGCCTTGATATGACCTTGCCTGCCATAACTGGGTTTTGCCTGTTTTGATTGCTTTCATTGTACATGGCTTGTTTCCTTGTGAGCATCAAGTAGCCACAAAGAAGACAACACACAACCCTGCAGGCTGGGTATTTGGGCAGCATATGAAATGTCCCTAAACATATACCAGATATCCTTCACTTGGAGGTGCCTTAATTTATATGTGTGGCATGAGGACATTTTATATATTGGTCAAACTGTACTCTCCTTGTTTATGTTTATGTGTGTTTATATGTGGCCAGCTCACAGGAGTGTAGCTACAGGGAACGGCCAAAATGAGGACACTTTCTCCCAAGTACGAATTCTGTGTGTCCCCCGAAATTTTCATTCAGGTTCCATATTTGTAGCATTGCAGCAATTTAGAGCAATATAATTTGGCTATCCAAGGAGAAGGGACCAGCAAAGATACCAAGGGAATGCAAACATAACAAACATAAGAGTTCTAGGTGTGAACAACTTTCAAAGACTCACTTTCTCAATGCAAGAAATTTAGCAACTGAAGGGGGAAAACATCTTATTTTTGGGGGCTGTTAATTCATTTCTATCTCTCCTACATAGCTACACCTATGCCAACACATATGGCAACAGAGATACTGATCACAACCTCATTTCCTCCCACCAATTCATAAAAGTTTGTTTTTCATATATTTGCCAAGCAGTTGAAGCCCCAATGTGTTTTCCATATATCTGCCATGCAGAATTTGCTACCTAAGGCACTATATATAATGCCAGTTTTCATAATAAAGTGGAGAGTGGAAGGATTATTCCTATGGATTAATGATTTCTAGTCTCCTCCCAAATTGGATTCCCAGATTTCAGGACCTGGATCCTCTTCTTCAGTTCTCAACATGAGGAAGAGGAATCTCAGAGTGAGAGCACTGTCTTGAAAAGTATGTGTATATATATATATATATATATATATATATATATATATATATATAGTTTCCCCGGATTCATTAGATTTGTGGTCGATGCTTAATGACATCATGGGTGAGCTCACTCCCTGTAAAATCACAAGGGGTCATCTGTTGGTTTCAGAGTTTATCAATGAAATCTCAGGGTTTGGATAGTCCCTATCCCAAATCCCAAATATTTCTCACTACGCTATTAGATCCCCAGGTTTTCCGTTACATTATAGCTATATTTAATATGAATTTCAAAGCACTCTTAGCCCTAATAAAGGATTTTGCTGCCCATTTGTTCTTCTGGATTTACTACCAGACACATTCCTTTCAGAAGGTAACACTGAAGCCAGACATTCCACATCAAATTCTATGCCTGATCTGTGTGAACCATCCATTTTAAAAGGATGAGAAAGATTGTGCCTATTTGGCATACACTACTACAAATCTCTGTTTAGAGACTCCTCTCACATGTTGTTTGAGGTGTCTGGTGAAGGAAATTTTTCTTTTTCTTTTTTGGTCTCTTTATATATTGCTGGTCCAAAATTCATTTGGTATGTCATTACTGTTGCATGTAACCAGGCTTTGTGGTGGGAAGTGTGGTCCTCTAAATATTATTAGACAGCAACTCCCATCATTCACAGGTAGCACTGCCAATTGTGTGGGATAAAAGTTGTTGCAATCTATCAATATTGGGAGGGCTATCTGGTCTCCATTCCTGCTCTAAGGATATGTGTTCAACATAAGATGAATTTCTATCACTGTATAAAGGGATATAAATTTATTTTTATCTTTCCAATAACCTAGCTTAGATCACTTTAGGTGAAAAACTATGGATTGTTCTTTTAAAAAATGGTTTGTCACAGCATTTGATTGACTTGATGCCTAATCTGTACTCAGAATGAGGCGCCATCATTAGGACAGAATATGGAGAAACAGAATGATTTCAAGTTGGCAAAGGGGTCAGGCAATGCTGTATTTGATCACCCTATGTTTCTAAATTGTAGGCTGAACATATAGTATATCAAGTAGGATTTGACCCAGAGGAAGAAGATATAAAATTTGGAGGAAAGAACATCAACAATTTAAGATATGTGGATGACACCTTACTATTAGCAGAAAACAGCAAAGTCTGGGAATGACAACTGAAGAAAGTAAAAAATGAAACTACTGTGTTTCCCCCAAAATAAGACATTGTCTTATATTTATTTTCCTTAAGAAGACACAGTATGACTTAATTTCAGGTTATGTCTTAGAGAGAGAAAATGGCCCACAGTACTGAGCCCAGAGCCCGACTCTGTCCCGACTCCGCCCTGAAGCTGCGCACAAAAGAGCCATGGCTGTGGCTCAAAGGCAGACTTTGTGCTGCCCCCAAAGGGAGCGGCCCTTTGAGCCACTCTTTCAGTGGCGGCAAAAAGGAGGATTGGGGCAGCGACCCTTTGAGCTGCGATGATGGCTCTTTTTTGGGCTGCTGCCCCCAGGGGCAGCCCAGAAAAGAGCTGCAGCTGCAGCTCAAAGGCCAGCTTTTTGCTGCATCCAAAAGGAGTGTCCCTTTGAGCCACTCTTTCTGGGGGTGGCAAAAAGGAGGATTGGGGCTGCAGCATGTGGTTGCCGCGCCCCTGATCTGCCAGTCCCAGGGGTGGCCCAGAAAAGCTGCCCCCTCTACGGCTTATTTTATGGGTATGTCTCATTTTCGGGGAAACACGGTATGTTGTATTTTCGGGGTATGGCTTATATTGCACAAATGCTTACAAATCCTGCTACGGCTTATTTTATGGGTATGTCTTATTTTCAGGGAAACATGGTACAATGGCCAGTTTAGAAAACAAAAATAAATGAAAACAAAAATAATGACCAAAAATAATTTACATAACTGTAAAGCAGATGATGAAGGCATAGATATAGTTATTCCATAACTTATCTCAGTCATTAATTAGTATTAGGATTGCATTCAAGAAATCTGAAGAACACTGAACTTGGAAGGACAACTATAAAGAGACTAGACAAAATCTTCAAGTGTCAAGATTTATCACCGAATCTCAAAGTCAGGATTATCCATGCCATTTTGTTTCCAATTTCTATGTATGGTTGTAAAAGCTGGACAGTGAAGAAAGCTGAAAGGAATAAAATCAACTCATTTGAAATGTGGGGCTGGAGGAGGGTTCTGCAGATTGCATGGACTATGAAATAGAGAAATAAATAGGTAGAAGATCTAATCAAGCCTGAACTCTCCATAAAATCCAAGATGATTAAATTGAGACTATTATACTTTGGACATATGAGAAGACATGGTTCACTAGAAATGAGAATAATGCTTGGTAAGGTGGAAGGCAGTAGGAAAAGAAGACAGCACTGAGTAGAGATTCTCAATCAAGGAAGCCATGGCCCTGAGTATTGAAGAGCTAAGCAGGACTGTTGATAAAAGGGGGACTTGGAAGTCATTCATTCATAGGATCAACAGAAGTCAAGGTCAACTTGAAAGGAATTAATAACATCCCTCTGACTAATTAATGCCTACAAAATTAGCTATAAACATATAACTACAAATAATAAATATTTACAGGTGAGTGTGAAATAATAGGACAAATAAAGCTACTGATCCCTCATGATACTAACTTGGAAGAGTTAAAAGGAGTCTGTAGAGAGGAATGAAAATGTTGTTTTTTCTTGTTCAGACATAACTTCATTTCCCTTCCCAGCTGCTATGACCAATCTTACATCTGAGGGTTGACTGGAGAGGTCACCATGGAACGAAACAGCTGCCCTGTGTTGTATATTTCTTCCCCTAAGTCACAGACAGTGAAGGCCTTCTAGAGACTTGACCTTGCATTCATAAACTGTAGGGACTGCATGAATAAAGAAAGGAAGCAGTTGTTTATGCTCCTTCTATCAGACTGTAAGTTGCTTCAAAGTGCAAAAATACTCTGGAAGGCAACCCTAAAAATACACAGAATTCTCTCTCCATTGCATATTAGAAATGTTCACTTTACAATGAAGAGCTAGGTGTCAGGGGGTTCTGTAACTGAATTGGATTTCACACTGAAGTTTCTGTTAAGTCTGGGGCTGTTTTCTAAGAGTAATGGGCATTTTGCCATGTCTTTTATTTTATTCTCACCTTCATTTATGGATGATTTTAAAACAAAACAAAACAAAACAAAACAAAATTAACAGAGAGCATACTAGACATGAAAAGCATGGTATTTAAATCTGGATCTTCTGTAAAAATATAGAAAAGAACAAATGTGGCCTGTTTCAGGAAAAAACACACAAGAAAATAACACAATGGGGATGCACTAAGAGGTAGACTAACAGGTGAGGAGAGGTGGCTGAAGGTGAGAAGGAAGAGGCAAACTTCATTATTTGGTTTATGTCTAACCTTAATTTTATTACATTCATTTTACAGAAGTATCTACAATGGCAGAAAAGGGAAGCCCTTGAATACTGAATGTGCACCAGCTGGTAAGCCCTGTTTTAAGACTAGATACAGCCCAGCCACCCAGAATTTGCCTAAAATCTACCAAGTGATCTTCCTAGGTGAGGCCCACTAGGGAGCAGTGATATAGAAACTACCATGCTACTTTTCCCTATTGATTAGTAATTTTTTTCTATCAAGACAAGCTGGACACCAAGTTCAGAAAATCAGTCTTCAGCAGTGAAAACTCAGAAAATCTTTATTTAGTAAGAATAGTTCCAATCCAGAGGCATTCATTGTCAGAACTAAATAGCAAGAATTAAGATTACAGAATTAAAATATGCACAATTTCAAATTCATAGCAGGCTTAATTCTTATTTGTTATAAATAAAAAACACATTTCCCTCTCTCATTCCTATAATGCCCCTTTAGTGTTGTTGCAGTAGATTCTTTCACAGGAGCAACCTTGAACAGGCTTGATTCATGCCTGCCTCCCTTCCAGTATTATCTCACCAAATGAATCTGAGATCGAGGGCCTTTGCAGACTGCCAGAAATAGTGCAAATTGAGTCCACTTGAAGGGTTAGGGTTAGTGCTAGGGAATCATGAGAACTGTTTTTTTTTCTGAGACATTGAGCCTTCTCTGTCAGAGAGCTCTGATGCCACAATAAACTACAGTTCCCATGATTCCCTAACCCTAACCCTAAAAGTGGACTCAATTTGCACTATTTCTGGCAGTCTGTAAAGGCCCCATGTCTTTGCAGTAGCCATTTCTACTATATAACTCATCACACCAAATTCCCAATATTTTATGGCTGAACAGGTGCATTTGCAACTCCTAATAGTTTTCCAGCATTTACACACCTGCTCATCCAATTTGTGACAAGATAGTAAATAAAAAATTGACTAAAAGAAACATACAATCAACCTCCCATATCCACAGAATCAATCATCCATGGATTGGAAACATTCACAAAAAATTCCCCAAAGAAAACCTTGATTTTGCCATTTTATATAAGAGACACAATTTTACTACACCATTTTATATAATGGGATGTGAGCATCCACAGATTATGGTATCTGTTGGTGGTGGTGGTCGTGGAATCAAACTCCAGGGGATACCAAGGGCCTACTGTATATACAACATTTTGCAGTGGTGAACCATAAAGAAAAAAAAACATTCTAACTTGGACAAGATCTGGTTATTAATAGTACTGTCAGACATCAAAGTTAACCCTGAATCCAGAGTCCATGGTCAGCCAGCATTACTTAAATCTGTTTATTCAATTTTATATAAGAATTTCTACATTGCTTTCTAAGCTACACATCATTGAGAGTGGCTTTAAAAATTCTAATTTTTTTTTAAAAAAAAATATCAACATAATACCATAAAGGAAGGCAGAATAGATAAGACGCAAATACTGGACTTTTAAAAACAAGAGAAAAACATCCTTTCCCATACTGGAGTGACAAGGAATGTCAAGGGAGCACAAACTGCAACAATTCCTGATCTGAGAAAATAATGTCAGAAGCCCAAACTTCCTGCAGGAAAGCATTGGGGCAGGGGGAAGGCCAGCCAAAATTAGTGCATAATAAGCACTCTGTTTTCTGGTTGTTAGTCAAAATAACAGTGCATGATAAGGCTGAATTTATCTGAATAATATGTAGCTGTGCATGAGTTACCCATTGTGGCACCTATCCTGAAGAGAACACTAAAGACCTCCTTGCAAAATGGCTTGCCAGCCAATTGTACAGCATTGTTTTTTACAATGATAACTAATAATAATAATAATGCTTAAGCTGTATTGTGTGTGTTAGTCAGAGCCATGAGCAATGACAATGAAAGCTAGACATTTGAAATATGGTTTTCACATTATGGAAATCCTAAGGGTGTACACTTGTGCACTGTTCTTTTTAAAAGTGTATTCAACAATTTTAATTAATTTAAATGCTTGCTTTTGTGCTTGGTAAGCTTGCATCACCATCTTTATTCTTTAGGTAGTGGATTTCTATAACCAGAACATAGGTTTACAGTTACAAGAGTTTGAAGTCCAGGCGGGACAGAATCATAGGGTTCTTTCTGATGTGGGGCATTCTCTGCACAGGAAGGAAGGTGCAGACTCCTATTTCATGGAACTGAAGGGATACACCAGGGGTCCCCGGACTTTTTGATCCGGGGACCGGTTCGCTGGCCCCCAGATCTTCTGGGGGGCTGGAGGTGCGCACACATGCGCACAACTCCGGATGCCATTTTGTCTTCCAAAATGGTGCCCGGAGTCGTGCACATGCATGTGTGACGACGCGCGCATGCGCACGACTCCGGACACCATTTTGGAAGACAAAATGGCGTCCGGCGGTGGGTGCGAGCGGTGACGGTGGTGGCGGCGGCAGAACTGGCCACAGGCTGGTAGGAAGGCCTCGACAGGTTGGGGCTGGCCCGTGGGCCGTAGTTTGGGTACCCCGGGATACACTATAGCAAAGAAAGGAAAAAGAGGGAGGGGAGAAAGAATCCAGGAGCACCTTTAGGACTGATTTATATTTTAGCATGAGTGTTTGTGGGTATCAGTCCACATCCTCAAATGCACTAAGGGAGTGGATTTTTATCAGAGTTTCCGAGGAAAGGAATTGATATTCATGAAAGCTCATGTTAAAATATAAATCAGTCTTAAAGGTGCTGCTATATACCCTTATTCTTCTTTTCCTTTTTATGTTGCAACATACTATTAAAGCTATTTTTTTTTTAAGACCAAAGCAGAGGGCGTCCTTGGAGTGCTTGCCCTTACTGCTTCCCTTGGAACAAGTGTCTGTAATGTATGCAATTCTGTCAGCTATGTAATCTTTCTTGAAGACTTCACTGTATCGAACTAAGGGATGCTTCAACCCATGCAAAGCCAGATATGTTCATTTGTTTTTACTGTAAGATATGTAATTTTAACCTTTACAGTCTTCATGGTTTGATGTGCAGAGTTCTGGCCTGTAGTCATATCATTAAGTTTGAGGAGATCAAGTAGAATTTATCATGTGGTCCAATGCCTGCATCTTATCTTCTAGCTCAAGGCAATCAAAATCTGTAGAGATGGAATGGCTTTACCTTGCATCTTCTCAGTCTGAATGAACATAGAAGAGAATGTTTCACAGCATAGATTTCATGGTGCTCATCTTATTTGCTTCAATATTTATTGCCCAGTAGAATAAGAAGATGAATCATAAGATGGAGAGAAAAGAGACTGAAAAAGGTGTTATGAATTCATGTTGCTGCCAACTATACATTGGACATTCTTGTAGATTTTCTTCTCAGAGGCTGTGCAAAATTATTCTTGTCATGATCAAAAGCATTATTTCTAGCAAGTATGGTACAGATCTAAATAAAATAAAACTCTAGCCAACACTGAAAGTTTTAACAGTTGTAAACACCAGAGTCCCAAGGAGAATTCAAATACCTGGGTTGATCCCTGACTGGACCTAATGGAAGACAAACCCAAGGACTCCTTTCCCCAAATTGTAAGACTTAAAGTGAGAGACGAGCCCCTAGTCCAAACTTAAAGGTCATCTCCTTCCCCACCTCCTGGTCTTATGACCTAAAGAGGCAGTTTCAGATGCCATCCCTTCAACAAAAGGGGGGGGGCATACGTATTCACTGTAGTCTTACTTTTCTTCCTTCACTACCTGCCATGGAGAAGAACCAAGTGTCAACTTATCCCCTTTCCCCCACCAGGCCAGCCAATAAGGCATTCACTCACTGCTGCAAATTCTCAGAGAGGTGAATGCCATCAGTTCTGTAAAGCATAGGCTTCTGATATACTTTTTGGGGATGTGGTTAAAAAACGCCCCAACCATTTCATCAATGCCTTCACTATAACTTCCCTCCTGACCCTTCTGTGGGTTTTATCCAGACAATGTGGATCACTCTCACCCCACTAAATGTGGAAAGGAACATTGGCTGACCATAGTAAATGCAGCCCTGGCCATTGGGCTTGAATAATTTGAAAGTCATGGACTACTTGGGGAATGTGCAGTGGAGGCCACTTGTGCTTCCCAAAAAACAAATGAAACCATGCCATTGTTGGCTCCTCCTACTTATCCATTCAGATGTGGCTTAGCTAGTCAGGCCCAGCTACAACCTCAAATAGCTTGTCCACACCTGTAGCACTGCCCAATAGACCTCTTCAAGCAGAATCTAGAATCTGAAACACAACATTAGTGAACAAACAACTTTAGCAGCTGAGAGTGGGAACTTATCTCTTATAAGCTAAAGACCTCCATTACCCCAGCATCTGAATGGCGCCTCATGCCCATGCCCATTGTGGATGCTACTGAGGCAGCTCTGTTTCTAAACGAATGAACCTCAAATTAAACCCCACTCAAACCCAAGCCAGACAATGCCTTAGCAAAACCAAACCAGATAATGCTCAAAATGATATCTGATGAGAATTATCTACATAGCAAAATAAAGGACCAGACTGAGAGTCCCTAACCCACAAAATATCATGCAATGCCAGTATAGGACGTAATGCCCTATCACTGCAGGGCTACAATTAAAGAGTTGTGCCAGTTCTTCTGTAGTCCACCTTAGAGGAACTAATAGTAAGGACTGCCTGCCATTTGAGTAGGTGCACATCTGTCAACTCAAGTGCCCTACCAGAGTTGTCCCCCATGGATGCAACCATTAACTCACTAATTCACAAATCTCTGAAAGCTGTAAGAGAAGCAGAATGAAACCGTGACATTTCATAATGTGAGGAGCAGATACTGGCCCAAAGGCCACCCAAGCCCTAAATACAGCTGGATTTGTGCCTATTGACTACCGTTCCCCTCTCCCTGTAATAGTCAGCATATATACTGGGCTTGCAGTGTATCCCAGCAAAGGGATGGGTTGATTACAGCTTTATACTAAATTATTCATCATAAAAGATCCCATGGGGTCTACACTGGGTGTTAAATAATGTCAGTGTACTAACTCAGTGATAAAGCATGCCAACCTTACACTCTAACTATGACAACAGCATAAATAAGAAAACTTGGGAGCCAGGTTTTGGGCTAGGTCTGATCAATCTGTTCTTTCTTCAGTTTCCCTCTTTCTACTCATTGAGCTCCTTCACCACATTTTTCTCTCATTCTCTATGAAGAAGTTAAAATCCATTTGTTGATCAAGCCATTGCTGTTTGCAGGCCTGCTGTTCTGTAGATACAATCCAATAGGCAATTGTCCCCATCCCTGCACAGGGAAGACCAAAATTAACCCCATGGCCCTCCCCCCCAGACTATATTTCTATGCTCTGTTGATTGTAAGTTGTATTGCTAGGCTCACCTGGTCCATGATGTCCTGCCTGGGAACCTTGAGACAGAGGTATAGCTTCACTGGGCTGACTGTGCAAAAAGATTGCGTATTGTGGCATCAGTCTTTGATCATGTGAGCTATTCATCAATTGCTGTCAACAGTCAAGAATCTCATTAGTAACTCATACTCTGTGTGCTTGGGTGTCTTCCAAATGGTGGTTGGCTGAGTAGGTCATAGTCAGCACTGATAGGCCTCGCTAAATCTGCCACCTTCTCTGAGACTGGTGCTACAGTTACATTCCCCTTCATTTGTGGATGAAAGTGAAATAACTGGAGAAGACACATAACTGGAACACATTTTCACAGGCTTTTCACTTATCCCCTGCTCTTTATGTGGATTCCACTGTAATGTAATGAGAGTTCTAAACTGTTGAATCAAAAGGAGGAGACAAAATAACCCCTAAATGCATTGTGCTATCTATACACATGCATCTACATACCTACATGAATGCATGTGCACACATATATACACACATTCATTCTCACACACTTCTGTACAAAAAAGGAAGAACAAGAGACTTCTTTCTCAAGAAGTGAGAAATCAAAGGAAAATTTAAACTCAAGGTTAGGATGCTATAGAACCTGGAGGTAAAAGATGATAGAAACAATATATTGAAGAATTATATAAAAGATACAAAAGAATTGCAGATTTATTCAAAGAAGAACCATTTGAAGATGAACCTACAACTTTAGAAATGAAGTGGAAGCTGTACTTAGGGCACTTGGAAGAAATAAATCACTAGGAGCAGATGGCCAATAGAGCTGTTTCAAGTTACAGAGACAGAATCTACTCTAGTTCTACCTAAAATCTGTACCCAAATATGGTAAGTTTGTTAGTGGTAGATATTTGAACTTTGTGAATTCTGACACTAACTAAAGTCATTTACAGTTCTGTTTTTAGCTTTGGTAAGTCTTGGAATTTTGTTTTTTAGCTACCCAAGTGCCATTTTTGGCAGAAAAGTAATATATACATTTAAGAAATAAATAATCCATTAAAAACTCCAGACATCTAAGGTACATCAGCCAATCCAGACTTGGCAATTTTACTAGCAAGAAGGGTGAGAATTAAAAAAAAAATGACCAAGTAACTTTTCTACACACTACATTCTCACTTTTGTCTGTGGCCGCCTTAGTTTACACTTGCTAGTTGAGAATGTGTTCTTTTATGTGAGCTGGAAATCAGAAACAACTTGAAGGCACATAGCAACAAAGGTGACATGTGTCAGAATGATTTGTCTGTCTGTGGTAGTTGTTAATATACCATGTTAAAATACCATTTAAAAATTGTCACCATTTGGTGCCTGATTATTAGACCTGAAGAAATGCAGAGTCATGATGTGTGTGTGCATTGTGTGACAAGGCCAGGACATTAGGAGATAAATGTCCTTGGAAGGAGCCAGAACACTAATTGTGTATTGGACTGCATCTGTGAATGTATTAGTAATATGTACAATGAAATGTACATGTTCTAATGCATTAGCAACCCTGGACTGAGGTTGCATGAGCCTAAGGTATATAAGGCTCAACTGAATGTAAGCAAGTGTGGGTCATAGTTGTGGAGTCATTGGAATGAGTAGTCAGTGTATTAAGTTGGTGTATGTTAAAAAGTATTCTGAAAAGTTCTTGTATAACTCTGTGTTGCTATGAGCTGATAAGGAGGAAGTCCAAGTTGTTTGCTGCTATCCTGGAATTCTAGTCTGCATTTGTAAATAGTGATATCTTATCCTCTGTAAATAAATCCTTCACCTTGAGCTGTCCAGTCCCACTTCCTGATTTCAAGAGCATCTCATGGTCCTGGCAGAGATACTGAAGCATATTCACTCCTCATCCTCAGCATGACAAACATTATGGGCCCAGCTGACCATGTACACCTCCATGAGTGAAGGTATCTGCCATCAAGAGAGTTCAAGTGCCTGGAAGCTTCACCTGTGTTGTGGTGAGTGTGGACTTGGCATGGAAGAACCTGCTGGGTGGACTTTTTAATAAGTTCTGTGTTGAAACAGCAGAGATGACAGTTAGTGGACAGATGGATGGACTCCCTCTTGAGAAGCTAAATGGAAGAAATTATTTGGCTTGGTCACAGAAAATGGAGTTTTTCCTTAAGATGGAAGGTCTGTGGCAGTATGTGATGGATCAGCCTCAGAGTCCTGATAAAGATGAAGTCAGAAAAGAGGAGTTTGCCCATTCATGGACTGGGCTAGCTGTAGAAAACTCACAACTATTGTTGATTTATGGCTCACTCTCTACAAAACACAGCTGGTGTGTTTTGAGAGAAACTTACATGAGAGACAAGAAAATCTACTGATGCATCTCTTAATGAGCTAGTAGGTCTTGTCACCTGGAAAGATATGCCATGGAGAGCTACTTAAAAATGACTTCATGTGGCAACCATACTGCATTAAATGAATTTCACATAGAGAACAGCTATAGATTCAACAGAAAGTGAAACAAGTGCAAAGAGAGGTCAGCCATCACATTGAGCATTACCTAGAGTCCCTTTATCAGGTAACAGGACATGATGGGTCAGAGGCTTGTTTTATTACAGTCAAATGACAAACAGCCCCAAGATTCCTAGGATTCTTCAGTCAAATATTTGTGGGTTTTTTTTCATTTATTCCACTGAAATAATATTTGACTACATTTTCCCATTATGCATGTTTACAGAGCACTACCTAATATTTTTCCACTATTTACCTTTCATGAGCAATAGTATATCATGCATATTTATATATTTTAATAGAATTCTTACCCACACAACAAATTCACCTCTGCTCACACATATGGATATACAAGTAGTTTAACCCAGACAGACACAAAGGACCTGTCATGGCATAACAGGATCATTGACATCTCTCAGTTCATACTTCAAAGCATTTTGTTGATGCAATCCCTATTCACATCAATAATGCTTATACTCAAGAGCTGTTAGCTTGAAAGCTTGAAATGTTTTAAATGACTAGTTGGTCTAATAATGGGTATTTTTCAAATGTTTGACCTTGACAAGTCAGGAAAGAAAAAAATAGTCTGTTAATTTGAAAGCAAATTCTGTGGAAGTCCTTCAGTTATCATACTTTCGAATCCATAACTCATAATATTTTTTTACCCCAAAATAAAAATAAAAAATTGAAAGCTCTCCACCTTTTTTGCCCTTGATGGTGGAAAACCTTATATGTTCTGCCAAAGATCCACTCCCCCAGAGTGGTGCCATCCCATTTGGCTGTAGCACTGGTGGGACTGTATAAGGATAAGTCTGGTGGGATGCGTCTTGCCAGCTCAATTAGAGTCAGCCTTTTGTGTCCACAGATTCTGCATCCATGGATTCAACCACCCATGGCTTGAAAATATTAACAAAAAATAAATTCCAAAAAGCAAACCTTGGTTTTGCCATTTTTCTAAAGGACACTATTTTACTATACCATTGTATTCATGGGACTTGAGCATCCATGGATTTTGGTATCCATGGGGGGCCCTGGAACCAAACCCAGCAGATACCAAGGACACACTGTACTGTCTCTCTAACAGGCTAAGACAACACTGCACTACACAGTTATAGTGCTATAATTCCACATTTACTGCTATGGCCGCCTCCTGTAACATTCTGAGGTTTGTAGTTTAGTGAGGCCTAAGAGCCCTCTGGCTGAGAAGTCTAAATGCTCCTCCCTAAACTGCAAATCCCAGGATTCCACAGGAAGCAGCCATAGCAGTTAAAGTTTAATAATAGTGCTATAACAATGTAATGCGATATTGTCCTAAACACCCTAAGGGCACTAGATCCCATTTGATCATAGAAGCCAAGCAGGATGAGCTTTGATTGGTACTTGGATGGGAGACCACCAATGAATACCAGGTGCTATGGGCTGTATAGAGGAAGGAACTGACAAACCACTTCTGATTATTTCTTGCCTAAGAAACTCTATGAAATTCACAGAGTTGCCATAAGTCCACAGGCAGCCTGAAGGCATACCCACACATCCAGCAGAAGGCTGATCAAGTGGTTAAGATCCTTGTATCCACTCTAATGTGTGTGGCTACAATATTGACCACATCTTCATTGCATAGGCAAGTGAATCCCATGGGAACTCAGCATTAGAGATTAGTTGTAGAGGGTGTGGGGGTACATGACAGAGAGAGAGAGAGGAAGAGAGAAAGAGTGAGGCAGGGTCTACACTTTCTTAATCTGTTATTTATTCATTCTGCTACAGTTGCCTTTTCTCCCTCTCCCATTCCCATGCCCATGTTTTGTGTCATGCTGCTTTTTTTGTGATAAGAACAATTTCTTCCCATTTTTCTGACAGATGGTTTCCCTCTCCTATGCCCTTCCTCAATATCCAGTTCTTTATCATGCTCTTATAATATACTAGGAATGTGAAGGAAGCTCATTAATGGTTTTGTTCTTGGCAAGATAGACTGACAGAGAGGATCTGTCAAATATTTACTAGCCTCCATGAGATTTCATACATCCAATGTGAGAAAATGATGAAGCTTTTTTTAAAAAAACAAAACAAAAAACAAACAAGTTTCTTGCATTCTGTGCAAAATATCTCTGCACAAAATTAGGGTTTTATCACAGAAGGCTTGAAAAGTAGAATTAGAGCAGGACAGCTGTGCCTGTGGCCATACCTTATCACATGACCCCATGTCTATCCAGTAGCTGGTCTGTAGTTCTTCCATTGTTGAAGCGCTCCTTCTCATTGATGGGCAAAACCATCAATGCTTCCCAATTGCACTCCTTTTGCACACTGCTGATGCTTGTATGATGAGTTCCTCCCAAAGCAGTTCTGATATATGTGCAGTCCTGCAGTGCGATTGGTTATGATTATGCTCCTCTCCCCTTTCTACCTTCCCCCTCACTAATCCCAAGCGGTACATTTTTCTTTTCTTTTTAAAATTTCTTTTTTTCCCTTCTTTATTTTTTACTTAATTGATTGATATGATCATGCAATTGTGCTAAAATAAATAAAAATAAATTCCGGACAAAAGGCATGCAGGGAACAGCATAGGACAGGGAGGTAAGGCTATGGAGGGCGGCATATGGAAGTCAGAAGCAGCACAATGGAGATTTGGAAGAGCTGTGTGATAGTAATTGTCCCCAATCCAGTATATTTGCATTTCCTAGACTAATGTGATTGTGGCACCTTACAAGCCCAATGTTATAAAGTCTTTTAGTAGCCTCTTCTTTGTGAAGTTAAGTATACAAGCACAGAAAGACCAGCTGATTGACTAAAAAGTCATCACCACATGGCCCACTCCCAAAGCAGGCCACCATCTGTATTCCCAAGCTGGCGCTGCCAAGAGTAGTTTTAAACTGACTCCTTTTTGATCTAGTCCTTTGGACCAGAGGGCAGCATCAGAGCAGCTTCTGACAGCTTTGGTGGCATGCACCATCTAAATGCCATGCCCCCAAAGTCTTGTAAAGCCACCTCTCTTGGCCCATGTGTTCTGGGCCCATGTTGCAAACATCCAACCTTTGTATTAAGGGCCCTTTGGGCTAGGTTCAGTCCAGAGCCATCGGATTGGCATTTGGACTGGTTGATCCTGGCCTGTGGCTATTGGCCTGCATAATTTTACAGGATGATGCCAAGTCAGAGGGAACACAGGTCTTTGAGCCTGTGTGTTCAGTACCTTAGTTACTATATGTTAGCAGTACTAAATAAATGAGCTGAACTATTATAACCATTTACTTGGGTATACTCAATGGGACTGAATCTTTAGCAGACCTGTATAGGAGTGCAGTGCTAATGTTTGAGTTCAAGTGTATAAAAGGTTTGATTTTTTAACCCAGAAGAAGCAATTTATTCCTTGTACAAACAGGGAGATTTAATGGACATTTCACTGGTTGAGTATGCAGGAGCTATGTCTACCTGTATTCCCAGAGGTAACATAAAACTATGACCTGGGCAAGAGCTGCCACATTACAGTACTGCCATAGACAAATTACTATTCATTTCACTAGCCTTCCTTCCTGTTATTTCAGAAATGTGTTATCTTGCTGAAGACAGCAGTCTTGAAAAACCATCTTGAAAAGTGGAGGGAGGTTTTTTCCCAGCATATGAAAAGAAAAAGAAATAAAAAGAGCTTTCAGAAGAAGGGTTCACCAAGCTGCATGAGTATGTCCATACTTTCTCATGATTTTTGCTCTCTCAGAGTGAAATGTACAAACCTCAGGAGATTATTGTGGCTACCTCAAGATCCACCGCCTGTGCCATATAACAAATTCAGTTGTCATCACACATGAGAGCATCTAAATTGGCTCCCAAAGCATTCAATTTGGGCTGGGTTGGGATATAAATTTGACTTTTCTCCCTAAATCCCTTTATATTAATAGCATTCATACTTGACAGAAAAGTAAGACTGAGGTTCTGAGAAACACTTTTGAAAATATTCAATGTGTTAGCTGTATGGAGCCAATGAATCCACTTCTGTGTTTTAAAGGCTACACATATGCAAGGGAGAGGGCATATTGACTTTGGCCTGAAGACTTTATTAAACTAACATAGGCAGGCAGATGGCTTCTTCTTTGCTACATTAGAAAAACTGTACAGCTTGGAGTAGCACCTCTTCAGATCTGATGATGGAACCAAATGTAAGGATCTGAGGCATGATCAAAGTCATTACACTCAAAAGATATGGATAGTCAAGATAAGGCAAACTCAGAGATGATAAGGATTATTTGTTGGTGAATGCAGCAATTATTTTACAGTAGACAAAGCCCACTTCCTTACACAGGCGGACCCCAACAATAATAATAATAATAATAATAATAATAATAATAATAATAATAATAATAATAATAATAATAATAATTTTTATTTATAACCTGCCCCTCTGCGTGGCAATCGGGGCGGGGTACAAGAAGATTAAAAACAAAACACAGTTAAAAATCATTCCCCCGTCCCATAATCCCACCCTCCCATCCCCTTAAAATAGGATTAAATTGCATTCAAATTAAAAATGCCACATAGTTAAGAAATACTTAAAAAGTAAACATACACATACACAGAATCAGTGGAACAATTCTAAAAACTCATCTCCCAGCTAAATGCTATTCCGGGAAGGCCTGCCGAAAGAGATCCGTCTTTACTGCTTTCTTGAAAGCAGCAAGAGTAGTAATAAGACGGATCTCATCCGGCAGGCCATTCCAGAGTCTGGGAGCGGTTACGGAGAAGGCCCTCTGGGAGGTCTGAGACAGCCTAGTTCTTATTGGCTGTAACAGATTCCTCCCAGAGGACCGCAGGGCGCGGGGGGATCATACGGGGAGAGGCGGTCCCTAAGATAGGATGGACCCAAGCCATGTAGGGCCTTAAAGGTCAAAACCAACACCTTGTACTGCGCCCGGAAACTAATCGGCAGCCAGTGGAGGGATTTAAGCACCGGTGTTATGTGCTCCCTCCTAGATGTTCCGGTAATTAGTCTGGCTGCCATGTTTTGTACTAATTGAAGTTTCCGGGTTAGGCACAAGGGTAGCCCTATGTAGAGAGCATTGCAGTAATCCAAACGTGAGGTTACCAGGGTGTGCACTACAGTTTCCAGATCCCTCATATCCAGATAAGGGCGCAGTTGGCGTATCAGCCGAAGCTGATAACAGGCGCTCCTGACCACCGCATTCACCTGACTAGTCATGTGAAGCGATGAATCTAAGAGCACCCCCAAACTGCGAACACAGTCCTTAGGGGAGAGTGTGACTCCATCCAGGACTGGAGACTGTATTCCCAGATCTGGCTTCGGGCCTGTGACTGTGAGTACCTCCGTTTTGTCTGGATTCAACTTCAACCTGTTTTCCCTCATCAAACCCATTACCGCTCTAAGACAGTCATTAAGAGGTGAGACGCCATCTGAAGTCTGAGACGATGAGCTGGACATGGAGAGGTATATCTGGGTGTCGTCAGCGTACTGAAGACACCGAGCTCCATGCCTCCGAATGATCTCCCCCAGCGGTTTCATGTAAATATTAAACAACATCGGGGACAGGATGGCGTCCTGAGGAACACCACAATTAAGCTCGATTTTAGATGAGCAACTGTCCCTGAGCCTCACCCTCTGAGATCTGCCCGAGAGGAAGGAATGGAACCATTGCAAAGCAGTGCCTCCAATTCCTAACTCTCTCAGGCGATCTAAGAGGATGGCATGATCTATGGTGTCAAAGGCTGCTGAGAGATCCAAGAGCACCAATAGGGTCACACTACCCCTGTCGATACTCAGGCGGAGGTCATCGGTCAGAGCAACCATGGCAGTCTCAACCCCAAATCCTGTCCTGAAGCCAGTTTGAAATGGGTCGAGATAATCGGTTTCATCCAAGACTGCTTGGAGTTGGGAAGCAACTGCCCTCTCGATGACCTTGCTCAAAAACGGGAGCAAGGAGATTGGTCTATAGTTGTTTCTATCCAGGGGATCCAGGGAAGGCTTCTTCAGGAGTGGCCTAACAAGCTGCCAAGGAGTGTTCTAGAAGGTGCCAGGTCCCAAGCATGTAGACATACTTTTCATCCTGCAAGAAGTCCAAGGTGTGGTTGAGGACACATTTCAAAAAGTTAGACAAGTAGTGTGTCCCCATGACACCAAAGGGGGTAGTGAGTCCCCACTGCATTAAAGCAAGCTATTTTACTCCTTCTAGAAGTATTTTTTTAATAAATTTTATTAACTATAAAATACAAAAACCAACAAAAATGCAAACATACAATCAGACATATAAAATACACTACAAATGTAACACACAAAACACATAAAACAAATACAAACAAAAAGCATAAAAACAACTTCCTAAACTGTACACTCCTTCTAGAAGTATTGAAAACAGGATCTGTAGTCAGAATTTCTTCTTGGCACTCATCTCTTCTCTACTGTAATGCAAGGCTGAATTTAATAGTGCAATGTAAACTCCCCCCCCTCCATGTTGAATAACTCATTCATTCCTGTTTTAGGGCTATGCCACAGCATTCTCTGCGTGATACAGGCACTCTGAGACCACCCTCCTTATACCCCACTCTTAATTATTATTCCTTTAATAAGTATTATATATATATTAGAGTGGCAAACTAGGCATTTTACACACAACCTCTTCATAGGCTCACTGACTAAACAGGCATACATAGGTGCAAGAATGAGAGGGAAAAAGAATGTGCCGTGAAAATTATAGTGAACAGAGATGATATAGATCATATATTTTTAAACACATGTACACAAAGCTTGTTGATATGATAAATAAATAAAGACACCATAAAGCAAACAAATAAATCCATAAATACTTTCTTCAAAAGCATACTCAAAAGTTTTTTTGGTGGGGGAGGGGGAATGAGAACAATCCTATGAATATCTAATCAGAAGTAAATCCCAATTTGATGGCCTTTACTTACAATTAAACACATTTCAAAGACCAGTTAAATAAATTAACTAAATAAGATTGGGGCAGCTTCTCATGGAACTGATTATCTTCAAGTTATTTAATTGATTTCAACAATTTGCTCAAACCACTGTTTTCCCCCAACTCTAACATGTACAGAGAGAGAACAATTTTTGAAATATTCATATGGAGAGAGAATAACATTTAGAACACTGGAAAATGTGTCCTACATTAGCATGGTTTGCTCATTTTGCAATGATGACATTATGAAAAATAATTAATTCAGCTATAGTTAGAAATTTTAGGCACTTTAGAAGTGCTTCACTTTAGCTGAATAAAACACAGAATAAATAAGAACACAACTATATTAAATTATTAAGATGTCATTTATACATCAAAAACATATTAAATGTTTTTTACCTTACATTTGACCTTAACTTTGAAATATTAATAGAGACCATGACCTACAGAATGTTGCATATGATCCCACATTTGCAAGGTCTGGTAATTTTGCTCTTTCAGACATGCCTAAGACAACTATTCATTTATAGACTGAATGTCATTTGTTAGCTAGTAACACTGGGTGTGCTTGCATACTGCTGAATAAATTTAAAACTGTAATACAGCATGTTGTGTGGAAAAATGGGCAGGAAGATTTTCAAAACAACAGTGGCCCCAAGATGGCTGTTCCTTATTGACATGCAGGAGAATGAGATGTTATTGCACATCTTCCTCAGATGACTTCAAAACCTTCATCTATGTAATGGTCAGTACTCATGCTTCTTCTATCTTGGTCTTCTTCAACACTTGGTATGCACACAGAGTCAACACATATCTCTAGGGGCTTTGGAGTATATTACCGTGGAGTAAACCTGCACAAGAGTGAGCTGTCATTTGGCTTTTTAACTTGTTCTGTCCCAAGGGACCAGAATAGGAGGAAAATGTTAAAAACAGACTGGACAGAAGTCAGTAGACTCCCAGTGAATGTGTTTAACATTAATATCCCAGTATTCCTTTATTGAGTTCAAGGTGATGTACATCAGTGCTACTCAAAGTGGTGGTCCATGGAGTGGTATCTGTCCCTGAGGCATCTTCTTCCAGTTCCTGAGAACTTCCAGGAAGCCATTCTCACTATACAGTTGCTATATTCCATTCTAATTTCCATAGCAAACTACAAGCCCCAGGATTCCTTAGGATGTTGCCATGACAGTTAAAAGTGGAATATACTGTAGTGCTATATTTGTGTGGTGTGAATTGTGTGGCACACTGGGAGGAAAATGGCCAGTCTCTTATATCAGATAGATTAAGGAGTGCTGAGGTTCACACATAAAGATTAATCTAAAGTAAAAGACTCTTGATTCAGGGATCAGAGAACTGTGTAAGAGGGAGCAAGGCCAACCCTCTCATTATGTTGGAAAAGGTAGCTGCCTGAAGTAGCAGTTTCTGGGTATCATGAAAAGGCAGGAAACTATTAGCTTTTAATGTCTTATTATGCTATATAATTATTGTATAATAATGGATTTGTGGTTGCTTATGGACCTTGATAGGATAGTGCTATAGAACATTAAACTCTGAGAGTAACATCATCACTTCAGGCAGAAAAGTGTCTTGGACCAGCCTTGACTGAGACATACGCAAACTTTTTTAAAAAACAACAACAACACTTCCCATACACAGCAGCTCTTTCTATAGCTGATTAGTTTTGGTTCTGGCTCTGATAGCTCTGGCAATGGAGACAAGGAAATTATAAGAAATGGTAGCAGGATAAATAATGGCAAGAAGAGAGAGATCATGCCATCAGCAAAAGATGTGATCCATACAGTGGGAATAAAAAAGTACTATAGGTGGCAGCTGGGTTGGGAGAAAGAAAAATTTCCCACTTTGGTGGATTATAGGAAAAGTGGAGGACTTGTTTTGCAGGTAACATGAACTAAAGCATATAACAACTCTGCTATTAGCATAATTCCTGGTTTTAAAAAAAGCAAACTGCTCTCACAGTGCATCCTCTATCTGCAATTTCAAGCTGCTCAACCAGTTTATTATTGTGCCAAATTCATCTGTAGATGTCAGGCTTCCAGCAGGGCTTGTGAGTGATTATTCCATGTGTAAGGGAAAGGGCCTGGTATCAATAATAATAAAATAGCACTGCAGCTTGGAATGGTAAAACAAACAAAGTTAGAATAGAGAAAAACAAATATTCAGGAAACTCATTCTTGCATATAAAGTAGACACTTTTTAAAAAGAGCTCTTTTCTCCTTTGTGGCTACATTAAATCCCACACATAGGATTTCTGCTACATATTGTATAGTTTGACTATAGGTTTATCTTAATTGCCATCAAGTCGACTTCAACTTATTGTGGTCCACTGAATGGGAGACCTCCAAGACACTGTGTCATCAAGACCCTGTTCAGATCTGCAAACTCAGTCATGACTTCTTTGATAGAATCTGTCACCTGTATTGCAGTCTTTCTCTTATCCTACTGCCTTCTACCTTACCAAGCATTACTACCTTTTCAGTGTCATCTGGGGGAGAGGACACTAGGCCCAGCACCATCAGGCCTAGTGTAAGAAGAAGAGCCCTCCCTCCATTCCATCCAGTGTCATCTGAGGGAGAGACACTAGGCCCAGCACCATCGGGCCTGGAATAAGAAGAAGAGCCCTCCCTCCATTACCATCTGATGTCATCTGGGGGAGAGACACTAGGCCCAGCACCATCAGGCCTAGTGTAAGAAGAAGAGCCCTCCCTCCATTCCATCCAGTGTCATCTGAGGGAGAGACACTAGGCCCAGCACCATCGGGCCTGGAATAAGAAGAAGAGCCCTCCCTCCATTACCATCTGATGTCATCTGGGGGAGAGAGACTAGGCCCAGCACCACCCAGCCTAGAATAGGAAAGAGGGATGAGATTCGAATATATCTGCTTTAATGTTTGTTTTGATGTTTTGAAATGCTGTACGCCGCCCCGATTGCCTAGCAGAGGGGCGGGATATAAATAAAAATTATTATTATTATTATTATTATTATTATTATTATTCTCACAAGTCATGTTGTCACATGATATGGCCAAGGTAAAATAACCTTGCGGATCTTATCTAGTTCCTTCATAGATGCCCTTCCAAGTCCTAGGGCTTGTCTGTTGTTGTAGTTATTGTGTGTGTTCAGATAGTTTCTGACTTATGACAATCCTAAGGTGGACCTATCATGAGATTTTCTTGGCATGATATGTGGAGGAGGTTTGCCAACATGGCATAATGGTTTGAGTGTTGGACTATGACTCTGGAGACCAGGTTTCTTTTTTTTCCTTTTTTAAATAATATTTTATTATTAAAAGGTATAGCAGAATACAATACAAACCAAACATCATACATTACAAATCTACAATATAAACAAATAACATCCCCAATCCCCCCCCTAAACATAAACATAGACATAAACTGGAACAAACATTAACCACAACACAACTACAGACTAAAACTAAAACATTGACCAAACAATAACTAAATCAGTCCACAACAAACCAACAAAAAAACCAACAAAGAAAAAAACCCAGAAACGACAACAACTACAACAACAAAAGGACTTCCTGAGCATTGGGATGGTCTTATCCCCACTTACAAAGATCTCTGAGCTTGTATCGTAACAAAGAATAACCAAAATTTCAACCTTCTTTGCAATCTTAAAAATTTAAATAACAAAAATTTAAAGCTTCTTTACAATGAACTTAAGAATTAACAAGTACCAGGTATGAATGACTTCTTGTCATACTTTAGTCTAATAAGTCTAATGCCAAGTCTTTATAGTCACTGGTTTCTAAAAACTTTATCAAAGGCTCCCAAATCCATTTTTGCTCATCCCACATATCCCCTCTTACCAATTGTGTTAGTTTATCTGCACAAATACAGTCCACCAGTTTGTATAGCCAATCCTGTATCCCAGGAGGTCTGGTATTTTTCCATTTAGCTGCAAAAACCATTCTTGCAGCCATTCGATTACCAGCTTGGTCATGAAAAACACTGGGTGACCTTAGGCGTGTCACATGCTCTCACCCTCAGGGGAAGGCAATGATTTGTCTACATGATTAAAATACTCCTCAAAGTATTCAAATAGAATGTGATCTGGCCACACACAATTCAAAGGACATTGGGCTTTTTGTAGGGGGGGGGGGAGGATTCCCTAAACTCTGTTGAAAAAGGATTTGCCATTTTTACTGTATTATCCATGAATATCCACAAGGATGCACATTATTGAATGTGTGGCCATCTGTTTGCTTCAAATTGCATGGCTGTGCTTTTTCAGAAGAGGAAGAACAAACAGATGCAAATGGATGTGAATTTGCACAGGAAAGTGAAAACAATTAATCACTGATGTGAACGTGTGAAAATCTGTAGTAATTTCTATAAGACATTGCCTGTTAGTTTTGGGGCTGGAGCAGACAGGAGGAAAAGAGCAGCCTGAAAAGAGGTTACATAATTAAGTATATTTAACTGAATAAGTGATGTAAAATAGTGGTCTTTGATTTTAGTTCTGTTCAGTCTCATTTCTACCCTAACACAGTTACATGTGTTACAGTTACAGACAAGAAGGAATAAGGTAGTAATAATGTCACAAACAACTGAGCACTAAAGTTAGATACGTTACTGATATACAACTGAGCACTAAAATTGGAATTGTCCAGTCAATTGTAATCCCCATTACCATGTATGGATGTGACAGCTGGGTAGTGAAGAAAGTGAATAGAAAGAGAACTCATTTGAGATGTGATGCTGGAAAAGAGTGCTGAGGATACTGTGGACGGCCAAAAAGACAAACAAATGGGTCCTTGAACAGATCAAGCCAGAACTGGAAGTCAACATGAGAAAACTAAGGTCACTGCACTTTGGTCACATCATGAGAAGACATGACTTACTAGAAAAGATGATAAAGCTAGTAGAAAGAGATGAAGACTGCATGCCAGATGGATAGACTCAATCAGGGAGGCAACAGGTCTGAATTTATGGGACCTAAGCAGAGCAATGGAGAACAGGGGGGCTTGGAGATGTCTCAGTTATGGGGTTGCCATGAGTCTGGGCCAACTTGAGGGTAGTGAACAACAACAATGTTACATAGCTACATCAATAAAAGAATTAAACTATGCTACAATGGCAGTGAAGGTAGATGAAATCAGTTAAGGGTGAGAACAAAAGAAGGGAATTATAACCAATGTACAGGTATATTTGCAAGGATATATTTCAGAAAATAGTTCATGTTCATTTATTTTACTGGTTTTGACCTGAAAATGAAAATTTGAGGATATTCATTGCAGTCTAAAGTTGTAATTATGTGACTGGTGTTGTGACACAAATTTATCCTTTGTGGATATTTTCATGAGGAATTGTGACAAGTCATGGAACAGGGGTATATATAGAGGGCTATTATAACATTTGAAGAAAACAGCAATCCACACAGCAAGAACGTTCTTAAAGATCATCTCTTTAAACCACATTACTTAGTTTCTAAATCAATTTTTATTTTTTGTAAATCAGATTTTTCACTGAGGAATTGCTTGCTGTGCTTAACCATGAGAAGCATGTTCAGCTTTATAAGATAATCACTCATTTTATCCAAGAAATGCTCTCACTGTCTGATTGTGAGACTACAAGAATAACTAGTTACAAAGTTAAGACTTTATATGATCTGCCATCATATAAAACAAAAATTACTTCCATCTCTATTCATTTCTATATAAAATGAGATTTCCTCTGTGGATTTTAGGATGTAACTTATGTTAATCACACATTTATTTATTTCTTTTTAGATTCTGATAGTGAAACAGCAGATATTGGGTGGTAGGAGGAAATTAGTTGAACAACTAAACCATGGGATATATAAGCAGTGCTAATATCAAAGGGACCAGCGGTAGCTGGCGACTTCTATTTCAGTGGGGTGGAGAATCCAAACACGTTTTACTTCTGATGCCTAAACTTTAAAAGAGTTACTCAAAGTGCTGAAACTTCTCTTCCACATAGGTTCAACACCTTGGATAGCTCTTTTAAGGTTTGTACTACAACCCTGAGTACATTCACCCACATTTATTATTTTATTTATTTGTTTATTTTATACCCCAACGTCCTCCCAATATGGAATCTGGAACAGCTTGCAATAAAACCAGCAACTGCCACTGAAAGAGACCACATGTGTTTCTCTTAGCAGATAATATTCAACAAACATATTTTTTTCATGCAAAATAGCCAGTACAATCTATTTCTCCAATGAGACACCACTTGTACAAGTAGGCTACTTGAATGAGCAGTTATTTATAGAGGTAAACCACAACAGAATTATGTTGGTACCAGGTGCTAAAGAAACCTAAATGAGATAACAATTCAGCCCTATTGGATTGCAAATTAGGGGTCCCTGTCGAGATGCAAATGGACTTTAAATTTTCTGGACTTTGAAAATCTCCCTATAGCCACATGGGCAGAAGGAGGAGGAGCCTGCTTGCAAAAGATATCCTCCCCACCATATACCATTTTAACTAAAGACTAAACAGCATGTAGGCATCTGACTAACATCTCCAATTGTTTTTCTTTTGTTTGGTTTGTAACATCTTGCCTGATGAAGAAGCCCATGGGGCTTTGACAGCTTGCAACAAGTACAAACCGGCTTCAGGACAGGATATGGAGTGGAGACTGCCATGGTCGCTCTGACCAATGACCTCCGCCTTGGCATCGACAGGGGTAGTGTGACCCTGCTGGTGCTCTTGGATCTCTCAGCAGCTTTTGATACAATAGACCACTCCATCCTCTTGGATCATCTGAGAGAGTTAGGAATTGGAGGCACTGCTTTGCAGTGGTTCCGTTCCTTCCTCTCGGGCAGATCCCAGAGGGTGAGGCTTGGGGACAGTTGCTCTTCCAAAAGCAAGCTTAATTGTGGCTTTCCTCAGAGCACCATCCTATCCCCGATGCTATTTAATATTTATATGAAGCCGCTGGGTGAGATCATTCAGAGGCATGGAGTGCAGTGTCATCAGTACGCTGATGACACTCAGATATACTTCTCCATGACTAGATCATCGACTCAGACTTCAGATGGCATCTCTCCTCTTAATGACTATCTAAGAGCGGTAATGGATTGGATGAGGGAAAACAGATTGAAACTAAATCTGGACAAAACGGAGGTACTGACAGTCACGGGCCCGAAACCAGTTTTGGGAATACAGTCGCCAGTCCTGGATGGAGTCACACTCTCCTCCAAGGACTGTGTTCGCAGCGTGGGGGTACTCCTAGATTCATCGCTTCACATAACTAGTCAGGTGAATGTGGTGGTCAGGAGTGCCTGTTATCAGCTTCGGCTGATACGGCAACTGCGCCTTTACCTGGATATGAGGGATCGGGAAACTATGGTATATGCTCTGGTAACCTCACATCTGGATTTCTGCAATGCACTCTACATGGGGCTACCCTCGTGCCTAACCCAGAAACTGCAATTAGTACAAAACATGGCAGCCAGATTAATTACTAGTACATCTCGGAGGGAGCATATAACACCTGTGCTTAAATCCCTCCACTGGCTGCCGATTAGTTTCCGGGCACAGTACAAGGTGTTGGTGTTAACCTTTAAAGCCCTACATGGCTTGGGTCCATCTTATCTTAGGGCCTGCCTCTCCCTGTATGATCCCCCCCCCAGCACACTCCGGTCCTCTGGGAGAAACCTGCTGCAGCCTATGAAGGCCAGGCTTTCACAGTCCTCCCAGAGGGCATTCTCTGCAACCGCTCCCAGACTGTGGAATGGCCTGCTGGACGAGATCCATCTTATTACCACCCTTGCTGCCTTTAGAAAGGCAGTAAAGATGGTTCTCTTTTGGCAGGCCTTCCCGGAATAGACGCTCAGCTAAATTGGAGGTGACCCGACATTCATCTCTCCCGCCATTCTGATAGATAGGCCAAATCCGGCAGTATTGTACTGTATTTTATTTGTGTAATCTCATTTTAATTCTATGACAGTTTAATCTTGTTTTAAGGGGTGGGAGGGTTAGGGGTGGGAGGATGGAATGTTTTTACTTGCTGTATTTTTAATTTGTTGTATGCTGCCCCGATTGCCGAGCAGAGGGGCAGGTTATAAATAAAACTTATTATTATTACATTGTACGTTTCAGTGAGCCAATAAAGGTACCACTGATGGATTTTTGTTTGAATTCAGCTCTCCTGTTCTAGATGATAACTAAACATGGCCAATAGGGGAATGCCCTGAAATTAAATGTGCAATATTTATTTCAACATCAAACATAATGTTGTGCAGCACATTCTATGAGAAGAAATGAGTGCAGTTGTTAACAAGAGATTCACAACTAAGTAGGACATTCCCTGGCTCAGTGTAGTTGGGAAGGCTATGATTATAATTCATTGAACAACTTAATTAAAGGTTATCTGTGAAACATTTATGAATACATTCCCCTCCTAACCATTTTTCTCCACGTCTTATTTTTTGATGTCACTTTGTTGGTATATACCACAATTAATAGCTTGACAGCTCTTAAAATGAGAGACATTGATTTATTCCCATCTGTTATTTCTGCTATTGTAACTTGAACTTCCTCTGCCTGACCCAAAAGTGACCTCAATCTTGACCTCTGAGAATAAGATGCAATTTAGTTGCTTGGGCCAACTGAGAGCATGATATCTTTTTTCATGCTACTGGAGGTGCTATATCAAGGGAATTACTACAGTATTGACTATCACAAATAGGGCACAAATTGGAAATATTTTTCAGAAACAATGAAGATATTATATCCTAATTCAAACAGTGTGGGCTCAGATACAAACATTTATTAAATGTTTTCCTCCACAATTCCTTTCCAATGTTAAATATCAAGTGCAAAGTCAATCAAGATGAAAATAATTCATGCAGTTAATAAAATGATACTTTCATGTGCACTGACTACGTTTTAGAATATAGTTTGTAACAAGGGCAGCCCAAGCTCTCCCACTGCTTGAGGTAAGAAAAAAAAGATTAAACTCTACATTGTACTTTGCTCTCTCCACAGACATCAGTGGACATAGACCAGGGGTAGGCAACCTAAGGCCCGGGGGCCAGATGTGGCCCCCCGAGGCCTTTGGACCGGCCCCAGGGCGGTCCTGCCACTGCCGCCGCCGCCACCGCTGCCGCCACTCCCACCGCCCCCCGCCGCTGCCGCCGCCGCCCGCCATGATGATATTGATTATTGTTGTTATTACTTGTTCTTGGGGTTTTCTTGGCAAAATCTCCACAGGGGTTTTGCCATGGCTTTTCTGGGGCTGAGAGAGTGTGCATGCATATATTTTTTTATTTTTTATTTTTTATTTTTTATTTTTTTATTGTGCTTTGGCCCCCCAATTGTCTGAGGGACAGCAACCCGGCCCCCGGCTCAAAAAGGTTGCCTACCCCTGACATAGACAGTTGGAGGTAAATGGAGGATGCAGTCCCCAGAAAAAGGAAGAGGAGAAAAATACAGCAGTAGCATCATCCATATTGCTCACTATCACCAGCGAATAAGAAAGTGCCAGATGCTCTAGCCCTAAAGAAGGCAAGTCTTCTTCCACCTTCTCCACCACCCAGAAATACAAGTCAAGATGTTGTTGTTTTTACTGTTGCTAAAAATAGCTATTTTTAAATATCTGAAGGGATGTTATGTAGAAAGCTTGTTTCCTGCTTGTCTAGAGACTAGAACACGAACCACCAGATTCAAATTACAAAGAAAGAGGCTGTAGCTAAACATTAGGAAGAACTTTTTTACTTTAGGAGGTGTTCAACAGTGGAATAGATTGCCTCAGAGGGCAGTGGACTCTCCATGTTTGGAGGTTTTTAAACAGAGGTTAGATGGGCATCTCCCAGGAGTGCTTTAGATGTGTATTCCTGCATCACAGGAATTTAGACTAAATAGCCCTTGTGATCCTTTCAAAATCTTAAGATTCTATGATTCTATGGTTTTCTAAATAGCCAGTACTGAGGCAAGCCAGAGCCGGGCTGGGCTGGGCAGGGACTCACCATCCAACCCACCGCCCACCCTCTACATCTTCTACACCTGGGAGCCTGTGCGGAGTGGAGAGGAGGCAGAGGGAAGGCTATTTAGCCAACGTGGAACCCTCTGAGCCGTGAGGCAAACCAGAGCTGGGCTGGGCTGGGCAGGGACTCACCATCCAACCCGCCACCTGCCCTCTACATCTTCTACATCTGGGAGCCCGTGCAGAGCGAAGAGGAGGCAGAGGGAAGGCTATTTAGCCAACTTGGAAACCTCCAAGCCGAGAGGCAAACCAGAGCCGGGCTGGGCTGGGCAGGGACTCACCATCCAACCCGCCACCCACCCTTTACACCTGAGGGCCAGCTTAGGCTGGAGCAGAGGCGGAGTCTTTCAAAAAACTGCCGGGTTTCCCAGGAGAGTTCTTAGGAGCCTTTATTAGCCCTTACCAGTGGCATCACCCCCAGATGAAGCTGCAGAGCAGTGGCAGACTCTGAGTTAGGAGGGTTCTTAGGAGCCCTTCCTAGCCTTTACCATCGGCACCACCTCCAGCTGACGCCGCGGAAGCATTTTCCTTAATTGTCAACATCTATATACAGAGCATATGAATTAGAGTGATTAGATGCCTAGTTTATGTAGTTGCAGGCATCTATGTTGGGATTCTAGGGACTCAATTTGAAGTTGAATTTGGGGGGAGAGTTGTTGGAGGATTCTCTAGGAGCAGGAATTGAGGTGATAAAGGGCAGGCGAAGATATGGTGAAAACAGAGTGGAGCTTTGTTACAAAAGAAGGCGGGTTTGATGTTTGAAAGCGATCCCCCCTTCAGACCACTCTGTTGCCCAAAGCAAATTGGGGAGCTTACCAACCTTGCCACAGAACCTCACCTTACTCCTCTGTAATGCCAGGTCGGTGAAAAATAAAACCCATATCATCCATGATCTTCTCATGGATGAAAATGCTGACCTGGCATGTTTTACAGAAACCTGGCTGGGGGAGGAGAGTGCCATCACCTGGAATCAGGCTCTCCCAGCTGGGTATTCTGTGTGTGAGCAGGTGAGGGAAAGTGGGCAGGGGGATGGCACTGGTTCACAAAAATAACTTTTCCTTGACCAGGATACCTATCCGGAAAACAGATCATTTCGAGAGTATGTACCTGAGCCTGAAGACCAGGGATAGTATAGGGCAGGGGTAGGCAACCTTTCCCCTTTAAGGGCCGAGGGACTTCAGCTCCCAGAAGCCTCAGCCATGTTGGCCAATAGTCCCATGTTGGCCAATAGTTCCTGGGATTCTGGGAGCTGAAGTCCCTCGGCCCTTAAAGGGGAAAGGTTGCCTACCCCTGGTATAGGGATTCTGTTGGTATACTGTCCACTCCATTGCCTAACAGACTCCTTATCTGAGCTGATGCAGCTGGTCTCAGAGTTGCTGCTGGAGTCGCCCAGACTTTTAGTTCTAGGCGACTTCAACATCCCTCTTGAGACCAGTTTAACAGGTGCGGCTCGGCAGTTCATGGATTCCATAACAGACATGGGCCTATCCCAATTGGTTCACAGGCCCACACACTCGGCAGGCCATACTCTCAATGCGGTCTTTAGTACGGAGCAGGCATATCCATGGGCAGAGGTAAAAAACACCGCACTGTCATGGATGGATCATTTCCTTGTCAAGGTTGAACTAAGAGCCACTGCCCATCCCACCGGCGGTGGAGGACCCATTAAAATGGTCCACCCTCGGAGGCTAATGGAGCCAATTGGATTTCAGAAAGCCTTGAAGGGTTTCTTGGTTGGCAAAGCCGACGACCCAGTCCAAGCCCTGGTGGATACCTGGAACACTGATCTCACCAGAGCTATTGACACGATCACTCCCAAGCGTCCTTTCCAACCCGCTCCAAACTGTCACACCTGGTTTACAGAAGAACTCAGGAAAATGAAGTCGGTTGGACAACAACTAGAGTGCATCTGGTGGAAAACTCAACTCTTATCTGACAAGACACATTATAGGAACTTTCTTTGTTCCTATTGAGAGGCAATACAGGCAGCGAAGAGGTCTTTCTCCTCTGCCTATATTGCGTCTGCGGAATCTCGTCCAGCAGAACTGTTTAGGGTGGTGAGGGAACTGTCACAGGTGCCACCTGTACAGAACCTTTTACTTAACCCAACAACGGCCTGCTGTGATGCTTTTAACAACTATTTCACAGATAAAATCTCTCAGATAAAAGCCGACTTGGATGCTGGAATTATAAGAGAAGCGATTGATGAGGCGTCCAGTGAACCCGTTGGTGAGATTAAACTGGATCAGTTTGAGTTGGTGAGTACCGATGACATGAACAAGATCCTTGGAAAAGTAAGGAGGAGGATGTGCCCTCTCCATCCCTGCCCATTTTGGCTGGTCGTCCAGGGGGGTGGTGCATTGATTGCCTTCCTTAAGAGAGTCATCAATGCATCCCTTAGGGAAGGAGTTGTTCCAGCTGATTTAAAGGAGGCAGCTGTTAGACCTCTCGTAAAAAAGCCTTCCCTGGACCCCCTGGATATGAAGAATTATGGATCAGTCTCGCAGTTACCATTCTTGAGCAAGGTGATCAAGAGGGCCGTCGTCTTCCAACTCCAGGTGATCTTGGATGAAACCGATTTTCTAGATCCATTTCAAACTGGCTTCAGGCCTGGATATGGGGTGGAGACAGCCATGGTCGCTCTGGTAGATGACCTTCGCCTCAGCATCTAGAGACCGTAGTACAGTTGGTGCTGTTGGATGTCTCAGCTGCTTTTGATACTATAGATCATGCCATCCTCTTGGAGCGCCTGAGAGAATTAGGAGTGGGAGGCACTGTTCTTCAGTTGTTCCGCTCTTTTCTCTCAGGCAGGTTCCAGAGGGTGGTACTCGGGGACAGTTGCTCATCAAAAACAGAGCTAAAATATGGCGCCCCTCAGGGAGCCATTCTGTCCCCGATGTTATTTAATATCTATATGAAGCCGCTGGGAGAGATTATCAGGAGACATGGAGCAGGATGTTACCAATATACGGATGACACTAAAATATTCTGCTCCATGTCTCGGTCTACTGCTATGATGGCAGATGGCGGTTCTCCCCTCAATCAATGCCTTGGAGCAGTAATGGACTGGATGAGGAAAAAACGACTCAAGCTGAATCCAGACAAAATGGAGGTACTTACGGTAGGGGTCCCTAAACCAGAGATTGAGTTGCAACCGCCAGTCTTGGATGGGGTCATGCTCTCCACCAAGGACAGTGTCCACAGTCTGGGGGTGCTCCTGGACTCGTCGCTTCCCATGACAGATCAGGTGAATGCAACAGTCAGGAGTGCTTATTATCAGCTTCGGCTGATACGCCAGCTGCGCCCATTCCTGGAAACAATGGACCTAGAGACCGTAGTACACACACTGGTAACCTCACGACTTGACTTCTGTAATGCACTCTACATGGGGCTACCCTTATACCTAACTCAGAAACTGTAATTGGTACAAAATATGGCAGCTAGGTTGATTACCAGAAGATCTAGAGTGATCATATTACTCCAATTTTAAAATCTCTTCACTGGCTGCCTATTGGTTTCCGAGCATAGTATAAGGTGTTGGTAATGACCTTTAAAGCCCTACATGGCTTGGGCCCAACTTACCTAAAGGATCACCTCTTCCCATACAATCCATCCCATTCCCTCAGGTCCTCTGGGAGGAAGCTTTGCAATCAACAAGAACTAGATTGACGGTGACCTCTCCACCACTGCTCCCAGACTCTGGAATGCCTTGCCAGAGGAGATCCATCAGATATCCAGCTTAGATGGCTTTTTAAAGAGCCCTTTAGCTCTAATATGTATTGCTCAAGGGTTAATTTACCCCTGTTATAAAATGGGGGTGCTTCGACGTCTTAGTGCCTTTGGTTTAGTGTTTGTAATATTGTTAAATTGTTTATTTAAATGTTAGTTTTTAATTGTCTGATTTAATAGTAATTTTAAGGGGGGGTTATATGACTGTTTAAATGTGGGTTGTATTTTTAATGTAAGTCACCTTGATGACTTTGGCTAAAGGTGGGGTATGAATCCAGCTTGTTGTGTGCCTTCACATTGGTTTTGAACTAAGGTGGACCTTATGCAGGGTTTTCTTGCTAAGACTTGTACAGAGGCAGTTTGCTGTTGCTTTCCTTTGAGGCTGAGAGAAAGTGCGACTTACTCAAAGTCCATGGCTGTGGGTCCATGGCTGAGTATGGGCCCAAACCCTAGTCTCCTTCAGTCATGATCCAATACTCAAACCACTACACCACACTGGCTCTCCCAAGGTGGCTAACAAAAGGCAAAACAAATAAAATCAAAATCAATTGCCAAAAGACAGATGATACACAGAGTACTTATTAAAATACAATTAAACAATATATAGAATCTGCCAAAACAAATCTATAAAAATACAATTAAAAATGTAGAACAGCATACCATAAACCAGCATGCTGTGAAAAGCCTTTGCAGTCAGTTTCAAAAAACTTGTCAGAAGAGGTCTGGCAACAAAGAGAGAGCCATCCTAGCCTTCAGAAGCAGCTACTGAAAAGGCTTTCTCCCTTTTTCTTCCAAACAAATCTGGGAGGGTAGTGGGATTAAGAGGAAGGTCTCCCTGGAAGGTCTTAGAACTGAGCAGACCCATGTATGGAGATACAGTCCTCCAAATACCCTGCTCCTGAGCTGTGTAACTCACAACCAGCACTTTGAATTGTACCTGGAAATAGACCAGCAGCTTGTGGTGATGCTGCTAAAATAGAGTTGTATGATCCCTGTAGCCAGACCCAGCTCACTATCTGGCAGCTTCTGTTTGGGCCAACTGAAGTTTCTGAGCACTTTTCAAAGGCAGACCTATGTAGACCCTGTTAGAGTAATCCAAATGGGATGTAACTATGGTATGTACCACTGTGGTAGTGATAACCACCCTCTCTACCAGCCAATAAAAATGAAGAGGACTTACTGGCATTGCCCATCCCTTCCATCACACTGTAGGAAGGGGTGCAGCTGTGACACCACACAGAGACTAGCTCTAGAACAAAGCTGGTTGTTTCCTAAGTGTCTCTGGCAAAGTACATGTTCAGAGGAACTAGCATGCATTGAGATATTATTCAGATATTCAGTGTGACCATTGTCATTTCTGAACAAGTTTATTTATTCAATAGAGTCTACTGTTGTAACCGTAGTTTTGTAAAGGAGGGAACTCAAAGAGGAAAGAAATGGCAGAGTCCTAGTACTCAGGATGTGGATGCTGGAATCCTGTTGGCTAGTTCCAGCTTGAGTAGGTCCATGAATCAATTATTAAATGTTGAGTTAACATGCGAGGAAATTTGTTATTGTCTCTTAGTCCCTACTATAGTTGGGAGTCAATAAAATTCAGGCCAGGTTGTACAGTCTACATATACATTTGGCTTTCCATATCTACAGATTTTTTTAATACACAGATTCAACCATCCATGGCATGAAAATATCTTTAAAAATATATAAATTCCAAAAAGCAAACCTTTTTTTTTTTTTTTTTTTTGGCCATTTTTATATAAAGGACACAGTTTTACTCTGCCATTGAGTATCCATGGATTTTGATATCCATGGGGGTTTCTGTAACCAAACCCTAGCTCTGTGTTGGCGAACCTATGGCACAAATGCCAGAGATGGTACATGAAGCCATTTTTTCTGGCACCCAGAGGGGGGAAGAGGAGGAAAAGGTGTGCACCTGTTCCTCCTCCTCCTGGCTAACACCCAGTGCTAGAAGGCCATTTAGTTTGGGCACTTGGTGTCTACAAGGTTCATCATCACTGCGGCTGACATCAAGGACCCACTATACTATAATGGATACATTGAGCTAGCAGATTGTCTTAAAGTATAATTTTACAGTTTTGCAAACTGAGTTTTGAAGAAACATGTAGATGTGTGTTATGTGAAAGCTATGAAATAGAACACTTCACTTTTCCTAAAGAACAGCAGATCCCTAATGAAAATAACTAAATATGCAACATCACAGCCTTCCTAAAAAGAGGTGTGAGGAGAAACACTGTCAGCAAATAAAGAGCTGCCTTTCACACTGCAGCAATTGCATGCTTATTTTTAGTGATTTTCTTTTCTATGATGGATTGTTATCTCTTTTTACCTCCCCCCTTTTTTGTTTTCTTCTTCTCCCCTGGCTGCCCAATTTGCAGTATTTCCAGCAGTCACAAGCAATATTGTTTCTGCGACTTGCATTATTTATTTAGATGCTAGCTAATAGCACAATGTTTTTAGCTGTCAGAGAAGTAGATGTCTAGACTTAACACTTCATTTTAATCTGCATGATGAATAACATTGCACATGGTGAAATGTAGAAAGAAAGAAAGAAAGAAAGAAAGAAAGAAAGAAAGAAAGAAAGAGTCTGATGAAAGCTGAAAAATGGCCTGTTCAACTGCTTATCAGGCCTGTAACAGAGGAAGAACTGTGTTCATTAATACAATCTTTCTGCATAAAAAGAGTTAGCTTCCCTGACTTTAAAAAAAATCCTTGGATAGCCTTCTGAAGGAATTATTTTTTCTACCCAATACGAAGGACTCCAAACTTTCATTGACTGAAACTGTGTGAGATCTGGATAGAGGAAAAAATGGATTTAAATGGTTTCTCAGCTGTGAAGCTCACTAAGGTGACTTTGAACAAATCATTCCTGTTCACTCTAACCTTCCACTATGAGCTGTCATGAGGATAAATAAATGTCATAAAGCATTTGAATACTTTAAAAAAGGGAGATAGAAGAGAATGAGGCTGAGCCAAAACAACTCACTGCTTTTCTTTCCCCCTTCTTTGAACAATGTCTTCTCTTTTTAATGAAATAAATAAATTGTTTATTCCCTTCTTTCTTCCTGTACTTTTCAAACTATGTGACAAACTATGTAGAAAGTTGAAGTTTAACAAGCAAGCTATATAGAATTACTCCATGCAGAGGATCAAACAGACTTGACAAATAGCTCACTTCTTTTTCCTTCCTTCCTGCCTGCCTGCCTTCCTGCCTTCCTTTTCTTTCTTTCTTACCCTTGGGTTATGCAAACACAAAGATACCAACAACCAAAAAGCATGTGTTGAATTAACATATGAGGAGAGAGAAGAGCACTTGCTAGCCTTTGCCTACCTCACAGATTCTCCTGATGGCCCTGTTCATCCAGGCGGATGGGGGGCATGCTTACAGCATCCATTGGAAAAGAAAGGATATGTATATCATCATTTCTTGTGAATGGGAATCCTGTTTGGCCCAGTTACAAGGAAAGGTCCTACATGTCTGCTTACCTTTCAGACTAATCTTGATCACTTCACTATTCCCAAATGCAAGAAAAAGCCCCTTCATTTGAACCTCTTTATTTAAATGAGGCACCCTGTTTTCTTCCATTATTAGTGATGCATTGCAATCATGCCCTGATGTTTATGGGTTTGGGGCTTTGACTTAGATCTGTTCAAGCTGCTCAAAAATTGTTTGAAGATGTTTTTAAAGAATGCAAAACAACCCAATGATTGCTGATTAAAGTTTAAAAGAGCTAGACAACTTGCAGTTCTTAAGGGACCTAATTAAGAACATGTAAATTTCATTCTTATCCCTGCTCTAACCTGAAGAAATGGTGAATTAAATTTGCTGTGATCCCAAGCTATCTATAACAATAACAGTTTTATTGCTGAAAACTGATATGTATATGTGGAGGGGGGAGAGAGTGTTACACTTTTGACCACACTTTTTTTCCAGCCTGAAATGTAACGTTCTGTTGCTTATTCTTCCCTAACACACAAGATCTGCAGACTCATTGGTACAGTGTGAAGGGTGTAAGCATCAGTGAACGCCATCATCTTCATGGGCAGCTGTGGTTTCACCTTTCTAGACTCGCCTGCATTTTTTGTGGGGTTCCTTTCTAATGGGCTGGAATTTAAACAACAAAGGGGCAAAGTGGATATGGAGTGAGCCAAAGTAGATGTGGAGTGAACACTTTTCAGTCCAGTATGTTTGGGTAATATACAGCTATTTGCCAGACATTTACCCATCATTTGGATTTTTGTTGCTTTTCATTCAACCCTTCCTAAATTCTGTGATGCACACATGAACCTAGGGTTGACCCTAATGGTTTATGGGTATTTATGTCTCTTAGGTTACTGTCTTGTGAGAGCGATTCTCACTGTGTAGCCATGCATAAGTTTGCACTGCCAAGTTTTCATTCTAATCTTAAATCAAACCAACAGGCTTCAAGCTCGAAAGTCTCACAGTGGGGGGAAGGAATGAATCTTTCTGTCACAATCTGTTCCAAGTCTTTCCTCATTACTGTAGTTGTCAGAGTAGAAACAAATCTATTGTTTTGATGCTCAGCCACAGCCCTGGGATACAATGTTACCTTCAGAAAGTAATGACTTCTCATCAGTCTCTGTGTTGTCTTCAGTCAGGATGTATTGACAATGAAGCAGCCTTCTAACTACCTCCCAAGGCCAGTTTATTCAACTTGAGATGGATCTCCCACTACAGCAGAAACACGCATCAAAAATATTGTATCGAATCACACTCCTTGGATTCAAGCAAGAGATTTCACAGAAATCATCTGAACTCATCATGTGCTACATTAACAACCTTCCTTTCTTCTCCCTTCTTTCCAAGACTGAATTAAGGCAGTCTGGGGTCTTGGAGCACTTCCAAAAATGGGATCCTTTTTGTGTATGTGTGGGCTATTCTAGGACTGCCAGCATAGAAATTTGGGCCACAGTTTTACAAGGGCTACAAAACTAAATAACATTTCCTGGTCTGCCCATCTCCAACCTATATATTTTACCACACAGCAGCATGACCAAGACAAGAATGTCCATTCTGCTGGTGATTGAGACCCGAGTGAATTATATTTCCATTCTCTTCCCACCTTGTGACCCCTCCCCATTTTGGGAACTGTAATACATATTAAATGGCCTTCTTTTAGGATCAGACCTATATTTATTTATAGCAGACTTCTTTTAAAGAATCTCAGCAATCAGAAGATTCTTGGACAATCACTAGAAATGAGTGCAAGCATCATTAGTCTACTGAAGTTTCCAAAGGAGGGAGACTTAAGAAGTATTTGGGGACATGCAAACTTAACTTAATTCTTTTGATGGTCATAGAATTTTTGCATGACCTTAGAAAAATCATGAAAGTCTTCTTTTAATATATTTCTGAGAATGAAATGCATCCTATTGCCTGTTGATTACTCAAATATATCTATCATTATGAAGAGCCTGAGTGTGAGGAACCACATGATGGTTTTCTGTGCAGTAGCAACTGCTTGCTTATTACAATGCAATAACTGCTGTGTGTGTTCTAATAGCTGGCTGAACTTTTAGGAGAAAATAGCTTTGGTCTAATCAACAAAACTGTAATGTTGGGGGGTGGGGTGGAATCCTCTGTTCACATAGTCTGATGAGTAACTCCACCTTACACATCAACCCATTTACCATACTGCTTGGTTATTTAGGTGGGATAGCTAGAAATAAGAATGATTACAATTAGAGACTGCGGGAAAAATACTGGCAATAAACCAGGGACAGGAATGGGGAACCAGCAATTAGAAAAAGGATTTCTGCGACCTAGGGGCTTGCTCAAATAGCAAAAATGACTGGGGATATCTGAGAGATGGCAAAAATCAATCAGAGCATTTTAAAGATCATGGTCACCCTGGACCAATTTTATGAAGGTAATTTTAAAAATTCCTAGTCATCAGTAGATGCATTCTATAATGTAAGTAGATCTTTTTTTTTTTTATCTTTCCTTGTAAATCTTTCAGTTACTGATTTAAAAAGTGTAATGATTTTGCTATAATGCAGATAAAAGAATAACTTGGAAGCTATTAACCTCAGAGAGAGAGAAAAATATTTTCCTTCTGTGTCATTTGTAACCACAGAAGAAAGGAGTGGAAATGATATCATGTCAGTATCTTGTCTAACTGTTCACTTTGTTCACAAATTTGTTACTATTCTTTGTAAGAAGCAGAGAAAAAATAGATCCCTTGTGATTTTGCTATGGACATCACTTCTGGCTCATGACTTCAGTAGCCTGTGTCAGGTAGGCATCATCAGAATGGTCAGCAGGAAGGAACAGATTAATGTTGAACTCAATAATAATTTTTGATTAAATTGGAGTCCATGTGCCTTGGTTGGTCTATGTTGTGCTGCTAATGCAATTTGTAAACAGATTGGATATGCAGTCGTCCCTCCTGATTCACGGGAGATCCATTCCAGCCCCCACCCACCCACACACACACGCACAAATATCCAAGTCCCATTTATTTCAATGGCAGTGTGTGCACTATTTTGTCCCTCCCTGCTTGCTGTCCACGAAGGACCGAGACCACGGACTCCAAGTCTGCAAATGGGGAGGGACAAGTGTATATCCAATTTTCTGTTAAATCTAACTCAGCAGTCAGAGACTGTCTGTATCAGAATATGCTGCTAATTAGCTAATGGACACATTCTCTGAAGTGTAGTGGGAATCCTGCTAAATAACTGTTGTAAAACTGTTATTTTTTTTAAAAAAAAAGACAAAAGAAAAGAACCAACTTGAGAATTAAAGCATCTTTTATGCAAACAGATGAGTCCCTTCAATTCCAGTAACAATGGCAATGATCTGATAATCAGATTTTTTTCAGCAATATTTTCAATGCCAGATTGTTCCATCAGTCACTTCCAGTTTTTACACAAATGTTTATTGGTACTTTGAAACTGTAGTTTAATTAATAACCTTGCACTCAGACAAAATAAACATTAGTGTGAGCTTCTGTTCAGTTTCTATAGTTCTTTTTATTCTAAATTCAGTGCTCCTTTGCCCATGAATTTTCATTCTTTATTATAAGACAGAATGCAAAAAGAATATATCTACATATAAGATACAGAAGATTGGAGAATAGTGAAATTTATTTATTTATTTATTCTGAGGCTACTAATTAACAATGCATTCAATTATATGTCTAGTCAAATATAAATGTACTTCTATTTACTAGGGCTTCCTCCCAGAGAATCACATAGAAGACTGCAGCTTTAGTGTTAATTAGAAGCCAGACTGACTAATATATGTAGTTCCTAGCCTAAATCCAGTTGTCAGTCTCAATGCATGTAAACCTGATGAATCAAAGGGACTGTGAGAAGTCAGCATTAAAGTAAGGGCCGATGCACACAGCCAAGAATGAACAGCACAGAGCTGCCCCTGGGAGCGGTGGATCAGGGCCACGGCAACTGCACACTGCAGACTTGATCCTCTTTTTTGCTACCCCAAAAAGAGCGGCAAAATGCCGCTCCTTTTTTTGGGTGGCAAAAGGCTGCCCTTTCAGCTGTGGCAGCAGCTTTTTAGCACTCTTTTGGCACAGTGTGTGCACACGCTGTGCCAAGAGGGCATTCTGACACCACACACCATGTGAATGGGCATGACATCAGGACGGGGTTGGGGTGGAGTCGGATCGGCCAGCGTGCGGCTGCCCCACCCCACCCCCACCCCCAGGCCAGCTCTTTAGGCCGGTCTGCAAAGCCCCTAAGTTCCACTAAGTCAATAGATCTACTGTAGTTGTGATTAAAAATTTGAGTTAGGCCCATGATTCTTTTTTCCAACAAGTTTTTCTTCCAAAGAAAAATACACATTGGAAAGGTAAACTTTAGCCTGAAATACACAGGCAAAATGCCACTGCTTCAGGCCCCATTGGGGACCAGGTGTTTAGATGATGAATTCTATCCGCTCTTTCCAGCGGCCCAGTTCAGGACCACAGCAGTGACCTGGATTGGGACTGGACAAGTGCGGTTGCTACACTCCTGGTGCAGACAGCACTGGAGTGGCATGAGGTTGCTCCATCTGGGCTGTCTGTTTCAGGCCATAGATATATCATTGATTCCACAAGAAAATACTATTAATAGTCAGAGTGTTGATTTACTAACCATGCAGTTGAATACAAAATGTACACTTTGACAGTTGATAAATGTGCAACTGGAAACTATGGGTTATTCCAGAAAAGCTGCTGTTAATACAGTAATACTAAGCAAGAATCAAAGCATACCAAAACATGCCAATTTCTCTCTTTCTCTCTCTGTCTCTGTGTATGTGTGAATGGGGAGGGGGTGTCTGATACATGATTTTACTGTTGGAAAAACTACTTTAACAATCCCTTGCTAACACTTTTAATTTAAAATTCATCCTCACATATTATTAGTGCACTTCTCAAAATTATTCCTCATAATTAATCTTAAATCTTAAATGTGGAATCAGCATTAATAAATTCAGATTACAAAAATCAATAAATGATCTCTAACTCTCCATAAAATGCATCCTTTTTATGATTCTCCTTTATCTTACACCTTTGGCCCTTCCTGCCAAATTCCACTTTATTATAAATCCATTATTTTATATATGATTATTTAGTTAATTTCTGTTATTTAGTATAAATTAATGGTGGTTATCTTATCAAGAGTCAGTTATGTATGCTCTTTTCATATCAAATCTTTTGATCAAAAGAAAAAATCATTGATATCTAATAATGTAGTATAATTTATTACCTATAAAATTCATTCTCTTTCAATATATTTTTAAAGATGGGCAAGAATGTCACATACACTAGATATCCAGGAGAGAGGAATCTTATCTGCTCAACTGCCAGGTGTTTATGTACTCAAAACTTCTAATTCAAGCTGCTCTTTCATCTATAGAACAAAACCTTACAGGGCCCAAATCTTTTTATCACAGATGAAAAAGCAGCTGTTTGGAGAAATGTTGAGTTTCAAATGTCTGGAAAAAGCATTCCATTTTGACTTTTTACATCATTTCTTCACTAGAAACAAATAAAATGGTAGGCATCCTGTTGAATAGTTACAAATGACTAAACTAGACTTGGACATTTGTAACTGTTCAGTATTTATGTTTGTGGTAATATTGTAATAATTGCAAATGCCCTCCCATAGCCTACCTTAACAACCAGCAGTCAAACCAAATGATGGAGGTCTGTTTTGCTGTTGATCAGGGAAGTGCAGAATGATGTTTCTAGCTCCCTCATGCCAGCAATCTATAGTGTGACAATCAGAAGCAGAACATCTGTCACAACTCCTTATCCTATTGAAGATCGCTGGCCAAAGAGACTGGAAACTTCATCCTGCTGCACCCTGATTTTCATTGCTCAATTTGCTGTGTAGCTAAGGGACTGTTGAGGGGAATTTATGATTAGCCCAATATTGAGAGATGGGCTGGCTACTATGCCCTGCAGAACCGTCTTCCCAATGTGTATACTGAGAAGACCAGGGAAGTCCCAGAAATGGGGCTGAGGCAGATGCTTTCAATGAATATCTTAGTTTTATTATAAGGCAAAGTCACACAATAACATGCGCTCACACACTCATACAGGCTCAGGAAAAATAGAGGGTAGCATGGGGATAGAATATAGGCTTCACTAGGGAAATACTCACCAATAGACTAGGCTCATCTTTGGGGTCCAGATGGGAAGAGTGGATATGGAGACAAGTTTGTTCTGCAGCATGGGTTGAGCAGAAATGCCGGTGACTAGCTTCAGAGGTCAGAGTGACGTGGAGTCATTTAGACCAGGAAGATAGCACACTGACTGGCCAAAGTCTGGGGGTGATAATTGCAAAGAGGACACCCGGCTGTATAGGGTTATATTATGTGATCCAAAGGGCCAATATCCTGGGGGGGTGTGATCGGTTGGCACAATACAAACATTACACCTTCTGATGGTTTCTATGATTCCATCAGATAATTCCATCTGCAACTCTCCTAGACTATCTGGGGGCTATGTATACATTGAGGATTAAGGGTGGTTGGCCCATGCCTTGGGCGTGGATGACTTTTTGCCTCTATGTCCCCTGCCAGAGTTCATCTGGAGGTCATTTATATTTTTGATAGCAGCAGCACTATGTGTACTGCTGGCTGTTAAGGTAGGTTTGGGATGTTGGGTCATAAGACAATGGCCAACATGTGTAATTATGGACTTTATCACACAAGGCTAAAAGGTGGGATTTTAATGGGATAAAAGTGTCTTTGGCCAGTATTTATCATATGACATCATGCCTGTCCTGCTGCCACACTGATACTGTAGTGTACCTTTTTATTGACAGCAAAACCTGTCAATGAGCTTTCAATCTCACTATAATAGCACAGGTATTATGGTGCGAAAAGCTGCTTCACTTCAATTCTGGCATTACAGCAGTCATGTGGCAGGACAGGGTCTGATTCTCCTCCTCTCTCTTCCTCCCACTAGCTCTCCAAAGAAGGGTAACTCCATACCTCCATATATTTATTATTTTTATCTTTGTTGTGTTTGCATACTTATGGCAAAATGATAAAGTAAAAATAATTTTAACCATTTATAATTGTTTTTGCAAAACTGAAAAGAAATAAACCAAAAGGGAGCAAGTGGGAGGAGGAGAGAGAGTGAGAGAAAGAGAAGCCTGCCACCTCATGGCACTGACTGCTATAATGATGGAACTGAAGTAAAGAGGCTTAGCACACTGGGAAGAGAGGGGGATCCAAGCAGTGCAGTTGTGTGAAAGAAGAGAGGTGTGATTTTTTAAAAAAACATTTTGAAAGCAGTATTGAGGTGGATGAATTACCACACCAGGTAATGTCAACCCTAGTGTTGTTCCTTGTTAATAATTTTTCCTTGTTAATAATTTTTGCTATTATGACAACATGCTGATGTTGCTTTGACACATATGTCCTTGTTTGTATCTATGAAATGTTGGAGGACATGCTACAGGAGTATATCCAGGCATGTTCTAGGATCCCGTTTGTCCCCAAGGAGATGAAGCAGACTCTATCTCCAGCAGAACATTGCTCCATCTTCCTGAGTACACAAAAGCAGGCAAAATGCACCTAGGCACATCTGTACAGCATTAAATGGCTAAAGAATGGAGTGTCAACATCCTTGATGTTGTTGGGAAGCCAGGTAATGACTTTTACATGTGGAAGTAGAGGATACATTCTTCTACATCATTCCTAAAAGTACACACACCAGTGCAACCAAAAAGTTGGGCTGATGTATGTTGCCTTCTACAGGATCTTGGCCAATGTGATCACATCATCAGTTTTTAATTTCTGATTTCTCCCAAATCTTCAACTATAAAATGTTGAAGTTCATCCAGATGCTTATAAAAATCTTTTCTAAAGGCAATCTGCTTATTAGAATTCACATAATGTTTGGGAATTACTTAAACAAAACCATTCTTATTCAAATGTTGCAAATTATACTAAAGACTTAATTCAAGCCTTTCATACAAAGCCATGTATGAGGTATCATAAAGTTGTAATTATCACCTTTAAAAATTTTTGACAGAAAGTTTGCTTTGATTTGTAGTTGTTATTTCTATACATAGTCACCATCCAGATTTACACATTTTCCCAGCGTTTCTTGATCCTCTGAATACCATTATTGTAGAAGTCTGCAGATTGTGCCTTAAACCACTCTTTCACTTCATGAATTCCATCATTTGTGTTGTCAGATCAGTGACCCTGCAATGGATTTTTCATTTCTGGGAACCAAAAAAAGTCACTTGATGCGAGGTCAGGATGCTGCAACATCTCAAAGCCACATGCCCTTGCTTTTTTAACTGCAACTTGAGATGAGTAAGCTGGTGCACTGTTAGCTAGGAGACTAATGCCTCTGGAGAGCATACTGCGGCGTTTCTTTTTCAGAGCATCTCGCCACTTGTCCAGAAGACAGCTGCAGTATATGCCAGTGATGGTTTTTCCCTTTGCAAGGTAATCTGTGAGAATGGTTCCACAACAGTCCCAAAAAACTGAGAGCATGATCTTCCCTGCTGATTTTGCACCTTTGCCTTTTTGAGGGGAGGGGAGTCGGCATGCTTCCACTCCATGCTCATGGTTTGATCTCTGGATCATACTGATAGATCCAAGATTCATCCATGGTTACCAAACAAAAAAAAATCCTCTTCATCCTGTTCCAGCAGCATCAACATCTATCTTGAAAGGTCACACCATGCTTGTTTCTGGAAAGGGGTTAGCAAACATGAAACCCAGTGTGCAGACACCTTAGACATGTGAAGTTCATCATGAATACTTCTTCACACACTACCATAACTGAGAACAGTTTCATTCATGATCATTTGGATGGTTGCTCATCTGTCTTCCATGATGGAACACTCCACTTTCTTCATTGTGGCCACATCTTCTGTCAATGATGGTCTTCCAGGTCTTGGCTCATCTGTGAGGAACAAGTGACCAGTTTTGAAATTCCTTTTCCACCTCATGATAGATGGGCACTCATTTCCATAAACTACCATCATCTCATCATGAATTTTCCAAGAACTATAACCCTTCAAATGCAGGAACTTTATCACACTGCGAACCTCAATCTTCTTCATCTTACACTTTAGTCACTTCTGGCACAACTTGTAACAAAAATAAAGAACACAAAGAGCTGATTTTCTCAACATCATGCACTTAGAGACCTATGATTACACTGACAAAATATCAATATACCCTAATAACTTCTGGGTGGTAATTAATACTTTACAATACCCCCTCATAACAGCATTCTGTCTTTTGTATAGTGGCTCATATCCAAAACAATTTAAAGACATGCTTGTGATGGGGCTTCCCTAAGGGAAAGTGGTGGATATCTAATAGGAAATGCATAGGCCATCCGCAGCCACATAGGAACTATAAGGCTTAAATCTTCAAGCAGTGTTTTTAATAAGTGGCCTATACAAACATATATCCAGACCTCAAGACATTAAGCACTGCATGCACACTGTAATTATTTCATTGTTGCAATAAACAGCTGTAGGTCAATATTCTTTCAAATACGGGGAAACACTATAGCAGCTAACTTAAGGCATGCATCACAAAGAACAGGTAAATTCTGCAGTCTCCTTTTTTTTTTTTTTTTTTGGAATTTGTAACATTTGGATAGCATCAGAATCATCTTTTTCTCATAAAAACTATTCATAAGTCTCCATAAGTATAGAAGCTGTGATAGGTATCAGTTATTGCTGCAGCTGCATTGAAAAGGAAATTAGTATGTCTTTGAAATAATGGTAGCCTGTTATAATGAAAACTGTGACATGCTGTAAGTGTGAAGTATATTAAAAACTAATGATGGGAAACATTGTCAAAGCAGCTGTAGAGTTGTAGCTTTCTGGAAAATAGAACCTTATTGCTAGCTCTAACAAAGGTGGAACTACATTATTATGGGTTACATGAAGCTGGTGCCCTCAGTGAAACCGATGGGATGTGTTTCCCTACACATTGAACAGTTTCCTACATCACCTGTGTATCCTTCATTACTGATGCTAGTGATGTATGGCATCATAGCATGATAAGTTGAGTGGAAACATTCTGATGGGAATGCCACTTTCTTGGCACACATAGGCAGGATCTTACATTGTTGTGAGTGACATAAAAGTTGTGGAACTCCACTATTGCTCCCCTGCCACAGCCCCAGGAATCATTCACACTACAGGATTATAGTGATATGATTCCAATTTAAGTTCAATGGTTCTGTCCTATGGGATCTTGGAATTGGCAGTTTCAGTAGGGGTACTTAGAATTCACAGCTGGAGAACTCCTGTAGTTCCTCATTAAACTACAAAGCTCAGGATTCAACGGAAAGGAACCATGATTTAAAGTGGAATATTAGCACTATTATTCTGTAGCTTGAATGGGACCCCAAAGTCAAAGGAATGATCAGGCAAGGCTAAAAAGTGGAATTAAAGCAGAATAGATGTGTCTATAACTGAACTTTATCAGATGATGCATGGCTGTGCTGTACCTGGTCTGTCCTCCATCTATGATTAGTGCACACCCTTTCATTGACAGGATTTCTCCATCAATTGCTGCCAATATTACTGCTGTAGCATTAAATTTGTCTGTGATAATGTCTGGGCTGCCTCTCAGCATTGGGCAGTCATGTGGAGTCTGTTTCCTTCTCTCCCTCACTCCCACTCCCCACTGCTGTTCCCAAAAAGCCAGTTTTCTTCTCTTCTCTTTTCTTTTTTTTAAAAAACTTTCTTTTCTATTCCTCATCCCCCCATTGCCACAATCTCTAAATTGTGTAAAATAAAAAAAGAGAGAGAAATAAAAATTAAAAAACAAAAGGCATACTGGTAAAGCAATAGGACATGAAAGCTTGGTTAAGGAGCATGCTGTGATAGAGATTCCCAGACCATGGCTGCTAAAACGATTGCAGACACAGGTGAAAGGGACTGCTCTCAAGCTGGTATGTATTTGTTTCTTTTCATTAACATGATTGTGGTGAGAATGGAGGTTCATCTGATAATATCCAAAGTGTTTCTGTGATAACTGGACCTTCCCAGCCATTCTGTGATTGGTAGAGAGGTCAGGGACTGAAGAAATATGTGACTATGTTCCTGCCACCAGACTGAAGGTGTCTTCTGCCAAGATCCACCAGCATCTTCCAGAGGTCTCAGTCTGTTATGAATACATAGACAGAAATGTCTCCAATCTCCCACCCCACTCTAATAACAATGTAATGGCTATTGGGGGTAAATAAGGCAGTGACACTATGAGTCCTGGGGTGGGGGGGGTTCACTTGTTATAGGAGGAGGACAGGAGTGCCAAACTCTGCAACAATGACAAAAAAATAAACAAGCATACAGTGGAATTGTACTTGCATATGCCAGCCATTGTGTTGTAGTTTCATCATTGTCAGTCAGTCAATTGTTTATTGTATTTGACTAAAAGCCATTACAATCCAAAAGTACTCCAATAAAATCCAGTTAAATCCAGTAAAAGAATACATACATACATGTTCACATATATCCATACAAAAAATCGAATGAATCTTCTGCACAATCCATAGCAATATCTTTCAAATAATTAGCACAGATTCTTTTAGCAACTTTAGCAAATAAAGCTGTTTTGTGTGTAACATATAGATCACAATCTGAAAGTAGCATAGTTTTATGTAAGAGGTCTCACCCTGGAAGGAAGCCAAAATCTTTCCCAAAAATCTCTTCCTGGCATTTTGATAAAGCTGACAATAGAATAAATAGTGAGAAACATCTACCTCTCCCACACTACAAATGCAGATCCTTAAGTTTCTCAGAAATTTTCTATATCTGTCATCCAAGACAGACTTTGGCATAGTTTGGAAATATAGTTTTGTAAGTGCAGTTCTCTGAGGGGCAAATGTAAACATTTAATTTAATCATTACTCATAATTTGGATATCCACTGAATCACTGGTACTGAAGCCAATCATAACTTGTTTGAATCCCCTTGATTTCAGTGGGCATACTCTATGTGTGATTAACTGAATCTATCCCATTAAGCAATAGGCGAGGATCTATACCTAGTGTGCTTACAGGTCATTTATAAAAAACATCAAATAGCATAGACTGTCAGGCAGAGTTATGCTATACACCAGACAGCTCTTCATGAGGATGCTGACTAATTAATTAGTACTCAGTATAAGATGGATCCACCTAGCATTAGTATTAAGCAGCTCACCATACTAACTTGCTGACAAAAATATAGTGGAAATCCTTGTGAAATGCTTTGGTGGAATAAAGCTATAGTGTCCACAGAGTTCCCCCTATCTACCACACTAATAACTACAAAAATAGTGATTAGTTGAAATAGCCCTACCAAAGGAAGGGCTGCCATCACCTGAAGCAGTCTTGTTCTTTTTGTGATCTGGAAAACGGAACTTGTTTGTGATCTAAAAAAATAAATAAATCTGCATGCATAACAGCTGTTCAGGGATTGTGGGAAGACAGGAGGCATATAGGAACTTGAGGCATAGTTCCATGGTAAAGCATACAGAAGTCCAAAGTTCAATCTGTGCCACTCACCTGAAAAGTTTCCATGTGCTAAAATTGAGAAAAACCTCTGCCTAAAAATCTTGAAAACTTCTGCTAGTCAGAGTAGACAAGTACTGACCTGACCAATTTCTTTTTTTCAGTTAGTCTCAAAGTTAGTCTCAAAACTGAGTTAGTCTCAAAGGTGCTACAAGATCTCCCTATATACTGACCTAAATCAGTTTTTCATATTCAACATACAATATTTTTTCTACAAGAGAAACAGACCCCCCCTTCACTTGCAACTTATTCTTTTCACAGCTTGTGTGAATAGTTGCACAGTCATATGTAGAAATATGAAAGCTTTTGAAAAAACTATGGCCCTTTGAGAAGTGGATTTTTATTATGTCCTATTTTCAGCATTTTCTCTATTTCCATCAATCATACTGTGTCATCCATAAGAACAGAGAATGAATAAGTGCTTCTGCCAGGAAGCACTGACGCAATCTCTCCCCCCTCATATATATTTCCCTGGATCATCTTTTATTTCTCTAACTAGGCAACTATATTTTTATACAATGGAAATGAAGGTACATTATCAGAATATTTTGGTTTCAGCAGCATTCGTTCTTAAATAAAGATGTATCAACTGCATTATATTTTTTGTATGTGCAAACGATACCATTTTTCAAGCCCCTCAAAATACACACTGATTAATTGGAATATGCTTTATCAGCAAAGTCATTTAATTGGGACATCACTCAAGGATCCACTTTAAGCCCAATGATAATTAATAGCAATGAGTGCTGGGTAATTGGGAGTGTAATTCTCCTTTTTGGAATGCTCTCCAAAGATTCAGAACTGATAATCTTTCCTGCCTCAATTATCATTTGTTCTCACTATTTACATCACAAAGAACAGGTTTCAATCTCTGGAAGATGCACAGAAAATAAAGAACTGATGAATCCATCACTGCTCCTGTACTGCATGCTCTTTTCTCCTTTACTTTCCTCCCTCTTTTGCTCACTTCCTTCTTTCTTCCTTCCTTTACTCCCCCTCCCCCGCAGCTCTGTTTCTTTTTTCTTTTTTAATTTATTTATTTTAAATATAAAATCACAACACAAAACATTACATACATACAATAATACAATAATACAAACAATAATACAAATAACACTGTACATGAGTATATATAAGAAAAAGAAAAAAAAGGAAAGAAAATTACAGGTACAATACATACCAGACCTATATAAACAATGTACTTTCTGATTACTTCTATGAGGAAATATTTTCTGTATATATTCACTGTTACAACCATCTACACAACTTCTCTCTGTTTAAATATTCCGTTCAAATTCCTACTGAATTGTTAAAGTTTATCACCTTGTATATATTATAATTAAATCATTATTCACTTTAAATTTACAGACATTCATACCCATATCTTCTGTCTCTATCATTTATTTGATCCATTAAAATAAAAGATAAACTACTTATTATATTTCATCTGTAATATTAAAGTTAACATCCAGTTTTACCCAGTTATGATATACATAATCTACCACAATTTGCCAATCATCTAAATATTCATGTGACATTTTATCTTGTATTCTTCTTGTATTTTATCCATTTCTATTAAGTCTATTACTTTTGTTATCCAATCTTCTATGGAAGGTATATTTTGTTGTTTCCAATTCTTTGCATAAATCATTTTTGCAGCTGATAACAAATAAAATATTATCCTGCCATGCTTTTGCTCCAATTTGTTATCCATCATATTTAATAAATACATTTCTGGTTCCAATCCAATGGTATATTCATCTGTAACATCTTAAACAACATTTGATTAATTAATGTCCAGAACTTGTTGTCTTTTTCACATGTCCACCATATGTGGAATAATGTTCCCCTTTCAAACATTTTCAACATTTATCGTTAGAATTGACATAAATTTTGGATATCTTTTCAGGTGTTAAATACTAACAAAAATATAATTTATAGTAGTTTTCTTGGCACTATCTTGGCATAGTGTGCATTTTAGTTTTTTTGTCCATGTTTGTTTCCACTGATCTAATTCTAATGGATATCCAAAATTTTGAGCCCATTGAATCATGTTTTCTTTAATCACATCTTCTTCCATATATATTTTTAACAATGCTTTATATAGTTTTGTCAGCATGCCTTTTTTATTTGAGAGCAATATCTCCTCTATATCAGATATTTCTCTGTCTATACCTATCTGCTTACAACCCATATAGAATCTTTCTTTCAACTGTCTATATTGAAATCAGATACATTTTATCCCTTCTTGATTCAACTCTTCAGAAGTTTTTTTTAATATGAATTTTTATCATGACAAACACATCAAAATAACATAAAAGACATATACCATTACAAAACATACATACTTGTATACATATGTTACCCAGAATCCCCTTCATATCCAAAAATATTAATAACTCCATATGTCACCCTTGGATCCCTTGCTAAATTCCCAAATGACCTCCAGATGAACCCTGGCAGTAGAGTCAAGAGGCCAAAAGCCCTCTGCACCCATGGCATGGGTAGCCCACCCTTAATTCTTAAGGAATGCATTTCCTCCAGATAGTCAGGAGAGTTGCGAATGGGACTTTACATGATGAGATCATCCAAACCATCAAGAGGTGTATTGTGTCATCCTTTCACAAGCACCCTCAGCCATCCAAGGTGTAATGTTTGTATTGTGCCACCCAGTCTAACACCCTCCCACCCATAGGAAGGGGCATTGTGTCACCCACCCACACATTTCCCCAGGATATTGACCCCTCGGATTAAGACCACCACATACAATGGAACCCTATACAGCAGGGTGCCATCATTGCAATTATCGCCTTCCGCCCCCAGGGCCCATTTGGCCCTATATAAGCCCCAGATTTTGGCCAGTCAGTGTGCTAGATTCATGGTCTAAATGACTCCACGTCACTCTGACCTCTGAAACTAGTTACCGGCAAGTCAGCTCAAAATCCAGGCTGCGGAGCCTGACTTGTCTCCCTATCATTTCACATTTTCCATTCGCTTCCCGGGAGGAAGGCTACGTCTTGGTAAGTATCGCCATTAGTAACGCCTGCATTTCTGTTCCAAACTCCAACCTTGATCTTCCTGAGCCTTGTGTGTGTGTGTGTGTGAGTGCATGTTCTGTGAGTGAGTTTTCCCTTATTTTAATAAATTAGACATCTAGTGGTTAACCAATATCTGTCTCAGCTCCATTTCTTGGGATTCTCTGGTCTCTTGGTATAAACACCGGGAGAGCGGTCTCATTGGGCTGTTGTAGCAAGCCTACTCTCGCATATTTGAGCTAATAATAAAGTTCCCCTAAGGATTCGTTGCTACAATTTGGTGGAGAAAGCTTGGGCATTTTGGACTCTCCCCCGAAACCTAGACTTTCCAAACTGATCACTTGGGCTGTCTAGATCTCGGTACGTAGAGAGAACAGGGATTCCAAAGAGGCTGCTGCAGACAGGAATAAATAGGGAGGTGTATGTGTGTGTTCTTGTGTGTTTGGCCATAAGGGCAAAGGGCTATCTTGGGTTGGCTGACCCCGTTTCATCTCTTTGGTTAAGTGTCCTGCTCATTGGCTCTGGTACGCCATCCAGTGGTGGGCCTTAATCATCCTTGGGCGTGTTGCCGGAGTAGGCATCCCGACGCCCTATTTTTATTTTCGCTATCGTGGGTGGGAAAGCAGAGGAGAGGTCCTCCCCATCCCCGACCTTCACTAGCCATAAGAAAATTAGGATCACCCCAACAGTTTAACTCCCTTGAACGGGCAGGGTAGGCAAAGGAAGGAGACGTCCTGGTCCTGAAGCTTACACCCGGGGTCAAGAGGAAGGGAAGGCAGCTCCAAGGAGTGCCATTTGGTGGGAGCCTCAAAGAGGTCCCAGAAAGGAAAACTCAGGCAGAAGTCTAGCTGGGGACCAAGTTTGGGGTTGTTAGCCGGGCCACGCCGGAGTGGAGCTACAGCATCCAAACTCCCCAGTGAACGTGAGGGGGGGCCGAACTGACTTCTGACCGGGTCTAAACGGAGGATCACCCCTAAGTCGCTAGCTGCAGCAGCGCAGGGCCCTCGTGTGAATTGGGCGGCGTCCCTGACCCAGAGTTTTGGTTGTAGGAGTTCTGTAGAGATCTCAGGGAGATCCCCAGAACCGCACTTCTCTAGGACAGAGAGGGGCGTTAAAATTGGCTAGGAGAGGACTCAGGCACTGTAATCTCTCCCGCCACAGTAGGAGGTACCACAAACCCACATACTAGGAACAATAAACTGGTTAAGAGGCAGATTAAGGCCTTGAAGGAAGAACTACGGCTACAGCAGTCTGTAGTCTCCACTATAAGCCCTCAAAACCCAGAGGCAGTGGAGTGGGGTGAAGAGGAAATTCGCCCCCTTCCTTTCGAGGCCAGATAGGAAAATAGGATTCAAAAGAGTATCCGCCGAGGAAAGGCAGGGAAGGTCTATGCTAGGAATCTCAAGAGGCCGAGGTTCCATAGAGGGCTAGTAGGGAGGATCCCTGTAGAAGCCCCAAGGAAAACTGTTTCTTTCTGTAAGCCAAGGAACCTTAAGGTCTTGGCATTGTAAGCCCGTGAGTGTTAACTCCTAGCTTCCCTCTCAAGTGTACCTTTAAAGGTCACAGCCCATCCAGCCAAGTGGGTCTAAACCCCAAGCTCTCTATCGCTGGTGTGCTCATTAAGGGACCCCAGTCTGGCTGCCTAGGTCTTAACCTTCAGCCTGCATAGCTGTAACTAAGAAGAGAGAACCCTGAACAGGAAAAGAAATGGACCTAGTCAAGCCAACCCCGAACAGACTGCAGAAATGGATTCTTGAAAAGGGGCCCAATCCATGGAGGTCTGGGGCATTCCTTACTGAGGATCCCTTGGCAACTCTTTTGGAGGCATACAACCTAAAAACAGCAAAGAAGGGAATAAAAGGTGTTTCCAAGGCAGAAAAAGATAGGTGGGCATCATGGGGTATTTGGGTACTGGCCCATGATGCCGTAGAAGAGTATAAGAAATTCAAATTGGAAATAGAGATGTCTAGGAAGCAGATCGATGATCTGGCCACCCAGATTAGGTACAAGGTAGCCGAGACGACCCTGTTGGCACGCACCACCAATGAAGCCAACCAAAAGGTAGAAAGAATAGAGAAGGAAAATTTCAGATTGAGGGAACAGGTAAAAGAATTAGAGACAAAGTTGAACCACGCTCAGCAAGCCGCAGACTTCCTGCTGGCCAGACAAACAGAACAGGCAGTATTGGCTGACCACACTGCCTGCGAAACCCACATAAAAGAATTAGAGGCTAAATTAAATTTAAGGCATGCAGTAGTGGCAACTGTACGCCCGGAAATCTTGGAGTCTGCCACTCGAGCAAATGTCCTCCAGGACCATCCCACGCCTGGAGAGGCCAGAGACTCCCCTCCCCTCAATAAAATGGAGACTGGAGACTCAACAAACCAAGTCAATCCCCCTAAGACAAAAGGTTCCCCTTTTACAGCCACCCTAATAGAAGCAAAACCCACACTTTCTATCAATGAGGCATTCTGCATAGCACAGCTATTGGGACCTTTAAATTCACAAACCCTTTTGCCATGGCTGATGCAAATATCAAACTGTTGCCCCAGTGCAAAAGGTCCAGATCTCACTCAAATTGCCAGAATGTGCATGAGCCCAGAGGATAGACAAATTTTGGAGTCAGCTATAATAGTTCGGGACCTCCTATCTAAAGACAGTCATTCCTGGATGAGAGAAATTGCCTCCCTTTTAAAGCCAGGAGAAACTGTCAGGGAGATGTACTATAAAGAGAGACAGTTCAAAAATCAAATCCCAGAGAAGTATGTTTCCAGAAAAATGTTCCTGGCCATTTTGTCTGGTGAAGTAATACCTGATGCCCAGGGACAGATTGTGTGGGACGATGAGGCATTTTTGGCACAATTATACTCAGGATCCTACCCCCAGACCCAAAAGTGCTTACAGCATGAGGGAGTGTCATGCTTCCCAGACTCCTGGAAATCCTTTTTCCAACCCCTGAAGAAGATCTCTGATAAGTTCCGCGAGGTCTTAGTATGGAGACAAGAAAAGAGTCTACAACGCAAAAGACAAGCCAGAAAAAGCCCACTAAGTAAAAACCCCACTGAGCCTTCCCCCACTCCCCAAAGGGAAAAGGAAGCATCAGAAAAATCCAATTTTCAGAGGGAAACCTTTAGGAGACCTCACTCCTCCCTTTCCCAGGAGCCACAAAGAAGTTCTCCCCACCGCAGAAGGGCTGAAAGTCTCCCCCTCTCTTCTGTTACAGTCCCCAACAGGGCATGGGCACAATCCAAAGACCCTAAGTCTCGGAAGCCCTCTCATTCAGCCATGCCAGAAAATGGGACCCCACACGCTCATTTGTTCCAACCCCAGATTAGACCCAGGAATACAGAAATAGGCACTCACCCACGTGGAAAGAACTGGAATGGAACTGGGAGATGTAGGAGACCAAGCCCTTCCCCCTCAGAAGAGATAGTGGAGCTAGGCAACACTGTCTCAGCTTCTTTTCCCCCTGCCCCAGAGATAGGCAGCACGGTCTTAACCCCAGCTTCCCCAGTGTTCACCAGAGCTAAGAGCCCTCGAAAGGCACTCCTAGAAACTGCGCTTTAAGACTTCTAAACTGCTTGGCTTCATTGCCATAGAAAGGGTGCAAATCCCATCATCCTGCAGGCTGTCCTTGTTTTATTTGGAAAGTAAAAGAAATGGATTTCCCTTGCCATAAGTTTGTGACCCCCTTTGCTTTAAAAGGAGAGTAAAAAGCTGTGCCCTAGATTCCTTGGAAACCCTCCCTCTCCTTGGATTGAGAAATGGCTGTTAAGGTTGCCTTTTGGTTGTGTCTATATTTTAGTATTGGTCTCTTGTCCTTGTGCCCCTAAGGGAAGTGGGCAAGAGCTTTGAGTAGAAATTCCAAGTTGTGTAGAGTGATTTGAGAAGTTAAGAAGTAATTTGGTCCCAGAACAATAAGGAAGAATTAGGAAGGAAAAATAGCTTAGAAAAACTTGGGAGGGATAGCCCCCTTCTCTAGCCACTTTACAAAAGGACTCACTATTTCCTGTTGTTGGCACTCTGCATGTGCTCAGATGCCATGGATTGTTAAGTTCAGAGTTGCAATCTCAGGATTGGTTGCAGTGCCCCCTAGGTTTTTCCAACCCTTTCAACTACTTTAAAGTTCACTATGGGTAGTTGTCTCAAGCCCATTCCCCCTTGTGTGTTCGTTTATTTTATTTTATCCTTGAGGCATAGTTCTGTGTAGTTAAGCATGTTTTAAGATACCTTGTGTTCCTCTAACTTTGGCAGAAACTCATGGTCTGTACTCTGCTTATGTTCAGAGGCTACTCTATTCCTTCCCATTAACGAGTACAAGTCCTCTAGATCAGAACCAGTTGTTTGTATTTCCTTTCCTATCTCTAGTATGTGCTGCTAGGAATCTGTCTTTTTCAAACTGAGTGAAGGCATATAGGTTATTGCTGTGTATTCTGCCCCTCCAGTTCTTGGGGAGCGCATGGCTTGGATCCAGAGTTTTCTCTGCTTCCATGTGCTTGGGGCTGCATGAGTTTTCAGCTGTTGTTTCCTGTTTCTGCTTTGCTCTCTTTACATGCTCAGGGGCTAATCCAGCCATCCAGCACACCTCTGTCTTTTCTAGGAATAATACCACCTTTCCAGTCTTTCATTTGGAGTTTGGGATCAGTTTTGGCTTTTGCTCTGCATTGTTCAAGTCTAATGGCTAGAGAATAGACCTCTTGTGTTGTCCCCATCAATTTGTGGTATAGGATTGTGCAATGTGTAAGGTTTTGTTGTGTGTCTGCAAGTTTGTGATTCACTTGGTCTGTGTTTTGAGACTTTTTGTGTAGAAATTCAGGTTCAAGTCTCCTTCTGGTTCAGTGGTCATTTTCCTGTCTCATGAGTGTACAAAACCTATAGGGAAGAAAGCCTAGCATTTGGTAAAGTTAAAGACCTGTACTTAGTGGTACTTGGGAAACTACATGTTCCAAGTGCCATCCACATGAGAAACTCTGGCTACTCTGCTGTGTTCTGACTGGCATTGGCTGCCTGAGTCACCCTAGCAAAGGAAAAAAAACAAAAACAGATTTAGTTCTCTTGAGAGGCTGATTTACATAAGCCCCCAGGAATCAGACCAAGCCATTAAATCCCATTTTCCTGTTAATTGTTTGCTTAAGTGATTTGGAAACACCCAAAGATTGAGTGTTAGTCTGTTAATGTATCTTGGATCTGTGACTTGTTTTATATATGTTTATGCTGTTTTCACTACTGCCTTGTCCCTTGAAGGAGAACAAGCATAGTCTATCTGTTGTTTTTTTCAGGTTCCTTTATTCCCTTCTCACTTGCTGTGAGTGATACCAGTTCATCTCACAGCGCCCCCTGTATTTTCTAAGCTGCAACTGCTTCTGCTTCCGCTTCCTGCACTCTCTTTACATGCCCAGAGACTATTTGTTCAGAACACCCTATCTTTCTTTTGGATGTTACGACAGGTTTTGCATTGCTGAGTGAGCCAAGTTCTTTCTGCTCTAAAGTTGAAAGGCACAGTCTCTCAGCCTAGTCAGTTGGCAACCGATAATCATCACAACCCCCATCACTTTTCCTTCTTTTCCTTTCCTGTCCTCCATAGAAGGGGAAGACATGTGAGCCCTTTAAACTTCTTTGGTCTTCCCTTGCTTTGCCATAATGCCACTTGGCGCCCCCTCTCAGTTTGTATGGCTTTCTGTACATGTTCAGAGCAAATAGGATCAAATCTGTTTTCTTGCTTGCCTGTTTTAACTCTGACTCAAATGTCTCTATTTTCTTTTGTTACCAGATAGTGTGACTAGTCACATACTCTCAGCCCAAAGTCAGATTCAGCTTTGCTCTTTTCCAGATTGTTTCCTCACATCCTCCTCATATTGTTGTTATTGTTTTATGGTTGTGGTTGTTTGTAAGAAGCCAGTGCTTCAGTACTGATTTGTTTTAATTGTGCTTCATGACTTTTTGGGTATTTTTGTTGTTGTTGTTTTTCTTTCTGCTGATCAGCAAAGACCAAGTAGTTAAAGGCTCTTCTAGCCTGCATTTTGGCATGGATCTATTTTCTATAGTTTCTTTGAGCTGCTCCAGCTCTGTGTTTTTGATTAGATAACGGTTTTGTTTTTGCATATGAGTTAAGTGAGCGAGTTAAGAGAAAGGAAGGCTTTCCTTCCTGCCTTGCCATTTTCTTTTAAGGTTTTTGCTAGGTTTTTGTATTTTCTTTGATAGCAGGGGGGGGGTGCCCCCATGCTCTGATTATATTTGCTCCAAACCTGACAAGAGCCCCCATGTATCTCCAAATGGTTGCGCCTGCTTACTAATTTAAGCGAGGCCGCCCAACAAATAAAACAGACTGAGGACCGCATCAAATTAACAGTAGACCTCCGAGCCCAACAAATTCTAAAGGTCACTCAGGAAATACAGCAAGCCACTACTAAATCTTGGTGGGATTCACCAACCCCCTAACAGTGATAGTTATAGTTCAGGTCATTATTTTAATCGGGTCCACTAGCTTAGTATGCTGGGTGCGAAGGCAAATGGCAGAGTTTAGGGCCATCCGCAGAGAACTGGACCTCCCGCCACCGCCAGCTAAGCGCAGCCTGCGCTCCGACTACTAGGCTTCATGATCAAACCAACTATCTTTTACAGTCTTGGGCGGGCAGAGGGGATCACCCCTCCACCCTGGTGAGGTAGGGATTGCTATCCTTGGCAAAAGCCGCAACAGGTTTGTCCGCCCAGCCAAGGGCAGCAGTCACTGACTCCCACCTAGGATTGAAATCATAACCGGTGACCCGCTACCACTCCACTCCGCAGGGCCGCCTTTCAGGTCATGGCGCGTCCCCAAAATCATAGAAAAACGGAGCACAGGGCTCACTGACACACTCAGGCACGCCCACCTACCTCCCCAGGACTAATTCGGCCGGCTTGCTATCTAAATTCGGCAGCACAGCAAAGACAAAGGGACAATTTGGAACTATCAGTGGCCATTTACATATTAAATAGCAGGCATCCAATCCAAAAGGGCTAGTCACCTGCGGCCCACTCTCTCTTGGAATATAGTCACTGAGGGAATCAAGGGGGGGGGGGAGGACTCTTTTCCTTTTTTTTCTATCCTTTTACCTTCAAGGTAATAGTGACAAACCCCACTTTAAACGTCTCCGCTCACATCTGCCATCCGCCCTCGGACTAGCCGAAGCTGGGGTCCCCAAAGTAAACACAAGGCTAATCGAGCTGTAAACAGCACCAATAGCCCAAATCGGAACGCAATTTGCATATTTTCCCAGCATGATCAACCCCTGCCTTTTCATGGCTCCACCGGCTTCATTTGCCCAAATTGGGCTAACCAATCACCAATCCATCCCCATCCACATGGCCCTCACTTCTCCCAAAAATTAACCCTTCCTTGCCTGGCCCCTATCCTTCATCAAGGGGAAGGTAAGCCCCCGACGCCTCAACCTGGACCAGACTCCACAGGCACTCCCGATGACACCTTAACGTCTGGAAATAGACGTCCTCCAGAAACACCACCCCAAGTCCCGCCGATGCCTCCGTCCTCCACGATTCCACTCGCATCCAGACGAGCCTCATCACTGCCGCTACAGCACCCGCATGCCCGCGACGGCCCCCTTCTTGGCGCGATTTTCTCGGAGGAAGACAGCCAGGGATCCTCCAAGGGGACTACTTGCCACTGGACTGCCTCAAATCATGGCTACCGATACTTCAGTGCCCGCATTCTCAGACACACATAGACTTTAATAAAAATGAAACTCAGACTCTATCCCATGCACCCTTGGGAATTTGCCCGCATTTTTACGATTTCTCATTCATGTACATTGCTTTGGCTTGTTGATTGTTTTATGTTGATGTTTTCTTTGATGTTCCCTTGCTATGTGTGTGAATGAGTGTGTGTGTGTGTGTGTCCCAAGATAAGGCAGGCCTTACAGTGGAGATGCTTCCCTTGATAGAACTTCCTCCCTAAAATTCACACCCCTAAATTTATTTTGGCGAAGGCTAATTCGGAAAACACTCATCCACACCACTGTGCGGCCTCGTGGTTTCCGAGGGGGGGGAATGTTACCCAGAATCCCCTTCATATCCAAAAATATTAATAACTCCATATGTCACCCTTGGATCCCTTGCTAAATTCCCAAATGACCTCCAGATGAACCCTGGCAGTAGAGTCAAGAGGCCAAAAGCCCTCTGCACCCATGGCATGGGTAGCCCACCCTTAATTCTTAAGGAATGCATTTCCTCCAGATAGTCAGGAGAGTTGCGAATGGGACTTTACATGATGAGATCATCCAAACCATCAAGAGGTGTATTGTGTCATCCTTTCACAAGCACCCTCAGCCATCCAAGGTGTAATGTTTGTATTGTGCCACCCAGTCTAACACCCTCCCACCCATAGGAAGGGGCATTGTGTCACCCACCCACACATTTCCCCAGGATATTGACCCCTCGGATTAAGACCACCACATACAATGGAACCCTATACAGCAGGGTGCCATCATTGCAATTATCGCCTTCCGCCCCCAGGGCCCATTTGGCCCTATATAAGCCCCAGATTTTGGCCAGTCAGTGTGCTAGATTCATGGTCTAAATGACTCCACGTCACTCTGACCTCTGAAACTAGTTACCGGCAAGTCAGCTCAAAATCCAGGCTGCGGAGCCTGACTTGTCTCCCTATCATTTCACATTTTCCATTCGCTTCCCGGGAGGAAGGCTACGTCTTGGTAAGTATCGCCATTAGTAACGCCTGCATTTCTGTTCCAAACTCCAACCTTGATCTTCCTGAGCCTTGTGTGTGTGTGTGTGTGAGTGCATGTTCTGTGAGTGAGTTTTCCCTTATTTTAATAAATTAGACATCTAGTGGTTAACCAATATCTGTCTCAGCTCCATTTCTTGGGATTCTCTGGTCTCTTGGTATAAACACCGGGAGAGCGGTCTCATTGGGCTGTTGTAGCAAGCCTACTCTCGCATATTTGAGCTAATAATAAAATTCCCCTAAGGATTCGTTGCTACACATACATATAACACATACTCTAACAAAGACAAACACTAAACCATCATTGATTACACATAAATAAAAGTTACTTCCTAAGCTTCAGCTACATATTATTTAAGAAGCTTCCATCTCAACCTCAACGCCATATTGTAATGAATTATCTCACCATATATTATCATTTTTCTGCTTCTACCACCGCCACCCGTGAAAGAGAGGCCAGAAGAAAGAAAGAAAAAAGAAAAAGAAAAAGAAATCCAATTTATATTAATTTTCATGCCTATAGGAAACTAAACTATGCAAACTAAATTAGTCTAAAAACTTAGCTACTAGTTCACTATATTCACTATTTTTCAGAAAATTTATCAAGGGCTCCCAGTCCATTTTTATTGCATCCCGGGATTTCTCTCTTAAGAGTAAGGTAAGTTTATCTATTACTACACATTCCACCAATTTATACAACCAATCTTCTATTTAAGGGCAATTACTGCTTTTCCACTTGGCTGCATAGACCATTTTTGCAGTGGTTGTTATATAATAAAGCAATTTACCATGTTTCTGCTAGTATTCTGCTAGGTTTTCTGCTAGTATTATGGTGTCATCTGCATATCTTAGATTGTTGATATTTCTTCCTCCTATTGTCAATCCTCCTTTTTCTGTGTCCAAGACTGCTTTTCTTATAATATGTTCTGCATACAAGTTGAAAAGATAGGGTGAAAGGATACAACCTTGTCTGACTCCTTTGCTAATTGGGAACCATTCTGTTTCTCCATTTTCTGTTCTGACAGTAGCCTCTTGCCCTGAGTACAGATTCCTCATCAGAACTATCATATGTGCTGGCACTCCCATGTCTTTAAGGGCATTCCATAGCCTTTCATGATCTATGTAGTCAAAGGCTTTGCTATAGTCTATAAAGCACATGCTGATTTTCTTTTGGAATTCCCTGGTGCATTCCATTAACCATCGTATGTCTTTCCTGAACCCCACTTGGACCTCTGAGATTTCTCTCTCCATGTATGATTGGAGTCTATGTTGCAAAATTTTGAGCACAATTTTGCTTGCATGGGAGATCAGTTGCTCTTGCTTGCTATGGTCCTATAGTTGCTGCAGTCTCTTGTGTCTCACTTTTTGTGGATGGGGATGTAGATTGCTTCCAATCTGTTGGCCATCATTTTGATTTCCACATCTGTTGACATATGTTGGTTAGCACTAGAGTTGACTCAGTGTGGATTGCAGCAGTTCAATTGGAATATTGTCTGTTCTTGGTGATTTGTTTTTTGCTATTTCTCTTATTGCAGTTCCTACCTCATTTTTTAGAATTTAGGGTTCATCTTAATATGACATTTCATTCCATGTGTCCTTCATTTTGTCATCTCTTTTGTATAATTCTTCTGTGTATTGCATCCAATGTCTTTTTATTCCTTCCTGGTCTTATTTTTATTATCATAGAGCATCCCAGTCCTTGGTTTGAATTTTCCTTTGATTTTTTGGATCTTGTGAAATAGATCTCTTGTTCTTCCCTATATCTAGCTTCCCTGATTTATGCTTCTCACATCCCATGTGCCTATAGTATGTGTTGTACAGCTTCAGGCTTTCCTTTCATCTCAACAGCTGAAGTCTTTTCAGCTTGAGTCCAGTCATGTCATTAGCTACAGTGCTACTTGTAATTGTCTTTTACAGTACCCCAATAACTTGTTGAGTACCTTCTGACCTGGCAGACTCATTTTATGGCACAATTTCTTGTTTTATTTTGGATAGTCTCATCATAAGGTTTTTATGATAAAAGACATACCGATCCTTTCTTCTGCACAGTACTACCAAGAATTAGTCAGTGTCACCCCCTGGTAATGGTTGCCCAGTAACTGTTTGGCCCATTTAGTCTTCTCAGCAACAGCCTGTCAGACAGGGGAGACCCTACCAGCAGCAATGCTACCATCAACATAGCCTCTTGCCTCACAGGAGCATGCAATCCCACTATCACAAAAAGGTAGTGACATGGTGGGTTTCTATGCATAGAATACACATTCTATTCTAAGCAGAAAACCTGTTTTCTACACATAAAACATAATTTTTGGAACAGAAAATGGCATTTCTGCCAGGAAACCATATTTTGTGCATAGATATGTTCTTTTCTATGCAGGAATGTTCTTATTGTGTAGGGGCGGGGGAAACCTATCTGTAAAATGCAGGCAGAATTAAAAGGGCAAATGCTTGAACATATGAGGCTGCGTTGCACTTAATCATATCATTGCTCTTTCTGTCCCAGCTAGTGGCATGGCAACTTCACAAGATCATCCCCCATACACACGGAACCCACATGGAACTATACTTTTAATTTTCTTGCCATCAGGACAAAGTTTTATAAATTCTGAAGACTTGGTATTTTTAGCAATATGAATGCTAATAATTCATGATTTGCCCTCTTTTTAAAATTGAAACAGAATGGAGTATAATTCTATGTATCTACTTTTATTTTTGTCATTTTTGTTTTTCTTTGTGTTTTGGTTTGTTTTCTAGATTTGTACATATAGTGGGTCCTTGTTATCCACTGGGGTTTGGTTCCAGGACCCCCGGTACTCAAACTTTTTACTTTTTTTAAAATTAATTTTATTTATAAAAAGATAAACAAATATACAATAGTACACAATATACATAATACATAGTAAACAATACATATAAGACATATACAATACCCACCAACCCGAAAGCATACAAACATACAAAGCACTCTACCAACATGAAACACTCTAGACAGGCTTCCAAAGAAGCAGAAAAAACTTTTTACTTTTGGGACACCCTGCCTTTACGTTTACATGCAGATGTCACCCCTCCCAATTATTATTATTATTATTATTATTATTATTATTATTATTATTAATTTAGTGTACATATTTTAATTCATGCAGTCATGTATCTTCATATTTTATAGTTATGTGAATTGCTTCAGTGATATAGTTTTAGTTAGTAACTCTTCCAGAGTTGCCAGTTTAGGAAGTGTTTTCAGCCACAGTGTGCTGTAAAGCCATCTTGGAGATTGTATTCAGCCCACGGGCTGTGAGTTGTTTACCCCTGATTTGACCTGTTCCAAAGTGAACAATTGTGATAAGTGCAAAGGCCATTTATCTGCCTCTGGAACTCTCTGGGCCCTCTAAAAATTTCACACAAACCCACCCTTCCTAGAAACATTCAGTTTTTAGAGGGTTGGTAGGTTGAAAAACATTTTTTTTAAAAAAGTAAGCAGTGCATGATATTCCTGCAATCTATTGAATAGGTTCTAGGGTTCTAGGAAGGAGAATTCACATGATATTTTTGACAAAAAAGAAAAAGGGAAAAAAGAGGACAATTTAGGAAGGTCCTCAAAACAGCCTTGAAAATAGTGTATTACCCTAGGTCACAATTTGTCGTCTCCAGTCCAGTCTTGAAGAGATCACCTTTCAAAGCCTCAGGCATATATTTCTTTCCCATCCCTGATCCCTCAGATTCTATTGAATGGAGACACCAGGGAATTGAATCTAGAACCAAATATGTTCAAAGCAAAACTATTCCATGCAAAATTGAGTTCTTCATGAAATGTGATAAATGTTGAAGTTGAAAAAAGAGACACATAGAACCTGGATATTGTGGTGTAAGCATGTGTGAGACAAAAGCCCGAAACACACAGGCCAAAAGGAGCAGCTTCCAGCCACTTTGAGAGTGTGGCGTTTACATGACACATGCCCCCAAAGCTGCCCAAAGCCACTCCAATGTCACTAAACAGAGCCTTAAGCCACTACAAAAAGGAGTCGGTTTAAACTGACTCCTGGCCGGCATAATAATAATAATAATAATAATAATTATTATTATTATTATTATTATTATTATTATTATTATTTATATTTCCCGCCTCTCCCTACGGATCGAAGCGGGGTAACAAGTAATATAAAAATACAAAGCATAAAATATATAAAAACCACAACAACAATATCACCCCCCCACACAATAAAACCCCATAATCCCTCTAAATTAAAACCCAGCCCCTATCCAGAGAGCCGGTTGACTTCATCTTCACACACCCGGAAGGTCATATTGATAAGACAATTAGATTTTTACAAATTAGGAAGGTCAGGTGGGTAAGCCCGCCGGAAGAGTTCCGTCTTAAGTGCCTTCTTAAAGGCTTCTAGTGTATTAATAAGGCGGATCTCCTCCGACAGGCTATTCCAAAGCTTAGGAGCTGCTACTGTGAACGATCTCTGGGAAGTTACCTTTAATCTGGTGTTATGATATTCTAACAAATACTTCCCTGATGTTCTAAGAGTGCGAGGCGGATTATGTAGGGAGAGGCGTTCCTTCAAGTAACTCGGACCCAAGCCATGAAGGGCTTTAAAGGTAGCGACCAACACTTTGTATTGCGCCCGGAAACTAATCGGCAGCCAGTGAAGAGCTTTCAACACAGGTGTAATATGGTCCGCCCTAGTTGTCCCAGCGACCAACCTGGCTGCCACATTTTGAACCAATTGAAGTTTCCGGACTTGGTACAAAGGTAGCCCCATGTAGATCATGTTATAGACATCCAAACGAGAGATTACCAGGGCAAGTACTACTGCTTCAAGCTCCTTCTGGTCGAGATAGGGGCGCAATTGGCGAATCAACCGAAGCTGATTCCAAGCACTCCTGGCCACCGCATTCACCTGGAATGACAACTGTAGAGATGAGTCCAGGAGTACTCCCAAACTGCGCACTTTGTCCTTCAGGGGAAGTGTGACCCCGTCAAGGACCAGTTGACAAAATTCCCTCCCCGGACCAGGGGTACCTATCGCGAGTACCTCTGGCATGGCTTGGAACCACAAGTGGTGGCTTGTTTTGGGAGCTGCTTCCCGTCTGTCTGCTTTGCCCCAAAGTGTCTTCAGAGCTTCTGCTATGTGTCTATTTCATAACCCTTTCACTCAACTCCACATGGAATTGCTTGAGTGAATTCATTCTTTGTGAACTCTGGAGTAAATTGACCAAGCCTAATGTGAGGATCAAAACCTAATTATCCTTCAAATTTTTCACTTCTCTGAATTTGGCAATGCTCAGCTGAAACACACACACATACAAACACACAGTAATTCATAGCAAAATGAATAGTTCACCAAAAAAATCAATTTCATTTTTTAAATGACTTCTAAAATATGTATGTCAATATTTATATATTTCTTTTAAAAAGCACATTTATCAAGATGCATAGCAGAAAAGACTATGGACGTTATCACACGTGGGCCACAAAGTGATAATAAAGTGGAAATGAGAAATCCCAAAAATAAACTGAAAATAAACCTTGATTCCGCAAATGGCTTTCACACGTAATTACCTTAAATGCGAAATTACAGTAAGTGCATTTAACGTTCACACACAAGTGAGAAAAGCCTCGCCGCGGCTGGCGGATGTTGTTTTCGTCACTTCCTTTTCCCCATTTCATTATTGCTTTGGCTGCGTGTTTTGGCCCCAATTGTGTTCCTTCACAAACCCCACATCAACCACGGCCTGATATCTCTAGTAAAAGACAGATATATTTAGAACAGGGGTAGGCAACCTTTCCCCTTTAAGGGCCGAGGGACTTCAGCTCCCAGAAGCCTCAGCCATGTTGGCCAATAGTCCCATGTTGGCCAATAGCTCCTGGGATTCTGGGAGCTGAAGTCCCTTGGCCCTTAAAGGGGAAAGGTTGCCTACCCCTGATTTAGAAAGACGAAGCAGAGAGGCTAATGTCTGGCTGGCAGGTTTCTCACACAAGCAAACCTGGAAGTAAACGTAATAAGGAGATGCTGCCTCGATGACCCCTGGGAAACCTTTGCTTTTCACATTATGGTAAATGCGAAATTGCCTTAATTTCACATTTGCATTTCCTCAAAACTACCGAATTTCAAAAGATCTCGGATAACACCAGTTTCTGTCCATTTTCTGTCCACTTTCTGTGCGACGTCATGTGAAAACGCAAGGCACAAATCCAGTTTCTGTTTGGGATTTATGTGGATTAACCAGCAGATTTGCCCCATGTGATAACGTCCTATGGCTGGTTAGGGAATTCTGATGTGATTTTTAATAAAGGAACTTTTCTAAGCTTTGCCTCTCCTTCCATAGAAAGATATAGTTATAGCTTTAAAATCAAGGATACATATTGGCAAGAGAATATCTGACTTGCTGTTTTGAAAATGCTCAGCTTGCCTTTGAAGCTCCCAGTGTTTACAACATATACTCTTGGGAACATATAAGTGCTATAAAGGTTGTCTGACAAACCATTCTAAATGTGAAGGTAATTATCAAAAGTTTCTCCTCATCCTTCACAACTCTTTCACAAATTGACATTGTATAGGCTTTAAAATCACACTAGACTAATGATACTGAGACTCAGGTCCCCATAAATCCAGGATATTATCACAAATTAGTGTATAAAGAGCATTAAATACCACAAACAAAATAAATGAACTCCATCTAGCTTCAGCCATAATAGATTACTCCTTAGAAAATTTGGTTTCTGACAGAAAAACAAAGTTGTCCTGATATAATGGCAGACTTGAGTGAATTCATAGCACATATTGTTCTAGTCATTGTAGGGATTGTGGTCTCATATGGGATTACACAACCTTCACATATAGAAATCTACAGATGCCTGCACTTACTTAAGATTTGACAGTTCACATTCTAAATCACTTAGATGAAATCTTACCCATTAGCAGTTCCTTAGATTGAAGCGGAATTGTTCCAATGAAAGTGACTTTAAAAAAAACAAGCCTATATATTGACCAATCAATTAATTGACAGAGGTTATCCACATAATGTGGCAGTTCAGGGTTTACGTAAGGCATCTTGAAAGCCAGCTTCTGAACTACTAACCATCACCCCACAAAAGACAGACATAATCCAACCATCTCAATTGCACTATCACCTTCAATCATATCACAAACAGTTTACAAGGTTCTATTAAAAAAATGGGCACATAATCCAACACATAGCAGATGGTCGGGCATGACTTGACAACCTTGTCAATGGGGAATACGTTTACCTTTACCTAACTTTGGGGAATGAAAACAAATATTCATGAACACTGTGATGGGTGCAACCAAAACCACAGGAGACTATCCCTGTGGCCATTGTGTCTATTGCAGGTATACCTCCAAAATAACAGAATTTACATACCATATTAGCAAACGGGTATACTTTGGCTCACTTTACCATTCGCGATAGCAGTTTTGTCATATATGCTATACATCTATGTGCTAATGTGTTGAAATATTTATGTGGGAAAGATAAGACTTCTCAAAAAGCATATAGGTTAACACCTTTCAAGTATAGGAAACAATAAAACAGGTGCTCCATTACTAAGGCTTTTTTTTAAAAAAAATACATTCATCCTGCAACAGGCATCAGATCTTGGACTATAGAAAAATATTGTTAAATAATAAGAATAATGAAAAGATTCTCCTTTAAAAAAAGAAGCAGAGTGAATTTTGGAATTAAAATTGCTGGCTGCAATCCTGTTGGGCAATTGTGAATGCATAATCTACAATTATGCATTTACAACTGGCATGTATTCACCATTCCTACATGGCCCCTAGTTTAGGGGCCACACATAGGAACTGTGAAAATCCCTTAAACCCCACTTACTGGTAAGCAGCCAATGCAATCAATAGAGATCTGTTACCCTGTCAACCTGGAAGCTGTTCCCACCTCCCCTCCCACAAGCAGTCTTTGGTGGAACGTGGACTTGTTATGAGGTCCCTTTTCTGTCTGTCACTTATGAGAATGGGTAGGAATGTCAGCTGCTTCTTTCTGACTGACAGAACAGACTCCTGTCAATCCCAGTAGCTGCTTACTGTGGTCTTGTACAACTATATGATTCTATGATTCTATTATTCTACTATGTAGCACCATAACAACATTGTTACTTAGTAAATTCTGGAGTAACCCCCCCCCCCCAACATTTTAAAAAATGTTTATGTTGAAAATCTAGTACTATGTGAAAAATTCTAAATACACAGCAAATTTAAATGATTATCTGGAAGGAGGGAGCACACAATTATGCTTTTCTGGGTTTTTCTTAATATACTGCTAGGTTTTCTTAAAAACCTGAAACACATTTTGCAAAAGATCTTTGAGAAGGAGGAAAAAGAAGAATCTTGGAAGCTTCCCCCCCCCCCCCAAAAAAAAAACCCTTACAGAACAACCTGAAATGGTATCACTGCAAAAGTAACTAGGAGAGAAATAACATCTTAAGGGCAAATTTAATACAGGTTTCCAAGAAGACGTTAAACCTGTATTCAAACAAAAGTTAATGTTCATTTTTTCACACTTCCAAGTTTATCATGTGTGTTGTGTGTTTTAAAAAAATCACACTCAGAAACAGCTTTTATAGAAATGGTATGGATATTGCAGGGTATTACATTTTTCTGGACCTGGTAAGGACAGATAGTCATTTCCTTTAAAAACAAAAATCATATTACTGTGTCTCTGAAACACTGCACAATCACTGTTACAATCTCATAACCAATTGGGCTTGTATCCCTCCACTTCTATGAAAGCGACTTCATGGAAATCAGTTATGACTTCTTCATTATCAGGGGTCTCAGCTCAGTCCCTTTTCGCTTTCAACTTTTTTCAGTATCTGATTCAACTGATAATTTCCTCCAACTTTACTTCATTTATGCCTCTGGCTAGAGTTGGGACTCATGTGGCCTTCCATAAGTTGCTGGACTCTATATACCAGCAGCCCTAAAAACAATTTTATATCCTGTATAATGCTGCTATTCAAAGTAGGGAATTTTATATACTATAATTTCTAAGAAGAGCTCAAAATGGGTTACATATGAATGTCATGAAATCTGATAAGAATAAGAGCCTTGCTTGATGAAAACAAAGTCCTTTGTTTTTCCACCAGGTATATATGGGAAGTGCACAGAGAAAATATGAGGCAGTCTCTTCTCTTGCATTCACTCCCCAACTGTCTGTATTCAGAGGATTGCTGCTTCTGATCAAGAAGGAAAATATGGTCACCATAATTGGCAGTCATTTATAACCCCCTTCCATGTGTTCAATCCCCCATCTAAGCTGGTGGCTATTACCACATCCTGTGGCAGTGAATTCTACCATTTAACTATGCCATGTGTGAAAAAGGGCTTCTTTTCATCTCTCCTGAATTTCAGTCACCTTCATTGGATGGGCAAAGGCTCTAGCATTATGAGACAGAGGGCTGCAAGAGTTTATACACTTGCTTTCTTAACTAAAAAGCCCATGATATGATAAAACATTTCCCTCTGATATTAGTTTCTGTGCCTTTTTCAGATGTAATGTGTCCTTTTCGAGGTGCAGTAACCAGAACTTTGTATAGTACTCCAAGTGCAGTCACACTAAAGATTTGTATAGGGGTATTAAAACACTGGTAGTTTTAGTTTTATGCTTTTCTTAATGATCCCTAACATGGAGTTCATGTTTTTCATAGTTGCCCTGATATTTCCATTGAACAATCCACCATGACACCAAGTTTCCATTACTGGTCTGTTATTGCAGATTCAGATCCCAGCTGTAAATAAGTGAAGTTATTAGGTTTGGCTTTTCCTCCACTGTTTATCAGGTGAAGTCATAATATTTTTCCCCAGTTACATGCCATTTTAATTACTATGCACCCAGTAAAAGCAGTCCTTTTCTTCTTTTGATACTGTTAGCATTCTTTTTTTTATATAGAGTGGACTCTTGGTATCTACTGGGGTTTGGTTCCATGACCCCACATGGATACCAAAATCCATGGATTCTCAGATCCCATTATATACAGTGGGCCTTCCTTATCCATGGACTTGCCATCCACAGATTTGAGCATCCACGGATGGTAAGCCCGTGGCGGGGTGGCAGAGGAGGAGGAGGAGGAGGAGGGCATGGCATGGCATAGCACAGCAGCAGAAAGGAAGAGGAAGAAGAGGAACAGGTGGAGATAGAGGTGGCGGTGGGAAGAGCAGAAGGAGGAGGGAGGAAGAAGAGGCGGCAGTAGAGAGGAAGAAGAGGTGGAGGAGGAGGCTGCCCAGGGGACATCCCAGCCCAGAGAAGATGCTCCTCTCCAGCCATCTGAAGCCTACCTCACCTTCCTCTCCTCCTTCTCCAACTCTTTGTCCTTCTGTTGCTTGGTGGCATGGCGAGGCCTGGAGGATAGGAAGCAGAGTGGCAGAGCATCAGCGGGGCTGAGCTGAAAGGAACCATGAGGTCATCCAGCCAGGCCCCAGAGACCCTCTGGGACCGCCACCCTCAGATGTTCCTTCCAGTCAGATCTTCCTTCCAGCCAAGGGATGCACCAAGGCTTACAGTTCCTGCCATCCCTGTCAGGCCTGGATGAGCACATGAGCACTGCTTCCTGAGGGGCTCTGGGGCCCGGATGGATGACCTTGTGGTCTTTTTCAACTCCAGCCCCACTGGCTCAGCTGCTCTGCTCAGAGGCTCAGAGGCTCTGCTTCCTGCCCTACAGGCCTTGGCATGTCACCAAGCAACAGAAGGATGAAGAGTTGGAGGAGGAGGAGGAGGTGGAGGAGGTGGAGGAGGAGGAGAGGAAGTCAAGGTAGGCTTTGGGTGGCTGGGGAGGCAAAGTGCCATTATCCCCAATGGTGGCATGGCCATGTAGCCACACCACCATTGAGGTCAATGGGACTAGAGCAACCACAGATTTTGGCATCCGTGGGGGGATCTGAAACAGATTCCCCATGGATACCGAGGGCCCACTGTACAATGGCATAGTAAAATGGTGTCTATATAAAATGGCAAAATCAAGGGCCTCATTCACAATATATTTTGAACCAGTTTGGAAACTGGTTTAAAAGGGGGTGGTTCACACTTGCTTTAGTTTTTCATGACCCGAATTTGGGGGGCGGGGGTTGCGATGACACAAATCCCTCTTAACTCACTTCTTTTGAATCCAAGGCATTTTCCATGTCTTTTCAAAAGAAAAGGGAGCTGCCAATGGGAATGTGCTGCTGATCCATCCAGGGCACCCAAGAGGGTGAGGCAATAGGCACAGGGTGGCCAGAGTGGTGGAACATACTCATCCCACGGGTCTTAACAAACCACCATTATTTTTCCCCTCTCAGCACTCTGTGGGCAAAGATACTGGATCTTTGTGAATTCAAATTTCCAGTGCTATCAAATGGTCCCTGTAAATCACCGCTTCTGCCAGTGAATTTGTTCCCTTTTCCCTGTTGGCCAGAGGTCATGGAAATGGGGCAGGGGGTTCCTTGGGGGGCACGATGCAGCATGATTTTTTAAGAAGACTTTGACAGTTTCTGCACATCGGTGCATTTGCGTGGCTTTGCAGGGGTGGGGGTTTGTGGGTGCCATGGGGGGATTCTTCCCTGGCTTGCATGGATTCATGGGTGCCATTGGGAATTCTACCCTGGCATGGATTCATGGCTGTTTATTGTTGAATGATTGTCACTTTAAATCAGTTCCAAATGAAATGTGAACATGAAGTGGGTTAAACTGCCACAGACAGCTTCAATTATGGCAAGCATAGTCTGAACATCTATTCAGTGTCAAATTGAAGGTGCAATTCGAATCGATCCAGTGCAAAAATGTGAGTGTGAATGAGGCCAAGGTTTGCTTTTGAGATTTTTTAAAAATATATTTTCAAGCCATGGATAATTGAATTCATGGATGTAGAATCTGTGGATATGCGGGACTGACTGTAATTACACTGAATATTTATTTATTTGTTTGATTTTATATTCTACTTTTCCCTCAACATGGGATTCAATGTGGCATACAATATTTTAAAGACAGAAGGGAGGGGGCCAACTTTAAATACAAAATGCAATTTAAAAACTTCTAGTACAAAAGTTAGAACACAATTAATCTAAATTTCCATTTTAAAAACACAAGTTGAAACACAAGTTAAAATAGCATTAAAACATTTAAAACATAATAAAATAAAAACACAACATCCCCACCCTCATTTAAAAGTCTGCTTTTGCTCTAGTCCCTGCGGTTGCTCTAATCCCATTGACCTCAATGGTGGTGGGGACAATGGCACTCTGCCTCCCCAGCCACCCAAAGCCTAAAACCACATGCCTACTTAAATAAAAAGGTCTTTACCTGGCAACAGAAAGACAGAAGGGAGGGGGCCAACAGGACTTTCTGAGGAAGGAATCCACAACTTGGGAGCAGCCTTCAGATGTGCCTGTGAAGATAATGGGACTGAGATTTTAGTGCACTGGCAGGCTCATATATGGAGATGCATTTTTTCCAAATAGTCTGGACTCAAGCTTTGTAGGGTGTAAAGGTCATAGCCAGCACTTTGAAATTGGCAGCCAGTGGAGTTGTTTCAGCAATGGGATTATATGAGACCTGTAACCTTCTCCAGTCAGCAACCTGGTTGCAGAATTTTGGACGCACTGAAGTTTCCAAACAGTTTCCAAAGGCAGCCCCAAGTGGAGTATGTTTACAATAATCCAAATGGGAAGTAACCTATACTTATGTGAGTATTTGGTGTTTACCCTTCCCCCAAATATGGCTTATAATCCAGATCCTTAGAGAACATTCTTCACACGTTTCCATTTTGAGAACAGTCCATTTGTTTCTTCTTCTTGAAGCAGTTATTAGTTGATAAAAGACCCATCCTCTTACTTCATGACCAAAACTGAATTAACAATGGTGTAACCTGAGGAAATGCTCCAGGGGCCAAAGTAACAAGGGGCCCTATGTTGTTGCAGATGTTACCCACCTACCCACAACCTTCTTGTACTTTGTTTATCAAGACAGAAATGTATCATTGTGAGGTGGAGGTTAGAACTCTCTTCCTATGGCCACATATCCCAGCTGCAGAATGAGTAAAGAGTGAGTGGCATGTTGGGGTTACTGGGACTGTAGCTTCAACCTTGCTGGAGTTGGGTCTGAAAGAGAGGCCCATGACTGCTATATTTTGCTCATTTTAATTCCCTGAGCTAAACAATCACCCCCAATATTTAAAAGAGATGCAGACACAGTTGATGGGGATACTCCAGTCCCCTCATCTTTCTTTGGGTAGCAAAGAGAGTTTCCATTTCTGAGTTGGCAAGCAAACACATGCCATAGATAGCTACATTCTGGGCAGGGGAGGACTTTGAGGACAGGTTCATGCTCCTTGTGGGCTATACTCTGTATAGGACCCAGTGGTATTGATGCTGTTATTGGTCACAAATAATTCAGGTCTGATTTATGAATTACTGTAAGAATTCTGTGGGAGAATTTAAAATATGCCATCGATTTGAGTGAATTGCTGTGCAGCTGAACAAGTCTGAAGATGATTGCTTTTTGAATCTTGACTAGTGGGAGGCAATTGAAGTCTGCAGCCAGAACTGTAGGGGTCAGGATGAGCCTGTTACAAGTGCCTTAAACGATTTTAGCTAGAATCAATTTTCTATCATCCACAGCACTTTCAAAATATGGTACCCTTATTCCCTTTTTACTGTATTCATACAAAGCTTTGGAAGACAGAAAGTCCAGACTTGCTGTTAAATGAAAAAGGAATGAAGTGGTTACCAGCTCCCCAGCTGATTTCCAGCATAATGTAAGCACTTTTGAAAATGTGGGTAATAGTTTGCAATATCAAACAAACAAACAAACAAACAAACAAACAAACAAACAAACAAAAAAACAGGATGCTCTGTTGTTATCAAGGTGGGCTCAATTCAAGGAATAGCTCAGAGCATGTTTATATGAAATGGAAAAAATTAATTTTATTTTAGAAGGTAAACCTTCTGCCTCTAGAGGAAAGCAGTGTACATTCTTACATTTAAAAAAAATCATTTGAAAAATCATTTGGGTAATTAAAAGCAGCAGGAACTCAAGTTAGTAAGGAGGGAAAGTGTCAACAAAACCTGAGCTGCAAAGACAAAATACTTATGACATTTATGCTGCATGAATGCCTTCTTGAATAAAAGTAATAATGGTGGGGCCAAAATGGGTAATTGTTGTTTTGTAAATGTCTGAACTCCCAAATGAGTTGATAAAATGGCATCCTTCAGAAATGTATTCTTGATGTAAATTTTAGCTCAAGTAGATATGCTGCAATATATCTATGGTGCACTGTGGGGTAGATATTTCTTTTTAGCTGCCACTACCACACATAAATAGGGGCCTTGTCTGCACTGGTCAGGAAACCCAAGGGGCAGTGTGGGGTTGGAAGATCTGGAGCAACAAGTAATTTTTTCTTTTACTCTCTGTTTATATGGAAGGCAGCACTGGACTATGATTCTAGAAATCAGGGTTAGAATCCAGGTCAGCTATGTAAACCCATTGGAGTGACCTTGGGCAAGTTACACTCTCTCATCCTCAGAGGATGGCAATGGCACACACACACCCCGAAGAAGCATGCCAAGGAAACTCCATGATAGAGTCATCTTAGGTTCGCCATACGTCAGAAAAAACACAACAACAATATTGTTATGTCCTGGTTCTGGTGTCAGATGTGTTAGACGTGATCTGGACTGCCTGCATCAGAACCTGGGTTTGTGCCATGCATCATCCAAACAGAATGAGGAAGGAACAGGGCTATTCATCCATGCAATTAATGCCTAGGGTAGGAGGAAGAGTCCATGAACCATCTCACTGCATGTAACAAGTAATATTTAAACCTGGTTTATGTTGAGCTGCCCAGCAGTTTACTGTAGCCTCTGTTCAAGGAGAGTGTGAGAATTACATATTCAAAATCTTATGATAATATTAGCCCAAGTAACACCACACATATTCGATTAACTGTTCTGTCCATGATTGTTGGTCAGTGCTGGGTGTTGTAAAGAACATAAAACTCCAAATATTTACTTGCTATCCTTCTATTTTGCTGTTCCAGGAATGAGCTCTGGGTAGTATACATGATTCCCCTCCTTCCCTATGTGTCCTCATACCAACTCTGCTAGGTAGGTCAGGTTGAGATAAAGTATCAAGGTCTTCCAGTATTCCATGGCTCAGTGAGGATGTGATACTGGATTTTCATGTTGTATCTGCCTGCCACATATGTATTAAAGATAAAGAGTCTCAGGAAAAAAAGGTGGCAACCTTAATTCAGGCTTCATTTTGTTGAATGCACAACTATTCAAATCCAGACTTTAAAATAGCAATAGCAACTACATTTCTATACCACTTATCAGTGCACTTAAGCATTCTCTAAGTGGTTTACAATGTATAGGTTAATTGCCCCCAACAAACTGGGTACTCATTTTAACGACCTCAGAAGGATGCAAGCTTGAATCTAGCCTGAGCCCCCTGACTGGTATTGAACTTGCAACCTTATGGTTTGTGGGTGAGTGGCTGCAGTACAGGCATTTAACCACTGCTCCACCAGGGCTCTAAATACTGTACTTAGAACTTTGGATATGGATATATGAATTGGCCATTTTTGTTTTCTCCCACTCTAGATTTTTTTTAATGACCTTTGTGTTCTGAATATGAAGAAGTTGATGACTTTGGGTATATTGTTATGAAACATGAAATGAAATTATTTTTTCACCCATCCCTCAACTCTATATTTACCTACTCATACTGATGTATAATTATGATACTAATGTCACATCTGAAATAATTTAAATCCATCTGTAAATATTGCAAGAATTAGATACCAGACAGACAGAGTCCACAGCTCTGTTCATCATTGTATGTTTATCACTGTGTGCTTATCACTGTATTTGAAATATTTTACACTGTGCAGTGAAATCTACGGATAAGTCATATTCAATACCTTAGCAAGGATTCAGGCTGACAGTAAAGCAACCATGAAAGAAAGGTAAAACCATGTTAACTGTAACTGCATCTAGCAGCCACATACAAGTGGCAGAAACAGTGAGAGAAATTGAAATGTATCAGACGTACTAAACCATCTGTGCTAGGTATGTGTTTTATGGTAACTGAGTCTGTTTGAAAATCAACAGTTATCTACATCAAGTACAACTGTAAAAATGCCCCAAGAACAACAAAAGGTTTGTATCATCAGCAACGTTTATCCTGTACCATATATATAAAACATATTAACATATGTGAACTGAGAATATGGGGCTGGTAAATTAGGAAACTGAAGCTGCAAGGAGAGGTGGAAAAAGACTTCATCCAATCCCCTCTTACCATCTGAAGCTGCAAGGAGAGGTGGGATAAAGGCTCCATCCAATCCCCTCCCAGCCATGTGAGTCCATCTCAGCCCCCCCCCCTCCAGAGGAAGGAGAGGATAAACAGCTGGGAAGAAGAGGAAGGGAAAAGCCAATCATGTGAGTCCATCTCAGCCCCAGCACAGACCATCTCAGCCCCTCTGCCTTCCAGAGGGAGGACAAGAGAAAACAGAGAGGACGGGCAAGGAAAATCAAACAAGGGCCAGAAGACAGATGAGAGACTAAAATAAAGAAGGACATGAGGGGGGAAGGGAAAAGGAGGGAGGAGAAGGGTAGGGAAACAATCAATTCAACAATAATGGAGGGAGGGACAATGACATAGGGAAACAACTACTGGGCAGCAGCAGTAGTGGTGGTTGTCACTAAAGTGAAGAAAAGCAGTGACATCATAGCTAACATTTGTTAGCACTGCACACAGGGAGGTGTAGGTGGTCCTCTTTGTGTAACCCCCCACCTAGAAAACCCTATGAGGAGACATCAAAAGTGCACACATGCAGGACAAGAGCACTAACAGAGAGAAAGATAGAGACTAAAGGAAACACACACTTGTAAGAATAGCTAAGGGCAGTAAAAAATGATGAAGCAAGTAGGATACACTCTAAGAAAGACAAACCCCATCAGAATCAGCATTACACATAAAACAGGGACATGGAATGTGAGAAGCATGAGCCAAGGGAAACTAGACATAGTGAAAATGGAAATGCAACGCATGAACATAGCAGTACTGGGTGAGTGCGTTAAAATGGACAGGAATGGGCCACTTTGAATAAGACAAACACACAGTGTTACTTAGGGAATGAAAAGACAAGAAGAAATGGGGGGGGGGGGTTTCATACTAATAAAAGATGTTGCAAAAGCAATTAGAGGATACAACACAAAATCAGACCCAATCATCTCCATAAGGCTCCATGGGAAACCTATGAATATCACCATAATCCAAGTGTATGCACTAACCACTGAGGCAGAACAAGAAGAAATTGATAGATTTAATGAAGGAGTACAGGAAGAAATTGACAACATGCTAACACAGAATGTCAAGCTGATCATTGGAGATTGGAAGCAAAGGTTGGAAGTAAAGAAGAATCCACAATGGTAGGCAGATTTGGACTAAGCAAAAGGAATGAAGCAGGTAAGCATCTGATAGATTTTTATGAAGCCAACAACCTATTCATTGCAAACACATTTTTCATACAATCAGAGAAAAGGTTATATACATGGACATCACCAGATGGTCAACACAAAAACCAAATAGATTACATAATTGGAAGTAAAAGATGGCCACACTTAATACTGGTGGCCAAGACTAGACCAGGTGCTGATTGTGGCACAAATCACATACTACTCATTTCAAAACTAAAACTAAAACTCAAGAAGAGAACAAAACTAGTCATCATACCAAAATATGATTTAAACAACATTTCCACAGAATTCATTGACAATATAAAGAACAGATTTGCAGTACTAAGTATAATTGATCATGAACTGGAAGAGCTTTGGTCTGAAGCCAAATAATAAAAGAAGAATGTATAAAGAAACTTCTAACAGACAAAATGAAAGTGAAGAAGCCATGGATTCCAGATTACAAGCAATAAAGGAAAGAAAAGAAACAAAACAAAAAGGAGATAAGAATAAACTAAGAACCATTAAATCAACAGTACAATGGCTAGTGCACAAAGATAATGAAATTATTACAAAGACAAATGCAGATAGATAGAAGACAACAACAAAAAGGGAAGAACGAGAGACCTATTCCACAAGATTTGAGAAATCAAGGGAAAGTTCAAACCAAGGACCGGGACATTCTACGGCAATAAAAATAATATCATTCAAGACCAGAAAGGAATAAAAAGAGGTTGGATGCAATACACAGAAGAACTATACAAATGAGATGACAAAATGAAGGACACATGGAGAGAAGAGCCATATGAAGATGAACCCCAAATTCTAAAAACTAAGGTGGAAGCTGCAATAAAAGAAATGGCAAAAAACAAGACTCCAGAAACAAATGATATACCAACAGAACTCTTGCAATCCACACTGACAGAGTCAACTCTAGTGCTAACCAACATATGTCAAAAGATATGGAAAACAAAATGATGGCCAACAGATTAGAAGCAATCAATATACATCCCCATCCACAAAAAAGAGACACAAGAGACTACAGCAGCTATAGGACCATAGCACTAATCTCCCATGCAAGTAAAATTGTGCTCAAAATACTGCAACATAGGGGCTATGCAGACGGGCAGTTCTGGGCCGCCCCTGCTAGCTGTGGATCAAGGCCACAGCAACCATTCACCATGGCCCCTATCCTCCCTTTTGCCACCCCTGAAATGCCGCTCCTTTCAGGAGTGACAAAAGGGCACCCTAAGAGTTGGCACGTGGCTCTTTAGTGCCCCTTTTGGTGCAGTGCATAAAAACGCTGTGCTGGGAGGACGTCCTGATGCTGCGCGCTGTGTGTAATGGCACGCGGCGTCAAGATATCATCAGGCTGGGTTTGGGGTGGCCGGAGTGCAGCTACCCCTCTCCATCTCTGCCTCCAGGCCAGCCCTTTGGGCTGGTCTGTAGAGGCCCATAGAATCCAGCCACACATGAAGAGAGAGATCCCAGAGGTCCAAGCTGAGTTCAGTAAAGAAAGAGGCACCAGGGATCACACTACAAATATACGATGACTAATGGAGCACAGCAGGGAGATCCAAAAGAAAATCTGCACGCACTTTATAGACTATAGCAAAGCCTTTGACTGCATAGATCAGGGGTAGGCAACCTTTCCCCTTTAAGGGCCGAGGGACTTCAGCTCCCAGAAGCCTCAGCCATGTTGGCCAATAGTCCCATGTTGGCCAATAGCTCCTGGGATTCTGGGAGTTGAAGTCCCTCAGCCCTTAAAGGGGAAAGGTTGCCTACCCCTGGCATAGATCATGAAAAGTTATGGAACACCCTTAAATACATGGGAGTGCCAACACATCTGATAGTCCTGATGAGGAATCTGTACTCAGGACAAGAGGCTACTGTCAGAACAGAACACAGAGAAATGGAATGGTTCCCAATTGGCAAAGGAGTTAGATGAGGCTGCATCCTACCACCCTACCTATTTAACTTATATGCGGAACATATTGTAAGGAAAGCAGACTTGGCCATGGAAGAGAGAGGAGTGAAAATATGAGGAAGAAAAATCAACAATCTGAGATATGCTGACAACACCATAATACTAACAGAGAACCTCACAGACCTGGAACAACTACTAAGGAATACCAAAGAAGAAAGTACAGAGGCAGGCTTACTGTTGCACATAAAGAAAACAAAAATAATGACCACAGAGAACTTACACACATTCAAACTAGACAAGAAAGAAACAGAAATAGTAAAAGAGTTTTCATATCTGGGATCAAACATTGATTGGAATGGGAACTGCAGCCAGGAAATCAGAAGAAGATTAAGAATGAGAAGGGTGGCTATGAAAGAATGAGAAAGGATCCTAAAATGCAAAGACATACAACTCAGCCCAAAAGTCAGAATCATACAAGCCATCGTATTCCTTATTACCATGTATGGATGTAAGAGGTGGATAGAGTGCTGAGGATTCCATGGACAGCCAAAAGGACAAACAAATGGGTCCTAGGACAGATCAAGCCAGAGATATCCCTAGAAGCCAAGACCAGTGCAAAGGCAGTTAACAACAACAAAACATAGGAAACTAGGGATGAGGTTGCAAGGTTTTCAAGAAAAGAAGTTTGCACTTCATCCCCTCAACTAGTATGTGGCCTACAAGTGTGGCAGGAGAGGCTGTGACATTTTCACCATACCTTCTGTCCTGATTGGTCAGGGACAGCCTCAGTTGATCCTTTGTTGTCCAACCTTTTCAGCTGCTTTAAAAACATCCCATTCTTCTCTGCCTTTCCCACTTTCCCCTTTGTTCTCAGATTACTTCAGTTGCTGCAAAATGAGTTCAAAGTGCACAAGTAGTTTGGTTTCAGTTAACTCAGCAAGAGGGAGAGGAAAGGAAATGGTGGAATTTTGCCCTCCCAGTAGGCTTAAGCAAAAGTAAAGCCTCTCCTAGCTTGTGTGTTCTTCTTCTTTAATATGTTAGAGTGGTATTCTCCAGCAGTGGCATCCCTAAGGTTGGTGTCACCTGGAGTGGGAACTGATGGTGTCACACACACCCCATTGACCTCCTCCCATTTCACACCACACAGAATCCTTAATAATGCTTTTTTGCACTAATGTTACTCATAAAGTGTAAATCCCATATACCACTGAATGTAATGCTAATAATTGTGACATAAACAACTAGCAAAATTAAAATTATACCTTCAAATTACAATATCATAAGCACAACCTAAATGTATTTACATATACTTAGTGAATATTTGGTTAAAATGTGATGTTTTTGAAGAAAATTTAAAAATATTAGTTTTTAAATTCAATTTATTTTTAAAAATTAAATTTTTAAATTTAAATTTTTAATTTTAAAATTGGGGGGCTCTCCTTTCTCCTTCCACTGAGCTTCACCCCACTCTTGCCATCTCTTAAAGCATTTTAAAGGGAAGCAGATGGATGCCAGAGCCCATTTCTGCCCAAAGGTAGGTGTTTGAGGTGCAGTAGTGTCACTCCCTTTTAGGGTGTCACCTGGTGCGGTCCACACTCCCCACACCCCCCGTGATGCCACTGTTCTCCAGTTACCATAGACAGCTTAAAGGACAAATAAATGGGTCCTAGAGCAAATTCTCTGAATTCTCCATAAAAGCCAAACTGTTGTACTTTGGCATTATCATGAGAGAAAGGACTCACTAGAAAAGACAATGATGCTTGGCAAGGTGGAAGCCACTAGGAAAAGAGGAAGACTTCATTTAGATGGATAGACTCAATCTAGGAAGCCTGAATGCAGCTTCTGGGGGCCCATTTCACAGGCTTCAGGTTTTCCCTAAGCCTCCAGACTGCAATTTTTTGTGCATTTTTTAATCTTAAGCTTTATTGAAAAATAGTCAAAACCCACCCAACCTTCCACCAAAAACATGTCAGTTTGAGTCCCTTTGGCTCCCACACCCCTCCATAATCCCTGCAAAAATACTTAATTTAATCCATATTCCAGAAAAAGGAAGTGAAGAGTGGTGATGTGGCCTGTGGGATGTTGCAGAAGAGATGCATAGTCTCCAGCATTTCACATATGAAAACCAGCACACATGTAGCCAAGCAACATGAGACCATGGTCAAGATAGCAGAAATCATTAATGAGGAAGAACACAGAAGCTAGGAGAAGGTGCAGTAGTTTGCTTTTGCTTGTGTCTACAGGAAAGGTTATGATTTTTCCTCCTCTTTTTTCCCCTCACCCCAGCTGAGTTATCTGAGTGTAAAGTATTTTTGTACTTTAAACTCAGTTTGCAATAACAAAAGTAAGCTGAGGACCAAGAGGGAAGTGAGAGAAGGAGAACGACATTATAAAAGCAGCTGAAAAAGTGGGAGGACAGAGGATTAATCAGGATTTTCCTTGTCAAACTGGGACATTTGGAGGGTATGGGAAATGGATCCTGTCCCCTTCACTTTTACCCACATCTGCCTTGGACCATGTAGGCCCAGCTGGCTGTCATACCTAGTACTGTCATCCCATAGTTTGACAATACCTACACTCTAAAGAATTTGCTACTGAAGGCAATTGCCTCATTTGGCCAAAGGATAGGGTCAGCAGGCTCAGTCTTTATTTCTTCAAACTATAATGCAGCTTGCGTCCACTTTAACTGCCCTGGCTCAGTGCTAGGGAAACATGGAAACTGTAGTTTTTTCTGAGACATTTAAAGTGGACTCAAGTTGCATTATTTCTGGCAATCTGTAAAGGCCCAGCACTGTTGAAAGAAATCCCAGGTTTAACAAGCTTTAACACTTTAGCCTGAAATGATCAAGGCAAAAGCAGTTAATGATACAAGATTCAAGAGGGGAATGTTAGGAGACAGGTGAGGTTTGTCTTCAGACCTCAAACTATCAGTTAACAATGGCAAGTCTATCATTGCTCTGTTTGGTAACACTGTACAAACTAATAATTTCTAAATCTCCTCAATCTAAGGGATAATAAAAGCTGAGGCAGAGGACTTTAAAGAGAGAATTCATCCAATTAATATTGATTTATTTTCCTTCTAATCACAGCATGGGATATATTTTGCTCTGCAGTAAGCATGGATCATTATTAATTTATCAGCATGTCACAAGCATTTAATATCACTGTTTTAATAGAGATCTAAATTGACACTGATGTCCACTTAGATCAGGTTAAGCCTGGTTCACTCACAAATACCCCATATATACTTGGTTGAAACTGCTTATTTTTGCCAGCCTCTTTCTCATATAGAGACATGTTGCTGCCTGAGGCAAAGAACAACATGGTACCCCCCCTGCCTTATACACCACATATAAAAGCCCACTGAACTAGTAGATGTTGCTTCCTGAGGCAAAGAATAACATGGTACACGCACACACACCACCCTGTACACCACATATAAAGCCTACTGAACTAGTAGCTGAGTCTTTTTTCTAATGCCCACTTGGGATACAATCCTTCAGACAATGGGGAAATGCTGCTTTGTAATTTTGTTGGATCATCATTCACCAGCCAACATGGCCAGTGTACAGTTCTGAGACTGCACAGCCACTGCTCATAGTGGCTGAAGGTTTCTTGGGATTGTTAGTAAGAAAAAAGTAACTTGGGGCCTTTGCAGACTGCCAGAAATAGTGCACATTAAATTGAGGCACTGCCCTGGCTCAGTGCTAGGGAATCATGGGAACTGTAATTTATTGTGGCACCAGAGCTCTCTGACAGAGAAGGCTCAATGTCCCAGAAAAAAATACAATTCCCATGACTCCCTAGCACTGAGCCAGGGCAGTGCCTCAATTTAATGTGCACTATTTCTGGCAGTCTGCAAAGGCCCTTGCTTAAGCTTCAGACTTCATCACATCTTGACACACCGGATTTGTTAAGGCGGTGCAGAGCAAATTGTGTGTGATTGTTAGTGGATTCCCCCCTCCCCATTTTGTTTCCACACTGCAGAAATAATGCAGTTAAGCACCACTTTAACTGTCATGGCTCCATCCTGTGGATTCCTGGGATTTGTAATTTGTTGTGACACCAGATCTTTCTGAGAAAGAAGGCTAAATATCTCACAGAACTACAAATCCCAGAATTCCATTACATGGAGCCATGGCAGATACTACATTCATTCTGCAGTGTAGATGCAGCCCAGAATTGAGGGATGGAGGATGCAGGGTGGTTCAGGGAAAAATAGTTGTGAAGCTGTCACTCATGTCTCACAGCTCTTATCTGAAATGATTACCTTAATGAGTCTGATGAAAGGCCAGACATTAATCATGCCTTTCATTTCTCACAATTCACTATAGTCTTCTATTGCGCCCTTGTCTGCAGGTGCTGGATGCATAAAGAACACCTCTGCCATAGAGATTATTAACAGAAATAAAATCCTGCCACATATCTCCCAGGTTACTTTTCTGGTGGCAGATTGGCTTTCTGGGTACAGCTGAAACAGATTTACCAAGGAGACCTTAATCTGCCCAGCTGAGGCCACAAATAGAACAAGTGAGTCATTTATAACTTTTAAAAAGTTTGCTCAGCAAATTCTTCACTCTCGCTGTCTGAAAATTAGAAAATTATTCACATATATGAGGCATTTGTCTTGGTAGCACTGGACAAAAAATAAATGCAAAGAAACTGCATGTCACACACTGGCTTGGATTATCTAGGTTACAGTGGGAATGAAGAGAGCTGCTGAGATGTGTTAATGATCATGCTTTCTACCTTGGAACTGATATCTTCTGGTAACTTTGAGCCCTGACATGCCTTACGATTAATCACAAGAATCCTATATTACCCTTTATGTATACTTAGGGGGGAAGCAGACGACTGCTTCCGAGCCGCCGCGTGTCAGGGCGCCGGCGGAGTGGAGGCTCCGCACGGCAGCGCCCCTGCGGCGAATCTAAAAGGACCGCCAAAATGGCGATCCTTTTAGATTCTCCCGAAAGTGCGCCCTAACAGCGGCGGGCGCACTTTCGGCGGCTCAAACGCCGCGGCGCGTTCGGCTGCCGCGGCGTGAGGGCAACCCGCAGTCGCCGGCCGTGCGGATGGCCGGCGCTTCCGGGTGCGCCCTCAGGAAGAGGAAGAGCCGCTGAACGTGCGGCGGCTCCTCCTCTTCCGGGCCTCGGAGACGGCGCAATTAGCCGTCTGCCGAGGCCCTTAGTTCTTTAGTGTTGGTGGTAAGAAACCCTATTAGTGAATTGTGAAGATTGTGCATCAGCCCACAACTTAACAGGAGCCTTCTACTGGATACAGATGTTATGAAATTGACTAATTCTAATTCCTGCATATGCAAGTCCACTTATGAAGATGCAATTCCCACACAGGATTCTGGCCAATACCCTTTGATGAATCTGACTTATACTGACCATGACTGCTAAAGCTGGGTTTGACATTATTGCAGAGATGGAGACCCTCCAGATGTGGCTGGACTGCAGCACCCATACTCTCACACCAGTGGCAATGCCAGATAATACTGCTGGAAGTTGCAGTCCAACAAAATTTGGACAGCCACATTCTTGCATTATTGTTGTATTACTGGATTCTATATTAAATAGAGCTGTTCTAAATTCTCCCATGAATATTTTTGGGATGAAAAGGGAGGTTGGGGAGGATATTTAATAAATGCTCCCTTAACTTGTTCATCTGTGGTTCAGATCTCAAAAAAGTTATCTAGTTTGGGCCACATTTCCCAAAATCTTCTAATCAAGACTGCCACTGGTTGGGGGATTCTAGGAAATCTAATTCCAATAAGAGTAACATTTCAATCTTTGGGTTCATTGCACATTCCTAGGTTCTCCTTTCTGTAGCTCTGGCCCACTTTCACAAAATAACAAACCAGAAGAGTTTTAAATAGTGAGAGTTGTAATGGAGTGGGTAACACTCTATTAGCATTTTAAGTAGTTGCTAGGATTTTAATCACATAAATACATGAGGAAAGGAGACACATCTCAATTTTTATCTACTTTGGTACTCAACTGGTGTTGTTTCCTCATAATTGTCACTTGTGACCCTTTTCTTTATGGGAGAGACTAATCAACAGTATAACCTCTAATAAGAATGATCTTTCATTATCAGAGCTGTCTGACTTTATTAAGGTTCAGAGAAGAATATCAGTTCCCGGTTTTAAAATATGTGTTGTACAGCAGAGTGAATTCATGGAGGGTCTTTTTCAAAGCAGTCTGTTCTAGGTTTAACCTTTTGCAGGTGCGAGCTTTACTGATGCATTTCATTAAAATATGGACATAATCAGAGATATAGCCATGTTAACCTGGAATATTAGTATGCAAAGGGATCTTGTAGCACCTTTGAGACTAATGGTGTGAAAGAAATAGACATGGGCCCAAAACATGTGATTTCCAGTCACATTCAGGGCGTAGCATTTAGATGATGCACACCCCGAACATGGAGGGAAATCACACCAGAGCTGTGTCTTCCCCAAAGAACCAGGCCAAAAAGGAGTGGTAAAATACAGGTCCTTTTGCCTGCCTGGTTTAAAACTGTGGTGGTGACCCAGATTGGGGGCAGGTGCATTGTGCTGTCATGGCCACGGACTGCATTTTTAAGCCTATCTGTTGTGAGCATTGGTCTGTTTCCTCAGATGCGTGGAGTGATCTGGGGCCCAGGAAGGATCTTTAGAATCAGACTGTATGAATAATCATAGAAATGCAAAACTTGGTATGGTGATGAGGTGACAAGTTCAGCTTTAACTATCCTCATTAAGGGACAAAGGTACAGAGAAAGATATTGCTAAGGTCAGGGTGAATGGATGGTTATATGTATGATGGAGAGAGTTTTGGAATGTGGTGTGTGCAGGCGGGGAATCAGAAAGAAGATAGGAGAAACTGGATAAGAGTGTCCTCATGAGACTGGGTGTTAATCAGTTTTATAATATCAAACAAAAATCTGCCAAACAGTAATATCTTTATTGGCCAACCAAAATGCACAATATACTTGTTGCAAGCTTTCGAAGCTCCACTGGCTTCTTCATCAGGAAAGATGTTACAAACCAAACAGGAGAAAAACAATTGGTGATGTTACTCAGATGCCTGCATGTTGTTGTTTGTGTCCTTAGTTAAGATGGTATGGGGAGAGTATCTTTTGCAGACTGGGCCCTCCTCCTTCTGGCCATGTGGCAACTGGGAGATTTTCAAAGTCCAGAAAATTTAAAATCCATTTGCATCTCAACAAGGCCTCCTCTCTTGCAATACCATTCCTGTGAGGCCACAGGCCTCTTTGTAGGCAGAGGACAATGGATTTTTAAAGAAACCTCCATGTTTTTGCATCAGGAATATTTTGATAGCTGTAGAGGTAAAACATGCCAATCCAGTACAAATTTAAGAAGAAGAAAAACGTTTTACTTTTGATGAAGGTCCCAGTCCACTGGCTCACTTTTCAGGGTTCCTCTATTGCACCTACAATGTGGTATTTTACAATCCAGAAAACATGCAGGGGTAACTGTGTTGGCCATTTAGCAAATGCAAACAAAAATGCACCAAACAATGATATCACTTACAAGAAAGATACCCCCATAACATCTTAACTAAGGATAGAAACAACAAAATGTAGGCATCTGAGTAACATCTTCAGTTGGTTTTCTCCTGTTTGGTTTGTAACATCTTGACTAATGAAGAATCCAGTGGAGCTTCGAGGCTTGCAACAAGTATATTGTGCATTTCAGTTGGCCAATAAAGGTATCACAACATGTTTCTGCCATCCCTGACAACAATTGTCACAGAGTTCCTCCTCACACCCTTTCTGCAACATAAGGCACGCTCTTTATACGTCTACAAAGTCTTGTCAATATTTAACTGTCATCTCAATATGGTTGATTTCCAAACCACCTTCATGTCAGTGTGTGGATGATGGGTGTTGCAGTGATGCTTGTTTGTTTGAAGTAACACATTAGCTGTATGGTTATCTTCTGTTCTCCAGTGTCCTCCAACAATAGTAAGCTTAACAATATTAAATCAGAGAATCTTAACTGGTATGAAATTGTTCTTGTGTTTTGCCACATCATAAGTTAAGAGTTCCTTGACACAAGCCATAAAATCTTATGAATGTTTTCAAACCAAGCTTCCCCAAGACCTGTCTCCTACATGGAGGTTAATAATGCTTTTTCCTGTCAGATGAACCTTTAATTGTATCTATGTGGCTCTCTTAAGCATAATGTTCATCAAATCCAATTTCCTTGTGCACCAAGAGCCCAGGGCGTGATAGAAAGAGCACTGAGTAAATCAGAGTTGGTTCTGGCAAATGAATTCTGACACTCAGCATTTATCTCACTTATCACCCATATGAATGAGAAGTATTTGGATAAGTAGAAGAAGAAAAAGGTGAGTAAATGGAGAGGAGAAACTTCTACACTAAGAATGAAGACACTTTGGGTCTAGACATTGGGGACTTTTAGTCCCGGGAGTCCCAGCAGGCATGGCCAAAGGTAAGAAATGAGTGTTGTAGTCCAAAATATTTGAAGGGCCAAAGGTCTCCCACCCTAACCACATCTGAACAGAAGAGGAGACAGGCAGCCTCCTTAAATGAGGCACTTGCTTTGCCCCAGGAAATAGTATAACTGGCATCCTTTTTTATATGATAGTGGGGGGTTGCAGACTGCCAGAAATAGTGCAAATTGAGTCCACTTTAAGGGTTAGGGTTAGTGCTAGGGAATCATGGGAATTGTTTTTTTCCTGAGACATTGAGACTTCTCTGTCAGAGAGCTCTGGTGCCACAATAAAATACAGTTCCCATGATTCCCTAACCCTAAAAGTGGACTTGAAATTTTTGTATACAGGTGCAACATTACTTGGAACTAATTGGCTGCAAATATCTATTTCTAGTTACAACTACAATTAACTAGTTACAGATAATTAATTTATTTCTTTAATAATGAATACATAAGTAAGGCTGCATTGGCACTGCAAAAATAATGCAGTTAGACATCACTTTAACTGCCATGGCTCAATACTGAGATGTGTAGTTTGGTAAGGTATTTAGCCTTCTCATCAGAGCACTCTGGTGCCACAACAAACTACAAATTACATAATTCCATAGCATTGCATAGCATTGAGCCATAAAAGTGATGTCTTTATTTCTGCAGTGCAGATGCAACCCAAGTTGCAATTACATTGTAAGTTATCAAGGGATAATGTGAGTCCCTTTTTTGTTATAATGGTAATGTTTTAGTCATTTTTGTAATTAGAGGGGTATGACTTGATAATGACTGAGAAGAATATCATGGGGTTCATGTACTAGCATGTGCTATTCCTCATCTTCTGTCTTGCATACTTCTGTGGTTGTTGAGGTGATGATGAGGTGGACAGGAGCTGAGTGTGCCACAAATTAGTGGCTTCTAGCAGTCATAAGGGGTATCTTTTTTGGAACAAAAAGTATCTGTGAAGCAAGGGGGAAAACTACTTGTTATAATGGTAAGTAGCTACTAGGTAATTAACTGCTTTAAAAAAAAAAACTTTTCAGGCCGTGAGACATAGTGGACAGAAAACAAGTAAATATACAATGAACAGGCTGTGCTCATCCTGAAGTAGCATCTCTCACACACAAGCATGCACTCACATTCCACAAAGCAACAGCAGTGTCCTTACACATACCCTAAAGTTGATTCATGCTGGTCACCTCCAACATCTTCACCTTCAAAGAGCTTCACAGTTTTCTACACAAAATCAAAATGTACAAATTATTCCTTTCAGCTTCCACTTGGTAGGCAGATATGATGTCAGTTTTCCCACTGATAGAAATAGAATTGAGGGGTGGGGAAATGCTATCATTTTGCTTGGCAGAGCAGAATACAGTAGCTCTTTATTTACTTTTTTTCTTCCTGTCTTTTTTTAAAAAAATCCCCTTTCCTCAAACTGTCCTTATGCCAGTTTTACATGTTCTGAGAAATTGCTACATGCCAAGATTTCTCACCTGGAACGTTATTTGGTTTTGCATAGTGGAATAGGATAGCTGGTTTTCAAAACATCTTTCTCCTCTAGATCCACTCCTTATGTGTTAGCCATTTCATTCTTCACTTCAGGGATGGCAAAACAAAGAGGAAGAGGAAGAAGAAGAAGAGGAAAAGGAGGCAGCAAGGAAAACTCCAAGGATGAGGTCCTCTTATGTAGTGATTCCTAGTTGTCCTTGAGAGTGGCACTGTTGCACTCGGTCATCAATTTGCTGCCCCTGACATGGAGACTGAGACTGCATCTGCACTGCAGAAATACTCCAGGGTGACACTACTTTAATTGTTGTGGCTCAATGTTACGGAATTCCAGGAACTGTACTTTGTTGTGACACCAGAGCTGTCTGATAGAAAGGGCTATATATCTCACAAAACTCAATTTCCCAGAATTCCACAGCATTGAGTCATAGCAGTTAACCTGGATTATTTCTGCAGTGTGGATATATAAGTATCAGGTCTTGAGAAGAGAGATGTACCTGTGTCAGGTGTAGCAGATATAAACAGGCTTTTATCGGCTGTACTATGGTTGAAGAGGGGGATTTCTAAATTGGGGACAGGAAAGAATTTGGGATGAGACTTTTATAGTACAATTGCCCCTCTGTATCCATGGATTCTTCATCCACAGAATCAACCATCCATTCCACAAACCAAACCTTGATTTTGCCAAGTTTAAAAGAGTACTATAGCACTCAGGCCACTGGCATCTACTCACACTCATGTTAATGAAGCAGCGATTAATCCATTCCATGTTATAATCTGAACTTTCAAGGAATCATTCAAGATGTTGAAACTATTTGATATGAACCACTGATATGAAAGGCACCAGCCTTAGCGAACTTCCCCACACAGATCAATAGAACATTGTGGGAAATATCAGAGCTTGGAACATTATTTTGTTTGAAGTAACACATTAGATAGATGTGTTTGAGAGTGACTTACTATAGTTACATCTAATATTTTGTAAAAGTAACTCAAGAATACAGAAATGGCCAAACTCTCTCCACAAAATGGCCTCCCCAGAAAGCACTATTTAAGAGTCATAAATAAATGTTATTTGTTAGAGCAACAAAGTAATGATGTTAACCATTGTTATATTTCTTTTTAAAAATAACAATGGCCAGAATCCTATTCACAATATTGCTATGCAACCACAATAGTTATGTAGCTACATAGTGAATCTCAGCCTGCCCCGACAATTCCCACTTACTGGTCAGCAGCTACTGCGATTGATGGAGCTCTGTTTCCTTGTTGCTTGGGAAGTGGCCAACTGACATTTCACAGACACGCACACACACACACCATGCAAGCAATCTCTTTTGCAACAAGCAGAAGCAGAGTCCCTGTTACAGTCTCCCCCACAGCAGAGATTGCTTGCATGGGAGGTGAGAATGTCTTTCAATTGCTTCCTGGGTGACAGAGGCACAGATCCTCATTGATCACAGTAGCTATTGAAGGTAAGTGGGGACTGTGGGAATTTCATGGTCCCTATATATTACTGAAAGAAGAGGACACATGGGGATTATGAATATTATGTAGTTCTACATGTGTAAGTCTTGGTTATGCATTTGTAACTATCCTATAGGATTCTGGCCAATATTAATAATATTGTTATCGTAAAACTGAACGTAGTACAGAAGTGTATCTATTCTACACATTTATAGCAGCTTGATGCCACTTTAATTGCAACATCTTCATCCTATCAAATCCTGGAATTTTTAGTTTGGTGAGGTAGTTAGAAGTCACTACTAAAGAATTCTAGGATAGTGTGACCCTGAACTATGGCACTAGGGGTCTCAAGCAGAGAATGTTGAGTATCTCACCAAACTCTAAGAATCTATGGGATGGACACATGGCAGTTCAAGTGTATCAAACTTTTATAGTTGAGCAGTGTGGAAACACCTGTAGTAACATTGTTACTCCCTAACACACATTGCTTCCAAGCTCTGGGATACAAAATGGCGGACTAAATAGAGCTTTGATCTGATCCAGCAGGACTGTCTTTGACCTGTGTCGTTATGGTTTGCTGCATGTATAACATAACATTTCTGGATTTCCAAACCATGCCCCAAATTTGTATACATATCCCTACCTCCTTACTTTCTCCATCAAGACTCAGGGGGGTTGCAGACTGCCAGAAATAGTGCAAATTGAGTCCACTTTTAGGGTTAGGGTTAGGGAATCATGGGAACTGTAGTTTATTGTGGCATCAGAGCTCTCTGACAGAGAAGGCTCAATGTCTCAGAAAAAAACCAATTCCCATGATTCCCTAGCACTAACCCTAACCCTAAAAGTGGACTCAATTTGCACTATTTCTGGCAGTCTGCAACCCCCCTCAGTTTATTATTTCCTGTGATGAAAACCATCATTTGACATTAAATCCACATGGACAAATAATAACAAATTAGCAAACTTGCCCTCCTAGGCAGAACCAGAACCCACAAAATGATTGTGGAATGCAGTTTTAACTTGGAAGGCAGATGTAAACTACAGTTCAAGTGCACCCCCTGTTGTTAATGCATCTGTAACATTTTCTTTTGGTTTGTGTTTTTCAGTTGATACTCTTCCCATCTGTTATCACAGGAGTTCAACACAATATGAAGAACCACATATTCTCCATCACTGGTTTGGAAGGGTATCATGAGCTCTGCTTACTTTTCATCCTACTGCTGCCACCAATTTATATGAAGAACCACTCCTTCACCTAACTTTCCCCCCCCCCCCTTGGATGGCAGCCCTATGGGTATTGTTATCCCACCGCTGCCCTAATATGTGATGTATCGGACTACTTTTATGTATATCTATGGGTTTACTCCCCAATCTTGGTTTCTTTATTTCTTAGTAGTGTGGGTAATAATTTCAGGTTATAACAAGCTTGTAAGTAAGCAACAATAAATCTTTTTTTGAATGATGGTTAACAATGTTTCATTTGTTATGATGTTGCATTCTCTTGTTCTTGTTATACTTTATTACATACTATTTAACTCTAAAGAACAACAGTTACTAGTCTTTAGGACTCACACACAATCCTTATTTACTGTGGCCTTTCCAAACTTATTTCTACACTAGCCCTCCGGCTAACTAAGGGCCTCTATAGACGGTGCTTTGCATTGTCTTGGAGACAGGGAAGGGGAGGGGCAGCCACACGCTGGGCACCCCAACCCCTTCTCGAGGACATCATCAAAGTGCGTGCCATTACGCATGGCATGCACCATCAAGATGTCCTCCCAGCGCAGCATCTTAATGCACTGCACTAGAAGGGATGCAGAGGAGCAGTGCGGTGGCTCTTTGGGTGCCCTATTTGCCAGCCCTGGAAGGACCAGCATTTTAGTGCTCCTTTCAGGGCTGGCAAAAGGGTGGATTGGGGCCAAGGTGTGAGGCCATCCTCCACTAATAATAATAATAATAATAATAATAATATTTATTTATATACCGCCCTAGTGGAAAACCAATCTAGGCGGTGAACAATAAAATTTAGAAATTACAACAAGTTAAAATAACAACAATCCCTCCTCCCCCCCTAAAACATTATTAAATCAAATACAATTAAAACAACCGCAATTAAGCAGTACTTAATTAAAACCAATTATAATAACAATTACAACTACGGCTAATACACACAGCACAGCAACGATGGAGCAATACACCAGTCCATAATCTCCCGTGAATCTACATAAGGGAAGAGAAAGGGTCCTATAAGTGTCCAGCTTCGGAAGGTCTCTAAATTAACTATCTAGTCCGGAAAGGCCTGCCGGAAGAGATCCGTCTTGACAGCCTTTTTAAAGCTGTGTAAGGATGTTAATTGACGGATCTCATCCGGCAGGCCGTTCCAGAGTCTGGGAGCGACGATAGAAAAGGCCCTCTGGGAGGTCGCCGCAAGCCTGGCTCTTTGGGGCTGCAGCAAGTTCCTCCCAGAGGATCGGAGGGCACGGGGAGGATTATATGGGAGGAGGCGGTCTCTGAGATAGTTTGGGCCCAAGCCATTTAGGGCTTTAAAGGTAATAACCAACACCTTGTACTGGGCCCGGAAACCAATAGGCAGCCAGTGGAGGGACCTCAGCACCGGAGTGATGTGATCCCTCCTAGATGTCCCAGATAGCAGCCTGGCCACCATATTCTGCACTAACTGCAGTTTCCGAGTCAGGTACAAGAGTAGCCCCATGTAGAGCGCATTACAGAAGTCCAGGCATGAGGTTACCAGTGCGTGCACAACAGTCTCAAGGTCCCTTACTTCCAAGAAAGGGCGCAGTTGGCGTATCAGCCGAAGCTGATAACAGGCACTCCTGACCGTCGCATTTACCTGATTTACCATTAGGAGCGACGAGTCAAGGAGCACCCCCAAACTGCGAACACAGTCACTGGAGGAGAGTGTGACCCCATCCAGGACTGGAGGTTGCAACCCAATTCCTGGTTTCGGGGCCGAGACCGTGAGCACCTCTGTCTTGTCTGGATTCAGCTTCAATCTATTTTTCCTCATCCAGCCCATTACCGCCTCAAGACATTCATTGAGAGAAGATATGCCATTGGAATTCGAGGCCGACGAACGAGATATGGAGAAATAGATTTGGGTGTCATCAGCGTACTGATAACACCCAGCACCATAACTCCGTATTATCTCACCCAGCGGCTTCATATAGATGTTAAACAATATCGGGGACAAAATAGCTCCCTGAGGGACCCCACAAGTGAGTTCCCTCTTACTCGAGCTACAGTCTCTGATCAGCACCCTCTGGGACCGACCCAAGAGGAAGGACCGGAACCACTGCAGAGCAGTGCCCCCGATACCTAACCCCTTCAGGCGGTCCAAGAGGATGCTGTGATCTATCGTATCAAAAGCCGCTGAGAGGTCTAGGAGCACCAACAGGGTCACACTACCCCTGTCGATGCTCAGACGCAGATCGTCGGTCAAGGCAACCATGGCAGTCTCAACCCCAAATCCTGTCCTGAAACCGGTTTGAAATGGGTCTAGATAATCGGTTTCATCCAAGACAGCTTGGAGCTGAAGAGCAACCGCCCTCTCGATCACCTTGCTCAAAAATGGCAGTAATGACACAGGCCTATAGTTTTTCATTTCCAGGGGGTCCAGGGAAGGCTTTTTCAGAAGCGGCTTAACCGCCGCTTCCTTCAGACATGATGGAATGTGTCCTTCCCTGAAGGATGCATTGATGATATCCGTAAGAAAGCACACCAATGCATCCCCCCCCTGGACGGCCAGCCATGATGGGCAAGGGTCGAGAGGGCATGTTGTCTTCCTCACCTTACCAAGCAGCTTGTCCACGTCATCGGTACTCACAGATTGCCACTGATCCAGTATAACTACATCAGCACTTCCCAGGATGGCCCAGAGCCGCCCATCTGCATCCCCCCTACATCCCAGAAACTCCCTCATTTGGAGTTCTGTCCTAGAGCGAAGCCCTCCCTTCTGAACTTTAGCCCTCACAGTCCCTTTCTTCTGGATTGTTACCCATCCAGACCTAGTCTGACTTCAACTCTCAGCAACAAAATTCTTTATCACCAACAGCTCAAGATTCTATTGGCTGTCAACAGCTTACTCCTGATTGGCTGTTGCTAGCTTGGCATAATTCTGTCTGTTCTCCACAAAGGGTTCTGACTCATTATAATACAGAAGAATACCTTGGGTAAGTCACACACTCTCAGCCCCAGAAAACTCTATGATAGGTTCATGCTGGATCATCATACATCAGAAATTATTTGAAGGCACACAACAAAATTAAGCCCCTATGGAGCATTTTACATCCCCCAATGGTGGTGGGCAAGAGTAAGAGGCCACTATCTTCTCTTGCTGTGGTGTGAACAATCAACAATAGTGTAGACTCATGACCATTCCAATATGCTCCCTGCCAATTGACTAATCAGGAGTTACATTAGATGGCCAGGGGGGTGGGATTTCCTGAGTAGATCTGTCAACTGCATTCTTTCCTCTCTTCCACCTGGAAAACATTGAAGCAGTCCCTGCCTGATTCTTCAACTCTATGAGGCTTTGGGTAGGAAGCTGAAAGAGCTGGATGCACAGGTTGTTATCTCTTCTCCCAGTTGAAGGACATGGTCCAGGAAGGGGGAAGAAAATAGAAGATGCGAATAACTGGCTCTGTAGATGGTGCCGCCAAGAATGATTTGGATTCTTGGATCACGGGCTTCAGTTCCATGAGGGTGGACTTCTGGCAAGAGATGGGCTGCATCTCACACCAGTTGGCAGAAACATTTTTGCCAATAGCATCAAAAATTTGATCAGGAGGGCTTTAACTGAGTCATGTGGGGAAGGGAGACAATATCGTAGAAGGTATATTGGGAGGAAGGAATACATAATGGGATAGATATAATAGTCAAAATGTTATAGAGGGAACAAGGCAAATGATGAAAGGACCTAACAATGGGAGGCAAAAAACCTCAGGCAGCAAGTGGGGAGGACCCATGCTCTTAGATGGCTCTACACTAATGCACAGAGCATGGGAAATAAACAAGATGAACTTGAACTCTTAGCATAACAAAGCAAATATAATAGGCATCACTGAAACCTGGTGGGATGAGTCTCATGATTGGAATGTAGGAATAGAGGGGTATGACCTTTTTAAGAGAAATAAGCCAAACAGGAAAGGAGGAGGAATAGCATTATACGTCGGGGATGTTTACACCTGTGAAGAGATCCAGGACTTAAATCCTGGAAATCAGGTGGAGAGCATTTGGATAAAAATTAAAAAGGGAAGGAAACAACAGAGATGTTATAGTGGGAGTCTACTACAGACCCCCAAGTCAGACTGAGGAATTGGATGATGCCTTTCTAGAACAGATGACCACACACTCAGAAAGGAGAGATGTAGTAGTGATGGGTGACTTCAACTATCCTGATATTTGCTGGAAGTCAAACTCAGCCAATACTTCAAGGGCTAGCAAATTCCTCACTTGCCTCGAAGACAATTTCATTGTCCAAATGGTGGAAGAGGCAACAAAGGGATCAGCTATTTTAGATCTGATCCTAACCAACAGGGATGACCTGGTAAATGGGGTGCAAGTGGTGGGATCCTTAGGTGGGGGTGATCACGTTCTCCTGGAGTTTCTTATACAGTGGAAAGGAGAAGCTAGGCATAGTCAGGCACTCATTCTAAACTTTAGGAAAGCTGATTTCAATAAACGTAGGGAAACACTGGGAGTGATCCTGTGGTCAGGAATACTAAAGGAGAAGGGAGTTCAGGATGGATGGGAGTCTCTCAAAAGGGAGATACTGAAGGCACAATCTGAAACTGTCCCAATGAGAGGGAAAAATGGGGAGTGTCTCAAGAAACTGAGTTGGATGACAAAAGAACTTTCAACTGAACTACGTTTTAAACAGGAGATGTATAAGAAATGGAAAAGGGGCAAAATCACCAGAGAGGAATCCAAACAAATAGCTAGCACATGTAGGAGTAAAGTCAGGAAAGCCAAAGCACACAATGAGCTCAGGCTTGCTAGAGGGGTTAAGAACAACAAATAGGGCTTTTTTGGGTATGTCCATAACAAAAGAAAGAAGGAAATAGTAGGACCACTGCTCAGAGAAGATGGAGAAGTTCTAACAGGAGACAGAGAAAAGGCAGAACTACTCAACACCTTCTTTGCCTCAGTCTTCTCAAAAAAGGAAAAGGGTGCTCAACCTGATGAAAATGGTGCAGAGGACACAACAGGGGAAATGCAGCACAGAATAAGTAAAGAAGTAGTATAGGAATACCTGGTTAACCTAAATAAATTTAAGTCTCCAGGACCAGATGAACTACATCCAAGGATATTAAAAGAACTGGCAAATGTAATTTCAGAGCCACTGGCAATAATCTTTGAGAACTCCTGGAGAACAGGAGAAGTCCCAGCAGATTGGAAGAGGGCAAACATTGTCCCCATCTTCAAAAAGAAAAAAAATGTCTAACATCAATACCGGGAAAGATTCTAGAGAAGATCATTAAACAGAGAGTCTGTGAACATTTAGAAAGCAATGCCATAATCACAAAAAGTCAACATGGGTTTCTCAAAAACAAGTCATGCCAGACTAATCTGATCTCTTTTTTTGATAAAATTACCAGCTTGGTAGATGAAGGGAATGCGGTAGACATACCATATCTTGATTTTAGTAAGGCTTTAGACAGGGTCCCTGATGTTATTCTTGCAAACAAGATAATAAAATGTGGGCTCGACAATACAACTGTTAGGTGGATTAGTAATTGGTTGACTGACCAAACCCAAAGGGTGCTCAGCAATGGCTCCTCTTCATCCTGGAGAGAAATGACCAGTAGGGTGCCACAGGGTTCTGTCCTGGGCCCGGTGCTATTCAACATCTTTATCAATGACTTGAATGAAAGAATTGGGGGCATGCTTACCAAATTTGCAGATGACACCAAATTAGGAGGAATAGCTAACACCCCAGAAGACAGGATGAAAATTCAAAATGACCTTAATAGATTAGAAAGCTGGACCAAAGCTAACTAAATGAATTTCAATACAGGGAAATGTAAGGCACTGCACTTAGGGCAAAAAAAAAAAAAATGAAATGCATAGATATAAGATGGGGGACACCTGGCTTAATGAGACTATGTGTGAAAGGGATCAAGGAGTCCTAGTGGACCACAAGTTGAACCTGAGTCAACAGTGTGATTCCGCAGCTAAAAAGGCCAATGAAATTTTAGGCTGCATTAGTAGAAGTATAGTATCTAGATTAAGGGAAGTAATAGTGCCACTCTATTATGCTTTGGTCAGGCCCCACCTGGAATACTGTGTCCAGTTCTGGGCACCACAATTCAAAAAGGATGTTGAAAAACTGGAGCATGTCCAGAGGAAGGCGACTAGAATGGGTCTGGAAACCATGCCCTATGAGGAACGACTTAGGGAACTGGGTATGTTTAGTCTGGAGAAGAGATGGCTAAGAGGTGATATGATAGCCCTGTTTAACTATTTGAAGGGATGTCATATTAAGGAGGGAGCTAGCTTGTTTTCTGCTTCTCTAGAGAATAGGACCCGGATTAACGGATGTAAGCTACAGGAAAAGAGATTCCACCTCAACATTAGGAGGAACTTTTTGACAGTGAGAGCTGTTCGACAATGGAACACACTCCCTCAGAGTATGGTGGAGTCTCCTTCTTTAGAGGTCTTTCAACAGAGGCTGGATGGCCATCTGTCAGGGATGCTTTGATTTTGAGTTCCTGCTTGGCAGGGGGTTGGACTGGATGGCCCTTGTGGTCTCTTCCAACTCTATGATTCTGTGATTCTATGATTCAACAGGTCTTCCACAGTCTCAGTTTTTGGTTGTCCTAAGTTGCAATATACTATGGTTTGCTGTCTGGTTTTCATGACTAAAAAAACATTTGTGGTCTGTGTGTACATCTGCCTCAACCTTCATGGACAACTATAGTTTTGACCATCCAATTTGGGAACAAACAGGTTCCTTTCCTCTATTTCATGGGGTGGGGTTACCTCTCAAGGGGCCTTGGAGTGAAGGCTCTTATGGGCAGACCAATTTGGGGGACATTTGACCAGCCTTCAGAGCTAGGCAGCAGACACACAAGTTTGTACCTATATAGCATCCATACACTGCCATCCCTCACAGTGCTTCAGCAGATATGCTCTGGAGGGATTCTTACTGGATTGCAGTTAGGTCATCTTACATTTAGATCCATTGCTCAGTGTCAGCCAACCTTTTTTTAGCTATAACCAATGCGTTTTCACTCTAGCAATGTGTGGGTTTGTTGTTGTTTTTTAATAAATCTCTTTCTGTTCACATTCAGTCACCCATACACAGGTCTGCAAGAGTGGGTTAGTAACATTTTGCAAGGTCTAAAATTATTTAAGTTTATGACTCAGTAAGGTCCTTGATTTGAAGTTTGTGCAATTCAGATTTTAATGGGTAAAGTCAAGGTACCTTTATGATCAATAACAGATGGTGTGAGTCCCATTTGTATTTTAGTCTTTGCAAACCCAACTGAAATAATTTCCATTATATTGATAATTTCTTTCAGACCATAAATTTTTTATATTTCAGACTGTAAAACATAGTGAGAGAAGGCAAAGAAAAGACTTTATTCTTGGTACTTTGAAGCATATCTTAGTATTTGAAAGAGCTTAAGGAATGATTTGGGGCAACTCTATGCACAACTTTCTAATAAGCACTGCAATAATGCAAAATCAAACCAATATGCAATGTTAAGTATTTGACATTGCTGTTTCTGAGAGATTGTTACAATATAAGCCAATCATATCTCTTCTCTGCTGTGATAATGGGGGGAAAACATGTAACTTTTCACCCAATATGAAAACTCAGCAGTTTCATCATACATAATTTAATTTTAATTTCCAAGCTTTCAATAGAATTTCCTATCACTTTGTATCTCAACCAGTTTGTACCTCATCAACAACTGATATATGCTGCATCTGCACTGTGGAAATAATGCAGTTTGACACCACTTTAAGTGCCATGGTTCAATACCATGGAATTCAGGGATTTGTAGCCCAGAATTCTATAGCATATTTAGCATTCTCTGTCAGACAGCTCTGGTGCCACAACAAACTACTAATCCCAGGATTCCATAGAATGGAGACATGGCAGTTACAGTAGTGTCAAACTGCATTATTTCTGCAATACAGATGCAGCCATATATGCTGTCAAACAAAATTAAATGTAATTCTAAAACTCTGAGAAAAGATTTGTCTAATCAGGTATGAAGTTGTTTTTATGTGCCTTCAAGTCATTTCTGAGGTCCTGCATCTGTCTGTGGCTTCCAGCTGTATTGTTGAAAATTGCCAAGGGAGTAAATTTTTTAGGTATTGTGATATTGGCAATTATTTCTCTGCCTTGGGACTTGTATAAAACAAATCATTCATTTCACAATGAAGAGTTAGAACTAATCTTTTCATTCAAAAGAATCACAACAAAGAACTATCCTAGGATTTTATCATTTCAGGATGCTGTCAGTGAATCACATGAGTGATTTTTTTCCCCTCACCTTATGAGAGTTCTCTATATCTGAAAGATAACAGGCTGGACTATATGAGAGATAGGAAACATATGGCCCACCAGTTGGTGTCAGACTGTAATTCTTCATAGATGACTGTAATAGCTAGGGCTGATGGGAGCCACAGTCTACTGGCCCTCACATTATATTAATTACATAAAGTAAGCAAAGTGGCTTTATATAGGATGTTGAAATATATGCATTTTCAAGGTTGTGATTCTATGATTTTCTACACTGTTGTCTATGAATACTTATTCATACAGGCTAGTGTGGTGCAGTGGTTTGAGATTGGACTACAACTCAGGAGACCAGGGTTCAAATACCCATTTAGCTGTGGAAACCCACTTAGTGACCTTGAACAAGTCACACTTTCTCAGCCAAAGAAGAAGGCAAAGGCAAACCCCCTCTGAACACATCTTGCAAAACACACACACACACACACAAAACAAAACCCTGTGATAGGTTCTCCTTAGGGTCACCATAAGTTGGAAACAACTTGAAGTCACATGATGACAACAAATGTACAACTGGAACAGATTTTCAACATCTCCACTCCCTCACGGAGTTCCTGTGTCTATTCTTTAATAACTACTTTAGAAACAGAAATTATTTAGGTTAACAACTTTCTCACATGGAGATACAACAATGGATTCTTGCATCAGCTTTTATAACTAAAAAGTGCAGGATCATGAAACTGCGGCCAAGGAGAGATCACCTTGCTCTGTTTTTCACAGCCATTCCACTTTTCCACGATGGAAGATCAAGAACTAACTGACAGTAGAAAATGCAAAATATAAAAAGGCTTAAGCACCCAGCTGAAAAGTGCAGGCTATTTAAGAAACCTTTTGAAAAGCAGACAAAACTAGGCTAGGAATTTCTGCCTTGTACAGATTTAAAATGATTCACAGGACTTGACCCAAAAATGGAAGCAGAAGGATTTATTAAAGACCAGTGACTTCTGAACAAAAAAGTACTGTGACACTCAAGGAAATTATTTAGGATAAATCTCGTGATTGCCTTCATTTTCCCTTAAGGTAATCCATGTCAAGTAACACAACAGTATCACGTTTACCAAATATTTGTCCGTTTGATGGTAACCGGTTTTGCTTTAATACCCTTGAATGCTTGCCAGATCTCACCTGGTAGACAAGGCAAAAACCTTAGCAAAGGCTAAAACTGCATATGTGCATTTCGGTCATTTCATTTTTTAAAAAAGCTGGGTCTATTATGGAAAAAGAATGAAAGTAACAGCTTTTAAACAAAGATCTGGATGGAATAACTTGACCCTTATTATACTGGAATTTCAGGGGGACATTCCCAGCATGGCAACAAGAGTGTTGCTAAGTATTCAAGAATGTATACACAGTTAATAACAGATCATGAGCCTTTTATCTGGTATAAGCACTGATAAATGATCACTTAATTAAAGCTGATATTGATCCCAAGACCGCAGGTTGCTCTGGTCATAAGCAAGGAACTGAACAAGGAAATGAAACATTGTGGCCTATTGAGTAAGACTTACATTTTGCCCCTTATAGCTGATTTTCCTCTCTAGCCTCCTCCACCTAACTATTCCCCAACTATCACGTATGGATAATGGTGCATTCTTCAGATAGCTCTGAGATTAATGGAAGAAAAAATATATGTAAAGAGTGACTACAGGGGTGAATGACTATAGCATTCCAAGAGCTGTTTTACACTTTTATTAACCAAGATGGTAATCTCTGTATCACTAACTGCAGAAAAATATGTTTCTTACAATATATTTTTAAGCATCCCTCACCTCTTTTTCTCTTTGCATCCTTTAGGACATTATTCTCTGCACAATGTCAGGACTCATTCAATCCTTTTCTTTGTGAAGTGTGTGGGTCCTTTTTGCCCTTTTCTTTTCCATAATGTACTCTTCTTGTCTCCATCTCTGCTTCTCTAGTCTATACCATCCTTTCTTCTACATTATATTGATTTGACATTATTCTGTATCCATTTTGCATTGTGGAGGCAACAGCATTCCCAATTAAACTTTGAAAAAAATGTGTTACATCCATCATCATTACGTACCTATGCTGGCTAGGGCAGATGGGATCTGAAGTCCTGGCTAAACCACAACATAAAGCATATCATTTCAAACACTCCAAACTTTCTTTATTTGCTGGCATCTAAGCACGTTTGCTCTACATTCATTCTTCTCTTGTTATAATTTTAGTTTTAAGTGGAGAGAGGGTCACACCACAAAAAGGTAAGACAAAAGAGAGCACACTACAGAATAGAGGGAGAAAAGGAGAGAGAGAATTGACAAAGGAAGCAATGTGTTTTGTGGAGGCACAAAATGAAAGCTTATCCTTATAAGGTTTACAGAGGAAGAAGAGGTTAACAGATAATAGGTTAAAATTGTAACAAAGGTGCTTTTCTACAATTGAGATTTTACTCTTTTGAAGTTAATAAGAACAGATAAAGCCTCCAAGGGTGATTTTGCTGATGCACCTATAGGTGCAACCTGTTAGAGGACGTTTTCACACTAGACCCACCAAAGCCGCCTGGAACCGACCGTGCCGCTCATTCCGGAATGGCTCCAGTGGCGGCAACTTAATTCCTTTTTAAAAAAGGAATTACCTTGCCGGGGCTGATGCCAGAGTTAGTGCTGGATCGGCCAGAGTGAGGCCGGACTTGCTGTGACGTGAGTGTGAACACACGGAGTAAGGAGCCGGATTGACGCAGGGATGGCACCGGAAGGGGCGGGGTTTGCTGCGACGTGAGTGTGAACACACTGGAAAAGGAGCCGGACTGGGGCCGGAGGGAGGTAGGATTGCATCCGCCTAAAGCCCCGTGTGAAAACGCCCAGTGTGTGGATGATGGGTGTTGCAGTGATGCTCTTTGGCACCCAGCAGAATCTCCAGGACAAGCTGGCTGCTGTGATCCACAGCCACTTTGTAACTCTTACCATCAACTGGCTCAGCTTCCCTTCTTCAGGATCCTGTCTTCCTCAGTCAAGAAGACACATTATAAACTCCAAAAGCATAGTTTATTAATGCATATAAAAGAAAAATAAGATAGCAAGTAAAATCCATTGTGATGAACTTGTCCAGTTCAGCTATGAAAGATTACATCTTTAACAATCCCAAAAGCATAGGATCCCAACTTGTTGTTGTTGAAAGTTAAGAAGCAGTTACAGATCCGTGTTTTCAGATCTAGGAGTTACATTATAAAAGCAGTATAAACATACTAGAAACCATCTCCTAACCCCATCGTTAAAACCACTGCTGCCAGGCAGTCACATCTTGAATTAAAAACATTCTTAAACACAGTATTCTCTAGGCCCTTCCCATACTCCACCGTCTAGGTCAGGGGTAGGCAACCTTTCCCCTTTAAGGGCCGAGGGACTTCAGCTCCCAGAAGCCTCAGCCATGTTGGCCAATAGTCCCATGTTGGCCAATAGCTCCTGGATTTCTGGGAGCTGAAGTCCCTCGGCCCTTAAAGGGGAAAGGTTGCCTACCCCTGGTTTAGGTGTTAAACTTATGTTGATTGGATAATGCCTGTATGATGTATACTAACACAGCCTCTTGTTGTCCATCATCCACCACGTGACTATTTTCTCATGACCCAATGAAGTAGCTGTATTGTTTACCTCTTTGATATCTCTTGCTTTCCATAACAAAATCTGTGTCTATGAGTTGTATCTTTGGGAAAGTACATGTTTATGTCTTCTTGGCCATCTGGTGTTAGATTCATTTTGTTTTTCTAGATGTTGTTCTCATGAGGAAAATTCCACACACACATCTCTACATTTCACCTTTGACTGTATAACCCATCCATATTCTAACACAACCACACTGTAGAAATGATGCAGTTTGACACCACTTTACGTGCTGCAGCTCCACCCTAAGGAGTCCTAAAATTTGTAGTTTTACAAGATCTTGAGCTACTCTGCCAAAGAGTGCTGGTGCCTTAAAAACTACAAATCCCAGAATTCTATAGGATAGAGCCATGACAGTTAAAGTTGTATCAGATGCATCCCATTGCCTACAGGTTTATATTTAGACAGATTTAGAACAACTGGGTACTTTCCTTGGCTTCATATGGTTTACCTATTTTTAGCTCAGCATTATTGCTAGGCAGCAAGCAATTGTAAATTAGCATATCATAAAACAAAGTAACATGTGCAAATGAAGAATAGCCAGTTTTATTTCCTGAAGCAGTAGATATCTCAATATTCTTTCTCATTGCTCTCTGTCACAAAGTATACATTTCAAAGTAATCATAACATAAAGAACTGAAGATACAGTCAGTCTGTAGTGTAAACCAGAACTCCATTTCAGTGCTTTATTCGAGCTGTGGTTCTTTTCATTTTAAATAATGGTGAATTATAAATATCAGCATGAATGTGAACACATCCAATATAAATATGAATATTTTATCCACTCCTAATGCACGCTTGCATATTTTCATCAAATGCGTCTCTAGCATCACCACACAATTTATATTTGCTTCCATTGTCCTGTTGCAATGGATTTAGATGCAGCATTTTGTCTTTATAGATTTTCTTTTTGAACTGCTTTCAGTAACACACACACAAAAAACTATTTGCAAGGAATTAAAGGTTTTTTGGATTGAGTCATGGGCAGAGTTTTAGATTACTGCTAGCTGGTCTTCAGTTATGTAAAAAAATAACATAGGTACCTAATCTGCATAGTATTAATTGCTCCTATGAATTTCACAGATCTTATAAACTGGAGAACAGTGTGTAAACAGAAGAAATGTAACAATTTACAACAATGGATAACTCATACAACTCTATCTAAAATGGCTGCTTTTACATGATCCCTTACATGTTGATGCACATAAATGTTTTCCTTTTTATAACCATACATGTAACACTTTAATTTTTGCTCTTAATCACTAATCACTGCCTGTATAACATTTTCATTTGCAAGTTATTGCTATCCTTGTTGCTATTCACTGAACATTTTCTAAGCTGTTGCTCCTTACTGAACATTTTCTAAGCTGTATGCAGAAAGCTCTCTGTCTGAAGGTTCACAAGCTAATAAGCCCAAAACAAAGAGAGAATGGAAGAGAAATTTTAACTGTTGAACTGCCTGTTGTTTTTGGTAGAAGGAGACAGAATAGAAATCAGAACAAATATGGCAGGGTCTTCCCTGGGTAGGTGGTCAAAGCAGCTGATATATAGTTCCAAGGAGGTGAGGGTGCAGTATTTCCTTGAATCTTGGTCCTCCAATTTGTGGCACCTTTTCTACTCTGCAGTCCCAACAAAACTTTGATTATTAAAATAAAAACCTGTTGCCCTTAGTGCAAGAGTGGCTTAAGTTTTTTGGGAGGATGAGATCATTGGGGAATAGATCATCCTGTCTCAAGTCCTTCTACTTGCTTGCTTCTTTTCCATCTTGATCTAGGCACCATTAGCCCGATTGTAGGGTTGCCATTTGTCAGAGAAAATCTGGGAAATCCTGGATTGAAGGGTCTAAAAGTTTCCCAGCCAGCTGAGCCAGTTGAAGCAGTAAATCCCAGATTTCTCCTTTGCTACAAGCCAATGGATAGGTTAAAATGTGGCAGTGGTGATGAAGCAGGAAACTGTGAAATAACACTGCCATTGGAAGGGACTTCATCCCGCTTTGCAGGTTCTAGTTGCTGCTCTGCAGGTGTAGCATTCCCACCTTATTTTTCCATTCCTTGCCTCCTCCCCCTGACAGGACTAGAAGGCAGGAAAGAAAAAAAGCATGCAGAGATGGCCTTGTGTTGTACAGTGATTGTGTCAGTGGCTTGAGCCTAGGGTTAGGCAGCCCAGTGGAACTCCACTTCCAAACAGCCTCAGGAGAGTAAAGGGAGTCCCTTTACTCTCTGGGGCTGCTTGGAAGCCTCCTTCTCTTCACACTAGCTTGGGGGGGGGAAGATAAAAAGAAGAGCTTTTAGCTTGGTGTTGGTACTGAAGTTGAAACTTAATGGTAGAAAAAATGCAGTGATTAACGTGTTGAATTTGCATAATCAGAATGTAAATTAGTAATATGCATAATTGTAATAATGTGCATAATATGCAAATTAGATGCCTGGATATGAGGGGACCGAAATATGGCAACCCTAGGAAGAGGAAGGTTCTGCCCCAGTTTCTGGAATGAAACATCCTCTCTCACATTCTGCCACTTAAATCTGATCATCACTGTGACTGCTGGCCACATGTGAGTTACACTCAGAGTTGCCCTGGAATCTGGGCTATCCAGGAGCTGCGAGGCATCCAGATGTGCCTTACGCAAAAAGGCTACCTCTTACTCCACACCTACTCCAAAATCACAAGGCCTCAGGGGATTCATTCTAAAGACCAAGGTATCCCTGAACATCTGAGCTTTGGAAACTGGCTGTTCACCATGTTAGTTTTTTTTCTTTTTCTTTTAATAAACTGAATACTGCTGCAGCTCTTCTGCCCCCTCCCCACAATTTTCATTAAGACCACAGAGTGTGGGTTCCTTCCTCCACAGCCATAACTAAGATGAAAACATCCTCTCTGCCTACTCTGTGGCAATTGCTATTATGCCAGTGGGAGCCTTTTTAATATGTTTTCTTTAACAAAAGTTAAGATGATTTCTATTGCTAACTACACAGTGAGATTTTGTTTGGCCCTCAGACAATTTATACTGGGCATTAGCTGCTAAGGCTGAAAATGCAATGTAATGTGCAGTTGTGTGTGTATATTTCCTTAATTATTACAACTGGGTACAGAGAGACACCAATTTTAAGATGTGACTATTTTTATTTGAAAAAAAGCCTAGTGAGAGAAGAGCTGGATTTCTTTCTAGGCATCTTGCTGCCTGAAATCACCTCCCCATGCTGCTTTTTTTTAGAATTAGGGGAAAGGTAAGTGTCCCTGGATAGTCGTGTTGGACAGACGGGAGATCTAGGGTGAATATTTGCATCTGAGTTATACTGATTTGATCCAGATAAAGAAACCTTTGCCTTCCAATTTCCTGTCATTCTAATTTTATTTTTAGTATATCAATAAATTGCTCATTGTTGCATAAATAGGACTATGCACATTTCCATTAAAGCCATTACTCAACACTACATAATTTAGTACAAACTATGGGCCTTTGCAGACTGCTAGAAATAGTGCAAATTGAGTCCACTTTAAGGGTTAGGGTTAGGGAATCATGGGAAGTGTATTTTATTGTGGCACCAGAGCTCTCTGACAGAGAAGGCTCAATGTCTCAGAAAAAAATTCCCATGATTCCCTAGCACTAATCCTAACCCTTAAAGTGGACTCAATTTGCACTATTTCTGGCAGTCTGCAAAGGCCCTATATCACACCAGGCTCATAATGCACCACAATCCCATTAGTCTAGGAAACACAAATGTACTGGGTTGGGGACAATCATTATTATGCAGCTCTTCAAAAGTGTGATAGTGCTGCTTTTGTCCTGGTCTCTATCTTCCTCATGCCAGCCTCCATAGCCCCATCTCCCTGCCCTAACCCCTTCCCTTTTGGTCAGTATTTATTTTTATTTACTTTTAAGGCAATTGACAATCATGGCAATCCATTAGATGAAAAGAAAAGAAATTGGAGAGAAAAAAGAAATGAAAAACAGCCTGCTTGGGAATAGCAAAGGAGAGGAGAAGAGGAACAGACGCATGCTCACTCACATCATGTGACTCTCTGAATATTAGACCTGCTTTGGGAGGAACCTATTGCATTATCTCAATAGCCATCAGAATAACATGGACTGAAGAGATTTACAAACAGTTGCCATCCCTTGCTGTTGTTATAAGAAAAAAGAAAATACTGATCAATTGTAACATTTTGTACCATAGTGTTCTGACATGAATTATAAATGCTGAATGTATGTTTTTCTATTTAAATGTTCTATTTTAAAATGTGATGGAAGTTTTCATAAATCAATATTAAAAAATTAGGGATCCCTGGTGGCGCAGTGGTTAAATGCCAGTACTACAGCCATTCACAGGCACAAGGTTGTGAGTTTGATCCCAAGGACTCCAAGGTCCGCTCAGCCTTGCATCCTTCCGTAGGTGGCTAAAATGAGTACCCAGCTTGTTGGGGGCAATTAGCTTGCACATTGTAAATTGTTTAGGGAGTGCTCAAGTGCGCTGATAAGCAGTATAGAAATGTACTTACTATTGCTAATAGTGGAAAATCAACACAATTGGGAGTAATTGACAGGATTTGCCTGCCAACGAGAAGGAGTGTTCCAGCAGCAAAGCTCCTGGACAGATACAGTGCCATGTGATAAGGTACAGCTACAAACATTGATATCCTGTTCTAATTCCATTTTTCAAGTCTGGTGTAATAAAGTCCTATGTGTGAATAGGGCGTTGGTGCATGTTAAATCAGCGCAAGTCTCCCAACCTGACTCTAATCTCAGTACACTAGAAAAAAACACCCTGTTTGCCCTTTTAATAGAGTACAAAGACTTGTCTATGCTGTATTGAAAGTACATTAGAGCAAGCAACATATTGGTGAGGAGTTTATAGAAAAAATCAATAGAGTTTGTGGTTTTGATAAATCTATGAGTTGATCTCTTAGCCTTAGCCTATTGGCAGTATTCCTCTTTAAAAATCTCACATGCAAAATCTCTAATGCTGCAGCCCTATACCTGCTTCTGTGGGAATAAATTCCTTGATCCCACTAAGCCTAATGCTGCATAGATGTGTGGAGGACAGCATTGTAAAAAGTTTTGGTAGTCTGAAAATCACTTCACAGATATGGGCAAATCTCAGTATAAACTGGAAAATGGGCAAATAAAAATGAATGATGGCTCTATCATAGCAAAGGGAGACTAGTAATGCTTTTGCTGGATAAATCATGGAAACTGCAAGGAAAACATCATGCTTGTCTATAATGGGTAATTTGGGAATATTTAAGATAAACATTCTTAAAAGTAACTTTTCAAGCTCTACTCAAAAATATATGAGGCTGAAATTACAGAAGAAAAACAGTGACCGATTTGGGGAGGGAGTGACTTCCAACAGAATTGGGGAAAGCTTTACTAATGGGTGAACTGGCCTTGTGCCATTTTGCAGTCTGGCAGCTGGGTTTTCAAACCAAGGGCCTCTGCAGATGGGCCCTTTGCGGTGTGTTGGAGGCAGGGAAGGGGAGGGGAAGCCACACGCCAGCCGCCCCAACCCCTCCCCGAAGACATCCTGATGCCACGTGCCATTACGCATGGCGCGTGGCATCAGGACTTCCTCCCGGTGCAGCGTCTTCACACGCTGTGCCGGAAGAGGCAGAGAAAAGCCGTGCGCCAGCTCTTGGGGTGGCCTTTTGCCGCTCTTTTAGAGGCAGCAAACAGGAGAATTGGGGCCATTGCATGTGGTAGCAGTGGCCCTGATCCTCTGCTTCCCGGAGCGGCCCAGGGCTGCCCGTCTGCATCCCCCTCAAGTTTGCAGAGTGAAGTCAAAGGCTTTCATGGATGGCATACATATTTTTTTGTGGGTTTTTCAGGCTATGTGGCCATGTTCTAGAAGAGTTTATTCCTGATGTTTCACCAGCATCTGTGGCTGGCATCTTCAGAGAATGCTGGCATGGAAGTGAATGGTGTGTGTGTGTGTGTGTGTGGCCACAAGAGGGGTCAGGATTCACTAATACAACATGAAGGTGTTTGTGTGTTTGTTGTACTTGTACAACACAAATTTGTCAAATAAAATAAAAAACAGAGTATAGAGGAAAGGCTGATGACGTATCTGTAGGTTCATGCACAAATGCTACACCATTTGGAGCAAGACAGTAAGCAGAGTGCCAGCACTGGGACTCATTCTTGGCAGCAATAGTACAAGATCTGGAGAAGAAAATATCCATGTGTTGGCAAGAAGCCTTTCTCAAAGCACAGCAACAACATAAGGCCTGGAAAAACTTCCCACAGGTTGTGTGTACCTATGGATAAAGCTGTGCAGGATGTGAGCCCTAGCAAAATTTGATCAATCATTAAAGCAACCTGCCTACCTACTTGATTGAGTGTCGTCCCCCCCTCCTATATTGAGATGGAGAATTGTCATGTGACAAGGCTAGTTGGAATTTGCCCATTTTCTGGACCTGTTTACCCAGCTTATCCTTGATATCCTTTTCCACCTGAAATAGTTCCTGCTCTACTCCTGTCCTTTTGATTTTGATTTCTGTCTCTCCCTCCCTTTTCCTCCTTATTTTGCCCTATGCTCTCTCCATCAAAATGTGCCTGCAGCAATGACATTTCCATAACTACCTCCACTTGGCCCTTCATCATCCAGAGTGAATGGGAATTGTTTCAGTGAGACAAACTTACCAGACATATTAGCATCTGTATATCTCCATGGTCTCTCCTTGTTTGTGTATACTTGCATCCCTGGCAAACACATTTCCATCTAGGGTTAGGGATAGCAAACTCTAACTCTTTCCTTTCCCTCATCTTCTGTTAATTCTCCCCAGCATTTTATATGTGTAGCCTTCAGGAGGGAGTGAAAACAGGTGCATGAAAGTTGTAGGGAGAGAATTTTCCCAGGTGTATAAATTAAAAGCCTCAAAGCCTTGAAGGCAATGGAGGACTCAGGTGGAGGGAGGCTGCCTTTGCCCACCATCACGCCAGAGCCTTGAAGGCAATGGAGGACTCAGGTGGAGGGAGGCTGCCTTGCTCTGCCCACCATCTCTCCAGAGCCTTGAAGGCAATGGAGGACTCAGGTGGAGGGAGGCTGCCTTGCTCTGCCCACCATCACCCCAAAGCCTTGAAGGCAACTAAGGACTCAAGTGGAGGGAGGCTGCCTTGCTCCACCCACCATCACGCCAGAGCCTTGAAGGCAATGGAGGACTCAGGTGGAGGAGGACTGCCTCTCAGTCGGCTCGCCCTCAGAGCATCTAAGGCTGTTGTGTGACAACAGGGACAACCACATGTGGCTGGGTATGATCTGTGAGCAGAAATTGAGGTTGTGCAAGGGAAAAGAAGGTATGGCAGGAAATACACAGCTGAAAAATAGCTAGCCAACCTCTGTTTAAGGACTTCCAAAGATGGAGGGTCAACCACCTCTATTCCTCTGCCAAATTACTTTTATTATCAAGTTCTTTCTAATATGTAGGTGGAATCTTTTTCTATTCTATGATTTCAGAGATTCCTATAATGGGCACCTTCCCCTCCTTTTCATCTTTCCCTTTCAAATGCTGGCGTTTTTATTAGATTAAGAAAAGACTGGACAGATATTTGAGTAGAATTACTGAGGTCAAGAAGAACTTTCTGAGATGTGACAATTGTTCCCTACCATCAATCTTTATTTTTCCTTTCCAGTTTCAAAGCTAATGAAATAGTGTCTGTGACATTCGTCTCCTTGGACAAGTAGAAACGTTCATTAGGAGTATAATTCACAACAGAAGAGTTATTGTACCATCAATATGCAACACAGTAACAAGATCAATATATGCTGGTCTCAGGGAGGAGTTGGTAGGTGGATTCATATACATGGAACAGCTCTAATAACGTAAAAAAAAATTTAAAAAGTTAAATGTGTGACATTTGCTCTGATGGCTTTTCAAAGAGGCTTTAGGAGATAATTAACTTTCAGAAGTAACAGCTGGCATCCTGTTGGTGTTTTACACGCACACAAGTTCCCTTAGGCTTGTGGTTTTTTGGCCCTTGTTTAACTTCCACATTCCATGTGCAGTTGCACAAATGGCGTTCCACATGTGTAATCAGTGCACATGCAGTTGCACATGTTTGAATGCTGCAGAACTATTTGTCAGTGCCTTTGATGCACCCCTTGATTTACTTGAATTTCAGAAAAAGCAATACCATCAATAGGGGGTGGGAGGTTCAGCCCACACTGGGTGACACCTCAGTGCAGGGTGCAAGGTGCATAGCATTGGTATGGCAGTGGCCTCCTCCTCAGGAGGAAGCTGCCACTTTGGCAAAGGAAAAAGGTGAGTGTGCCCTCCAGACTTTGCCATGGCAATGGCCCCTCCAAAGGAAGAGACTGCCACCTGAGGGAGAAGGGTGAGTGCAGCCCTCCCAGTTTTGCCATGGCAGTGGCCTTCTTCTGAAGAGGGAGCCACTGCTGCAGCAAAGAAGAAGGGGGAGCATGCCCCTTCAGGTTTTGCCACAGCAGCAGCCTCCTCCTGAGGAGGGAACAGTTGCCACAGTGAAAGAGAAGGTCAAGCTCACTCCTCTAGGTTTTGCCTTGGTAGCGGCTGCCTCTTCCTGAGGGGGGAGCTGCCACCACGGCAAAGTGAGTGCATTCCCTTAGCCACTGCTACCCCTCAGCAGCCCCCCTCACACCAGGTCACACCAAGCACTGAGACACCACTGAGAAAAAGTCAATGTGCATCCCCTGTTTCACAAGTGGGGAATGGGAAATTCAGCCAAAGAGGAGTGTAGCACAACCACCACTCAACTATGAGAATTGAGGTTTACATTATGTAGGAACTCAATTATTATTTATGTTATTACTTCTCAGAGATTTCTGTGCCTGAATACAAGGTTAAGAAAGACAGTTTCTTTCTCTTCTCAGCTTCTTTTATTTTCTTCCTAGTCTTCACCCACCCTATCAGCTGTTCTATCTGGTCCAATGACATGAGAGATCTCTAGTGAACACCATTTATGTCCCCCTTTAGCATCTCTTTTAGCAAAGGGATTTTACCCAGTATTTCTCTGAGCTTAATGAAAAACAGTTTTCTTGAAATCCAGGGTCCAAGTTGACTATACTATGAGCCACCATATCCATAGGGGTTTGGTTCCAGAATCCAAGACAAAAGGATACAAAAAAGGCGGATATTCAAATCTTTATATATAAAATATAGCAGTGGAGATGGCAACAGGTCCCAGCCACCAATTTTGCAAAATGAACAAGGCTGTGGCTGAGGTGCTCCTACTCATCTGTTTGCAAGGCAAAGTGGGTGGATGGTGGTCTTTCCAGAGGTGGAGTAGTGCTTGCCACCACCTTAACTGCTACCCTGGGACCACTTCTTATTAGATCTCAGGTACCTCTTTTCCAGAATATATCTTCATTTTTTGGAATATATATCCAGAGCCAGTGGATTATACAGAGCCACTTCATTATTCTCTGGCCTGTCCCACAGTCATGAATTCTAGCATTACATGGTTACTTCCTCTCAAAGTGCCAACTGCTTTGACTCCTTGTGACCAACTCCTCCCTATTGGTTAGGATCAGGTCAAATCTGCCATTTGTTTATTTACAATTGAGTAGGTTTTTTGCCTGAAACTAAGCTATTGTTAGGCTCTCAGTAACACACACAAAGTTTTCTGCATTAAGTCTTAGGCTGCATCTGCACTGCCAAAATAACCCAGTTTGACACCACTTGAAGTGCCATGGCTCAATGCTATGGAATTCTAGCAACTAAATATTTTGTGAAACATTTAGCCTTCCCTGTCAGAATGCTCTGGTGCCACAATAAACTACAATTCCCAGATTTTCATATCATTGAGCCATGTCAGTTAAAGTGGTGTCAAGCTGGATTATTTCAGCAGTGCAGATACAGATGCAGCCTTATAGTCTATATATTATACTCTATGTATTACATTTCCAGGCCTCAAACTTGGCAACTAATCAGCATGCCTTGCAAACAGTATGAACTGATGAATTATGAAGTTCAGTCACATCACTGGTAATCTGTTGGGAACATAAATATTTTTTTACTCCTATTGAAGCAGAAAGTGTGCAGGATACAATTCCTTTTCTCAGTGCAAAATCTAGGTTGAGAACTGAACTGGTATCTGTGTGTGCTTGTGTTAAAATGCAAAGGATGCAAATCTTGTCTTTAGGTAATGGGTTTTTATTCCCATGAAACAAAGTCTATCGAGCCTGATCAAGTTAACAATGTGCTATTGCAGGATATTAACTTACTGAAGAAAACAAAAAGAATAGAAGAAAAAATAATGGCTACTTTACTAGTCATTTCAGGCTTAAGAGGCTGATTTTCTATAGCTGGGGTATTTATCTAATGAACTGTTTCTGGATGCTCATCTTTTATGGATTAGAACAATGTTGACGGCAGATGGCGGTTCTTCCCTCAATCAATGCCTTGAAGCGGTAATGGACTCGATGAGGAAAAACTGACTCAAATTGAATCCAGACAAAATGGAGGTACTTACAGTAGGGGCCCCCAAACCAGAGATTGGGTTGCGACTGCCAGTCTTGGATGGAGTCACGCTCTCCACCAAGGACTGTGTCTGCAGTCTGGGGGTGCTCCTAGACCCATCACTTCACATGATAAATCAGGTGAATGTGACAGTCAGGAGCACCTGTTATCAGCTTGAGCTGATATGCCAGCTGCGTCCTTTCCTGGAAGTAAAGGACCTAGAAACTGTAGTACATGCTCTGGTAACCTCACGACTCGACTTCTGTAACACACTCTACATGAGGCTACCCTTATGCTTAACTCGGAAACTGCAATTAATACAAAATATGGCAGCCTGGCTGATCACTGGAACATCATGTAGTGATCATATTACCCGGTTTTAAAATCTCTGCACTGGCTGCCAGTTAGTTTCTGGGCACAGTATAAGGTGTTGGTATTAACCTTTAAAGCCCTACATGGCCTGGGCCCATCTTACCTAAGGAGTCGCCTATCTCCATATAATCTGCCCCGTGCCCTCAGGTCCTCTGGGAGGAAGTTGCTTCAACCAATAAGAACTAGTTTGGCAGAAATCTCCCAGAGGACTTTCTCTGCCACGGCCCCTAGACTGTGGAATGCCCTGCCATAGGAGATCCATCAGATAACCAACCTAGATGGCTTTAAAAAAGCCATCAAGATGGATCTCTTCCAGCAGGCGTTCCCAGAATGATAATTTCCACAATCTCTCCCCCGCAATTAGATCACTCCTTTATAATCAGAGTGCCCTGTCTAATTGTATTAGACTTGTGATTTTGGTTTAAGTTAAATTTTAATGTTGTATGGATTTAATATATTTTTATGTGGGGGTGATATGTTCTTTGTATTATATGGGATTGAATTTTTAATTGTAAGCCGCCTTGATAGCCTTGGCTAAAGGCGGGATATAAATAAAAAATTATTATTTATTATTTATGTTGTTGTTTTTACTCTTTCTTTACCTGAGACCCCCCTTGAAATATCTTTTGTTGCTTCAGAGGCCCATGCCTTAACACAAGATTTAAAATCCTAAAGTACATCAAATACTGTACATACTGTATACTTTGACTTGGGATGACTGGAGTTGCCATCTTCTCCATATGCACTCTATCTGCAAGAGACAGAGGCAAGGAGGGTAAGCATCCCCTCTGGGGAGCACAGTAGTGGAGCAGCAGGCACCTGACAGAGGGAAAGAGGGGACTCCACACTGCTCACCTAGGTTGCCCTCCTGTGTTCCTTCCCTTCTCCATGTGTGCCCTCCATGTGTGCCCTGGCCATGGGGGGAGGAGACAGAGATGATGAGTGAGCCCCCTTGGATCACAGCAGTGGTAGTGGCAACTGGTCACCCTAGACAATATCCTGGGCTCTTTCCCTCCACTGTGCCCAGCACTTCCACGTGTGTCCCAGCTGTGGGAGAAACAGGCATGAGAATAAGGTTTGAACAGCTCCTTTAACCCTTACCATATATACTCAAATATGACCTGATGTATAAGTCAACAGCAGGTCTTGGAGCCAAAATTACATCCATGGATGAGTTGAGGGTAAAACTTTGGGACTCAGTACAGTCCTATTTTGCCACCCATCCACCCGCCCTCAGTTGGCTGCAGCTGACCCACATCTCCCCACAGGGGAGGAAGAGGAGATAAGGGGGGTGGCTGCAGACAATGGAGAGTGGGTAGATGGGTGCCAGCGGATCCTTGAGGGGGTGAACATTCACCCCTCTTCCTCCTCTGCAGTCTGGCTGGTGGTGGAGAAGCCTTGAGGGGTGTGCATTCACCCCTCTTCCACCTCCAACCCCTGGCCTTCTCCTTAGGAGAAAATAAGTGGTGAAGGAGCCTCCTCCTCTGCAGCCCATCTTTCTCCTCCAGGGAAAGCCCAGCAATGAAGGAACCTTGAGGTTCAATTGTTTGCCTTTCCTCCTCCCCCACAATCTGGCCCTCTTCTCAGGAGAAAGCCCAATGGCAAAGGAGCCTTGAGCAGCAAGTGTTTGCCATTTCTTCCTCCTCCACCACTGCCTGGTATTACCATATTGACTCATGTTTTTTGTGTCAATTTCTTGTCATAAATCTTTCAACTTATACATAAGCATATATGGTAGATTAAAACCTGGAGCTGATTCATTGACATGGAACCCATCAGCCATCATTGTGGAGAGGGGCAGAGTAAATAATCTATTAACAGTGATCCAGTTTGCAATCATTCAGTCTCTCCAGAACAAAAATATTTTAACAATCCAGTGTAACAACAAAATTCTCTCCCTTCAGAGGCCTGATTGACATCAACACTGGCTTCATTTAGGTGCCAAATAAAAATGGCAGTTCACAAACCCATTGGGACCTAACCAATTTACCTCCAAAAAGCTTATGCTCATAGATTTAAATGGTTTTAATATGTCTTAACTGGTCAACTTGTTTAATATGTTTTAGTCTTTTAAAATTATTAGTAGTACTTTAAATTATTTTCATCTGTTTATATTTATTTTACTTGTATGCTATCCTTATATCTCAGGCTATAGGGCATGATATAAATATTTTAATAAATAAAATACATATATGTACACTTGGTTTCCAAAAAGAATTAAAGCATTTCAGTTCTGTGAGTCACCAAGTGAATTACAAAGTTATTATTTTGCATTATTTAATGCCATGATTTAATTTTCTGACCAGACTGTCTAATTCTGAAAAGTCAAAAGTAGTGATAGGCCATCCAAGTTAAATGCTGTGCCAAAAAGGAGTGAGGTTATACATCCAAAGTATCCTGCTCTCTTTTTTGGTCCCATGCATTTTAATGTGACCTTATCTGGCAGAGTGCTTTGAGGCTGAGGTGTTAGAAGAATTCTAGTTCTGTTTTTCTCCATTCAGAAACAGAATGTGGATGGACATAGTTAAACTAAAGGAACAAAAAAATAAACAGTCATGTCAAATCTCCAGAGCAGATCTCTTCACTTTGTCTTAAAATCAGCAGCTAACCTGGCAATAGACAGGCTCCTCAGCAGCATAAACGTGTGATGCATTAAACACAAACTCACAACTGGGGGGGGGGGGGGAATCTTGATAAATTCAACTGAAACAAAGCTCCATTTTGCCAAAACCGAGAGCCCAAACTGTATAGGTAAACATTACTATTATGTGCCTCCAACTTATGCCAATCTTATCCTACAGTTTTGTTGGCAAGATTTGAGGAGGTTTGCCATTGTCTTCCTCTGACACTAAGAGAGTGTGACTTGGCCAAGATCACTCAGTGGATATTCATGACTGAGAAGGGATTCAGACCTTTCTCCCAAGAACCTAGTCCAACACTCAAATCACTACAATTACTCTCTGTACAAACATTTATATGTCCCTAAGTGCAAACATTAACAATCTATAAAATAAGACAAATGTAACTTTCCTATCACTAAGTATGACTGACTAAAGGAAGGCTCTGATGAGCAGGAAGAGACAGTTTGGATTTCTAATAATAATAATAATAATAATAATAATAATAATTTATTTATTTATATCCCACCTTTAGCCTTGGCTATCAAGGCGGCTTACATAAAATCAAATACATAAAAACCCTTACAACAATATAAATAGCACAATTTACCCCCCATTAAAAATACATTAAATTCAATCTCAAAAATTAAATTTTTAACAATAAACAGAGTTTAAAACAACAAATATTCTGAGGGCAAAGTTGGAATAAAAATGTCTGACAGGGGAGATCAAAATAGGTAAGTTGTTTCTTCTGGATAAGCCTGCCGGAAGAGATCCGTCTTGATGGCTTTTTTAAAGCCATCTAAGTTGGTTATCTGATGCATCTCCTCTGGCAGGGCATTCCACAGTCTAGGAGCCGTGGCAGAGAAAGTTCTCTGGGAGGTTGTTGCCAACTTAGTTCTAATTAGTTGAAGTAGCTTCCTTCCAGAGGACCTAAGGGTGCGGGGCGGATTGTACAGAAGAAGGCGATTCCCTAGGTAGGTTGGACCCAGGCCATGTAAGGCTTTAAAGGTCATTACCAACACCTTATATTGTGCTCAGAAACCAATAGGCAGCCAGTGAAGAGATTTTAGAATAGGGTAATGTGATCACTCCTCGATGTTCCAGTGATCAACCTAGCTGCCATATTTTGCACTAGTTGTAGTTTCCGAGTTAGGTATAAGGGTAGCCCCATGTAGAGTGCATTGCAGAAGTTGAGTCGTGAGGTTACCAGTCCATGTACTACAGTTTCTAGGTCCCTTACTTCCAGGAAAGGGCACAACTGGCATATCAGCCAAAGCTGATAACAGGCGCTCCTGACTGTTGCATTCACCTGATCTATCATGTGAAGCGACGAGTCCAGGAGTACCCCCAGACTGCGAACACAGTCCGTAGCAAAGAGTGTGACCCCACCCAGGACTGGAGGTTGCAACCCAATACCTGGTTTGGGGGCCCCTACTGTAAGTACCTTTTATTCGGATTCAGCTTGAGTCGGTTTTTCCTCATCCAGTCCATTACCATTTCAAGACATTGACTGAGGGAAGAACTGCCATCTGCTGTCATAGCAGCTGACTGAGGCATGGAGAAATATATTTGGGTGTAATCAGCATATTGATAACACCCCGCCCCATGTCTCCTGATGATCTCTCCCGGCAGCTTCATATAGATATTAAACAACATCGGGGACAGAATGGCGCCTTGTGGAACACCACATTTCAGCTCCACTTTTGAGGAGCACCTGTCCCCGAGTGACACCCTCTGGAATCTGCCTAAGAGGAAGGAACGGAACCACTGGAGTACAGTGCCTCTGATTCCTAACTCTCTCAGGCATTCCAGGAGGATGTCATGGTCTATCGTATCAAAAGCCGCTGAGAGGTCTAGAAGCACCAACTGGGTCACGATCCTCCTGTCGGTGCTCAGACGTAGGTCATCTACCAGAGTAACCATGGCAGACTCCACCCCATATCCTGGTCTGAAGCCAGTTTGAAATAGATCCAGAAAATCGGTTTCATCCAAGATCACTTGGAGTTGGAGGGCAATGGTTCGCTCGATCACCTTGCTCAAAAATGGTAAATGAGAGACTGGTCTATAATTTTTCATATCCAGGGGATGTAGGGAAGGTTTCTTCAGGAGTGGTCTAACGACTGCCTCCTTTAAACTTGAAACAATTCCTTCCCTAAGGGATGCATTCATGACCATCTTGAGAAAGGCCATCAATGCATCACCCCCCTGGACGACCAACCAAGATGGGCAGGGATCGAGGGAGCACATCGTCCTCTTCACTTTTCCAAGGATCTTGTCCATGTCATCGGTACTCACTGACTCAAACTGATGCAGTCTAATCTCAAAAACGGGTTTGCTGGAGACCTCATCAGTCACTTCTGCTGTAATTCCGGCATCTGTCAGCTCTTATCTGAGGGATTTTATCTGCGAAGTAGTTGTGAAAAGCATCGCAACAGGCTGTTGTCAGGTTAAGTAAAGAGTTCTGCACAGGAGGAGCCTGTGTCAGCTCCCTTACCACCCTAAACAGTTCTGCTGGACAAGATTCCGCAGATGCAATACATGCAGAAGAGAAAGATTTCTGTGCTGCATATATTGCCTCTCGATAGGAGCAAAGAAAGCTCCTATGATGAATCTTATCAGATAAGAGTCGAGTTTTCTGCCAGATGAACTCTTCTTTTGATCTGCACCTTTCAGAATCCCCCAGCCAGGATGGTCACTGGTCACTTTCCCCTGGAGGGTTCTGGGAGTTGCCAATCAGCTTTCTTAAACTCTGAGCGCAGAGATCAGAGTTAGAGGACTGGAGTGCTGAACTAGGCTGCTTTCCAACTGCTTTTATTCCCTTGTATGTTTTCTGTTCCCTCCCCAGCTAACAGATGTGCTTGAATGTGTATGTTCACTGGAACATCACAATTTCTTGTGCAAGTCATTTGGTTAGTTAATGAAAAGTGGATGTGTGTGTGCAGGAGCACAGGGTTTGAATGCAACAGTTCTTCAAATCTATTACAGCCTTGAAATCTTCTGTAAAAACCTTGTCAGAACATTTATTTCAGAAACACTTGTGTTAAATCTAAATGGGTAGATTAAGTGGCAGTTTGTTATTATGAGATTATCTACTTTTAATAACTTGTGATTCTTTTATCACCATATCTGCTAATTGAAAAACATCCAACTATATTATGCAAAAACTTTTACTATCCAAGCTTTAAACAGAATTGATGCAGTTGAAAGAGAAGATTCTTGCAATGGAAGCAGCATTTTGAGCATGCAAATAATGTTAATATATAAGTTTATCACTCCTCATTTCCATCCCGATCTGGGCACAGACTGGGAATAATAATAATAATAATAATAAATAATTTATTTGATACCCCGCCCCTCTGAAACCAATCGAGGCAGCTTACAAGTAATAAAAAATTACAACATATAAAATACACACCCCATACCCATACCCAACAGGGTGGAACGGCCAAAAACAGGTTTTACCAGTCAAGAAAATGCCGCCGATGCTGCCAGGAGGACCCAAGCCATTTTCCCATCCCATTTCCCAATGGCAGCTGATTTTGAAGAACAGTAGCTTTCCATTCTTCAAAATTGGCAGCCATGGAATGGATGGGGAACAGCTTGGGGACTCTCAGCAGCATTGGTGACATTCTCCTGAGCAGTAAAACCTGTTCTCGCCCGTTCTGTCCCATTCCTAGCCCGTGCCCAGATAAACTTAATAGTCAAAATACTTTTTATTCAAAATTTAACACATAAATATTTGGACATACATTAACACTGACACAAACCCACAAATAAACATACAAACAACAGTCCCCCCCCCCATCCTTCCTTATAAAAGACTTCCTGCTTATTCTCTGTCTGTTTTCTTAAATAATAATATTCTATTCCCCCTTAAGTCTTTTAAATTCCTCTTCTAAACTAAATATTCAACATGTTAATATTGTTCCACTTTCTTCCCATTAAACAAATAACGTTAATACTGTATATATTGCTGTCTAAATCACAATGCTCATTGGAGAGCCATTTAATTGTCTGAGTAGCATTTTTGGATGTCCATAGAACATGCATCTCCTTCCAAAGTCATCTTTTACTATGAGCAACTATGGGGGGAAGCAGACAGGAGCTTCCCGTGCGCCGCGGGACGGAGCGCCGCTGGACCGCAGCAGCCGCACCACGGCGCACCGTCAGCAACTCTAAAAGGAGCACCAAATTGGCGCTCCTTTTATATTTCAGGGAAAGTGCACCCTAAAAGCGGCGGGCGCACTTTCCCTGACTCAAACGCCGCGGCGCGCGGTCGCCGTGGCGTGAGGTCATCCTCGGAGCGCTGGCCGTGCGGAGGGCCGGCGACTCCAAGGGCGACCTCAGGAAGAGGAAGGGGCGCAGCTCGTGTGGCTGCCCCTCCTCTTCCCTGCCCGGAAGACGACTCTATTAGTCGTCTGCCGAGGCCCCATGTTTGCTAGAGGAATTTGATCTCTGTGAATTGCAGCTAAGTGCTCACCTGATCTGCCCTTCCCAGATGACTATAGATTGCATCTCTCAGATTATTGGTTACTCACCAGCTTGCATATTTTACAGATGTGCTGATATTGTTTTCAGCATAAAAATGCATGAAAGCACAGGGTCAGGCTTAAAATTAGCTAACATCAGCTAACTAAGGTGGCACATTTCATGTCATGAAAAGGCAACCAACTGTTATTTGTTTAATTTATTATTACTTTGTTTTACAAAACACAGGAAGAACAGGAATTTTCTGTCTCCAGTGATGGGTGATAGGCACCTTGTTGGAGGAAGGAGGACATCATCATTTTCCACTCCACCTCTGGCAGCAAAATATCTTTGGAAGAATACCATTTGGAAGAAATTATTAAGTAAAGAGAAAGTGTTTTTAAAATAAATACTTTAATCCGCACATAAATGTAAACTTTTATTTGCTGTTGTGTGCCTTCAAGTCATTTACAAACTCTTCCTTGAAAGGGAGCAGGAACAAGATGCGATCAAAGATGCCATGATATTATGTCCTAAAGACTTTGGGCAAAAAAATCAAACTTGACACTTGGCATTATGTGTGGAAAAAATTCAAACAATTTACTAAAAGCCAGAACTTGAGAGAAAACCACCTAAAAATGGAGTTTCATTGGCATTTCACACCAGTAAAGATGGACAAATTTTACAGAAATACAAACAACAAATGCTGGAAATACTGGACTGCTATTGGAACATGGTGTCACATGTGGTAGGAATGCCACAAAGTGAAAAAGTTCTGGAAATGAATACATGCCAGTATATGTACCGTTTTGGAAACAAGATATGATATTCTTCCAGAAGTCTACTTGCCTAATATGATTAGCAAAATACCAACAGAAAAACACTGAAAAAAGATTTTATACATGACCACTGCAGCAAGATTACTTTTGGCAAACTTCTGGAAAACAAACAACATTCCAACAACAGACGAATGGTTGATAAAACTACAGGTTATGGTCGAAATGGACAGGTTAACCAACCTGATAAATGGAAAATCAGAAGAAAAAATTGAAAAAGAATGGGAACCAATCATAAAATATAATATGAAAAAATGGAAGTAAATGACAGATATCAAAGTACAGATATTAGCAGGGACCATAAAATTTAATTAAGCATAATAAATACTGAAGTTACTTTTTGAAATGACTTAAGACAGAAGAGGAAAAAAGTTCTAAAAATCAATCACACAAACAAATGCTATCACAGGAAGTACAAGATAAGAAGAATAGATAAACAAGATGCAATGTAAGATTTCTTAAATGTAAATATAATACAAACAGCAGAAGATTAGTTACATGAATTGAAACATGACTTGCGGTAAAACATTGTTTTTTTATTATTGCAATGTAACACAATCATTCAATAAAATTAAAGTAAAAAATCACCTAGAAGTCTGATTCTGTACATACATATTCTTTGTTGGATTTGGTACTGGTACACAAACTCTTAGCTCCAAATGTAGGGGAATAAAATTAAAATGTTGATTGGGGAGGCAAAGACAAGCACCCTAGTTATGAAGACTACCTTTTAAATCTTTCAGGAGAAGAATAATGAATGGCACATAGTCATGTGGTGTTGGTGTTGGAGATAATGGTCATTATGGGGGGAATGGGCTGGCTACAAAAACCCACTGAGTGGCAGTTTGCAAGTCACATTCTCTCAGCCTCAGATGATGACAATGGCAAACCAACTCTGAAGAAAATTGCCAAGAAAACCCTATGAGAGGTTTGTTTTAGGGTCGCCATAAGTCAGAAACAACTTGAAGGCACACAACACAGAGACATATGGGCAAAAACACAAAATATATTTTCCTAATATAAGTTATTATCATGGTTGATTCTATAGCTCAGGTTTTGACTCCACAATCAGGCATCTCCATTGGAGGCACTGATGTGTTGTGTCTCACCATGGCTTTTATGAGCAGGGTGGCTTGAAAAGAGGCAGCCCTCAGCCTGGTAAATCTTATTAGACATCTAGAAGAGAAAATTAGTACAAACTTTGCCACGACATGAACATATGCTTGGAGCTGATGCTGCAGAGGAGCACTAGGTATATGAGGCTTCCCTTACAAAAGGCTAAATAAAAAAATCACATGGATCACTAGACAAGACATTGTTTTATACTGGACTAGCATTCTTGAATGTTAGCATGAAAATTCAAGAAGATATACTTTTTATTTAGAAATGCACCCACAGAGTTTATTGGAATTTTGCTTGTATCAGCAATATGTTACCTATGATGCATATAATTAGCACCGTAAAAATCAATTTTTGGAAATGGCAAAGCAATGAATGACATTTTTACTTTGTAGCTTGGAAAGTTCAAAAACCAGGTAATTCAGCATTCAAACATAGTCCAAAGACACAATGAATATGTCATTAAATCAACAGCAATGGAATAATAATTTATATTTTACTCAGCTGCTTTACTAGGAAGAAGTAAAGCCTCAGTACCACAATTATATATACACAATTCATGTTGACAGTTTAATAAAAGTTTGTGATAAAATGTGGACAAATTCTGGATTTGTGTATAGGGCAAATGGAACACTGAAATACACAATAATAAATATGCCGTAACTTATTGCTCTCTCCAGTGAGAGACTGATTCTTCATTTAATTCCAAACAGTACTCAGGTTCCAAGTACAAGATATGTCTGCAGTATATTTCTCTCTGTAGCTCTTTGACTATGATTGAGGCGGAGGGAGGGATTGACCATGGTGCTGTCAAATTTAACAAAGGTCCAAATGGAAGATTGTCATCAAAGTGCAACCAATACATTTAATTGGAGAAGAGATATTTTCTAAATCAATACTGGACGGAATTCCCTAGGACAATTATGAGTGCATAACCAAGAGTTACATGTTCATGGTTAGTTTGTATTGATGATTCCTATGTATTTCCTAGTTTAGGAGATACATTAGGACTGTGAAAGTCCCCCATTCCCTACTTACTGGGCAGCTGCTGCTGTAATCTATGGATATCTGTTCCCCTGTTGATTGGAAAGCATCTGACTTGCATTTCTATCCACACTCACAAAAGAGATCTCCACCGGAAATCACTTACAGGAGGGAGCTGGGAATGTCATTCAGCTGCTTTCCAATAAACAAGGGAACAGACCCCCATTGATCTCAACAGCTGCTGCCTGGTAAGGGGGAAGTAGCAGGGGATCAAGCCAGCAGATATGACATAAGCTACATAACTATGGTGGTTATGCATTCATAACTGCCGTACAAAATCCCAGTCACTGTGATTAGTGAAAAGGTTAAAAGATAAGTCTAAACTCATTAAATCTAAGTTCATCAAATCCCTTAGGAACTGGCAAGGCTGTTTAAAGATGCCAGAATCTGAAACAAAAGATCTTCTGTGGGCCAAAATGTTTTGAAAATGTCCAAAAATGTGGTTAAAAAAACAAATGCAATATGTAAAATAAAACAGCTTAAACTCATGACATGATACCATAAATATTATGTAAACTGCTTGAGGACACAGCACCTAATTGGTAAAAAAATAAATAACAAATTAACCAATAAATGGTAAACAGTAGTTGTAAGTGTATGAGAAGTATACTTGCTGGATCTTAAACTGAATCATGCATAATCACTAAAAATAGTTCTCTTACAAATGACTGATGCTGGCCAGTGTGACATGTATTTTTAATAAAGAGTCCAAGCAGTGGAACCAGGAATTTATATATCTGTCAGCTCAACTCGGGTCCCAGTTGAACCAGGAAAACCTTATTAAGAGCAAACTCAGTAAAAATCTTGAACAAACTCCACAAAAGAAAGTGAAGTCATGCCTCACCTTCCTTAAAGAGTTCCTTGAAGTATCAAAATTGATGGACATAGCATTGCTTGTGTGGGTGGTTTTGGTTTTGGTTTTGAAAAATGCAGTTTGACACCACTTTAACTGCCATGGCTTAATGCTAAGGAATCTCACAATTTATTTAAAAAAAAATATTTAGCCTTCTCTGTCAGAGAGCTCTGGTGCCATAACTACAAATCCCAGGATAACATAGGATGAAGACACAACAATTAAAGCAGTGTCAAACTGCATTCATTCTGCAGTGTGGCAGCATCCCAGATTGCATACTGTCCCCCAGGGTACCCTAGAGGTTAAAAAACACAATTTTTCCAGGGGAAACGTTTTTTAAAAAATCAGGAACCAGGCATAGTGAGTTCAAGTTATTCCCTGTGGTCAAAAAGCCATCTCCTAAAGTGTTTGCAAGACCAAATCATAGAAAATGCCCCCATGCCTTCTCAGCACTTAGGGAAATTTGATTTATGGGGGGCTAATATGGCCCCCACATCTTCCATAGCCATCTATTCCTAATTTCAGCCACACCTTTCTGTTATATTCAAACCAAGAAATTCTAATCTAATCTTGAACTAAAAACTTTGATATGACAATTGTCCACAACTCTCATTGTTGGCCACAGAAACTATTGCTCAACAGAGATCACTATCTTGAACCAGCCTAGTATCTGTACTGAGTTGGTGATGGAATCATTGGATCATGATCAATGGAATATACCTTTCTGTTTTTTAAGTTTTGCCTTGGAGCTGCTCAGCAGATGATTCCTCCTTTACCAGGAAGGTCAAGTAAATCTTATATTAAGTGCTTCTGGAGATACAAAATTCCACAAGTATCAGTAGTAGAGAAATTCTTACCAATGGCAAGGACAATGGGGAAGCAATTAATTTATTTAACCTTTAAAGAATTATTTAGTGGTGGTGGTGGGGTTATTTTAAAATAGAATTATCTTCCTATATTTTTCTCTTTGGTATGTATGTCTAAGCTGATGGTACCTATGTCATTAAGCTTTATTAGTTAAGGTTAGTATATCTTCTTTGTTTTGTTTCTGGTCCACCAATGTCAATAAATAACTGTCATTAGGGCTAGCACTATCTCACTTCTTCACAGATAAGACAAAGTCAAAGGCAAATATCTGAGCTTTGATCATTGTGGAACATGCGTCTCAATGGCTGTTTTGAATGATAGTGAAATAGAATTTCCATATTCATAGGCCTCATGCTACCGAACACGCACCGGTGTTATGTGCTCCCTCCGTGATGTTCCTGTAATTACCCTGGCTGCCATGTTCTGCACTAGTTGTAGTTTCTGGGTTAGGCACAAGGGTAGCCCCATGTAGAGTGCATTGCAGTAATCTAGACGTGAGGTTACCAGGGCATGCACCACAGTTTCCAGATTCCTCATGTCCAGATAAGGGCGCAGTTGGCGTATCAGCCGAAGCTGATAACAGGCACTCCTGACCACCGCATTCACTTGACTCGTCATGTGAAGCGATGAGTCAAGGAGCACCCCCAAGCTGCGAACACAGTCCTGAGAGGAGAGTGTGACTCCATCCAGGACTGGAAACTGTATTCCCAAATCTGGTTTCGGGCCTGTGACTGTGAGTACCTCCGTTTTGTCTGGATTCAACTTCAATCTGTTTTTCCTCATCCAACCCATTACCACTCTGAGACAGTCATTAAGAGGAGAGACGCCACCTGAAGTCTGAGACGATGATCTGGTCATGGAGAGGTATATCTGGGTGTCATCAGCATACTGAAGACACCGAGCTCCATGCCTCCGAATGATCTCTCGCAGCGGTTTCATGTAAATATTAAATAACATCGGGGACAGGATGGCGCCCTGAGGGATGCCACAATTAAGCTGTATCTTAGATGAGCAACTGTCCCCGAGCCTCACCCTCTGAGATCTGCTTGAGAGGAAGGAACGGAACCACTGCAAGGCAGTGCCTCCGATTCCCAACTCCCCCAGCCGATCCAAGAGAATGGCATGATCTATGGTGTCAAAGGCCGCTGAGAGGTCCAAGAGCACCAGCAGGGTCACACTACCCCTGTCGATACTCAAGCGGAGGTCATCGGTCAGAGCAACCATGGTGGTCTCAACTCCATATCCTGTCCTGAAGCCTGTTTGAAATGGGTCAAGATAATCGGTTTCATCCAAGACTGCTTGGAGTTGGGAAGCAACCGCCCTCTCGATCACCTTGCTCAAAAAAGGGAGCAGGGAGACTAGTCTATAGTTGTTCCTATCCAGGGGATCCAGGGAAGGCTTTTTCAGGAGTGGCCTAACCACCGCCTCCTTTAAACAAGATGGTACCTTGCCCTCCCTGAATGATGCGTTGATTGTGTCCCTAAGGAACACCTTCAACACATCCCCCCCCCGGGTGACCAGCCAAGATGGACACGGATCGAGGGGGCAAGTCGTCTTCCTCACCATTCCAAGCAGCTTGTCCACGTCATCGGTACTCACAGATTGCAATTGATCCAGTAGAATGCCATCAACGGAGTTCCTGGACGCCTCGTCTACAGATTCTGCCAAAACAATGGCGTTCAAGTCGGCTCTTATCCGAGAGATTTTATCTGCAAAGTAAGTATTAAAGGCCTCACAGCAGGCTGTCATCGGGTTAAATAGGGGGTTTGGCGCTGGAGAAACCTTCGTCAACTCCCCCACCACCCTAAACAGCTCTGCCGGGCGAGACTCTGCAGACGCAATGCGTGCAGAACAGAAAGATTTCCGTGCTGCACGCAAAGCCTCCCTATAGGAATCAAGATGTTTCCTAAGGCAAGTTCTGTCGGATGAGAGTGGAGTCCTACACCATACACACTCCAGTCATTGTCCAGCTCGCTTCATTCTCCTAAGCTCTTCTGTATACCAGGGCTTACAATTAGAAGCGGGCTGGAAAGAACGCTTGGGAGCGATTGTGTCAATAGCCTTGGTGAGATCGGTGTTCCAGGTGTCCACCAAGGCTTCGACAGAATCACCGGCATTACCAACCATTAAACCCTCTAAGGCTTTCTGGAACCCAATTGGTTCCATTAGCCTTCGAGGACGGACCGTTCTAATAGGTCCGCCACCCCCGGGAGGGTGGACAATAGCCTTTAGTTCTGCCCTGATCAAAAAATGATCCGTCCATGACAGTGTGGATGTTTCCTTAACCTCCACCCACAGATATGCCTGCTCCGTACTAAAGACTGCATCGAGTGTATGACCAGCACAATGTGTGGGCCCGTCAACCAATTGGGATAGGCCCATGTTAGTCATGGTCTCCATGAACTCCCAAGCTGCACCAGTTAAATCTTGCAAACTGGTTTCGAGTGGGATGTTGAAATCGCCCAGAACCAAAAGTCTGGGCGATTCCAGCAGCAACTCAGAGACCAGGGCGGTCAGTTCGGTCAGGGAATCTGTTAAGCAACGGGGTGGCCAGTATACCAACAGAATCCCCAAACTATCCCTGGTCTTCAGGCTAATACACTCGATGTACGTCATTTTCCGGATAGGCTTTCTGATCAGGGTTAAGGTGTTCTTGTGAACCAAGGCTATGCCACCGCCCCACCCACTTTCCCTCACCTGCTCAATTACTGAGTACCCGGCTGGGAGGGCCTGCGCCCAAGTCGCGGAGCTGGCATCCCCCAGCCAGGTCTCAGTAAAGCATGCCAGGTCGGCCACCTCATCCACCAAAAGATCGTGGATGATGTGGGTCTTATTTTTGACCGACCTGGCATTGCAAAGAAGCAGGTTGAGGGTCAGTGGAATGGATGGCACGCTCTCCAAATTATCTTGGGAAACAGAGTCAACTGAAGGAGGGATGGATATTAAGCATCGATCTCTCCTTCTTTTGTAACATTTGTTGACTCTGTTGCCGCCATACCTTCCCTGCCCCCACACAACTTGGATATCCGCTCCCAGACTATAGTCAGCTCCAGTATGTAGAGAGGGAGATGAGTAGCCAGTCGATTCCAGAGTTTAGTCCCGGCAGCAGCTGCATAAGTGACAGAGAAAATGCAGGAGGGAGGTGGTCCTCCAAGGCCATCTAATTCAATCCTTGGATAATGGCAGGTGGGAGGAATGAAGCTTCAAGGCCAGCTAGTCCCGCCTTCCTCCTCCTCAGTGCCGCGCCGCCGGCGAGGGAGCATTGGGGCCTTCAAAGGCCCAGGTGTTAAGTCCCGCTCCCCTCTTGCCTTTGCCGCTCGCCTCTGGGGGGGGGTGAGGCTCGATGGGGCCTTTAAGGCCAGCTAGTCCCGCCTTCCTCCTCCTCAGCGCCACGCCGCCAATGAGGGAGCGTTGGGGCCTTCAGAGGCCCAGGTGTTAAGTCCCGCTCCCCTCTTGCCTTTGCCGCTCGCCTCTGTTATGATACTTTACTTTATTTTACTTTTTGCCCTTTCTGCAAAATGCTATGTATCATGCAAAGCCAACTGTGCTTATTGCCCTGAGGATATTATCTCCATGGTGAAGCATGGTGATGGCAGCACCTTGTTGAGGAGCTCTTTTCTTTAGCAGGGATGGGGAAGAGGATTAAGGGCAAGAGAAAAATGTAGAGCAATTCTGCCAGGAAAACTTTCAGTCTCCATGAGACCTAGAACTGGGGCGGAAGTTCACAGGAAAACAATGACTCTGATCACACAGTCAAAGTAACACTGTAGTAGTTCTAAGCCAAGAACCTAATTTTTTTATATGGCCAAGTCAAAGCTCAGACGTCAATCTGACTGAGAATCTGTGGCAAGATTTGAAAATGGCTATTAGCCCAATGTGTCCATCCAATCTGACCATGCTGGAACAATTTTGCCAAGACAAATAGGCAAAAATGACAATATCCTGGCCACAATTTACCTAAGAAGAATTGAAGCTATCACTGCTGCCAAAGGTGCTTCCTCTGAATATTGGCTCAGTGGAATAGATTGTTATACAAGTTCTAGTTTGTTTCTCTTACTTTTATGCCACAATGACAAATTCACAGTGTTGATTATTTTGGGGTAACACTGCCAATTAATATTCCAGATTTTAAAAAACAAAATGTGGAAATATTAAATGGAGTATGTGTGTGGTGGTGGTGGGGGGGGTACTTCTGCAAGGCACATACCTTTGTGGCCTGAAGCAATGTCAATTTGGATGTTTGTAACCAAATTTAAGCACATCACGGGCATATATTCACTATTCCATTTTCCAAACCATAGATGTTGCACACACTCTCTCTCTTTCTTTTTCTTTTTAAACTACAAGGGCAGCTTTCTGACTTTTCCAGATCTAAGCTGGAAATGTGTATGCCTGAGAAGGTTTTAAATTGGTTTCCAAAATTGCTTGAACTCTAATGAAAAGGCTGTATACTTGTCAATGTGTGTGTGGGGGGGGGGAGGTGTCATTTTCCTGAATTCTCAGCATCCTTCTTCTTCCCTGATGGACTTACTCTCTTGCTCTTTAGAATCTCATTGAGAAGAAACAGCTGAATCAGATATTGGCAGCTAGTTGGTTCATCTTTCATCCCACACTTATGGATGAGCTCCCATACATCTCTGAGCTTTACAAGGCAAAGCTGTGAAGAAGCCTCTTCGCAAGAGATTGTGTTTCTGGGGAACAACTTGCTACATCCTTTGTCTTCCCACAGTGTCATTTTTGCATATCCTTCCCTTGTCCTTCCTGGATTATGTCTATGCTAACACAAAACGATGACACTGCCCATTTAACTCTGTAGGTTTCAACTTCAGCTTCATTACTATGTATGAGCTCCATTTTCACTCCAATTGAACATTAATAGGCTAATTTGAGAACCTCTTAAGGATCTATCTCATGAATGGCCATTTTATTTGCTTTGGGGACTAAGTTTAATATTTACCATTTTTTGCAAATGAGTTTGTACAGTTGTACAGCCTCTTAATTTTCCTCTACCTTTCTCTATCCTTCTCTGCCTACCCTGCATCTGTCATGATAAATTTCATCATTTAAAGACTTAATTTAGGTTCTTTCTGTAATAAATGTAGAGGAACCAATTGAGAGAGGTTTAGGCTATTGTTGGGGACCAACAGTGTCCTCCAAGTGGAGAAGGTGAATCACAGGTTTAAAAATGAATTTGTTTGATCTGTTTATCAAATGAGCTCTTGGTCCATCTTCAATGAGCCTTTCAAATATTTAAACATGGCTATCATGTCACCTCTTAACCTTTTCTTTTCCAGGCTAAACATACCCAGCTTCCTAAGAGAGCATGTTTTCCAGATCTTTTACCATTTTGGTTGCCCACCTCTGGACATGTTCTGGCTTGTCAACAAGGGAACATATTTCTGTCACTCAGAGAAGTAATAATTATTATTTAAGGTAATAAATAGCTTATAAACTTATTTTCTGTAGCTTCAGGGAAAATTTCTTGAAAGAGTTTCCTGCATGTACTGGAATGAATAGGAAGCAACCATGATGGTTGTGGCTCCCATGTCAGTGCAGAAATAAATCTATTCCAAGTATTAGTATCAACATTAAATAGCTATCCAAGATGTTGAACCTATGTTGCTGTAAGGTCTGGCAACTTGAATTCTTTATAGTTCAGACTAAAACCCAGAGCAGATTAATCACCCTATGGACATGGAAGGCCACCAGTTTACACTGGGAAATAGCACACAAACATGCATTCAGGCAGCTCCCATTCACCTTGATGGGGATTGCTCAATAGAATATCCCAGTGAATTTTGTCCTTTGTCTTAAAAGCCCTCTCTGCATTGGGGAGGGCATGGAGTGAATAGGAAGGAATAAAAAAAGACAATAAAAATACTTTCCCAGCTCAGTGACAGATGCATATATCTTCTGCCCTATCAAGCAGCATTCCAGCTATTCAGCTCATTGAACCCCATACTTCAGAGCATGAAGTGCTATTCATGTATTCCTTTTATATCCAAAGTACAAGATTCTTTTTTTATGTTCACTTGTATCATTGTACAAATACCTTGATAGGAAATCTCTCTTAACATGGCATCTGCCTTTTTTTTCTGCATGGAAATACTGGCAAGTTTAATACAAATGGAACACTGGACCCCACAAAATTTTCACAGGTGAGCATCTTAGTACATTTCCATGGAGAATCTGATGCCATGCTGGGATAATTTGATTCTTTTATTTTATTTTAGAATATGAGGGGAAGTTATTTCTCTTCAACTGCATTCCCATAACAGTTGAGGACAAATTGTGGTTGCTTTGCTTTTTGCTGAACACACATTTCTGCCAATGTGAAGTCCTCAGAGTGACAGGCTGTTCCTACATTGAGAACCCTTTGAGAATATTGAACAATCAAAGGGAAGATAAACTCTACTATAGATTTAGCAATGTTATTAATCTGCAACATCAGAGAGGGATTAAGAGTCTGTTGCTGTACGATAGGCACTCAAGCAGAACTAAAGCTTACTGATTAGAAGAAGCATCTTTCAAACTATGAAGTTAAAAAGGACAAAGAAAAATATGAGGGTACATTCCTGGCAGTGTGAAGCATTCTCACTGATATATCTTGAGAGCAAACATCTTCACATAGGTGTTGACAGACAATCTCAAGGTGGTATCAGAACAGCTTTATAAGCATCTAAAAAGACACCACCACCACCATTAACTTCAGTGTTTCAAGTATGAACCAGGGGTAGCAAAATATAGTCCTGGGGATTCCATATGGGCCCAAGACTGTTTTGCAGGCCTTGAACTTTCAAGACTTCCTGGATTGTCATCCCTTTGGCCAAAAAATGTTCAATATCCACTCCTGGGAGCCTCCAAATGCACACTACATAATACTTATAACACTATGATCCAACATTAAATGTCAAGGGTGCATCCTATGGAATCCTGGGGTTTGAAGTTGAAGTTGGATCTAGAATTCTGTGGCTGGGAATTCTAAATTCCTCTCCCTAAAATACAAACCTCAGAATTCCATAAAATGGAGCCATGAGAGTTACAGTAGAATCATAGCCCTGTAACTTGGTAGTCCAAGAGTGCCACTTCATCTTTTAAATGGGTTTCAGGGTTCCCTGCACTGTTTAACAGCAACTCCACTCCACACCCATTTTTCAAAAACAGAAGTGGGCTTTCATCCATTTTTTTCCCCAGTTTTCTTCTTTCTCTTTTGTTTTGTTTTCCATTTACAGCAATCTATGCAGCTCTAGAGGGCCTTATAAGAAGAAAATTGGACCCTTGATCCTTTGCAGTTATGCCTAAATATCCTAAAGGCACCAGATCCTGTCTGATCTTTGAAGCACAGCAGGGTCGCCCTTTTTAGTACTTAGATGTGAGATTGCCAATGAATACCAGGTGCTGTAGGCTATAATTCAGAAGAAGGACCTAGCAAAACCATGCCTGAGTATGTCTTGCATAAGGACACCCTATGAAATTCATTATGTCACGATATAGATCAACAGGCAACTTAAAGGTACATACTCATACCCACACCAGTGTATGCAAAGATCTTGTAGCATCATTGAGACTAAGAGCCGATGTAGACTGGCCTAATGGGCCAGCGTGGGGGTGGGGGTGGGGTGGGGTAACCACATACCAGCCAACCTGACTCAGCCCCGGTGTCGCTGTCTTGCCGTTCGCCCAACCACACAGCGCATGGCATCAGGGCACCTATGCTGCACCCAAGGGCCTCAAAAGAGCTGCCGCAGTGGTGGCTCTAAGGGCGGCTTTTTGCTGCCCCAAAAAGGAGCGGCATTTACCAGATCTTTTGGGGGCAGCAAAAAGGAGGATCGGGGCCGCAGCATGTGGTTGCTGTAGCCCCAATCCAGTGCTCCCAAGGACGGCACAGAGCCACCCTTAGGGACCATCTGCATCGGCCCTAACTGAGAGAAAAGAATTGAAAACATAAACTTTCATAGACTTACTTCTACTTCATCAGATGCATGGAGTGACAGACCTTAATAACTATTGGACAGACCTTAATAACTATGAATGACATGGTTCTATGTAGTCAGATTTTTCCATGATGATTACAGCTACTCCTTTGCCAGCGTCTGTGATGACAATATTAGGTTTGTTCCTGAGACTGTATATAGCATCTTGTTTCTTGCAGTTGAGACTGTGTGACAAATTACATCTCTTATTGATTATTTCTGTCCGGGCACAGTCTCCCCCGGTGTAGACATAATTTTTTTAAAACATCATTTCTATGTAGGCATGTCTGCAATATATTGGGTTGGGCAGGCATCTGCTTCCTGTAGACAGTTTTGAGGACTCCTCCTAACCCCTTTAAACCACACTTTGGAGGATCATCTTCCCCTTTATGTAGCACTTCCAGAGGACTAAAAGGGCTTAAATTGCAGCTGTGGGGAGGAGCATGGATAGAGATCTGTTTCAGCCAAATCAGTTGCACTCACTATATCCAACCTACTGTCTCTGTGTGTGAGTATACAAAGAGTGCACAAAGATGTCTGTGACCTCTGTCACTTAAAGATAACAAATAGGAATAGAATTACCTGTAATCAGGTGAGCCAAGCAGACATTCCACTGAAATCTGTGCCTCTGGAGAATATATATTCCACTATATGACTTAAAGGTAATGACACACACATATATGAATTCATAAACAGCTCCTTTACACAGTAAGCTCAGCGCAACTTCTAAACAAATAAGCTAGAGGGAAAGGTTCCTGCATTTTCTCCCTGCAGACTGCCACATCTTATTACCTATTATGTGTGACTTAAAAAAAAACCTGTCAAATTTATGAAGATCTGATTCCATTTTGGGATCCCACACCCTACTATTTTGAAATTCAGCAATGAGGCCTTCTTTTCCTTCAGAGCCTTCAAACAAAGTGAAGCTCTGTTAATATGTTTCATTTTCAGTCTCATTAATCAGAAATGAAATTTGGCAATATGTTCCTGAGCTGGTTGATGACTTTGTGAAAACATTCATCTTTGAGTGGAAGCAGCCAATGGCACCATTAGTCATGGAATGAATTATTCAGAGGATGATTAGTAACTGACCAGCTACACTGCTGGTTTTTTTTTTTTAAAGAAAATCTGCTAATATTAGCAGATTCATTGCACAAAACCACAGCAAAGCTCAGTATCACCAGAAAAACCCTTTAAAAGTTTATAATTGTGGACATTCCTACCTTCGCAAATGTTCATTACACAGTGTCCTTGTAAGAAGTGACAAGACAAAGACAAAAGCTACTTCAGATTTCAAAGTCAAACATTTTTAACTTTCCCTCAAAATGAAACACTTGGTGATAGACAGAAAGTACCTAACAAGGAAGCACTTGCATATTGAAAGAATTATCATCATGATATTAAAAATAAATTGTTTCTACTTGCCTTATGCAAAACGTTTTGCTGATATTTTATATCAGTGGTAGCCAGTGGCTCTAATATCACTGGGATGATTAATTAGTCCAGGTTTTAGTTTGAACTTTAATGAAGCTATCAGAAGTGAGGGATCCTAACCTCAAAATAAGCTGAGCACCTTGGATATTTTAAGTTCAGTTAAAACCTGGAATGGACTCCTGACACCCCTCTGAATTCCCTCTGAAAATGACTGGTATGATACAAAGGTAAAGATTCAGTTTAACTGTCTTTCAGAGAGCCTCTTCAAAATATTTTTTTCTTTCCATAGGGTGAAACTGAGGGAGTCAGTTCTGAGTCTTCTCTAAGTGTGTGTGTGTGAAATACTTCAGTGGTTTGTAGTGAGAGCAAAGTCTCAGAAATTTTTAAAGAAGATGCATTTCTGAGAAATTTTGGCATAGAGAATACTTCATGAAACTCTGTTCTTACTTTAGGATGGGGAATGAAGGAATCAATGGGCTAAAAGTGGAAGACTGGAAGGAGCAGAGAAGAAGCCCATTTCTTGCCTCAACAATGCAAAAACAATCTTACACAATAAAACTGGATTCACCATTCACTCAAAAATTCTTGTCCTATTTGTAGTTCCAATTACTTCCCAGGGAAGCTTTTTAAAAAGAAGCCTCATTGTGAGGATGGGGACTACAATAGTGGAGGTCATGAGCTAGATCTGCAGTCCACATATGCTTATGAATTGAGGGATTCCCCCCAATGTAAACCCAAATGTGCATCTAGGAATGATTGCTTAACATGGTGTCCCACAAATAAATATCTGGCTAAGCAACCAGAGCCAGCATGGTGTAGTGGTCTGAGTATTGGACTAGGACTCTGGGATATATGGGTTTGAACACCTGCACAGCCACAGAAACCCACAATATGTTCTAGGGATTTTTTTGTTCATCATCAGAGGAAGACAAAAGTTGTTTAGAGGTTCACCTTATGGTTTCCATAAGCTGGAAATGATTTGAAGGTGCATAACAATAAGCAAAACCATTAATAAATCCCCAAAATGCTACTACATGATGTTTAGATATGGTTGCCAATGGACCAATGTTTTAGTCAAGTAAGGCTGAATGATAATACATTCATTCTCTCAGTTTGATCCTCTCTTTTTGTTATACCATTCATTTCCTGAGGATGGCTCCTGGAGAAACATTACATACTGAAGAAATATCAAGTCTGAAAATGTTCTGATAAATATTCAGGTTACAGTGGCCTTCTTTATAAAAGCATTAATTGTTCAAGGAGAGAGAGAGTGAGCTCAGTTAATCATGAAGGTTGCTTTCAATAATGGATTGATGCAATGTGTAGAGTATTGAACTGAATGCCACTAAATCAAGCTTCAGTACATTAGTTGGTATATTTAACAAAGCTAGTCATTTTGTAACTCATAACGATGAGATTGGATGTCACTGAAATGTGAAAGACAGGTAGTATTATTTTGTACAGTCTGCCACTTCAAAGGTTCGTTTGCTTCTCCTACATTTAGAAGAATCTCTGCTTTGCTTACATCTCATCTTAAAACCATGACATGACTTGAAAAATGCATTTTACTTGATCTGGTTCAGAAATCCTTGGGCATTATTGGAGGCAGGCAAACATCTCTTGCATACGTAGGATGCCAGATCCATTTTTCAGCTGCCAGCTTATCTTCTTTGTTTATTGAAATGAGGGAGTGGTAGCAGGGATAATGCTACTGGCAAAGAAGCTCCTGCCCCCATGGAAGCAAATACTATTATGACCAGGAAAGTCTGCCGGATAGGGCAATGCAGAAATGTGAGATAGTTTTGTTTTAGTTCATTTTTTAAAATCAAGATTTGCATTTTTCTTTATAATAAGGATATAAATAATTCAATGTGTTGTGCTTAAATGCAGGAGAAATCAAAATTGGCAAAATAACGGTCAAGCCTCTGAATGTTTAATTCTTAAAAGTCTGAATCTAAATCATTAGTGCTTAGTTAGGACTTCTGCCCCTCTCTTTTCTGAGGGGCTCCTCATAAACTGGCTCTAAATTTCAAGAGAGCTATCCGAGGTGCTGAACCTAATTTTGGGAAAAGGCTCAGTGTCGCGGATGAGTCCTTTTAACCCAGAGGGACATCTGAGCCACCATCTTCCATGATGTGATGCTCTGTGTGCTGAAAATAGCTGTCCCCCTCGGATTTAACCAGTGCAAATGTGGGGATATTTCAGTTCAGTTTATTTGAAGAATTTACTCATAGTTGCACATTTCTTCATGCTTAAGACAAAAAGACTTTGAGATTTTAAAATATTTAAATGCAGAAGAAAGTGAAATGGGCAGGTGCCCAAGGCATCTGGCAGCAGGGTGACATGATGTTGCAAATGGTAATCTTCTTGGAGTTTCTAAATGTTTGCACAAAACTAATAAAATCTATATGTGCACACATGAAGTTAGCTGCAAGTTACCATTAGATGTGAAGGAAGTTTGCTCACCACCACCATGTGGCCAATGGATGACATGCAGACCCTGGTATCTTACTGATAAAGCAACTGAATCCCCCTCAACAGCCCCCAAGTCCCTGAAATTCCACTAAGTTTCTAAAAAAATCAACATGACTTTCAGGCAAAAATTGCTCCAAAATCATACCCAAAGCTTTCCAAACATGTGCAAACAAAACAAAACAAAGTCCTCTTCCAACTCCCCAAACCCTTCAGAACCTCTCACCCCTTTTCAAATACCTTCTGTTTTTCTTTCAAAATGGTGACAGGAAGTAATGCAATATTCCTTCCTGACACCATTTTGAAGGAGAAATGGAGGGGGTAAAGTATTTTAGCATACTTGAGGTGTACCATCCATGGGGAAGGGGTGAAAAATTCCCCCCCCCCTTCCCATCTCTGCCCTTGGCAAAGGTGGAAATCATGCAGGCCTCCAGCAGTTGCAACTCCTACCAGTCCTAGTTTGCATAAGGAAAGATGAGGAAAGATGGGAATTGCAACTGGAGGGCTGTATGACTTACACTGTTACCCAAGATATATACCAATATAAGGACATACAATTCTTTCACAGGAAGGGAGCATTTGGTCCCCTCTTCATGCACAGGAGCAATCTGTGTATATTACTACCTTTCTGGATTATTATTCATCTGCAGCATCTCCTCTAATTTATGATAACAGTCCTGCTGCAGATTATGATGATTGGCCACTGGAGACTGAAATCATGTCTGTTTACAACTGTGTCATCAGAGACCGGTTCTTCTTCTCTTTAAACAGGACACGGAAACACGTTTTCCTGATGGTGTTACTAGACTGCAGTTCCCATCAGCCCTAACAAGTCGAGCTGGTGGTGATGAATGCTGGAGTTGCAACCATACAACATCTGGAGGACTATGCCTTCAATATCGCTGTCCCCAGGATAGTAAAACAGTCAGCCATGCCCTGAAGCACTGACTTATTTCAGGTGTATAATTCATATATGTTTCTTGATCATCTAATTTTGAACACAGTATGTAATCGACTATAATACCCAACAATGGCAGGGGGGGTTAGAGTAGAAGCAAATTAAATCTTAGAAACAAAAAATAGTGGAATTCTACAAATACCTGTATTTGAAACAAAATTACACTAGAATGCCTACAAGATGAAGCTCTAACTTCTAAAATGGATATATATATAAGGTAGTTTTTTCACCCTGTGGTTTTCACTGTAATGTTCCATTCTGTGTTAAATGCAGGATCTTAGCAAGAATGAATGTACTTGGGGATTGCTTAAACATTGAGGATGCCCTTGAATAAGGATTTTCAATCTTGATGGAAATGTACTGATGAGATAAAATTGCATAATAAATACATAAATATTCATGTTAAGATCTGACCTTGGAGAAATCTTGCCCATATACTCATTGGCAGTATGTAATATAGGTTTGTACAGGACAAAGTCTTTTCCATTTTACTCCAAGCATCCTTCATTATTATCCCAGTGTCCTTCATGAGGCAGGAATAAACAGTTTTACCCTATCTATTCCAAAAAGTCACAGCAGCTCTGTATTAATCTGATTACAGCTAAGAAATAGCATAACTACTATGCAAAGAATCATTAGATGTCACTGTGTGTGAGAGAGAAAAGAACCCCACACTTGATAAGAGTGCCGTGAAGCATGGTGGATTCTACATCTTTGAAGGTATTTAAATAGATGGATGGACTTCTTTCAGGAGTGCTTTAGCTGTATATTCCTACATGACAGGGGTTGGAGTAGAAGGCCCTTGTGGTCCCTTCCGACACCTATAATTCTATGAATTTTAGTGGGCCTATAAGTGCAGACAGAGATGAATGGCACAATACTATGTATTCTCCATCTCCATCCCATAATTTTAATGTCCACAACCACATCATCCACACTGCTGCTCTGCCACTTACACTATTGCCAGTATTAGGAAACCTATGCCAGCCAACAAGTTTGTGCCCAAAATTTGCAATTCTTCTCATCCTGGATGTGAAATCGTGTTAAGATACATTGAGACCACTCTTTTAAAAAAGCAGGTGATATGAGTCCTTTTGCCTTGGAGGACTTTGTTCTGCAAAAATTTCTCAATTTGTTTTTGTTTTGTTTTTTAATTTACATACAGAAAAAAAACACTTCTTTGCACAAAAATGTTTTGATAAAAACAACAACACTCATTTTCTGGACTAAATCCTGTTGTTACTCCTAACTTAGCCATATAGCCTATAGAAAGGAGCAAATACCCACTGTTTCTCTCACTTCAATAAATATTCTCTTGATGATCCACCAACTTCCATAAAGGCTAACAAAGCGCCAGTTTGTGCATATGCTCACTCCTGCACGCAGAGATAACCATGGATTCACTAGATATGCAGATCAATCCAATTCATGGATTCAGTTCATGGATTTCTGATTGTATTCAAATTGGAAGAAAAGAGATTCCACCTAAACATTAGGTAGAGGTTTTGTACTCTCAGAGCTGTTTGACAATGGAATAAAAAACTCATATGATAAATGTACCTGTGCACATTGTACAAATGAAGATACAGAAACTCTTATTATGCTGCCCTTATTATACTGCCCATTTTATCAAGGCATCCACTCTGATTTAATCATCCCAATCTTACAAGATTTTCCAGATGGATCGGAAAAAATTTACCTGTCACTATTGCTTAATGATTCAGATTTACAGAGATGGTTTCCAGATTTTGTGCCTCTGTTGTTATTACCCATGGACAAATTTTAGGTGATAGGATTTTGAAAATCTTTGGATTTCAAATGTCTAAAAAATTTTACTGAAGTGATTTTAGTTATTCTCATGTTAATCTCTGTGATTTAACTGTAAACTTTCTCAGTAATTAACCTGATATACGTATGTTTCTGTGTGTATATGTATGTATGTAGATACATATGTATTTATGTACATTTACAAATTTTATACTTTATGAATTTTAGCTGTAATTAATTGTACTTTATATTTTGGTCTGTGACTGTAAATAAATAATGATGATGACAATGGAGTAGCTTGCCTTGGGGTTGGGGGGGTGGGGGTGGACTCTCCAGTTTTGGAAGTCTTTTAACAGTGGTTGGATGGGCATCGTTTAGGAGTGCTTTGTGTATTTCTGAATGGCAGGAGATTGGAGTAGATGGCCCTCACAGTTCCTTCCAGCTCTAAGATTCTATGATTCTATTAAACATCTTAGGGCCAATGCAGGCTGACACTATGGGCCAGCCTGGTGGTGGAGTTGGGGCAGGGCAACCGCACGCCGGTTGCCCCGACTGCCGTGATGTGGCCCTGACACCATGCGCCTGTCCACATGGCATCAGGATTGCTCTCTTGGAGCAGCGTGCACACACGCTGCACCAAAATGGTGGCCTTTTGCTACCCCCAAAAGGAACAGAATTTTGCCGCTGTTTTGGAGGTAGCAAAAAGGAGGATTGGGGCCGCAGCATGTGGTTGCTACAGTCCCAATCCGCCACTCGCAGGGGCAGCCGAGAGCCCCCCCCCCCCAAAAAATGGGCCATCTGCATTGGACCTTAGTCTTTAAAATAAATGACAGTTAATGTCTCCAATGTCAATGGAGTAGGGAATCTGCTCTGGGTTTAGGTTTGAACTGCAAAGATCCAAGGTGCTGAGCATATGTTTGGGATAGAGTTGAGTGTCTTGGGTAATTGAAACCTGGAGTAGTCCACTGACATTGAAGCTACCACCCACCATTGAAATAAATGTGTCAATACCACAATGACTGTGGATTACTCCTTTCTTTTCATGTGCTCATTCACACAGGTCATGCACATTTGCAACTAATGAGTTTATAATCACATCTGTTTTTTGAGGGGGGAGGATAACCTGAATATTGCTGAATGCTGAGCGTCTCTATCATAGAACACCTCATGTACAATAAATTCATAACATGCATACCCTTTGTACTTTAATGCTGACGCCAGCTTTTGTTGTCAAAATCATAACTATGTTACAGTACTTCGTGAAGTCGTAGGCTTTCTCTGAAGATGCTAGCCACAGATGCTGGTGAAACGTCAGAAAGAAACTCCTCTAGAACATGGCCACACAGCCCGAAAACCCCACAAAAAATTACAGTACTTCATTGCTTATTTATACTGCCATAAGCTTGTATATTTCTCTCCTTTGGTTTCATAAAGTCTGAAGAGGAGGAGGAGAAGAGAAAAAACAGAAACTGTGATGGGAGGTGATAATAAGGCAGCATGATGTTTGTCCTCAAGCTCAAAGCCTTTTAGAACAAATGTTTGGAAGCTGTGTTGGAAGATCTTTCATTATACATCTTTTGGTAATAGAATTAGACTTGCAATAATCCTGCAAAAAGCCCTTACCAAGTAAAATGTAGTGTAGCGGCTAAAGGGCCAGACTCTTCATTCAGTCATGATGCTCCAGATCAGTTATTCCTGCAACCTAATCTACCTCACAGGGCTGTTGTGTGAATCAAAATGAGGGAGGAGGAATCAACTTTGCCAGCCTCAGATCTCTAGAGAAGGATTTGAAATACTATCTGAGACCTATCTGACTGAATTTTGTACACTAAGTACTTTTTTAAAAACAATACAGGTAAACGAGGATAACCAATCTCAGAGTTTTGGGGCTAGTCTTCAAATGACCAACTTTGATGAAATCATAAATAATCACCACTAGTGATGCAGTTTATGGAACCGCAGGTGTTAGGCCCGCTGTATGCCACACACTACTCTTACTGCATATACTGTACAGTATTACCACATTAGCAGTTTGTGCAACATGTCAAAGAGGCAAGCCAATAGAGCTCTATAGCCTGAATAAAGCTAGAAGATTTATTTTGTCAAGCAAAATCAGAAGTTAAATTTAGAGTAGGAGATTCAATATGCAAAAATGCTCCACTTAAAAGTTGTAAAACAGGGGTAGGCAACCTTTCCCCTTTAAGGGCCGAAGGACTTCAGCTCCCAGAATCCCAGGAGCTATTGGCCAACATGGGACTATTGACCAACATGGCTGAGGCTTCTGGGAGCTGAAGTCCCTTGGCCCTTAAAGGGGACAGGTTGCCTACCCCTGTTGTAAAAAAGTACACCATAACATGTTGACTTGTGAAGGAAACATGCTACATAAGCATGCACATGAGTGAAGATTTCCTGTTTTCAGTATCCTTCAGAAGAAGCTGACATATAGCAACTCCAGGCCCAATATTCATGTAATCTAGAACACTGGCCTTTTTTCAGGAACACCATACACTCCAAATGTCCCAATTTGGCAGGGATAGTGCTGATTAAGCTTCTGTCACTTTTTCATATACTTTTAAAATGTCCCTGTTTTTCTCCCCTCTTACCACTTTCCCTCTTTATCTTCAGCTGCTGCAAATAGAGCTCAATGGGCAAAAGTAGTTTGTACTCAATTAACTTAGAAGGGGGAAGAGGAGAGGAGAATCTTGCAGAATCTTGCCCTTTCTAGTAGACTCAGGGGGGAAGCAGATGGCGCAAAGCACCATTTTTGGGGCAAGGAAGGGGAGGGGCAGCCACACGGTGGGCACCCCAACCCCTTCCCCAAAACGTCCTTGGAGCAGCCGGCCCTCCGCATGGCTGGCATTCCGAGGATGACCTCCCACTGCAGCGTCCATACACGCTGCAGCAGAAGAGTCGCCGAAGGTGCGCTGGCAGCCTTTTGCGGCACACCTTCGGCGATTTGTGGAAGGAGCGCTATTTTAGCACTCCTTCCAGGGGCGGCGAAGCTGTGCCGCAGGGCCGAGGTGTGCAGATACCTCGGCCCCGCAGCGCAGCTTCCTGGGGCAGCCCCGTGCCACCCGTCTGCTTCCCCCCTCAGACAAAGCAAACTGCTACAGCCTTTCCTGGGCTGTGTGTTCTTCCTCATTAATAACTTTTGCCATCTTGACCACACTTTGATATTGCTTGGAACACATGTGTCAATTTTCATCTGTGAAATGTTAGGGGCAATCCAATACATTTCAATACAGTAAAATGGCTAGTTTCAACTCAAGAAGATTATGGTTGGTTTTAGCTCCCTGGTTTTCCACAGCTCCTGCCACTGGTCAACATTTCAGAGATCCTCTCATTTTTAATCTCTTTTCTGTTACTGTCATCAATACAAGACTAAGGCCAAGAAGATTTCACTAGCTGAGCCAAAGTATTAGTCTTCATGACATGTTACTCCTTCTTTCCCTGTCTGCACTGTATGCTTATGTGATTATAGATATCACTTACAAGGCCAAAACACATTGAGGAGGCTGCTGGCTTGTGCTTTTACCTCTGTCTCTAATGTCATGAGGCTCCTCTTGCCCCCAAATGGATGTCTGGGGTGTGGAATTCTTTCCATATAGATCTTAGGGGGTTAAACAATCAGGGTTCCAGGCTCAAGATAAGCCTTGCATAAGACAACCAGGGATGGGCAGGAAAAGCTACATGATATTAAGGATGGGACTACAAGCGTGACCCCAAAGTCCTTTCAAAACAGTTTGCCCCTTCACAAGAGGGGTGCCTGAAGTAAATGACTGAGGGGGGTTGCAGACTGCCAGAAATAGTGTGAATTCAGTCCACTTTTAGGGTTAGGGTTAGTGCTAGGGAATCATGGGAACTGTTATTTTTCTGAGACATTGAGCCTTCTCTGTCAGACAACTCTGATGCCACAATAAAATACAGTTCCCATGGTTCCCTAACTCTAACCCTAACCCTAAAAGTGGACTGAATTCACACTATTTCTGGCAGTCTGCAACCCCCCTGAGTATTTCAAACAATTGGATTGGAACTCTGATTTAGACAGAGGCACTGAGCAGGTGGAAGATTAAATACATTCTTAACAGGGAGGCTTGCATCTTAAGTAGCATGTGATTAGAGCAATGATTGGAGTGCTATGACTGGAGAGATTAACAATTTGAAAAATACAAGTTGAAAGACTGAATATGTGGCATCTATATTTATACAACTCAAATCTCCATGTTCTACAATATTCCAGTGTGTCAGGGAAGGTGGGTTTTTTGTTTGCTTGCTTGTTTTTGCGACAAATAAATAGGCAGCGCTCTGGGACACAACTAAGAAAGAGAAAAACTGACTAAACTGTGAAGTGTAGTCCTCGTACTTGTTAGGCACAAGTCAGAGAAGTTTAGAGGCACTTGTCAGGACTTATCTTGTGGATATCAGTTTCATTGAATTTCGTTGGTCATAGGCATACTTAATTTTCTCTGGGAGGTTATCACTCCCTGTGCTCTGTTTGATCAAAAACTATAAAACATAACAATGGAATCCACTTATGCAACAGCATTTGAGGACTTTTTGGACAGTAAAAGTGAAAGACATTTGTATAGTAGTAATTTAGCAGTTCTTATGCTGGTTAAATATTCATAGCAAAAGCAATTACTGTGAATATCACTTTATGCCATGAAAACCTTTATTTCTGCACTGTGGTCATTAAGAAAATGGATAATGTTTGTATGAATTCAAGCTAGTGCTCATACCGCAGGCTAAAAAAGGTGTTATTGATCTGCTGCAAAGCAGCAGTTAGCATATCTTTATACTAGCCCTAATTAGCCAGACCATTTTCTGATATTAAATTTTTCTCTCTACTACAGTCATTCATAAACCCTCTATGCCACTGTGGAACACAGTTTTTAAATTGGCTAATTTTTCACTCATGGCCTTTTTTAGCCTGTTACCACTGGCATCCAAAATTAGACTCTGATATAATTCATTGCTCCTGATCAACCTATTGCCTATGCACACATACACACATCACAATATGGTACTGTTGATGCATATTCTTAGAATTTTAAAACTTATTAATATTGTGTTTATCAATTTGGTTTCCAAGTGTGTCCTTCCACAGCACGCTCTCTTATCTTTAGCCTGGTCATATTTCTGTCATTTACATTCTGGATGAAATTCAAGGACACAGAGAGAAAGATATTATTAACATGGTACAGCTGAAATACACCAGCTTTTGACCAAGAAAAAGAGCCAGATACATGCTCCTCCCGTAAATTTGCACAATCAACCTTCAGACTCTGTTGGAAATTAACATAAGATAGCCTGGTTGTCTGAAATTTCTATCACATGTTGGCTCCTTCTGGTGTAAGAGAAAGTAATATAACAGGTATAATCCCAAGGGTTTTCCTGTTGTTTTTCAGTGTGACAATGCTGATTTGTTTGTTTGTTTGGGCTGTTGATACACTTAGGAATAACCCTGCATTGTTATTAGGAACTGCTTTTCTTTGCAATCTTTTCCAAAATGTTCCCCTGGAGTTACAGTGGGCCCTTGGTATTCACTGGGGTTTAGTTCCAGGACCCCCTGTGGATACCAAAATCTGTGGATGCTCAAGTCCTAATATATATAATGGCTTATTAAAATGGTGTCTCTTATATAAAATGGCAAAATCAAAATTTGCTTTTTAGAATTTTATGGGGGGAGCTATTTTCAAGCCACAGATGGTTGAATCCATGGCTGCAAAATCCGTGGATATGGAGGGCCAACTGTATTTATGTTTTTTCCATGACACTTTCTCTAAGGCAAGATATAAATACATTAAAATTAAAATAAAACATGCCAGAACACAGTGGGGCAATGATATTTCTTCCTCTCATGGTCTCTTCTTTCCTGATACCTACTTTCCTGATATAGACCAGGCTTCAATAGTGTGAGCTGCATGTCTTTCATCTGATGCATTTGTTTGAGTTACTTCACTTCTAACATTGCCCAAAGGGGAAAGTCTGAACATATCTGAAGGTCTGTGCAGCACTTAAAAGCAATTGCTCTGGAGGAGCACATAGGTGATGAAGTAAACAGTCCATCATAGGGTGAATAGCATGGTCTTTTAATATTTTGAGATACTTAAAGTCTAGATGGCCAAGAGCAGAAAGACATGTGGCTTACCATCAAGTCTTTAGGCAGATCAGGAATCCAGTTTATAGAAATGCAGTGCACTCGGACCTGGGATGTATGGAGAAGAAGAAATGGAAGTTTAATCCAAGTAAGACAGACTTGTTCCTGATCCCCAAGTCCCCAAATGAAACATAAATCTAAACTGTTTTGGAACTGTTGCATATATCAGTTTTTGTTGTTTGTACCGGGGAGAGGGGTATACATAGAATTAACATTGCATATGACTAGGTCACAGGACCTTTACCTGAGTTAAAATATTGTGAGAACACTTCTTCTTGAAGAAGTCAGACTTAGGGCCTCGACAGACGGCTTAAAAAGCCGTCCTCGAGATAAGGAAGGGAAGAGGCAGCCGCACGCTTGGTGCCCCTTCCTCCTCCCGAGGTCGTCCTCGGAGCCGCCGGCCCTCCGCACGGCCAGCGCTCCAAGGACAGCCTCCCGCCGCAGCGTCTCGACAGGCTGCAGCAGAAAAGTCAGTGAAAGTGCGCCGCAAGGTTTTGCGGCGCACTTTCACTGACTTGTGAAAGGAGCGCTATTTTAGCACTCCATTTAGGGGCGGCGAAGGTGCGCCGCAGGATTGAGGCGTGGGGATGCCTCGGTCCCGCGCCGCACCTTCCCAGGGCGGCCCCATGCCGCCAGTCTGCTTAGGCCCTTGGTTTGCCTTTATTATATCAAGATTGGATTTCTACATGGGGCTGCTTTTGAATAGTTCTCAGGAGCTGCAGTTGGTTCAGAACAAAGCAGCAGGGACACATGTTACCCATGGAGTCGTGCTACATCTCTCTTGAAATATCTGTGCTGTCTAGCAGTTTACTTATGGGTACAATTAAAAGTGTTGGTGGTCACCTTTAAAATCCTTAATGGCTTGTGTCCCTGTGGGATTGCCTCCTGCTATGCCATCCTACCTGCTCTCTCTGAGTTCTAAAAGAGAAGGCCCTTTGTGTGTGCCATCCAGGGCAGAAGCATGGTTGATAGCAAAAAGATACAGGATTTTGCCAGTGGCTGAACCAATTTGGTAGGAGCACATAAACCAGTCTAATAATAATAATAATAAATAATAAATTTTTATTTATAACCCACCCCTCTGTCAAACAATCAGGGTGGCTTACAACAACAATTAAAAAAGCATTAGCACCCCTTTCTTCAGATGCCTTTCACAAACTGGTGCAAAAAAGGAACCCCTATGGGTTTGCCTCAGAGAGAGAGAGAGATGATGTGGGTGCTTTTTCCCAATGGAAACCTTGGTCCAAAACACATTACAGAAATAATCCAGTGAGATCACTTTAACTGCCCTGGCTCAGTGCTAGGGAATTCTGGAAACTGTAGTTTATTGTGGCACCAGAGCTCCCTGACAGAGAAGGCTAAATGTCTCATGAAACTACAGTTCCCAGAATTCTATAGCATTGAACCAGGGCAGTTAAAATAGTCTCACTGAATTATTTCTTCAGTGTGTTTTGGACCATACTTTATCACCTTGATTCAGAGATTTTATCTGTTGAAACCAAAGGAGTCTTTGTGCTGGGACTATGCTATTGAAATTTCTGGAAGGGAAGCAATGTTTTGATTCTAGTTTTTTAACTAGAATAGTAAATACATTTTAGGATCCTTCTTCAAGAAACTCCTGAAGTCTTTAGTTTGGTGCATTGAAATCAAGGGAACAATATGTATTTATTATCCAGCCTTGGATAGGTTGTTGTTTTTAAGTTTCCTCCTTACAACGTTTTATCATTATGTTTGCAATATTAATTGTACTCTTCTAATGGCCCCATAGAACCCAAGAGGCTGGTACAAAGACATTTTTTCCTGGGGGTCTTTGCCTATTTTGTTTAAAATTTGTTTAATCTATGGTCTATGCCTTTGTTGTTGTTTTTATTGAATGCCTTAATGAATGTATGCTTTCATTGTGTATTATAATTTTAAACTGTTATGAGATTTTGTAAATGATACACAGGAACAAAGAAGGGCAACATATATTTTTTGATATAAATAAATAAAGTAAGGAGCTTATCGTACCACTAACAAAAGTATCTTACCTCTCCCAAATTCAGTTCTAATTCAGGATGCATCTGGATACTATCACAGGGATTTTGCCGCCAAATCCACTGCCTGAATACAACCTGGGTCCAGCCCGGGTTCCAGGAGTACTCCAGCAGCCATTTTCTTAAGTCGGAAAACTCCCAATTTCAGAAAGAGGCCTGCTGAGTGCCCCTGGGACCCAGGCTGGATCTGGGCTGTATTAGGGTGATGGATTTGGCAGCAAATCCCTGTGATAGTATCCAGATGCAACCCAAATTAGAATTAATTCAGGAGAGGTAAGACACTTTTTTTTTAGTGGTGTGATAAGCTCCAAAGTCTCTCTCTTAATTCCTGATGTATGCGCCTACTGCCAGTTATGCAGAAGGGAGAAGGAAAGCCATGTTGTAGATAATCAGAAACATTTTATCTATTTTTAAACTGCCTGCTCCAAGGCTGGGCTCATGAAAGAAATGAGAGCACATTTACCCATGAGGCTCAAAGTTGCTCTGGCTTTAGGCCCTAAGAAAATGGGAATGTGGTACCCAACCTGACATGAATGTTCATTTCCATTAAGAATACCTCCCCTCTTGCACTGAAGAGGGACAAAAACCCACAGTGTACAGAATTAGGGATTGTGGAAGCCTGCAAATGTTGGACTGCTACATTGGTACTGTATATACTTGACCATAAGTCAACCTCATGTTTACATCGAGGACAGATTTTGGAGCTGAAATTATACATTTTGATATGACCCATGGAAAAACTTAGGGGCATGTAACAAAAGGATGAAGCAAAGGAAAATGGTGCCAAAAATGTACAAAATCCCAGCAGTCATAACTGTTTGTGTTCACTCTAAAGGCTAGATGGATAAGGAGGGGACAACAGGATGTGGTGGCTGTGCGGATGTATGGGAAAGGCAACCAGGCACAGGTGGAACTAAGAAATACATGCATCTTTAAAAGGATGAAAAAGCAAAGCAAAGAAAATTGTGACTACATTAGCAGTGATGACAGTTTTTAACTTTAATGTGATAACTTTGCTTCATTTTAACCCAGAAAGCTAACTAAGGGCCTTTGGAGACTGCTAGAAATAGTGCAGATTGAGTCCACTTTAACTGCCCTGGCTCAGTGCTAGGGAATCATGGGAATTGTATTTTTTTTCTGAGACATTGAGCCTTCTCTGTCAGAGAGCTCTGGTGCCACAATAAACTACAGTTCCCATGATAATCTAGCACTGAGCCAGGGCAGTTAAAGTGGACTCAATTTGCACTATTTCTGGCAGTCTGCAAAGGCCAAAATATATACAAATTTCTTATTTAAATCCTTCAAAGCCCAATTTTTCTCATCACTCTTTTGAGGGGAAGAGTTGAGGAGCTACCACCACCATTTTCCTACCCAGGCATTCAAAAAGGCCAGAAGCAGTAGCATGGCAGAGAGAGAAGATGGAATTAGTACTTCTTTCAGGTGCTCCCGGGAAAGACTGAGCTCTCACCTTTTACCACTCTACTCAGAGAAGGGGATGATTCATTTTTTTATAAGTTAAAGTACAGGATCTAAACTGACCCATGGATAAATTGACCCAGATATTTTTGGATCAATTTTTGACTAAAATTTCTAGACTTATACATGAGTCTATACAGTAATATGTATAAATCTGGAAATGTATACATGAGTATATAGAATAATGGAGCCAGCATGGTGTAATGGTTTGAGTGTTGAACTATAACCTAGGGCAGTGGTTCTTAACCTGGGTTCGATCGAACACCAGGGGTTCGGTGAGTCAGTCTCGTGGGTTCGGCGGAAGTCAAGACACACATCCGATTTGGCGGAAGTCAAGACACACATCCGATGACACGCCCCGCTCGTCCATCATTGGCTGCAGGTGATAACCTGTATACGTTTTATATGCCCCATCCAACCAAACCAGCTTGCCCCGCCTCCACCGACAGAAGTGGCCCTCTGATTGGCCATGTGGCATGATTGACAGCATGGCAGCCCACTCCCCTCACCGGATGGCGCTGATGGTCCATCTGTATTGGCGGTAGAAGGGTTCAGTGAATGCGTAAGAATCGTAAGAAGGGTTCGGTGAATGCGCATATGAAACTGGTGGGGGTCAGTACCTCCAACAAGGTTAAGAACCACTGACCTACATCATTTTTACATCATTTTGTGAGAAAGGCATTATGGAAAACGTGGACCCAAATTAAGAAACAATTTTATACTGAAATACCGAGTTAGGTATCCTCGCAAGAGACCTTTTGTAGAAGATCTAAGAGGGAAGGAATCCTGTGGATAAAATATAAAGACTTAATTAACTGGAATGGAGGAACAGAAATATCTATTAAGAGATGGGAAGAGTTGAAAGGTCCAATACAGGATGACTGGTTTTTATATAGCCAGCTAAGAGAAAGATACAGGATAGATAAGAAAAATAAAGGAATTTCAAATGTACAAAATGAGATAGATGAAATATTTTTTGATTTAAAAAAAGGACATATATCGAAGTATTATAAAGTACTTAATACAGACTTGGAAAATGAGACGATTAAACATTCCATGATTCGATGGGCTCAGGATGTGGGGAGCCCTATTGATTTAGAAAACTGGGAAAAGGCGTGGGAGGATACGAATAGTTTCACTAAATGCCAAGATTATAAAGAGAATCATATAAAGATGGCATTTAGATGGTACTTATCACCGGCAAAGTTAAACAATCTATACAAAACAATAAAAAACTCATGTTGGAAATGTGGTAAGACTGGAGCAAACTTTTACCATCTTTGGTGGAAATGCGGGGAAGCAAAAAACTATTGGACGAGGATAAAAGATTCTATGGAGAATATATTTGGAGCCAACTTTCTTTTTACTAAATATGACGGGGTCATTAGAGAAAGAACTGGTGAAGAAAAATAAGCGCTTGTTACTATACATGGTGACCGCAGCAAGAATCTTATATGCCAAGGCTTGGAAACAACCTACAACACCATCTAATACAGAATGGATAAATAAGGTATGGGAAGCGATGGAAGCAGATATTCTAACAGGTCTTTTAAATGACAGAACAGAAGATGAGGTTAACAAGGAATGGATAAGGTTTAAAGAATATTGTGATAAAGAAATAAAGGATGAAGAATAATAATATATAAAAATTATTTAAGTAAAGTCTCGCTGAGTTAATTATTAAGAAATTTTTTTAGAGAATTTACATTATGATTAGGGGATCAAGGAATTTTCATTAATTAAGCAAATACTCATTCATTTGGAAGACAAAGAAAGTGTCATGGAAATTTAATGCTATGCTCAAAAGACATATTCGCCTTTTGTGTTTGTTTGTTCGTTGCTATGTTTTGTGTTTTGTTTTTGTAGTATGTTTGGGTTTGGATTTATTGTGGGGAGGGGAGTTAGAGAGTTAGTGTATAGGTTGTGTATTAGTATATATGTTATGTGTTAGGTGTTATATTTGTTGGTGGTTTTATGTTTTGTTTTTTTGTTTTTTTGTAGAATATATGTGTATGATTGAATTTTGTATATAAAAAAATTAAATAAATAAATAAAAATAAAAAATAAAAAACACACAATGTGTGCAAATAAACAAGGAAGGAAATAATAAAAAAAAAGAACCACTGACCTAGGGTTTGAATCTCAGCTTGGCCATGTAAATCCACTGTGTGACCTTGGGCAAGGCACACTTTCTCAGCCTCAGAGGATAGCAATGGCAACCCCCCTCTGAAGAAACCTGGCAAGAAAACTCTGCTTTGGGGTTGCCATAAATTGGAAATCACTTGAAGGCACATAACAACAACAATATGCAGTAATGCTGTTTAGAACTGATGGGAGTTGCAATCCAACATCTGGAAGGCCACACATATGAAAGAAGCTTGAAGGTGATGCCAGACTAGAACTTGGAACAAGGTTTTGCTGTTTTGGAGTTTTGCACTATACCTCCAAGATTATTGCAGTTGTACTACACTTGTGAGAGCTACATTTTTTTTAAAAAAAATGGAAGGCTACTACTTACAAGTCCTTCCCACATGCCTTGAATGAAAATAAAGCTGCTATTGAATGGAAAAGGCTTTCATGCATCCGGTCTATCATGTTAACCCAACTAGTGTTGCGAGTCTGGGATCATGCCAGGTCCTGAGGTTTCTGAGCCAAAATTACAAGTATAGAGTCAACCCTGGTGATGCCACCAAGCAATTGTGCATTAAGTACCAACCCCAGTTGCTCATAGATTGTCATTCAAGGTGTATCCATATTGATTGAAAAGTCCCAGATGTTGTTCCTGTTCTTTCCAATTTTATACTGGGCTAAAGTAAAATGGCCTAGGAAGTGGTTATAAAAAGTCACTGATCATATCAGGAGCTGATGAAAAATATTCTGGGACAAATAAAACATGTATGGATCTCCAAAATAAAATTGGAATGAACAGGAACAGAATCTGGTGCCGTATTTTTCGGCATATAAGACGCTCCGGCATATAAGACGCACCCAATTTTAAAGGAGGAAAATCTAGAAAAAAAAGATTCTTAACCAAATACTGTAGTAAAATATTTTATATCAACTGTATAAAGTTAACAGCAGTTTAAGAACAATTTTAAGTTGTAAATGTAAGTTTAAGCCAGCAGCAGGGCCAGGTATTGCACAAATTCCCTGCCCAACTTTCTTGCAAGTCTCCTGTTGCCTTATGGTGACTCCATGAATTTCTTAGGGATTTCTTAGGCAAGGAAGACTCGAGAAGTGGTTTTGCCAGTTCCTTCCTCTGAAATACAGCCTGCAGCACCTGGGATTCTTTGGCGGTCTCTCATCCAAGGACTATCCAGGGCTGACCCTGCTTAGCTTCCAAGATCAGATGGACTGGTACCTTTGGAGTTTTTAGGCCATTGGCTTATGGAGTAATTTATGGCTTATTTTGACTCTACCATGAGGGTTTTCTTGGCAGATTTCTTCAAGGTTTTTTTTTTTTTTTGCCATTTCCATCCTCTGAGGCTGAGAGAGTGTGATTTGGCCAGAGTAATCCAGTGCCTTGGAGTAATTTCTGGCTCATTTTGACCCTACCATGAGGGTTTTCCTGGCAGATTTCTTCAGAGGAGTGAGTTTGCCATTTCCACCCTCTGAGGCTGAGACAGTGTAACTTGGCCAGGGTACTAATCCAGTGCCTTGGAGTAATTTCTGGCTCATTTTGATCCTACCATGAGGGTTTTCCTGGCAGATTTCTTCAGAGGAGGGAGTTTGTCATTTCCACCCTCTGAGGCTGAGACAGTGTAACTTGGCCAGGGTAATAATCCAGTGCCTTGGAGTAATTTCTGGCTCATTTTGATCCTACCATGAGGGTTTTCCTGGCAGATTTCTTCAGAGGAGGGAGTTTGCCATTTCCACCCTCTGAGGCTGAGACAGTGTAACTTGGCCAGGGTAATAATCCAGTGCCTTGGAGTAATTTCTGACTCATTTTGATCCTACCATGAGGGTTTTCCTGGCAGATTTCTTCAGAGGAGGGAGTTTGCAATTTCCACCCTCTGAGGCTGAGACAGTGTAACTTGGCCAGGGTACTAATCCAATGCCTTGGAGTAATTTCTGGCTCATTTTGATCCTACCATGAGGGTTTTCCTGGCAGATTTCTTCAGAGGAGTGAGTTTGCCATTTCCACCCTCTGAGGCTGAGACAGTGTAACTTGGCCAGGGTACTAATCCAGTGCCTTGGAGTATTTCTGGCTCATTTTGATCCTACCATAAGGGTTTTCCTGGCAGATTTCTTCAGAGGAGTGAGTTTGCCATTTCCACCCTCTGAGGCTGAGACAGTGTAACTTGGCCAGGGTAATAATCCAGTGCCTTGGAGTAATTTCTGGCTCATTTTGACCCTACCATGAGGGTTTTCCTGGCAGATTTCTTCAGAAGAGTGAGTTTGCCATTTCCACCCTCTGAGGCTGAGACAGTGTAACTTGGCCAGGGTAATAATCCAGTGCTTTGGAGTAATTTCTGGCTCATTTTGACCCTACCATGAGGGTTTTCCTGGCAGATTTCTTCAGAGGAGGGAGTTTGCCATTTCCACCCTCTGAGGCTGAGACAGTGTAACTTGGCCAGGGTACTAATCCAGTGCCTTGGAGTAATTTCTGGCTCATTTTGATCCTACCATGAGGGTTTTCCTGGCAGATTTCTTCAAGGGGGGGACTCTTTCCACCCCCGTCCTGGGTGCTCCAATGGATTCTTCCTGGGATGGGAGGATGTCCTCTGACCCCAGGAAGAGTCCATCGAAGCACCCAGGATGGGGGTGGAAAGAGGAGGAGCACATTCAACTAGCCAGGAAAAGAGGACTCTTTCCACCCCCATCCTGGCTGCTCCAATGGGCTCTTCCTGGGATGGGAGGATGTCCTCTGACCCCAGGAAGAGTCCATTGAAGCACCCAGGATGGGGGTGGAAAGAGGAGGAGCACATTCAACTAGCCAGGAAAAGAGGACTCTTTCCACCCCCGTCCTGGCTGCTCCAATGGGCTCTTCCTGGCATGGGAGGAGCCCACTGGAGCACCAAGGCTGAGGTTGAAATGAGGCCTACTTTTAGCCTAGGCCTCGGCAGTTTGCCCTCAGCTTGTATATTCGCTTTATTAGGCGCAGCAACTTCCCCACCCTCGTTTTGGGGAAGAAAAAAATGCGTCTTATATGCCGAAAAATACGGTAGCTTATCGCACCACACACTTAAAATGGGGCTAGGTTGCTTTAATTGCTCTGACTGGCTCCTGTTGCATTTTGGGGATTGTAGTTCAGTGAGGCTTAAGGGCCCTCTGGCTGAATATTCTAAATGCCCCTTCCTAAACTACAAGTTCCAGAATGCAACAGGAGGCAGCCAGAGCAGTTCAAACGACCTAGCCCCATTTTAAGAGTGTAGAGGGATAGTCTCCTGGGACTTTCTGGTCTTTTTAATCAGTCTGGAGGCAATCTTAAGTAAACACATAGAGAACATATTTTCCTCTTTGGAAATTAAGACAGAAATCTTAACCAAAGGACTGTTCAAGGTGAAATGAGAGGATTATTCCTTTTCACCTACTTAGGGTGACAGGATGTAGTCTATTTCCTTCTTGCCAGAAGGTGGAAACAGACCAGAGTGGAAAGCTAACCCTTATGCCAGGGGTAGGCAACCTTTTTGAGCTGGGGGCCAGGTTGCTGTCCCTCAGAAAATTGGGAGGCTGAAGCACCAAAAATAAATAAATAAATAAATAAAATTTAAAAAAAAAATTTAAAAAATTAAAAAATTTTAAAAATGCATGCACACTCTCTCAGCACCAGAAAAGCCATGGCAAACCCCCTGTGGAGATTTTGCCAAGAAAACCCCAAGAACAAGTAATAATAACAATAATCAATATCATCATGGCAGGCGATGGGTGGTGGCGGCGGCAGCAGCAGGACCGGCCTGGGGCCAGTCCAAAGGCCTCGGGGGGCCACATCCGGCCCCTGGCCCTTAGGTTGCCTACCCCTGCCTTATGCTATGACTGGAAGGGAAAGAAGAAGTTAACGTAGGGCTGATGCACATGGCCCGTTTCGGGCAGCAGAGATCCGCCCCAGGGAATGGCAGATCAGGGCTGCAGCAACCCCACATCACAGCCCAGATCCTCCCCTTTGATGCCCTGAAAAGAGCGGCAAAAGGCCGCTCCTTTTAGGCAGCTCTTCAGGGCCCTTTTGGTGCAGGGTGTTTAAACACTGTGCTGGAAGGTCATCCTGATGCCGCGCGTTGTGCGTACAGCTCACAGAGTCAGGCCAGGGGTGGCGTGGGGTTGGGGCAGCCGGTGTGTGGCTGCCCCACCCCAACTCTACCTCCAGGCTGGCTCTTTGGGCATGTCTCCAATGGCCCTTAGTAAATATATTTACCCTCTTGAGAGCCTCTGCAAATTGCACCGACAAATCAATTAAAGCTTGCAAATTGTAGCAAGATACTGCTTTAATAGCTGAGCTGGAGATTTTCAGGAAAATTTGCACCCTTGTTGCCAGCCTGGGGATGACTGATGAAAACTGGAGACTCAGGACTAGACTCTGAGATCTGGCAACCCAAGACCCAAGTATCACCACTAAATTAAATATGCCTACTGCTCTGCAGCAACATTTCCATGAAAGTAGGGTTGCCAGATCAGGAGCATCCTAGGGCCTGGGATTTGGGGACCAATATTTGAGATCTAAGGATGACCCCCCCCCCCTCTAATTTAACAGGGAGTGACCTTTGGTAATATTACAGGAGTGAGGTATGTCTGTCACATCAAAAACATCAAGTCTAACAAATGAGGAAGTACTCACATATATATACACAAATATGCTTCTCAAAGCAGTACTCTCACCCTGAGATTCATCTGCCTTTCCCTGAAGACTTGAGAAGAGGAGTCAGGCCCTGAAAACTTGGAACTATGCATGCAAGTGTGTCACTTGCACACATTACTTTAAGAAGCTCATCTTCTACTACAACTCTGAACAAGCAGAGATTGCTAGTGTGAACACATCTAAACATCCTAGGCATGATAGTAGAGGACACTGCATTTTTATTTTTGAAATCTAAAGTAATTATCCAGCCAATGGGATTGCATTGACAGGAGCTTTAGTCTACAGTTCCCAGGGGTATGTGCACATTCTCGCCCCCTGATCTCTGCCTCTGTTTTTCCACCCCTCTATCACAACACAAGCTGTCAGCTCTGTCTGTTCCTGACTTTAATTGGATCATCTGCCAAATGGAGGAACTGATGGAATCTGAGATGACTTGCAGCAAATAACTGTTATCTTGCCCATCAGCTCTGATGAAAATGACATTGGAGGGGCTCTCCTTTATCCAATCTAAACAGATGGCAGAAAATGGTGGCAGAGAGTGGTGGGAGGAGGAAGAGCCACACAGATCTTACATCATCCACAGTTCTGCTCCTTACCTTGCAATATTTAAAGACAGCCTGAAATAAAAAGATGATGATGATGATGATGATGATGATGATGATGATGATGATGATGATGAATAACAACAATAATAATGCACACTTCCTGGCAGGGTGAGTCATTTGGCAGAAAGCAATTATCAACCAATTTTAAGTAGCAGCCTTCCGCTTTCTTAAATGATCTGCCTGCTGCATGGATGGAAAGATGTGACAGGGAACAAAACATCAGAACAAGGGCTTGAATTCTACTTGCCTTTTACTGGTCTTTGTGTAGCAGCGAAAACACATTTACACAGCCTATAAACCCACCCAAAGAAGTCATAAGAAGGAATTGCATTTTGCTTCCAAGATTAACAAGAGGTCTCATGTAGAAGTATTAGTGAAAGCACTCCCAACCACTTTTAGAACATTATTTTTAGCACTGCAAAGAAATCAAATAAGAAGGACTAATCCCCTAAGAATGCTCATTTTTTCTTCATCTTGGTAAACAAACTTTTCCTTACATTTTAGCAAAAATGTTACCACTATTTAATATTGATAATGAAGTTGGTTTGGGGGTGGGGGAGGGAATCCATTCAATTTGCATTATTATTATTATTAACACAGTGTATTAGCAAAAACCAAACCACCAGGAACAGATGATATTCCAATTGAACTGCTGCAATACATATTGACAGAATCGAGTTTAGTACTGACCAATATATGTCAACAGATATGGAAAACAAAATGATGGCCGGCAGTTTGGAAGTGATCAATATACATCCTCATCCACAAAAAGGGAGACACAAAAGACTGCAGCAACTATAGAACCATTTAGCACTGATCTCCCATGCAAGCAAAATTATGCTCAAAATTCTACAACATAGACTCCAACCATATATGGAGAGAGAAATCCCAGAGCTCCAAGCAGGGTTCAGGAAAAGAAAGAGGCACTAGGGACCACATTGCAAAAATACAATGGCTAGAAATACAATATACCAGGGAATTCCAAAAGAAAATCAGCATTTGACTTCATAGATCATGAAAGGCTATGAAATGCCCTTAAAGACATGGGACTGCCAACACATCTGATAGTCCTGATAAGGAATCTGTACTCAGGACAAGAGGTTACTGCCAGAACAGAACATGGAGAAACAGAATAGTTCCCAATTGGCAAGGGAGTCAGACAAGGTTGCACATTTTCATCCTATCTGTTCAACTTGTATGGAGAACATATTATAAGAAAAACAGGCTTGGACACAGAAAAAGGAGGAGTGAAAATAGGAAGAAGGAATATCAACAATCTAAGATGTGCAGATGACACCATAATAGTAGAAGAAAACCTCACAGACCTGGAACACCTACTAAGGAAGATCAAAGAAGAAAGTGAAAAGGAAGGTTTAATGTTGAACATAAAACAAAAATGATGACCACCGAGGACCTTCACAAGTCCAACCTAGATAATGAAGAAATAGAAGTAGTAAAAGAATTCTCATACCTGGGATCAAAAATTGATAGAAATGGGGACTGCAGTCAGGAAATCAGAAGATTGGCTATGAAAGAATAGAAAAGATTCTAAAATGCAAAGATATACAACTCAGCACAAAAGTTAGAATCTTACAAGCCATTGTATTCCCTGTTACCATGTATGGATGTGAGAGCTGGACAATTAAGAAAGATGATAGGAAGAAAAACAATTTTTTGAGACGTTGTGCTGGAGAAGGGAGGATCCTGTGGACAGCCAAAAAGACAAACAAATGGGTCCTAGAGCAAATCTCTCCGGAAACCTCTCTGGAAGCCAAGATGACCAAAATGAGACTGTTGGACACTTCACGAGAAGAGAAGACTCATTAGAAAAAATAATAATGTTGGGAAAGGTGGAGGGAAGTAGGAAGTGAGGAAGGCCACATGCCAAATGGATGAACACTTTTTTTTTTACGAGGTCATGGGTATGGGTTTGCAGGATTTAAGCAGAGTAGTGGAGAACACAGGTTCTTGGAGATGTCTCATCCATAGCGTTGCCATGGATCAAGATCGACTCGAGGACAGTTAACAACAACAACAACAAATTAACACAGGAACAGACAGATCCTGGTAAATTACCCATGCCTTGCTATTGACACATTGCTGAATTTCCAGCCCTGCTACTGAATTTTAGCAGGTTAGCTGCAACAGCTGGCCATCCTTTTAAAAAACAACAACAACAAACAGACAACACATGGCTGGGACAATGTCCCAATAAATATATATAGGCTGAGTCTCCCTCATTCAAAATGCTATGCATCAGAAGTGTTTCATATTTCAGAGTTTTCCAGATTTTAAAATACTTGCACATACATAATGCGATATCTTGGAGATGAGACCCAATGAAATTCATTTATGTTTCATAGAACTTATACACATAGCCTGAGGGTAATTTTATACACAATTTTTAAAACAATTTTGTGCATGAAACAAAGTTTGTGTACAATGAACCATCAGAAACCAACAGTGTCACTATGGACGTTATCACACGGGGAGTTGCGGGGAGAAAGTGGAAATAAATGGGCACGAGCGGAAGTCTTTAATTTATGGGATTTGTCCCGTTCCGCCTCGTCTGATAACTACATTCAAATTTAAAAGGGGTTTAATTCGAATGAAAACCTGTTCTTTTCATTTTCGGGATTTTTGAGGATTTGAAAAGATCAGGTTTTTGTTCGAATTAACCCCCTTTTAAATTCAAATTTAGTTATCAGATGAGGAGGAACGGGACAAATCCTGTAAATTAAAGTCTTCCGCTCGTCCCGTTTATTTCCACTTTCTCCCCACAACTCCTCGTGTGATAACATCCTATCTCAGCCACCCATGTGGACAGTTTTGGATTTTGGAATAATTTGGAATACCAGATAAAGGAGACTCAACTTGTATTATATATGTGTTGGTTACATTTCATCCATTTATCCATTTATTCTGCAAAGCAGGAAAAAAAAAGATTTCATTTTTCTGACTCTGAATGTTTAGGTGTCATGGAATACTCTCCCTTCTCCACCCACAAACGTTCCTGAGGGCAAGTGAAATATTTGTTGTTCTTGTATGTGTTTTTGTGCCTTCAAATCATTACCAACTTATGGCGACCCTAAGGCAACCCTATCATGAGGTTTTCTTGGCAAGATTTGTTCAGAGGAAGTTTGCCATTGCCTTCCCCTGAGGCTGAGAGTATGTGCCTTGACCAAGGTCACCTAGTGGGTTTCATCGCTGGGTGGGGAATCGAAACTTGGTCTCCAGAGTCACAGTCCAACACTCAAATCACTACACCATGGTGTCCCCTTAAGGAAAATATATTACCATGAAATAAATTGGGGATATCATTGGGGCCAGAAAATACCCCAGAATAAGGCACTGAATTAATTTTTTAAAGACTTGGGTAAGTGCTAAAGCTAAACCAACCTTCTAGTACAGCGGAAGTTCAATCCACTGTGAAACAAGATGCATTCTTGCTCACCTTGGGATGCTTTTGTTAGCACTTCAACAAATTTATCAGCAGTGATAAGGAATAGGGATATGGTGTGTTATTACTATCACCACAACCTGTGATAGTAACAAATTCAGTTACAGGGATGATAGGGCACATAAAACAGGAAGGGGTTGATATAGCCCCTAAACCATATGCAGGAACAGCTGCTTTCAAGAGTCACCATCTTAAGGTACTCACACATTATATAACCAACGTGGATATGATGTGAACCAATGTGATGTAGTGGTCTGAATGTTGGATTAGGACTCCAGGAGACCAAAAATGGAATCCTCATTCAGTCATAAAAAGATTTCAGCGAGTCTCACAGCTTTAGAAAAAGGCAATGGCACACCTCTTCTGAATAAATCTGGGCAAGTAAACCCTTATAGGGCTACCATAAGTCAGAGACAACTTGACAGAACATAACAGCAGCAACATAACAATATTGTTCAGATATTCTGTACTATGGATAGTTCCAGTTTCACCCTGCTATCTCTGCCTGTTCACTGGAATAAATATTTGAAGTCCATGCAACTTAGGCTATCACACAACTGAAGCTGCCATTTTATACCATAAGTACCCAACTGGCATCCAATTCTATCAACAGAAAATAAGAGAGTTGGAAGGAATATTATACCATATCCACATTGCCTAAATAAGTCACATGCCAAGGACCTGGCCCTTAACAGCTGGAGCTTTTGTGAACATGAAAGTCATTGACGCAGCATCTCAAAACAAAAGAGGGTTTTTGTTAAATGAATTTCAATACATTTTGGGAAGGTTATTTGATTTTCAGCTTTTGCTATGGTGAAGTATATGGAAGGGGCTTTGAGGAGTAGTCTGCCAGAAGCAAGAGGAAACACACAACTTTTTTAAAAGGCTCAGTTTTCATCTATGAGGGGCGGGGAGGAGATGGCTTGGAAAGAGCATTTTTATGTTACTCAAAGAAACACTGTAATGTATGTTTTTAAAACACATATTTATTCCAATGGAAAAAATATTGTGATTCATACATTTTAATATGAAGTGGTGATTATGATTTCTGGTAATTTTAACACATTTCTAAAAATGTCCACAATTTTGAAAGATTTACTTCTGGATAAACATGCATGCGACTGAACTATTTGTTTGGGCTTGGATTTCTTTCTTTAAAGAAAAATCTCTCCCAGCCCAAAACCTTAACACATGCCACAATACCATTTTGAGCCCATGGCAAAGTAATTGATTGCTCTAACACTGATGTTGTCTAGTTGTTGTTATTAATTACCCAAACTGTAGTTATGTAATCATACACACTTTGGATGATATTTAATTACTTCCAGTGGATGAAATAGTACAGGGAGTATTATAGTTAGCAACCTTTGTATGCCTATACTCACTAATTGTTAGTTTCCATGTTACTTCATAGGACTTTATGCACAGCTTAGATTCATGGTTAGGCACAGTATAGATTTATGGTTACTTTCTGGTTATTTGCTTTACCACTCCCACTCTCCTCCTGCATCAATCTAACCAGCAGCTATTATTGCTTCTCTTCCTTTTGCCTCAATAAGACTATTTGTTAATTATGAATCAGTGTTGTAAGTAACACTAATTGTATATGTTTCTACAACAATAAGACTAGGCTTACTTCTTTTTCCCCCTTGTACTGGTTTCTGTGGGTGGGTGTGGACTGGTTGTCATTCAGCTTCTGCCTTGCCAATATGATTATTCTGCTAAATATCTACTATTATCTCTCACATTTTCCAACAGCAGAGTGAAAAGTGACCTCAAAATCTGCTCCAGAATGTTGGCGAAAGCTCTCACAAGCAGATTTCATGGGTATTGTTAGCAAACATGATTTTTCATAAAATTTTGGCCACATGTGGAGTTCCCTCTAAGACCCCAAACTGACCTCATGGGAGGGCAGCCATAATCCCCCAGATGGCAAGTCAGGTAGGCATAGCAAGGAGGCCTGCCAAACTGCTGGAAAATTACCTACAAGACAGGTTTGGGAGTTGCCAAAGGGAAAAGATAATAGTACTTGTTTGTCCAGAGTCTCACACTCGATGGGGCAGTGATCATATTTAACTGCACTCTCTTTTTCTAGCCTTCCTTCTTTGATTGCATTGAAACCAAATGCATTATTTAGACTATTCTCACACCTAGGTTTAACAAAGCTAAGGCAATCGGCGCCTTTGTCCAAGCTCAGGCTGAACCATTAAATCTCCTATTTAAACCCTGTGATTTTTAGGCTCCATGTGCTATTTTTGGAGTGCAGCTTAGCTCCACCTCAGTCTGTGCTCTGATCATAGCTCCCTCGGCCACCCCTTCCCCCATTTTGGTGGCCGTGCATCATCATTATCATTATTATCAACATCCACAGTGGATCCTGGAGAAGCCTTCAGAAGTGAGTACCTCCCTTAGTCTGGCCCATCTCAAGCTAATCCTGCTTTCACCCCTTTGCTTCTAAGTGTGCAGTGTGTATGTATGCTATATTTGTGTGTGTGCAGTTTTCCTCTTTAATAAATATTTAGACTTTAATTTAAGAAGCTTGCCTCAGTGTCATCCATTTTGGGATTCCTTAATCCTCTGGTATACATATCGGTACCCGGTCTCGCAGGACTTTGTTAGGACCCCACTCTTGCATATTTGAGCTAATTATAAATTCCCCTAATTAGATCCTTCCTAACAGTATGGGTGGGAACAATGAAGAAAGTCCCATTGCACAAGGACCACATTGAATTTCACTCTTTAGTCCAGAAATGGAAATATGTGAGCCATGAGTTTTGTATGACTCCCATGGCCATTTTGTGACTCTCAGGGCCATCCAAAAGAACCCAACCACACACACCATTTTTAATCTGTCCATGGAAAAATTACATAATTTTAGGTAGTACAAAGGGAAAAAGACTGGTAGTATTTTGAATAAAAATGTGGATGTGACCTACTGATAATTTCTGGGGCCCTTTCACACTATCCAATTAAAGCAATGTGAACTGCCATGGTTGCATCATGTGAAATCCTGGGATTTGTAGTCTGAAAAATCTTTGACTGAGAATTCTACATACCTCTTCCTAAACTGCAAACAAATCCAGCTATAATTCTATAGGATAGAACCATGACAGATAAACAGGAGTCTCAGCACTATAACTGTGTAGTGTGAAAGAACCCTTGATTTCCTTGATACAACCTCTAAAATGCCCTCAGACTTGAAAAATGGTACAGTTATCCACCCTTCTTTAGCCATAAACTAATTTCTATACACTCACAGAGGAGCACAACACAAGCATGACCATATCTATATCATCTATATCTATATCTATATCATCTCCCACATCCATTTGTGTCCATAATATCACATAAGAACATTCAGAACAACAATACAGTGGGGTCTCCACATTCACTGGGGTTAGAAGTGCAGGACCACCATAAAAGTGGGGAAAATGCAAATAAAAAGCCATTATTATTATTATTATTATTGAGAGAACACTTATCTAGGAATCTCTAGGTCTCCCAATGCAACTCTGTGGTCAACATCCATCAGACATTGACCATAGAATCATGCTGGAGGATGTACAAAGTGTTTTTGAGGGGGGGGGTTAGGAATCACTAGGTCTTTCATTGTGACTTTATGGTCAACCTCTGGCAGAGTTGCGCTGGAGGATCTACAAATTCCTAGTGAGAGCATATTATTCAAATCTGTGAATAATCAAATCTGTAAAATCAAAGCTGCAAAGCAGAGGACAATGTCTATGGCTAAAGAATCACAGTTTTCATAATAGAGCTACCAGCAATTCCCAAATGAAAGAGCTCCTGGCTTAGCTGGTAGTGGCAAACTGAGGGGTCATTTCCACTTACATTTACACCAGTTCGTGAATTGTGCTGACACCAGATCACTGATTTAATCAAGGCCAATGTGTTGTTCGCACTATGGATTTGAATCATGCCCTTATTCCATGTCACTCCCACTAGTGACATAGAATAAACTGGACAAGGAAGAGGAAAGATGAGAAGGGCAGTTAAAATGGCCTCAATCTGTATTATAGGTCCCAAAATTTTCTTGCATCACTAATTGTCTTTATTACTATTCTTCATTTTTTAAACCAAAAAGTCAAATGTTCTGGCTTGTCTCATCTATAGGGTATTTTCTTTTGTCTAAGGTAGGCTGTCAGGAACGTTAAGTCCTTTCTTTCTTTTTTTCAAGAGCCTTGCTGGTACATCTTTAAACATTTGTAATTGTCATCCTTCAAACTTGAAGGGTGTCTCATTATATTTTAGAATCAAATCTCATGTCTATTTCCACCCAAAATAGATTACTATATCACGCAACAGATTTTTTTGTTTTGCCACAGAAGAGTTAAGGCAAAATAGCCTATCAATCACAAATTCAGATTGTGTTTATCTTTCTCTAAAAATGTTGCCAACTTTGAGAGGAGAATGTCTGTTAGGTTTTCATTCTTGTTTTTTGGGACACCTCTTATTTTTACATATTTATCTCTTAATTTCTATTCCCAGACTGCCTTTTCATCTAGATCTTGCTCCCTTCCTTTTTTTATGTCTTCTAATTCCTCTCCCAATCTGTTATTTTTTTGTTCCAGATTATCTATCTTTTGATTTACTGTTGATAATTCATGTGATATACTTTCTACTGTTTGGTTTATATCTTCAATTCTGTCCTTATCTCTTGTCTTCTTTCTGCTTTAAAATCCTTCATTTCCTGCTTTATTTCCATTCTCAATCTTTGTATTTCATCCAATAGGCTCCAATTCAGATCTGATATTTTTTGTTGCTCAAGTGAGGGCCTTCTTGGAAGTTGTGTTTGGCTTTGAACTTTTTTCTGAGTTCTTGACAACATAATAATAATTTCTTGGTTTTCAAATTCCTATAATGTTTCTACAGTGTTTATTCTACTTTTAGCCCTCTTTATCAAGCAGTATGAATATCCTTTTATAAAACCTCTTCTTGTAAATATATTTCAACAGTATCAATTTCAAATGGAACAAATAAAGCAAAGCAATCCAGCTAGAGAGCCAAGATGAAAATTGTGTCCCTCCTTTACCCACAAAAGCAATTACTTCATTCTCCCACAGATATTCCCCCCAAGTGACTTTTCCAATAAAAATTAGAGGTGAAAGAAAAGGTTCTATTTTAGTCTTTTCATGGGAATTGTAGTTTTCTTCTGAGACATTGAGCCTTCTCTGTCAGAGAGTTCTGGTGCTACAATAAACTACAGTTACCATGATTCCCTAGCACTGAGCCAGGGTAGTTAAAGTGGTCTCAAGCTGAATTATTTCTGGCAGTGTGTACAGACCCATCAGCTCCCACTCCAAAGCTCAAGTCCATTCCATCTCTCTCATTCTCTCTCTCTCTCTCTCTCTCTCTCTATATATATATATATATATATATACATACCTCCCCCCAGAGGCTTCTGGTTTCCTATATCTTGATTTTGTGTCATCTTGTATCGTCTGACACCAGCTACTTTTATAGACTTTAAACTATTAATCCCAGTAAGCCTTAGTCCCTTTCTTTCCATTGCCAATCTTTCTTGTCTTCCTCCAAACAGTTCCACCTTGGTTTGACCTTTCTATCCTCTTCTCTCTAACAGTCCAAGAAGTACTTTTCTATCCTCTTTTCTCTATCTGTCCCAGAAGTATAGTTGTTTTCAATTGACATTGTCTTCTTGTCTGAATCTCTACTCTTATATCCATCATCCCAGTTCCTTATGACATCTACTTTCCTCTCAATCATGTATCATCATGCCCCCTTCCTCCAACTCCAACCTCACTGACACTCCTCCTCCACTGGGCACGTACACATTCTCAGCTCTCTCCTCCTCTTGGCAGATGTCCCCAAGGTCACCGCGGCAGCATCTAGGTTGAAATCACTCCCACAAGCATTCTCTCTTGCAGTTGATTGGTGAGTTTAACTCTTTGTTGCCCTAGAATAATTGCAGTATTACTATTAATGCTATGGAGCAATCCTTCTCTCCCCTTCAATTTCAATTGATTTCAAATGTTCTAAGATTTCAAAAAAGAAAAAAGAAAAAAAAGAATAAGGATAGATATTTCTTCCTGTATTTTCCCATCAGTCTTTTGATTTTAATAATCTAATAAATTTGCAATTCACATGCCTTCTTTGTCAGGTAATTTTTTTCCTCTCCTTTATACTTATCTCTTTTCTATTCTCAATAAATGTTACATATAAAGATACTTTCTGAAGTTATTTGTCCAAGTCCATGAAAAGGCATCAAAAGAAGAAAAGCCTCCAAATAACACTTACTAGTTAAAATAAATTGGTGGCATCCTGGTCGTCTTATAGACTCTATAACAGCATGGTCATGACTTGTCCTCCAATCCCCTCTGCCTCTCTTCTCTTCTTTCACCCTGCAGGGTCCAACTCCATTGGGGATTATTAAGAGTGAGGGGGCAGGAATCTGGACCCACAATGGACTGCTGTGAAACCCCAATACCAAGGGTGTATTCTTGACCACCTAGAGGGCAAATTCCAATGGTCTTGACACCATGTTGTTGGAGTTGTCCCTCACAGACACTCTGTGGGACTTCTCAAAGGGATGCCATAACAAACCAGAAGAAATAGAAGAAGAAATTAAACAAAGAGAGAAAGGAGCAGAGAATTGGTTATATGAAAAAGAACCAGAACTGGTAGAAGATGAAACTCTAGATGATCTAAATGAAAATGACCAGAATAGAGAAGGAGAGACTTTGGACAATAGAAATATGGAAGAGAAATAGAAGAGACATAAATTAAGTTAATAAGGGGGAGGGAAAATGATTAACAATACAAAATTCTTGACCTGGAATGTAAAAGAGCTTAAAAGGTAAAAGTAAAGGTAAAGGTATTCCCCATTGACAAGGTTGTCAAGTCATGTCCAACCATAGGGGGAGGTGCTCATCTCTGTTACTAAGCTGAAGAGCCAGCATTGACAGAGACTACTCTGTGATCATATGGCCAGCATGATTGCACAGAACGCTGTTTACTTTCCCACCAAAGTGGTACCTATTTATCTACTTGCATTTGCATGCTTTCAAACTGCTAGGTTGGCAGAAGCTGGGACTAATGAAGGGAGTTCACCCCATCATGCAGTACTCAGGCCTCGAACTGCCAACCTGCCACTCTTGCAATCAACAGTCAGCATCCTAACCACTTGAGCCACTTAACACCCCACAAAAAAGGAAAAAAGATTTAATATTAGCTTCAAAAAGTAAAGTATGATGTCATTTGTTTGCAGGAAACCCACATTAAAATAAAAGATGTGAAATACTTAAGAAATCAGAAACTAGGGAAAGAATATGTCTCAGCTGCAAAAAATAAGAAAAAGGGGGGTGGTAATATATGTTAATTCTAAAACTGAGTCTAAAGATGTATTAATTGAACCAAATAGACATTATGTTGTTGTTGAAGTAATATTAATGTGAGAAAAATGTTAATCATTGAGGTATATTCACCATTAGAAAATGAAGGAGAATTCTATGAACAATTATTTTAAAAAATGGAATATTTGAATAATGATTTATTAATTACAATGGGTGATTGAAACAGGGTAATAGATCCATGACTTGATAGAACATCAGAAAAAGAGATAAGATTAAACCAAGGGAAAGTTCCTAAAAACTTTTCTGAATTAATAGATAGATTATCATTGAAAGATGTATGGAGGGTATTATATGAGAATGCAAAGGAATATACTTTCTTTTCCTCATGTCACAACTCATGGTCAAGGCTAGATATGTTCTTAATTTTGACATTATTATGTAAGAGAATTTCCAAAATAGAGGTGCAGTGGTCCCTCAGGATTCCCAGGGGATATTTTCGGGGGGGGGGGGAGGGAGGCGCAAATTTGAAATTTTGCAAATATTCAAGTCCCATTGTTCCCAATGGCATCATTAGGGACAATGGAGCTTGACTATTTGTGAAATTCCCTCCCTCCCCTCCTTCTTCCCCCCCCCCCCAGGTGCTGGGGCCTGTAATCCACACCAGCCACATGGAGACTCTCTATCCTAGAAGCGCTCAGTGCCCAGTGTGTGCATGCCCTGCCCCCCTTCGCCACAGCCAATTGATGTATTGCATGCCCATTGGCTGCAGTGGAGGGGGGCACATGCCAGGTCCTGAGTGCTGCTGGGAAAGCAAGTCCCCAAGTGGCCAGCATGGATTACAAGCCCTGGTGCCAAGGGGGAAAGAATGAGGGAAGGGAGGGAGGAAGGACTTGCCATCCGCGAATGATTGAAACCATGAATGGCAAGTCCGTGGATACCGAGAGACCACTGTATTGACAAAAGTATGGTCAGAGCATAACCCAGTTCTAATGGTGATGAATAATGGATTGAAATAATTTAGATGGAGATTAAACAAAAATTGATTAAAGAATGCTAAGATTGTTAAGGAAGCACGAGATCAATTAAAACTCTTCTTTCAGAATGAAATGGATAATGAGATATCAGCTAATGTAATATGGGATACATCAAAAGCGTATATGAGGAGATATTGGATGAAAAAAAGGGCAGAGATGAAAAATGAAAAATAAACTCAAATAAAAAATTTAGAATATGAAATTAAATTAAGAGACGTTCAATTGAAAACAAATCCCTCAGAGAAAAAACTAAAAGAAGAGACATATTGTTTACAAAACCAAATATCTATAATAACAATGAAGGAGATAGGGGAAAAATAGATATATAAAACAAAGATATTTTGAATTTTCAGATAAACCTGGGAAATTATTGGCATGTAAATTAGGAAAAAGAATTATCACAAATATAAGGGATGGAAATAAAGTTCATTCAGATCAAAAGGACCAGACCCCCGAGGCTGGAAGCAGCAAGGAGCGGAGGAAGACCAGGTGCATCCACCATGTCCATGGAAGTTGGAGCCAGAAAGCCATGCGATTCACCTAGGCCTTATAAGGCCCCACAAACCAGGCATCCAACTTCTGACATGGCTGCTGAAGCAGGAGATGGTGCGTGAACAGCCACACTGAATCCCCTACCTGCAAAGGAGGACCTTCCTGTTGGCACTGATCTGCGCCCCGCTTATACACCTCCATGGCCACCTTGAGCTGCTCTACCACAGGAACCGCTGAGACAGGAGACACAGCCAGAAAACCCCGCGGATGGAAGCCGCCATTGGTGAAGAAGCTGCCATTGGCAAAGAAGGGCGTCTGCTGGGCTGAGGCATCAACCAAGTTGTTATAAGCAAACTTGGCCAACAGCAGCAGGTACACCCAGTTCTCTTGGCAGTAGCTAGAGTAGCAGCAGAGGTACTGCTCCAGTGTCCCAATGGTGAACTCCGTCTGCCCGTCGGACTCAGGGTGGTGCGCCGAGGACAGGTGAGACACAATGTCCAGGATTCGCAGCAGGCTGGTACAGACCTGGGCAGTGAAGTGAATCCCTCAATCAGCAACCACCCCCTCAGGGAGGCCATGGAGCTGGAAGATGTGCTGCACAAATATCCAGGCCATCTCCTTCAGCATGGGGAGACCAGCGCAGGGCATGAAGTGGGCCATTTTCCAAAAAAGATCCATCACCACCCAAATGGTGGTAAAGCCAGCAGAGGGGGGCAAGTCTATGGACAAAGTCCATAGAGACAAGCTTCCAGGGTCCTGACAGCATCAGCAAAGGCAGCAGCAAGCCCACGGGCTATCCCAGGTTCTCCTTAGCCCGGCAACACACGAGGCAAGTGTCCACATATTGGACCACCTCCATCCGGACTTGAGGCCACCAAAAATCCCGGGTGAGGAGATGCAGGGTCTTGCAAAAGCTGAAGTGCCCCACCAGCTTAGAGTCATGGCACAACCACAAGACCACCTCCCAACAGGGACCTGTTGGCACGTAAAAATGGCCCTGGTGATAAAGCAGGCCATCCCTAAGTGCAAAGGGAGAGGCGTTCCCCTTTGCCAAATGCTGCACCACAAATGGGTCCTGGCCCTGGAAATCCCAGATCTGGTCCAACAGCATGGCATCCCTCGGAGCAGCAGCAAAATTCTCTGGGCGCAGAATGGTGGACCGAAGCTTCCCCTCCAGGCCTGTGGCATACACTGACTTCCGGGAGAGAGCATCAGCCTGCTGATTCTGGGCCCGAGGAATGTATCGGAGCCAGAAATTGTAGCAGCCAAAAAAAAACAGGGGCCACCACTCCTACCTTGGGGACAACATCTGGGCCATCTAGAGATGCTCCAAGTTCCTGTGGTCAGTATGGACCAGGACCTGATGAGCCATCCCCTTCAGCAGATGTCGCCATGTATCGAAGGCTGCCTTAATCGTCAATAGCTCCTTCTCCCAGATTGTGTAGTTGCGTTTGGGAGAAGACAGCTGTTGGGAATAAAAGGCACAAGGCAGCAGGTGTCCCTCAGCCCCCATGGGCTGAAGCAGCACAGCTCCGATCACCAAGTCCGAGGTGTCCGCCTCCATTACAAAAGGCGTCTGTGGGTCAGGGTGCTGCAGGATTGGGGCCAATGTAAACCTCTCCTTGAGGACCTCCAATGACATCTGAGCAACAGCCATCCACTGGAAGTGGACTGTCCCATGCAGTAGTTGGAAAAGAGTGCTCACCAGGGCAGCGTAGTCCAAAAATAACTTTCTGTAAAAGTTCGCAAACCCCAGGAACCGCTGGACATCCTTCCTACTGCAAGGGGGTTGCCATGACAACACCGACTCCACCTTGGAGTTGTCCATGGCCACACCCTGGGCAGAGACCCAGTAGCCTAAGAAGTCCACCTCCCAGAGGTCGAAGGTGCACTTCTCCACCTTGGCATAGAGGCAGTGCTCCTGAAGTCATTGAAAGATGGCACAGACATGGGCATCATGAGCAGCCTGGCTGGGGGAATAAATCAAACAACATCCACGTAAATTATCACAAACCGATCCAAATATCCCTGAAGATGTCGTTGATGAAATGCTGGAAGATGGCTGGGGCATTACACAAGCCAAAGTGCATGACCGTGTATTCGTAATGCCCATACCTCATCTGGAAGACCATCTTCCATTTGTCCCCAGCCCAGATCTTCACCAAGTTGTAGGCCCCCCTGACATCCAACTTTGTGAAGACCTTGGTGTGGCGGAGCCGCTCCAACAACTCTGGAATCAGCAGCAACGGATACTGGTTCCTGATGGTGATCCAGTTGAGGGCCCAGTAGTCATTACAGAGGCTCAACTCCCCACACTTCTTCCACATAAAGAGCACAGGGGTGCCTGCAGGAGACTTAGAAGGATAAACCCCTTCTGGAGGTTCTTCTCCAAAAAAATCCCTCAGAGCCTCCAGCTCAGGCTCTGAGAGGGAATAGAGGAGTCCCACCAGAATAGGGGCCCCTACCTGCAAAGTCATAAGGTCTGTGCAGTGGGAGCTGATCCACCTCCTTCTTGTCAAAGACATTGGCGTAGTCCCGGTATTTCTTGGGCAGCATTACCGAGCACTCCTTGGCATCTGCTGCCACTGCAGCTGGGATCCACTCTGGCCAACAGTGCTCCTGACAAAACTTGGAAGCAAACAGGACCTCCCGATGGGCCCATGAGATGTGCAGGTCGTGTTTGGAGAGCCAGGGCATCTCTAGGACCAAGGGGAAATGAGACACATCGGCCTGCAGCAACTGGACCTCCTCGACATGGTCCTGGATCTCCAAGTGGAGCAAAGGGGTCCAATGTGTCACTGGACCAGACTGCAGGAGCCACCCGTCAATGGTTTCCATGGGTATCGGCTCGGCTAAGGCCGGTGGCAAACCCCAAGTCCATGAAATTGCTGAAGACTCCTGAGTCTATCATGGCCCATAGGGGAATAAGCTCTAGGGTAGGGAGTCTGAGGTTGGTCACCACCAATCAAGGGTCCTTGCTGCAGGTCAAACTGAGGGGAGCACGTTCGAGAGATGCTCCCAGGTGGTGAACCTGATCTACACTTGGGACCATCCGTTTCCCTTCATGGTGCTTGGCATCCCTTGGCAAGGCAATCTCTGGCAAAATGACCTGAGAGTCCACAATATAAACAGAGACCCTCTCCTCCTCCTTTCCTTCTTGGCCCCGGTGAGCTGCAGCTGAGCTCCTCCCAGCTGCATTGGTTCCTCTGCGGGCCCAGGAGAAGCAGCCTCAGGGGGAGCTGCAGGAGTCCATGGCCCAGGCAATGGAAGAAGTGATAGGCCGGTCCATCAGGCCTGCCTGTGAGTTGAGAGATGGCAGTCAATGTGGGTTGCCTGCATGATCAAGGCAGCCAACGTATCTGGAGGATCTGAGCAGGCCAGTTCATCCAGAATGGGGCCCGCCAAACCCCAATGAAATTGGGCCTGCAAGGCACTCTGGTTCCTAGTCAAGCTGCCCCGATTGCTTTGGTAGAGGGGAGGGATAGAAATAATAATAATAATAATAATAATAATAATAATAATAATATTCTGGGCTATGAGGTGAAAGGCAGTGGAATATTCTGCCACAGAGCTCTTCCCTTGCTGGAGAGTATTATTATTATTATTATTATTATTATTATTATTATTATTATTATTATTATAATATCCTGGGCTATGAGGTGAAAGGCAGTGGAATATTCTGCCACAGAGCCCTTCCCTTGCTGGAGAATCTTAATTTGGTGCTCTGAAGTATCCACCTTATCAGGATCTCCCCAGGTAACCTTCATCTCCTTCAAGAAGTCCTGCAAGCTGTTGAGGATAGGGCTATTCTCATTGAGGTATGGAGTAACCCATTTGCTTGCAGGCCCAGACAGCAAGCTGATAATAAATGCTACCTTGTGCGAGTCTGTGGGGAAGTCTGCCTCTCTGATTTTAAAATGCAGCTTACAGCTTGCTAGAAAGCTATCTAACATAGCTCTCTCACCAGAGAATTTTTCTGGCATATCTATGATTGACTTCCCACATGGCCTGGGTTGAGCTAGGTTAAGACTCAGCCAGCTCTGCTAGAGCTGGCAGAGCAAAGCTAGAGCCTGGTTCAGACTCCTCGTCTTCTGAGTCTTCAGCATGGCTGGCCATGAAATCCTTTGCTCTTTTAGGTGCGGCAAAAAGAAGGATTGGGGCCGAAGTGTGGGGTTGTTGTGGCCCCAAACCACTGCTCCCCAGGGTGGCTCTCTGCCACCCCAAATGGGTCGTCTGCATCGGCCCAAAGAAACTTCCAATTAGAAGGCTATGATAACAGATACGGGTGGAACGGGTATTTATTTTATGAGAAAATACATAAATATTTTAATATAATTATATTAGATGTTCCCTTTTAAGAATTTGGCAGAAAGTAAAAACTAAGTGGTATGACATCATCCCAAAATGGGTTTCTGTAAATGAAGCTTTTCTGTAAAAAGACAAAATTGATAAAAATAGATGGGTAACTTACAACAATTTAACCATGGGTGAAAGTATGGATATGAAATTAAACACCTTGGAACAATTAACACAGTTGTTTTTGTGGGTTGGTGGGTTAACACAGTTCCCTTACCAACAAATACGGGAGAGATTCTTATTTGATTTTTTTAAAAAAAAGGTATTAGAATTATGGATAAAGAATTTGAAAGGATACTGAATTCCAATGATAATAATAAAATATCAAAGTTCTACAAAATGTTTTTCAAATTAGAGGTGGAAGAAGGAGTAATTAAGACACCTATGATAAAATGGGCACAAAATATAGGTCAAAATATAGAGCTCAAACAATGGAGAAAATATTGGAATAAGAGACTAAAATTTACATTAAATTATGATAAAAAGGAGAATTATTATAAAATGCAATTCCATTGGTACCTCACCCCATATAAATTGGCAAAAATGAACAAAAACCTTGCAGATAATTGTTGGAAGTGTGAAAGATTGGTGATTACTTTTTATTACTTATGGTGGAGATTTTAAAAACGCTAAAGAATATTGGAAAAATATACATAGTGAAATAAGTAAAATACTACAACCTGAAATTTAAATAGATCCTAAAATGTACTTATTGGGAATAATTACAAATGAAAAATTAGGGGGTGGGTGGGAAATGATTTTATTTTATGATAGTAGCTGCGAGGATAACTTACACATCTAAATGGAAAACTAAAGAGTGTCCAACAAAGAAGATCCTGGCAAATGAAATTATACAAATATATAGAGACTGATAAAATAACTTGTTTAATAAAAAAGAAAAAGATAGATGATTTCAAAAAGGAATGGAAACTGTTGATAGAATATTTACAAGAAGAATGGGGGTCCAACTTTGTAATAGAAATAGATTAGATGATTCCTATAGTAAATAATTATGAAATAGGGTATAATAATGTAAAGAAGTATATAAATGATGTATATAATTTAGTGAAAAATATATTAATATGATGGAAAATCAAATATATTTATCTGAAGTAAAACTTAAGAGCTCTGAAATAACAAGACATGAAAGACAAGGAAGTATTTTTCTTTTTCTTTTTCTTTTTGTATATCTAGTCTGGGTGTATTTACATTAGGGGGAAGGTGGGGGAGATGAAAAAGGGATTGTATATATATATATATATATATATATATATATATATATATATATATTTGTTATTGTTTAGGGTGTTGGGTTTCCTTCTGTTTTTTTTTTTCCTGTACATTTTTTAATCAATATTTTTTTTTAAAAAAATGACCTTGCTCTGAATTCTGTACATCTGAGACCAGCAGAGATATTCAAGCAGGAGCTAGGGATGAGCTAGGGAATCCTGGTGGTAGCAAAGAAGGCCAATGTGAAGGCTGCCCGGAAGAGAGTGATTTCACCAGGTGAACTGTGGACAGTCAAAAGGGAATGCAAAATCTGAGGAAGAACTAAGTCAGAAACAGACATACGTGTATCCCGCAAGGTAGTGGGCTGTCTTGTCCACCCCTGCAATGTCCTCCTGATCCAAAAATATACTGTGGGGTCAGGGAACCCCCACACACACACCCAGGAGTAGAATACCAGGGCTGCTAGTCTTCCCCGATGGTAACTGGTCCCCATCTAAGATGAACCGCAAAGCGAAGTATGGTCTCCACCCCAGGAGCCATGCCTCAGACTCATCCACAGATTCCAGGAATTGTCTAAACGCGCACAGCGGCAACTGGTATGACTTGTGTGTGGAAGGAGCAATGGAATGAAAAATAGTTTGGTTGATCTCTATCCACCAAGGTTGCACAAATGAGCCGGTACCATCAAGGGCTGCCAGTGCGAGCTCCTGAAACCCATTGAACTGAAAACATGAGAAGGCACTTGCCAAGGGATTCAACAATCCCAGAACATGTCATTCCTGGAACAGCACAATGTTGCTAAAACATCGGAGCACCATGGACCAAACCAGACACATCATCCTTGGGGATTTGGAGCTCTGGGAATTAATGACATGCATGACTGCCTGGATGTTACACCAAAACCAGGCAGTTTTATGAGAAAAAAAATTGCCTACAGATGAACCGCCACCATGATAGGAAATAGTTCCAGAAAGGTGAGATCCCTTGTCACTCCCATACTCACCCAGTCCGGAGGCCAATTCTCCACTGCCGATTGCCCATTTCAGTATACTCCAAAGCCATGAGCTCCAGAAGCATCAGAATGTACCTGAAAATCTGCCTTGAGAAGCGTCTTGCTTCTCCAGAATGAGACTCTATTAAATTTCATCAGAAAGGTGTCCCATATCCTCAAGTCCTCCCAGATCCCACTGCTGATGTGTATGTGATGCTGGGGAGAAGAGACCCCCCTCATGGTATGGTATAAGCAAGCACTAAATGCCCGCCCCAATATCACCACCTTGCAGGCAAAGTTTAGCAAACCTGCCAAAAATTGAAAGTCATGAAGAGTGGATGGTGCCATTGACCAACTCCTACCTTATCTTAGGGTAGGCTAGGTTATGGATCAACCAGTACTCACCTGGCACCTTCTTGGGCACTATGCCCACTGGCAACAACCCCAAAGCTGGCATTGGTATCGCCTTTTCAGGGCCAGATATCCTACCTGCCACCAACTCCTTTGCCAGCTTATCCCTCACCATCCCCAATAACTCCCTTACTAATCTTGAATTAGATGCAAAGCGAAAACCCTAGGACTGGAATATGGAATGTGGAAACTGTGTGTGAAACCCTGAAGTAAGTAATGTGCCCAGCCCCACTTGGGATAATTCAGCAACCAAGTGGCTAAAGCACCCAACATAAAGGGCATTGGAGCTTTTGGCTCCAGCAGAGGCACCCTGAGAGGTGGCACCAGTTCTGGCCCACTTACTTTTAAAGCATGAGGAACTGGCGTGGCTCCCACCACAGGTGCCACAACGATGGTCAAACTTGCAAGTCTGTCTCTTGTACTTACCTGCATTGAACTCCCAGCAGACTCCTGATACTCTCCTATCACCCATGGCTTGCCTCACATACTGCCCCTTCGGCTGAATGACCATTGGTACAAAGCTGTTGTCACATCAGATTGAAGGGGAGGTGCCAACCATCACATTGGCCCACAGCTCGGCTTGTAAGTGGCATTATGAGATGGAATGATCCAAGACAGCATGCATCCGGAACTGCTCATCATATTGTAGCCAAGCAGACCCTCAAGAATTGGTGTGACAATTAGCCTTGACGATGATCTCTTGGTCTTTGGATAAATCAGGGGCCCTCTCAACTTGCTTTTCCTCAATCATACCCCTGTAAATTGTAAAACCCACCATTCAATTTAAAAATTTCTTTCAAGCTTAGGACACTCGCACGACTCAAGCTCCTTAAGGAGACTAAACACAATTTCATACTTTACCATCACCCTGGGCTCAGAGTCCTGAAAATTCAATTAGAAAAGATCGATGTAGTCACCCTTCCATATACGCTCCCTTGTCGCAAGTGGGAAATGCCCAATGGGGTGGACATACTCCCATAGGGATTACAGACAGCTGACCTCTCTATGGCCCACTGTGATGTGGAGCCCACTTCCAAAGCCTTGGGGGAGGTACTTACCTTGTCAACAGGCGACTGTTCGACTGCACTTGATGACGTCTGAGCCTAAGGTGCCCCAGCGGTGGGTCCTGCCAAGTTGGACCCCACATTCCCATCAGCTCCCTGGGCCTGACCTGATGTTGTTGAAGATTGGCTCACAACTCCTTTGTCCTGGACAGCCGGCCCACCCACCTAGGTATTGGGTGCCCACACCACCACTGGCCAAGATCCAGAGGAAATGGATGGATTAGATGCACCTGAGTTGGCTGCCTGAGGCAGTATCTCCAATGTCACCATTTGACTTGTTGGTGGGTCTGACAGGTAGCTCCACAGCTATCACCAGAAAGAGAGAGGTGGAGCCACAGGTCCCCCTCTTTTGGCTGCCTGGCACGGAATGGCCAGAGCCAAGTGGCGTTGGGCCTTATATAGGCCCAAACCATGGGAGCCACAGGAAACACAGGACTTCCTGTGGCTTCCCCCAATCATGGTGCCAGCCTCCCAAAATGGCCAGCGCAACTAACAACCCCTCCTGACAAGTAGAGGGAGTCTTTGTCTTTAGTGATAACAATCCAAACAGTACAACAGAATATGAACGATTTTGTAGAACTGCAAAGGTCAGACCTCAGCATTTACTTCCTGGAGTCAGTGCATTACTTTCATTGTTAGCTTACAGATTGTTATATTTCTTTCTATACACAATCAGTGTATTAAAAAAAGGAGAATACTGCTAGATCTCCAAATGCCTTGTGGCTGAATGTTTTATTCTGAATGAAAATTGTGTTGTGGGTAGCGGTTTTGTTTTTGATTGTCATGTGTTCAGTTTTATTCCTTCTGCTGTAAATGACCTGCTAATTCACCAAGTTTTATATCAGAAGTGTTTTGTACTTGACAGGGAACTATCAGCCCAAAATTTCACAGATTTACTTTGGTTAACAAATGGGGGGAACGTTGCATTTCCCCCAAAGTGGGAAAGATGCTAGTTGAATGGTTAATAACACAAAGCATGTTAACACAGAAGTAAGCCCTTATGCATTCAGTGGTGCTTATGTCCAGGTAAATGTGCATAGGATTGCTGGATGACATTGCAATCAGAACTGTTCAAATGTACAAACAGAATTCCACATTAGGATGCAGGGTTTTTTTTTACAGATAAGGCTGAGGAAAAGCAATATACAAAGTCTCCTTAGCATTTATTCATAATACAATTTACAAAGAGCATTTTATGAATAATATCTGATCTTCACAAGCAGTGAATCAAGACTGCAGTAGATGCTTTCCAAAAGGGGAAAAATTCAAAGGAAAACAATGTTCCCTCTCCCCTTTCCCCCCTAATTACTTGGCTTTTCCTTCCATTATAGGCTGAAGATATTAGGTTGGATCCAGTGTAAGAATGTATAGAATATTCACAAATTTTCTGGTTTGAGACACCCTGTAAAAAAAAGGTTATCAGCATCTGCAAGATGTTTCATTACATGTAAAAACAAAGTCCTTCATTTGTGTTTCACAGCAGCCTACGTTAAATTCCACCCTCAAAATAAGCTATCTATCTATAAAATTATTGTTGTTGTGACTTGACTTATGGCAACCCTAAGGCAAACCTATCACAGGGTTTTCTTCACAAGATTTGTTCGGGGGAGGAGGTGTCCTTGTTTTCCTCTGAGCCCGAGAGTGTGACTTGGCCAAAGCCACCCAATGGGTTTCCATGGCCAAGCAAGGATTTGAACTCTGCTCTCCAAAGTCATTGTCCATGACTTTGCCCATGCCAATGTTGACTCTCTGGGAATTTTTTTTTAAAAAAAATCAACATTAATATGAACAAAAATTCTTGTAATTGAACTGAGTTGAAAGAAACTTTGTAGATTTTTCAATCTTGTACTTGAGAATGAAATAAGTAAAGGCTCTTACTCTTTCTCTGAAGCTGATTTGGAGTCAGTGTGCATAGACCAAGACAAGTTGTCTGAAAAGACAATGGGGAACCAGAAAGGATTTTGGAGGATTCCCCCAGGGACACTGCTGAGTGTACTGTAGAAGCAACAGAGAAGGAGGAGAACACTGACCTTAGAGGGAGAAAGACACTTGGGGAAATTTATAGGAAAATAATTTGGAGGCTTGATGTGTATTTGGAAAGGGAGGAAATGGAGAGATATAGGGTGATGTGAATAAGAATGTTTTGGTCAGAGAGATGGTTTCCTCTCAGGTTGTGTTGGGGATTCTAAAAGTTACTCAAGGTATGCAATTGTAGGGGTTTGGCAGAAAGGCAAGAGTGAGTTTCGGGTGGAAAATTGAAAGAAATAGGATTTGGCTTTTCTGGTTCAAGATACTAATGGGCGATAGATCCATTGAGTGAGGAGGTCTTAAGACTCTATCACACCAGCCTGCCAGTCTGCTACAATTTTGTTAATTTGAGAAAATGGTAACATACTAGTATGAGAACATTCATTATCACACTTTGCTGCAATAGTGCTAAGGTGCTGCTCTGGGAATCTATAGTCCTATGCTCTCCCTTCCACATGATCTTCATAACTCTGCCTTCCTGCCGTATACCCTACCCAGCATGTCCTTCATGTCTTTTATTTTTTATTTTTACTGAAATTGCATCATTATGACAATGTGATGAAATAAAACAGAAAAGGAAAGGAAAACAGCCTGCTTGGGAATAGTGAGAGGGAGGGTGGAGGAGCAGAATCATGGTCACTCACACCACATGACTGTCTGAAAAGTGGAACTGCAGCAGGAGACCCTTAGCACACAGAAATTCATAATGAAATGCAATGTGATTGGGAGGCATTGACTGGTTTTACCCATCTATGAAAAGGAGTGCTCCAGAGAAAGATGGAATGCAAAGCAATAGCAGGACAGATACAACATTATGAGATAAGTACTGGCCAAAGACATTTTTAGCCTGTTAAAATTTCAGTTTACTAGCCCCATGTGATAAATTCCTTAATGTAGAGGAGACAGTCTTTCCTCAATAAAGTTTGAAATTTATTGAGTGAGATGGTTAAATAAAATAAACTGGGTGGTTTTACGAAATTACTTTTAATTTTTAAAAATTGTATTTTAATATATTTTGATTATATTAACAGCCATTTTAAAAATCATTCAATCAATCATAACAGTCACAATTATGACATGACATATCCCTTGTAACAAAACCTTCTGTCATAACATAACAAACATAATATATCGGTATGAAACATTCAAAACACACACTGACTTCCTTCCTAAGAGTTCTTGGTTTTATTCATTCCTTAACTGTCTATCTTTTCATGTTTTATTTTTATGTTCTTCTATTATTCATGAAATTTTGTTCTCTACTGTTTATAATATGTTTATAAATTTATAATTATAAAAAAGACTTACGTGAAGGGATATAGATATTACAATTGAGAGTACAGAGAAGGGAGTGGAAAAATAAATAAATAAGATATAATTAATGTTATGCTAGACCAGGGGTAGGCAACCTTTCCCCTTTAAGGGCCGAGGGACTTCAGCTCCCAGAATCCCAGGAGCTATTGGCCAACATGGCTGAGACTTCTGGGAGCTGAAGTCCCTCGGCCCTTAAAGGGGAAAGGTTGCCTACCCCTGTGCTAGACTATTGCAAATTGGGAAAATAAAAGAGGTAATTTGTTTAATTAAATAGCAGTAAGTTTAGTTAAAATGCAAACTGGTATGCTTGTATTTATTTTTGGTTAAAGAAGGATCAATAATAAATAGTTGAATAGCATTACTAAAGCTTATTAGTAATCTTTGATGAATTTATAGAAATGATTCTATAATTTATTTCTGCAGGGAATATATATATATATATATATATATATTCAGAGCTTGTTTATTAATTATATCTTACAGAAAGGAGGTTGATAATTGATGGTATTTGAGAAGCACTGAAATTTTTTGTTTTGTTTTTCTTGTTTGATATTGTGATGGCCACTATTTGGAAGATGTGAAGTCATATTAATCTTTCTACTTTTTCCCCCCCTTTTTCCCCTTTTTCTCTCTTGTAGTTGAAAACTCAATAATTTTTTTTAAAAATAAGCAAAGATTGACATGCCTAGCTGAAAGGAGGTGACCTTGGCAGGAGCACACACAAATTCTACCTGCTATAATGTGTCTGGGGTTTCCTCATGATTGGTGGCAGCTTGTCATCAATACTTTTGTGGAAAGTCCATCTTTTTAAAAAGAAAACAAGAAATCAACTAAAAGAACAAGTCATCTCTATTTAAAATCCATGATACTTGGGAGTTATTGCATTGTAATCGTCCTCATGGTAAGACAGAAAAGAAACAGTCATAAGACCGGTTTGGCTGTACTGGCTTCTTGTATTTGATTAGAGACACCATAAGTCAGAAATGACTTGAAGGCACATAACAAATACAACAACTCATCCTAATCAACTTTGGGGGAGGTTCCACACGGATGATGGAGATGTGCATGAATTCCATGATGCTGAAAATATGAAGCCTGAGTGGTGGTCCATAGTGGCCATGAAGAGCTTTGGACTATAACTGTGATCTATCCAAACAAGTGAAAATTTCTCCAAGACTTTAGAGCAGCAGTGGACAAAATATATTCCCTGGCACTGCAGGCACCTTGCCCAAGATGGTTCTATGGCCCTTAAGCCGTTCAGATTCCTAGAACTGGCCTTTTCCTGCCCCCACAAAAAATGAATTTCTTCTTGTAAATACCTCCTTGAATGGCAGTTCACTTTCTAAATAATTTGCACAGTTTAACATTTTTAAAAAGCAGGTGTCCTTCACAATCAGATATGAACTTTAGCCACTTGCAGCCCCCCCGCCCCCCACATTTTTGGCATTGTGGCACTTCCCACAAATAGAAAATGGGACCCCTGCCATGCTGCATTTACCTTCCTTTTCTGTAGGGAAGGGGCTGTAATTTAGTGAGTGTATCCTTCACATATTAAGTACCTCAGGTTCATTTCCAGGTAGGGAGGCCTGGAAAGGACATCTTCCTGAAACACTGGAGAGCTACTGTTCAGCCACATAGACAATACTGAGCTAGGTAGAGTTACGGAATGAGTTTGGCTTCTTCTGTGTCTATTTATTTTAATATGTATTTTACTATGTTTATATCATAGCTATACTTTATATCTACTTGGCCTCAAAGCAGACATTTTATTTTCTGATGGGTTCTTCTGTATGGAAGAATCTTCACATCATATGTTCTCTTTGTTATGTATCTTCAAGCTGACCCTGACTTATGGTGACCACATCCTAGGGTTTTCTTTCCAAGATTTATTCAGAGGAAGTTTGCTATTGCCATCCTCTTGCCTAAGAAGAGTGAAGCACCCAAGATCACCCAGTGGGTTTCCATGGCAGAACAGGAATTCAGACCTAGGTCTCCCAAAGCCCCAGGTCAAATATGAGAAACTGAAATGTTTACTTAAAGCAGCAATGTGCAACTTCCAGGAGTTGCATAAATACTCCAGGACTCAGATTTTCCCCAACATGCCCCACAAATATTTGTTAGGAGGGCTTAAAATAACTAATTCTGTTCATGAAAATCTCCATGTGATGCAACAGGCCACTTGACCTATTCCCCTCCTCACCTCTAACCAAGTTTCAGGCCCAGAGAGGGGGCTTTTTTCAAAATTGGTAGTGATCATAGAATACATTTGTCCATCCCTACCTAGAGCATGCAAGCTCTAGAAACATAGAAATTTACCTCTGAAGTCTCATCCCACTTATGTGTCCCTTACTAACCAGGCATATATATATTATCTTGCATTTTCTTTTCCATTCCTTTATATTTTACAGTTTCTTTTTAATCTTAAATTGCCATGCATCACCAAACATGACTCAAATAGTGACTTACATGATGAAAACACTTTGTTAACATTGGCTAATTCTCGCATTGCACATAAGAAAGAGAAAAATAAATTAGTATTGCTGAACCATTACTGTTATGGTTGTGATGTGCTAAGTGGATGGAACATAAATGTCACCTTCCAATATTTGTCTTTACCAGCAACTCACTCATGCATCCTTAAACGGCTGTTCATGACTCTCAGCTCAATTTAAAAATCCCCTGAGAACTGCTGTCAGGGCAGGGTCTACATTTCTAGGTCTAAGACACTAGTATTCCACAGTGAGAGATTTGAAATCAGAAAAAGTTACACACCATTCCAAGTAAAATCTAACAAGCAAACAAACAGGAATCTTTCTTGCCTGCTTAGCAGAGAGGGAAAATATTTTGTTGCATGACAGGATCCAAGGCTTCTTTATTTGGATTACATCAAGAGCCAGAGGCAAAGTGAGACCACTGTCTCAGGTGGCAGAATGGAGGAAGGGCAGTCGGATGGGGGAAGGCAAAAAAGGTGAGGGGATTTGGGGTCCCTACCAACAGTGACAGCATTTCCTTAGTATTTTGAGGAAATTTCTTAGCTCAACAGGAAGCCCGAGAGACATTTGGTAACTTAAGGGATCTTTTACACTTATACAGTGGGTCCTTGTTATCTGATGGGATTTGGTTCCAGACCCCTTCCCCCTGCGGATACGAAACTGTTGATATTCAAGTGCTGTTAAATACAATGTCATAGCAAAATGGCATCCCTTATATCAAATGGCAAAATCAAGGCTTGCTATTTGGAATGTGTACTTTTAAAAAATATTTTCAAGCCATGGATGATTGAATCTGTGGATACAGAGGGCTGACTGTGGATACCAGTACTAATTGCAGAGAAGTTGGTGTTGGTGAATTAAAAAGGTTTTATTTAGCAATGTGCAAAATATTGATTCGATTTGAAACAACTTCTGGATGGATGGAAAAGGTGAGTAGGGACACAGCCCAGGGTGAGATGAAATATGGTCTTTAACTGCTTTGCAGTGAGACTCACAGTCCTTATTGTGTGAGGATATTCAGAAAGCCTAGAAGTTAGTGGACTAATCAGCAAACCTTTATTTAGTGCTATCTAGGTCTTTGGACCAGCATGCCTTTTCCATATGAAACTTCCTAGTGTTTCAAAGATCATTGTGACCTCTTAAAAACATGCCTGACTCTAGATATCAAAATGTGAAACCCTACATTCAGTGCAAGGGGAGTGTAGGGCATGCTAACACCATCTTGCCTCCCACAGTGCTTGGAACTTGCCACCCCCAACAAAATCTCCTTTAGTACCCAAATTTCCAGCATTGCAGCACCTTAAAACTTCCATTGGACATTTAGGAATACAGTTTAGGCATGCAAAAACCATAGGCAGGGAAAACTACCAAAGTTATGCCAACACAATGCAGTTCAAATAATTTGAGAAATGAAATAAATTTTCATTTGGGGGTAGAATTCTTATGGGGTGGGAAATATCTTCCTTTCCCCACAATTTCTTTGTAAAGTTAGCCGCTAAATAAGCTGCCTTTTTCATACATGCACAAAGGATGCTATCTTTCATGGAGTCTGACCAGCAGTCTATCTTGGCCAGTACTGATTACCTTGAATGGCTCCAGCTTTCCAGGATTTCAGACAGAAGATTATTCCATCTCTGCCTGGAAATGTCAGAGCTTGAATCTGGGGCCTTTTGCCTACGAAGCATGTGGCCTACCATTAGGGATGTAATTTTTCCACTAATATTCTTCTTAAATATTTTAGCAATTTTCTCCAAAAAAAAAGTTGTTTCCTGCACAGAAAATGCTATTTTATGTGCAAAACTGTTGTGTGAATTTTGCACAGAATAAGTCCCAAACTTTGAAATTTCTCATGAGTCCATGATTCTTCTCATCAGTAACACCTGAAAAATGTTTTTTCTCCATTTAAAAATATTTTTGAAAATTCTGTCCTTTCTACCACTGAACAGCATCTCCTCACTTCTCCTGATGCTGCTACATCAAAGAGCTATATGCTATGGATGGTGATTAGGCAAGTGCCCATCCCCACCTTCTCAGTCACTCAACTGCTGTCATGCTGTATCCCTCTTTCTTTCCCATCCCAGATCTGGAGATTGCAGGTAGAGGAGCCAGGAAACTTGAGCAGCCTCTTCTTTCTCAAACAGGAAGATGTAGAGGGACAAGGCAACCCATGTTGGCAGCACGAGAAGGAACAGACTTCTCCCAGCCATCCCTGATTTCCTCCATGCCAACCTTACCCTTGCTGGCTTATCTCTCCTGCACTAATTTTACTGGTTTGTTGATAAGCCTGGTAACAACAGTCTAGGAGATCTGTGATGGTAACAGGGAATGGAAAAGAATGTTGTTGGACTCAATAGCCTCAATGAAAATAGCATTTTAGCACTTCCTGAGGCTTGTTGTAAAAACAAACATTTTGCTTTGAATATTCACATTTGAGAGCCTAAATACAATACCAGGTGCTACAGACTATGGATCAGAGGAAGTAGCTGGCAAAATCACCTCTGAGTATTCCTTCCCTAAGAAATTCCTATGAAATTCACAAGGTTGCCATAGGTTGACAGGTTACTTCAAGGCACATACACACACATTCACACATTTTCAAGGCTTACAAAGTACACCAAAAACAATGTCCAAATTTTAAAATATAAGCAGTTGGAATATGCATAATTTCAAAAATGTCTGTAGCACGCCATAAACCAAGATGCAAAGTTGCATGAATTGGGGAAATTGCACAAATAAAGGTACAAATTAGAAAAAAACACACATTAAAACTTGCACAGATTTCAAAGTCAGAAGAAAACACAAAGTCTCACAACCCAATATGAAACAAGAGCAAGAGAAAAGTCATTTAGAATTGAACAAACTCAGCAAAATTAAAAGCAAGGGATTTTTCACATCCTTTGATGGTAGAGGCATTTGCTCTTCAGAAAATTCAATTGAACCTGATCCAGTGGCTTACATGTGAAATACTCCTTATCCCATGAATAATTCAATGAGCCTTTCTTCCAAATTCTTCCAGGTTCTTCTCCAAGCTTACATTATCTTTAAGCAACTTTTCAGAGCTACTGAGAAACATAGATAAGTTGCCTTTAGCTTTTCTGGCTTCCTCCTATCTGACAAATAATGGGAATTAAAGCCTCAAAAATAATCTGAAGATACACATGCTACTGCAGCCCTAACCAGTTTCCTCTGGTTCTAAATACCTTCCAGGAGGCTCTAGCAGCAATTCGGGGCAGGGTATGTATGGAGGAGAGATAATTAGGCATGAACATGCAGACTTTTCCATTATCATATCTGCTGATTTTCTCCCCTTCTAAGACAGAGGCATGTATTCTAATTCACTAATGCCTGCATTACAATCATATACATGTCTGCTCAAAAATGTCCCATTCCTTTATTTCCAGGAAATAGGATCTTGATAATAATAATATGTACTAATGTTCCTACATAGACAGATTTCTGTAGCACTCCATTATTTACATTATTTACCATTATTTACACATTATTTACATTATTTTTATTGTCTATTTATTTTGATTCTTTATTGTATCTTATTTATGATTTACTTGGTTTTAATGGATGTTAGTTTAATACATTTTTATGGGGGAGGTGGGGAGGTTGGGTTTTTAGATTGTATTGATGTATTTTAATTGTTGTAAGCCGCCCCGATTGTTTTAACAGAGGGGCGGGGTATAAATAAATTTTATCATCATCATTATTATTATTGGTTGTTTTATTGAAATAGAATGGAAACAAGAAAGAGGGTGCATTGTTAAATGGCCTTACTTGTAGATATATCTATTGAAAATAGTGGAAACTCCTTTCTGTATAATCATCCCAATTCAACAATGTGGTCTGAGTGCATATTAATTCAATATGCAAAAAGAGTCCCTCCACTTACAGCAGTTTCATCATTCATTGCAAAGAAGCACTTCCTCTGGAAATGCAGACTTGTATCCTCTGTAAGAAGGAAAAAATAGGTTGAGTGTCCATTGGAGCCCATGTGGAAACTTGTTGATTATAATGGCTTTTAGATGTTGTTGTGTTTGCATGTTTATGTTATAATTGGTTGAGAAATGTATGATAAAGAGAAAGAGGAGGAGGAGAAGGATTATTTTCATGACAGATTTACAACTGCTGATAAACATCTAACATATCCTAAGAAATAAAGATGGTGATGCGGAAGCAGGAAGACGACAAATGTAGACAAATAAAAGATGAGGGAGAAAGAGAATATGGACAAGAGAAAGGGGATTAGGGAATGGGGGAGATGACAAATACAATTAGGAGATATGAAAGAAAAAAGAAAGAAAGTTAGAAGAGAAAGGGGAAAGAGAAGACATTTAGTCAGAAGTTGTGGAGAAGAAAGGATAAAGAGGAGAAGAGGTTGTAGTAGGAGAGGTACTATTAAATGGGTGAAAAGATGAATGTGGGCATAGGTTGGAGAGGAGAGAGAAAAGAAGAGAAGAGAGAGAAAGATAGTGGGGAGATGAGAAGATCAGGAGAAGATGCCCGGTGGTGCAAAGCTGAAGAAGAAAGAGAAGTGAAATCTGTTGGAAGGTTTTAGCATTCTCTCTTCCTTTCCTCAGATAGCTAGGATTTTCCACATGCAAACTCTGCTTTCTCCCTCCTCATTCAGACACCCTATTTGCTCCTATTGAATCACAGGGCAATAACTTTGCAAATTGGTAAACAAACCATGTGATTCAGGTCACTCTCGCTTTCGGGAAGCTCTCTTTCACACAAAGATTTTCTCCTTCTCTGTTGGGTTCCCCCATCTTCCTCCTCTCACAGCTTTCTTTGGAAAGATGGTGAGATAGTGGAGATTATCACTAGTTTTTATTCCCATGCTAGGTGTGGGATATAAATGTGCAGGGATGGATTCTATCACACAGCTTCATCCCCGGGCAATATTCATCCCATATTCGATCCGGGCTTTTCCTGGACCTTTTAAAGAACATTCTTTAAAACAAAGCTGTGTGATAGAATCCATCCCTGTGTGTTTACATCCCACACCTAGCGTGGGAATAAAATCTCCTGTGTGATAATCTCCAAAGATTTCTTCTTTACCTGAACTAATCATTAGCTAGATTAGGATATAGCCTCTGTGTATATGTAGATTAATGCCATTGGTAAACTTCTGTTTAAATTGCAAGCTACTTGTGTTCTTTTTGAGTCAGTCTCAGTTCTTAGAGAAGCCTTGTTAGACAAGGACATGTTTCTGCTACTCTGCTGATTTAAAACTAGACCCTAACAGGCTTGCCTTTGATATTTAAATATTTTTGTTTCCTTAAAAAAGGCTGAAACCTTAGGAAACTGGATATCAAGTACAAAAGCAGAGATGAAGACAAAATATATCCATACAATATTTTTTTGCTCCACAGTGCCACCCACATCTTCTTCAGACCATGAAATGAAACTGTGCTGGGCTTCAGCCATTTATGTTAGGATAGAAAAGGTGGGAACAGTGTTTGGGAAAATGAACATTATAAGCCACAAAGCACCAGTCGCATGGTTATATTCAGCTATTCCTGAGGCAGTGAATGCTGAAACAAGTCAGTGTTGCTGAAACCCAGCAGAGTTTCATTTCATGGTCTGAAGATGATGTGGGTGGTACTGTGGAGCAAAAAAGCATTGTATGGATAAACTGTTTTCAAAGCATCACATTTAAATATTATTTGCCAGAAAGAGAGGCAGCTAGAGCAAAATACTGCTACTCTATAGGACTCTGAATGGCCAAGTTTTGCTAACTATAGGCACAGAAATATTAACAAAACATAGCACAGTATTTTTCTTATTAGTTTGCTCAGAATTATGATTGATTTATTTCAATGATGCATTAGTTGTCCTATTGGTAATAGCTCTCAGGGCAGTGTACATTAAAAACAAAAATAAAAAGCCATATAAATCAGAACAAAAGCAGCATAATAAAGCAATCAATTAAAAGCAGCAGAGGCTAAAACAACAGACATTGGAACAAGAAGATTTTATGCTGTACTTTTTCAAAGTTAGCTCTCAGACATGATTACACAGCTTCCCATAAACAATATTGATCTGTTAAAGATATCAGTAGCTTTCCACTGTGTATTTGTAAAGGATCTAGAGTTCAGGCTTTCCAGTCTGTGTAATTCCTACTTCCAAAAACTGTTTGGGTTAATGTGAAATCGAAGGCTATATTAGGATATAGCCTCTATGTATATGTAGATTAAAGTCATTGGTAAACTTCTTTTTAAATTGCAAACTACTGCCCAGGAACAAAGTTCTGTGATAGAATCCCCTGTGCATTTATATCCCACACCTAACACGGGAATAAAACCAGTGATAATATCCAGTATCTCACTATCTTTCCAAAGAAAGTTGAGAGAGGAGGAAGATGAGGGAACCCAACAGGGCAGGAGAAAATCTTTGTGTGAAAGGGAGCTTCCTAAAAAAGGGAGTGACCTGAATCACATGGTTTGTTTACTAATTTGCAAAGTTATTGCCCTGTGATTCAGTAGGAGCAAATAAAATGTCTGAATGAGGAGGGAGAAAGCAGAGTTTGCATGCAGGAAAATCCTAGCTATCTGAGGAGAGAAAGAGAGAATGCTAAAATCTTCCAACAGATTTCACTTCTTTCTTCTACACCCTTGCAACTCCTAGCATCTTCTCCTGATCTTCTCTCCCCACTTCTCTTTCTCTCTCTTGTTCTTTTTGGGCTGTGAGGCCTCAGGGTGTGAGAATATGCAAAGAGGGTTAGTGTCTATTTAATTTATGGTCATTGTTTACTGGGAAACTGCCTGATCCTGAGGCCTTGTCACAACAGAACATTACACAGATGTACATGCTAATTTACATGCTAATTCCCAGGAGATAGTGGACTATTAATTAAATAGACACTAATTCTCCTCGCATATCCTCCCACCCAAAGAACAATACACAGAACAATACACAGATTTACATGCTAATCCTCTCAACCAAGGGTCACACAGTATAGATACCCCACACACTTTCATGCCAGCATCCTCTGAAAATGCCAGCCACAGATGTCAGGAATACATTCTTCTAGAACAGGGCCTCACAGCCCGAAAAACCCACAAAAACCTGTTAGAGTTAATTTAATAATGCCAGTGTGCAATGAAGTACAATACTTAATTTAAGCAGATAACATTGTTACCTAACTATACTGCTGCACAGGGATGGATGTGTGTGTAAAAGAATTGTTGTTCTCATCAGGGTTGCTAAAAAAAGATGGCACTTATGAGAAATAGGCAACTGAAACAATCCTCCAGGCTGAATAGTTACATTTTTGGGGGAATTGATGGTATGGATACAAGGAAAAAGGTCAATAGCATGCCATATATACTCCTGTATTAATCAATCTCATATATAAGTCAAGGTCAGGTTTTAAGGCAAAATTATGGATTTTGATATGACCTGTGGATAATTCAAGGATAAAACTGTGGGGTTCAGCATGAGATTCCTCAGATCCATTCCACAGAAAGACAAATACTAGTGCTGCCTCAAGGCTTCAGCCACCCCAGCTGCTATCACCACCATTTTTCTGCCCAGGTATTGTGAAAGGCTGCTGGAGAAAGTAAAGGAGCAGGAGTCAGTGCTTCTTTTCAGTTCTCCACAGATGGACAAAAGCTCTCAAAGCAAGAGCTAAGTCTGTCCATGGAGAATCTAAAGAAGCTCTGACCCCTTCTATTCTCCCTGCCCTGGTGGGGAAGATCCAAAGAGCTGCCATGGAAGATAGAACACAGTGGTTAAGGGCTTTTTTCAGCTTCTCCCAACCCCATTTAATCTCCTTGCTCTGGCAAGAAAGCACCAAGGAACAACCACTGTGGCAAAGAAAGGCCTTCCCTACCTTCTCCTGTATCCCAGTGGGGAAGCTCCAAAGGCCACCTCCTTTGTTCTCTCCACTATGTGACAGAATGGCTGAGTGTTTGGAAAATGACCTGAAGAACCAAAGAAGATGGCTGCCATGCAGAGACTTGTTCGAAGGAGGAATTTGGCAGATGAAGTGAGGAATTGCTAAAGAATGTAGATGTGGCTGTATGGGTTTAGCAGAGACAGGACATATCCAAGGCCACTTTGATAAGAACAAGAAAAATAAAATTGAGCAAGTATGATATCATGGAAACCATCAAAATATGGTTACCCAGAAAGGGTAATGTACAGACTAAAAAGATTGGGGAATTTCCAGCTTGATGCCATGATTCTGGAATTGTGGTAACAAGTCATCCAACCTTCATGAGCGCCTGATCAACATTCAAGTGGAGGGTTGTGTTATATGTTGTATGAATGTGGGAATGAATGAAAGAGCTCTTGATACTTAAAGTGATTGTATATGTTTTAATAAATGTTACATGAATAGTGTTTAAAAGCCAAGTTTGGACTTTTTGCTTGTCACCCACTCTGAAGTCCTTAAACACTTCCTGATCCTAAAATAACCTTTTGCTGATGACAAATTGGTGTAGTCAGCAGGATCAGGAAAGTGTGGGCTTTTGGGGTTCTTGATAGTGTTAAGGTCAGAGAGTGGAAAACAGAAGAATGCCTCTGAATAACTGGATAAGCAGTCAGAAGGAAATATGGGGGGGGGGGATGCAGATAAGCGGCCATGGGCCACCCTGGGAAGCTGAGGATTGGGGCCAAGGCTGAGAAAGGAGTGCTAAAATAGTGCTCCTTCCACAAGCCATGAAAGGGGCACCCAAAGAGCCGCCATGGGGCTCTTCTGCGCCTCTTCTGGCTCAGCGTGTCCGGACACTGAGCTGGAAGGACATCATTGGAGCGCCCGCCATGTGCATGTGGCTGCCCCTCCCCTTCCCAGCCTCCAAGACAGCACTTTGCACCATCTGCAGAGGCCCATGGCTCTATTTGGAAAGAAAAAAGACAAAAAAAGAAATGGGGAGGGAGGACTCGTTTATGGAAACCCTTTTTATTCGGTTGAGGGAAATGTATTAAAAGCACGTATGGTTGAGGATTGAGAGTATAAGGCAGGAGACTGGAGAATAAATCTGTACAGAGGTATCATAATTAATAAAAAACTGAAGAGGCATGGAAAAAGTCTTTGCAATATTATAAGGAATAGTTGGGTGTGGGTATGGGGAAAAGTGAAGAAAAATTATTTGAAGCTGTTGCTCTATTTTGTCAAGAAGCAGATAAAGCGGGAAAATGGGAGCAGACAAAAGTACTGGCACTCTTAGCTTTGGAAGGAATAGATCAGTGTCATTTAAACACTATAGAATGGAAGGAAAAATTAGAAGAAGAAAAACAAAAAAATGGAGCATTAATGTTGCATAATATTAGTAGAATGCAGGAAAATGTTAAGTTAAAAGATGAAAACAATGCTTTAAGAAAATAAAATAAAATAAAATATTGGAAATAAATAAACTAGAAGAAAAGGAGAAAGAAACTAGATTGGCCAAACACAAAGTCAATCTGTTAGAAGTTTTGTCAGAAAGGCAAAAGGGAAATATGAAAACAAAATGTGCAACATGTTTAGGTTTAGGAGACAATTACGAGTGTTGTTGGGATGGTACATGTCCTGACAATCTGGATTGTAGTTCTTTGGGGAATAGATACATGTATGATGTTAAATGTTAAATGTTAAAGCAGTAAGAAAGAGAACTTCTACATATAAATATGTAGATGATGATCCACCACAACTTACTCCCCAAAGAAGAGGAGACTTGACAGAAGAAAGTGAGGAAGGGACAAGTGCTCCTAATAGATACTCCAAGAAAAGAGAAAAGGATAGAATCATAAAGCATTCAGTTACAGATGATCCTATGTCAACAGGTGAAATAAGGGAATTAAAAGAATCTTTGGGACAGCCTGGAAGTAAAAAAGGTAGAATGGGCAATTATGGAAGGTGACAGATGATAATGATATGACCCCGGATGAAATGACATGGCTTTTTAGACAAATACCGGGAATGAACCCTTATATTCAGAGATTACAAGACAAAGCGATTGACCTGGCCCTATGAGATTGGGCATTGGAACAAGGAAGTGGGGCTGCTAAAAGAGAGGTAATAAATATAGAACAAGGCCCTGTAGAAGATCCAGCTACCGTACTTATTGGAATAGATACACATGGGAATGTATCTGTCAAGGCTATTCAACCAGCAGGAGACACTGATAAAATAACAAGAGAAATACTAGGGGATTAAGAGGTAGTGTCAGAATTGATGGAGGTTGACCCAAATTCTTTTTATGCACCATATGAAGGATTAAACTCAGAATGGAAAAATAATCTTGCCTTAATTATGGCCTTCCAACAAGGAGGAGGAGGAGAGACTCGGAAAAAAAATGAAAGAACTTTTCACTAGTCTTAAAAAAACAGGGCATAGGGGCACCAAAAAAATTATTGCCTCCTGTAAAATCTGGAATTAAGCAAATTACTTAATCTTCCAAGTAGGTACCAAAAGGAACTAAGACAAAGGAAGATGGGAAACAAGTACCCTCTGAAAGAGTAATTTCATAGAGGAAATTGAGAGAGCAGGGATGGGATATGGAAAAATTAGATGGAATAAATACAGAATGTTTGAAACAACTTGCCAAGAAGTGAGAAAAAGCAAAAATCTGGGGAAAAGAAAAAACCCATTGCCCCACCTCTTGAGTCAGGAACACGACAAATAAAGAAAACTTTGAGGGATGAAGAGATTCCAGAGGAAATTACTTCTCAAACACTTACTCAGGAGCTAGGGGAAATACAGGAGAAAGGGGAAGGAGAGGAACTATGTTAGGGTTGCCCCACTGCCATGGAACAAAGACAAAGCCAGGGCTATGGCAGTATTGGGGAAAATTATTTAGAAAACCTGGTGATAATAGAAAATTTGCAGTGGCAACCAAACAAAGAGGAGGGGAATATACCACCCTAATGGACTCAGGTGCTGATGTCAGTATGACCAAAATATGGCTACCTGGTAGTAAATCCCTTTGGCCAGTATTATTGGAAACTGCCTCAGGACACCCTGTGGGGGGGAAAAATAATTTTAGCTACCATATAGATTGCGAGGAAACCCGTAAAAGCAGAATTTATTTTTGATCAAGAAGGGACAGAAGAAGTTATTTTAAGAATGGATGCAATGTCTAAGTATGGATTATGGATGGATCCGTATGACTACATTATTATCCAGAGAAAAGGGATTAAAACTAAAAAGATAACAAAAATTTATCAGTTTGTAGTTAAAAATTTACATCAAAGAGAATGGGATAAAATTGTGCCTGGCATACAAGTACAATCTAAATATGATGCGGGAAAACATAAAAATGCAGAAGTTGTAATTGAAGGAAAATTTGTTCCTCCCCAAAAACAATATCCTTTTGCTGGAGATGTGGAAAAAGGAATCTCAGAAACTATAGAAGTATTAGAACAATGAGGGATAACTGAAAAAAACTGTAAATCCATACAATTCACCTTTATGGCCAGTTAAAAAGAATGATGGAAAATACTGGAGACTAGTTGTAGATTTTAAGAAAATAAACCAAGGTACCCTCATGGCACCTACAGTTGCTAATATTGTGGAAACGGTGGGAAGGGTATTGACAGACGCACAATATTATTCTGTGATTGATTTGGCTAATTGTTTCTTTGCCCTTCCCTTAGCTGAGGAAAGTAAACACTGGTTTGCCTTCACTTTTAGGGGGTGCCAGTATATGTTTACCAGATTATCCATGAGATTTCATAATTCTCCCAGTATAGCCCATCACTATGTCAGACAAATGTTAGAGGACTTGAGTATGGATGACCAGAAGTATGTAATATCTTATGTAGATGACATTTTAGTTACAGGGAAAACAGAAGAAGAGACAAGACAAAGACTATCCAAGTTTTAGAGCTTATAAGAGATACAGGAGTCAAACTAAACTTAGAAAAGGCACAACTGGTTCAGTCTAAAGTTAAATACTTGGGAATTACACTTCAAAGTGGTGGGCTTATAATAAAAGAAAATTGTATAAAGTCTTCGTGTACCATAAAACCTCCAGATAATATAAAACAGTTGAGAATGTTGTTGGGAGCTTTTGGTTTTGTTAGAGCTTATGTACCACAGTACACTCTTTTGACCAGACCAATGTATAAGCTGTTGAAGAAAAATGTGCCATGGGAATGGTCAAAAGAATAAAGAGTAAATAAAATTGTGGCGGCCAAGTTTATATCAAAAAATATAGAAGGACACTATCAACCCATAGCTTAGACAAACTTCCTAGGGCAAAAGAAGGATATCAACATTTATTAGTGGCAATAGATAGTTATAGTAACTGGATTGAGGCATTTCCAATCAAGAGAAATGATGCTAAGACAACAGTGAACAAATTGTTTAAAGATCTATTTTGCAGAATAGGGGTGCCCTCTATAATTAGTTCAGATTGAGGATCAGCTTTCATAAGTAGAGAAATGGAAGAATTAACCAATTCTTTGGGAATAAAACAGAAATTACATATTTCCTATAGGCCACAAAGCTCGGGGAAAGTGGAGAGGGCCAACCAAACTATAAAAAACATGTCAAGAAAGCTAGTTAAGACAAATGGAAAAGATTGGGCTGAAAAATTACCATTGGTTTTAATGGCTATGAGAAGTATTCCAATAGGAAATCATAGTTATACATCTTTGAAGTGTTGTTTGGTAACAAAATCAATTTGGGATTGCCAAATATTCCAGAAGAAGGAGTGGAAGACTTAGAGTGGTTAATAATAATAATAATAATAAATTTATTTCTAGCCCGCCCCTCTGCTAGGCAACCGGGGTGGGGTACAACATTATTATTATTATTATTATTATTATTATACCGCCCAATGGTTGCCCAATCCGGGCGGTTTACAACATAAAACAGGCAACAGTTAAAAACAGTTAAAAACATTCCCTTAACCCTCTCCCCAACCTACCCCCCTTAAAACTGAATTAAACAAGCAAAGATTAAAATACAATAGTATAATAAAATATAAAAATAGAATAAAAACAGGAAGCAGCAACAATACAAGGGAGAGGGGTGGCAGTCATTCCGATTGGGCTGGGAAGTTATTCTGGGAAGGCCTGCCAGAAGAGATCTTTACTGCTTTCTTAAAGGCAGCAAGAGTGGTAATAAGACGGATCTCATCCGGCAGGCCGTTCCATAGCCTGGGAGCGGTCGCAGAAAAGGTCCTCTGGGAGGTCTGCACCAGCCTGGTCTTCATAGGCTGCAGCAGATTCCTCCCAGAGGACCGAAGGGTGCGGGGGGGCTCATATGGGGAGAGGCGGTCCCTGAGATAAGATGGACCCAAGCCATGTAGGGCTTTAAAGGTTAAACACCATGTACTGTACAATCTATAAAAGATAGGGAGGATATGAGATGGTTTATACAACAAGACATGAGAAATAGTTTTAAAATTCCTACTCAAATGGAAAAGGAAATAATACCAATTGGAACTCAAGTGTTATATCTTCATTTGGATCTTAAAGAATATGCTTTGAGACCCAAATGGAAGGGGCCATATTTAATAATGGACCAGATAGGGCCAACCAGTTACTTGATTGAAAAAGAAGGAAAATCTAAATTGGTCCACTTTAATCAAATAAAATGATGTATGAATGTGGGAATGAATGAAAGAGCTCTTGATACTTAAAGTGATTGTATATGTCTTAATAAATGTTACATGAATAGTATTTAAAAGCCAAATTCGGTCTCTCCATGACTTTTTGCTGAAGTCCTTAAACACTTCCTGATCCTAAAATAACCTTTTGCTGACATGACAACCATGGTGGGGCAGCCCTAAAAGACCCATCCAAGGGAGAGCAGAAGTAGCCGTTGTTTTATTCAAGTTTTCCTGGTACGGACTAAGCTCTCAGACTCTCAGAGCTTAGTCCATACTGAGAAAACCTGAAAAAAACTGTGAAGATCCTGGGCCTTAGCCAACCACAGCCTTCCTGTTTTTGGCTCTTAGGCCCCAGCTGATCATTAATTTCCAATCTCCTGGGTCTCTGTTCCCACTCCCTACTGAACTGAATGAGAGCCCTTGAGACTATCTAGACACTGCCATCACCTGATGAATTCCTGATCTCTCTCCCAGCAACACATCAGGACTTTGGTGGGAGATTTGAAGTTTCCTACCCTTGCTAACTTAAGCAAGCAAAAACCAAGCCAAGTCAGGCATGTGTAAAGGAGTGTAACAGAAGCCAGGTACTTTTAAAAGAAGAGTTTTATTCTAACTAAGGGCCTCGGCAGACAGCTTATTGAGCCGTCTTGGAGGCCCGGAAGAGGAGGAGCCACCGCATGAGCGGCGCTCCTTCCTCTTCCTGAGGTCGCCCTGGGAGCTGCCGGCCCTCCGCACGGCCGGCGCTTCCGGGGCAACCTCCCGCTGCAGCGACTGGACGTGCTGTGGCGGAAGAGTCAGGGAAAGTGTGCCTGCTGCTTTTAGGGCGCACTTTCCCTGACATCTGAAAGGAGCGACAATTTGGAGCTCCTTTTAGGGACGCCGCAGGAGCGCCGCGGTGCAGAGGCTCCACTCCGCCGGCGCTCCGTCCGGCGGCATCCCGGAAGCAGTCGTCTGCTTCCCCCCTCAGACAGATTCTATAGCAACTAGGTATCACAAATCATGCAGGGCCTCCTTGCCTTGCAGGTACAGGACGTAAATTACACAGAATATAGACAGTACAGCAAATACAGCCATTTCATCCAAGCTAGTAAAATAACCAAAAGGCCTAATCGCTTTATCTAGCAATACATGGTCCTAAACCTACTTACATGTTCAGATGGGCTTTGTAGTCCTTGATGGATTGGGATAGTTGGGAGCTTGCCTTCATGGCCTCATCTCTGACCAGCATCCCCTTAGGCCTACCCCTGGGCCCACAGAGTCCCAGCAACTAGGCAGAGAAACAAAGGAGGTTCAGGTCACATGGACTGAACAAAGGGAAGACTCAAACCACATGATCTCCAGAGGGCTTTTTAAAGCATCTGTTGTGAGGATGTTCAAAGTTCCCGGTGTTGCTCATTGATTGGTCAGTTAGCATCTGCAGTAGCTGTGATGTCACCTTTCATTAGAATATGATGTAAGTCCTCTTTAGCATGAGGCCTTCCCTCCCAACCTTTAACCCTTTGCTGTCTGGGAGAAGTCCTCAAATGACGGGGGGGGGGGGCAGTCATCACAGAAGCATATATACCCTTCTACTCTCCCAGCCATGGCAGGGAATTGCCAAAGAAACACCACTGCTATTTTTCAGGAAGACATCAAGAAAAGCCAGAAGCAGTCCTACAGTGGACAGAGGTTCTGGATTGACCTGTGTATTATTATTATTATTATTATTATTATTATTATTATTATTATTATGTTTTCTTGTATCCCACCTTTCTCCCAATATAGGACTCGAGGCGGCAAAGTCAACCAGATTTTGGGATCCATTTTTGCCGTAAATGTTTCAACTTATACACAAGTATTTACAATAAGTATGAATGATTACTTAGGTTTTTTTTTAACACAACAAAGTACTTCAGTGAATAAAATAAGTCAATTAATAAAACAATGCAAAGATAACTCAAGATAAATGAGTTATTTTCATCTTCTTTATTGAAATTAAAATGTAAACTAAAGAAATATCACCCCATCCCTAGTTGTATGTTATGAAGTCATTATCCATATATCTGCAAAACAGTTGTGTATTGATCTTCAAAAACCATTCTAGTAACAAATAATAGGGCAAGGGGGAATTGCCATTACCTATTTTCTAGGAATCTTGTGCACCAGAAGGTATGGACTGATACTCCAAAACAATTGCAGTGGCCCCTCCACATTTCCTGGGGTTAGGGATGAAGGACTCCCATGAATGTGAGAAAAAACACAAATAAAAAAATCTATTCTTTTTACCAAAGAGAGCACCTCTCTAGGAATCTCCAGGTCCTTCAGTGCAACTCTATGGTCAACATCTGGCAGAGTTCATCATAAAATCATGCTGGAGGACCTACAAATGCCTAGAGAAATGTTTTCTTTAGAAACATCTAGGTTCTCCAGCACAACTCTATGGTCAACCTCCAGCAGAATTGCACTAGAGAACCTAGAGATTCCTAGAGAAAAATATTATTCAAAACTGGAAATAAGCAAATCCATAAAGGTCAAAGCTGCAAATGTGGAGGGCCAACTGTATATAAAGCAATAAATAGTAAAACAAAAAGCAAAGCAAAGCAAAGCAAAACAAAACCACAAAACCATGAGGTTTCAGGTTTAGTCAAACATATAACAAAGCTTCATTATACCTAGTCTGCCTTGGTAGGAAGTTCCATGTTCTGGTAATAGCCAACAAGAAAATTCTCTTTCACATCTTCACCCACTCTGCCTCTGAGGATGAAGGGATGGAGAGAAAAGCTTGCCATGAGGATTTCATAGCTTGGGCAAAACTGAATATAGTACCCTCCAGAAATTAAAATGTAGCATCAATTAAATTCTAAATCATTTGTCATCTTTCAGCAGGTATAAGAATATTTTGCACAAAACATCTGCTTCATTCTCCTTCATGGCAAGGCCCACCCTATCTGTTAAAATCCAAAACTCAGACTCACTAGCCAAACTCAACAAGAAAAACATTCTTTATGGGTACTGAGAGTGTAAGGAAACTCTAACCACCAATTGTCTCAAGGGGAATATTATTGTGACACATTATGGCACTCAGCAGACCATTCAGGTCTTACTGAGTTGACTGAAGTTCCAGAAGAGGCACAGAGGGAGACAAAATTTTCTTGACCACAGGTATTTGAACCCATATGTGGTCTTGAGGATCTTTTGCAAGAAAGAACTTTGGTCCAATATGTATCATATTCTTAGTGTCAAAGAAAATTGTGCATAATAAATGAGCTCTCATATTACAACTTAAAAATTGGCTGGAACAAGCAAGAATTAGAGCAACATGAGAAAGCAGCTCAGTTCTCTATGTGGGAGAATTTCTTGGTTTGTGGATAAAACTTCACCAGGTTTTTGATTTAAGGGTTGTCATATTTTTAACATATGATGTGCAAAACCAAAGATTTTGTACCATGTCCAATTTCTGGGGGGGAACCTAGATATTTCCTTTAAATTACTATTTGGGAACATTCCTCCTATAATCTTTTATTTCAGAAACAAAATCTCTTTTGGTGGTAAAGTGCACATTACAATGTCTGGTTTTTACTTTCTACCTTTGTTTCAGTTTGAGAAAACTTAGAATGGACAACAAAATGGAACCTAGACATACCATTTCTCTTTGTAGCTAGTCCCAAAATACTATGATTGAAATATCATTTGAACCAAGGACAGGAAAGGAAAGTTAATGTAATGTGTATGTTGGAGCACTGACTGTATTTTTCTGAAAGACTTGGCATTAAGGAGAGTAAGCAACACAAACTTTTAGTGCAAGTGAACAGTGATGTTTCAGATAATCTACCCACAAGGGACGTGGTAAATAGTCTTCGAGTTCTACAGAGCTACACATAAAAAAGGAGCTGAACTTTCAAATATATCCAATTACGATAGTGTAAGAAATGTCTTTTGTAAGCTTCTGATAATTTGGCAGTTGAATATTTGAGTTCCATTTGCACCCACGCTTGGAATTAATACACTGACATAGCTGTGTTAGTCTGGAATATCAGTATACAAAGGGTTCTTGTAACACCTTTAAGATTAACCATGCAAAAGAAGTTGTAGTGTAAGCTTTTGTAGGCTAGGTCTACTTCCTCAGATGCAAGTTCACACTATGCATCTGAGAAAGAAGACCCAGGACTTTATCACACCAGGCTGCTAAGATGCCACAATTGCTTTACTGCAGGAATTGCAAACATACTAGTTTGTGGACAGTCATTTTTGTACAGTTCTTTAAAGTGCCATGGTACTGCAATAATCCCGAACTCTGTCTTCTGCATGCTAGCCTTCATAACCCTATCTTACTACCTTTTGCCCTTTGCAGCATGCCTTTCAGTCTGTATTTTTTTTTTATTCAGTTGCACTGTCACAGCAATTGATTACATTTAAAAAGAAATAGTAAAAAAAAAAAAAAAAAGCCTACTTGGGTATAACGAGACAAGAGGAGCATAATCAAGCCAATTTGTACCACGTGACTGCCTGAATTTCAGAACTGCAGCAGGAAGAATTTCTCACACATGAATCAATAGTGGGAAAACAGTGCAATTGGGAAGCATTGAAAGGTTTTGCCCATCAATGAATGGGAGCACTCCAGTAACTGGTGGAAGATGAAGCAGAGGTAAGACAGACACTGCATGGTGAGATAAGGTATGCCACAGACACTACTATCCTGCTGTAATTCTGCTTTGACACCTTCATGTGATAAAGTTCCTAGTCTACAAATGCTTATGCTACAACTTCCTTTGCACAGTTAGTCCCAAAGGTGCTACAAGATCTCTTTATACTGGAATTAAGAGATGAGAGTTTTGACATTGTCTGGGTGTGTGAGTGAAGGATTCCTTTATCTAACCCCTAACCATTAAGGTACTCCACTTCCTCACTTCAGTACTCCCAAGTGCTCGCTGATGTTTTTATTTGCAGCTGTTACTTTCCAAAACAACCTCACTGTTGTGACCAGATAATAAATAGGTGCACTTATTAGGCATACTTATTAGCTGCCCACTTAGGATTAATTGATGAACATGAGGCAAGGTGGATAGTACAGATGATGGAGTGGTAGTGGCTTGCTATTATGATTAAGGAGCTAATTTTTATCATGGGAACTCCATTAGAGATAGGAAAGCTGTCTAAGGGTGATAATTAACCCAGGCTAGGCAGGTAGATGGGAGATCGGGATTTAGTTCCACTTTTGTAGCTGTGAGATAACAATGAGTTGATCAAAAGAAGAGGAATATTGATCCCTATGAATACACATGGGTAGCCCCATGTAGAGTGCATTACAGATGTCCAGGCATGAGGTTACCAGCGCGTCCACAACTGTCTTGAGATCCCTTACTTCCAGAAAAGGGCGAAGCTGATAACAGGTACTTCTGACTGTCGCATTTACCTGATTTGTCATCAGGAGCGGTGAGTCAAGGAGCACCCCCAGACTGCGAACACAGTCCCTGGAGGAGAGTGTGACCCCATCCAGGACTGGAGGTTGCAACCCAATTCTTGGTTTCAGGGCCAATACCGTGAGCACCTCCGTCCTGTCTGCATTCAGTTTCAATCTGTTTTTCCTCATCCAGCCCATTACCGCCCGAAGACATTCATTGAGAGAGGAGATGCTATTGGAATTCGAGGCTGACGAACAAGACATGGAGAAATAGATTTGGGTGTCATCAGCGTACAGATAATACCCAGCACCATAACTCCGTATAATCTCACCCAGCGGCTTCATATAGATGTTAAATAACATCGGGAACAAGATAGCTCCCTGAGGGACCCCACAAGTGAGCTCCCTCTTACTGGAGCAACTGTCCCCGAGCAGCACCCTCTGGGACCTGCCTGAGAGGAACCACTGCAGTGCAGTGCCCCCGATACCTAACATCCTCAGACGGTCCAAGAGGATGCCGTGGTCTATCGTGTCAAACGCCACTGAGAGGTCTAGGAGCACCAACAGGGTCACGCTACCCCTGTCAATGCACAGACACAGATTGTCGGTCAAGGCAACCATGGCAGTCTCAACCCCAAAGCCTGTCCTAAAGCCAGTTTGAAATGGGTCTAGATAATAAGTTTCATCCAAGACAGCTTGGAGCTGAAGAGCAACCGCCCTCTCAATCACCTTGCTCAAAAATGGCAACAGAGAAACAGGCCTGTAGTTACTCATATCCAGGGGGTCCAAGGAGGGGTTTTTCAGAAGCAGCCTAACAGCCGCTTCCTTTAAACAAGATGGAACATGTCCTTCCCTGAAGGATGCATTGATGATATCCATGAGGAATCTCCTCAATGCATCCCCCCCGCCAGATGGCCAGCCATGATGGGCAAGGGTCGAGAGGGCGAATTGTTTTCCCCACCTTACGAAGCAACTTGTCCACATCCTCGGTACTCACAGATTGGAGCTGATCCAGTATAACTTCATCATCAGAGTCGCTGGACGCCTCGCCTATAGGCTCTGTTTCAATAGTGGCATTTACGTCGGCTCTTATCTGAGAGATTTTATCTGCAAAGAAGTTGGTAAACGCATCACAGCAGGTTGTTGTCGGGTCAAGTAAGAGATTTGGCGCAGGGGACACCTGTGTCATCTCCCTCACCACCCTAAACAGCTCTGCTGGACGAGACTCTGCAGATGCAATACGTGCAGAGGAGAAGGCTCTCTTCACTGCACGTATTGCCTCCCAATAGGAACAAAGAAAGTTCCTATGGCGAGTTCTGTTAGATAGGAGTTGAGTCTTCTGCCACCTGTGCTCTAGTTGTTGTCCAAACCGCTTCATTCTCTTAAGCTCTGGTGTGAACCATGGCCTTCGATTTGAAGCGGGATGGCAAGGACGCTTGGGAGCGAGCGTGTTGATAGCCCTGGTAAGATCGGTGTTCCAAGTGTTAACCAGAGCGTCGACAGGGTCACCAGCATTCCCAATCATTAAACCCTCTAAGGCTCTCTGGAATCCAATAGGCTCCATTAGCCTTCGAGGGCGGACCATTCTAATAGGTCCACCACCCCTGGTGGGGCAGAGATTGGCTCTCAGTTCCATCTTGACCAGGAAATGATCCATTCATGACAATGCGGAGGTGCTAATAACCTCCCCCCACGGATATTCCTGTTCCATACTGAAGACCGCATTGAGTGTATGACCTGCACAATGTGTGGGCCCATTGACCAATTGGGATAGTCCCATGTTTGTCATGGTCTCCATGAACTCCCGAGCCGCGCCTGTTAAATTGGTCTCAAGCAGAATGTTGAAGTCCCCCAAAACTAAAAGTCTGGAAGACTCCAACAGCAGCTCTGAGACCAACTGCATCAGCTCGGTCAGGGAGTCTGCTAGACAACAGGGTAGTCAGTAAACTAGCAAAATCCCCAAACTATCCCTGGTCTTCAGGCTAAGGTACATACACTCGAAGTGGACTGTGTTCCGGACAGGTATCCTAGTCAAGGTCAGGTGATTTTTATGAACTAGAGCCACTCCGCCCCCCCCCCCGCCCACTTCCCCTCACCTTCTCACTGACAGAGTACCTGGCTGGGAGGGCCTGCACCCAGGTGACTGTGCTATCCTCCCCCAGCCAGGTCTCTGTAAAGCAAGCCAGGCCAGCATCCTCATCCAGAAGGAGGTCATGGATGATATCAGTCTTGTTTTTAACTGACCTGGCATTGTAGAGGAGTAGAGTGAGGTTCTGTGGAATGGTTGGTCTGCTCTCCAAGCCATTCTGAGAAACAGAAGGAACTGAAGGTGAGATAGCTTTCAGACAGCGATCCCGTCTTCTTTTGTAACATTTGTTCCTTCTATTCCAACCATACCTCCCATTCCCCAGCACGACTCCAATAGCCGCCCCCACCATATTCCCGGTCTCAGGTGAGATAGTAAAACCAGCCACAAACAGGATGGAGTAATTGGGACGTAGGACAAACCGAGTCCTTTAACTCCATCTCAGATAACAAGAAACCTAGTGGCTGGTAGAACAATCTTATGTATCCAACTCACAACCTCCTCAAGTCTTAAGATGATGTAGTCGGACCTTTAATTTCCCCTTACAAAATTACACACCAGGGGGAACACAAGAGGAGATGCAGAAGTACATCCTGGTCTAAAGCCAGGAATACTACTGTGCTAAGGAGTAATCTTGGGCGTGGTAGCACCACCCACTTGCAGTCCTCCGCTTCCTCAGAGACCATGTTGGCCCCAGACAGTGCCTTGGCCGCTGTGCGTTGCCGGGGGGGGGGGATATTCCTGGCGGGTTTATATACCCGCAGCATTCTCTCCTGGCTCTGCTGGTGCTGAGGCTACTGTAGGGCTGCCCAGGTGATGGAAATTAGGGCTTAAAGAGTCCTCCAAACAGCCCCAGACACTGCCTTGGGCGCCGTGCATTTAAAGGCACCAGGAGATGGAGGGCAGTCCCAAGGCTCCTTGGAGTCTTCTCCCCAGCCCTACAGCTGGTGTTGCTGCTGCGCTGCCGGGGATCGCCTTTTAAAGTCACCAGGAGATGGAGGGAGGTCCCAAGGCTCCTTGGAGTCTTCTCCCCAGCCCTACAGCTGGTGTTACTGCTGCACTGCCAGGGGTCACCTTTTAAAGGCACCAGGAGATGGAGGGCAGTTCCAAGGCTCCATGTGAACCCGCACCAATGCTCACACCCATGGAAAGAATAGGTGTTCTTAATTTTGGATTATATACTCTCTCCTCCACATGCATTGATTTCCCCTTATATGGGAGCACATTCATCCATCACACTCAAGAAACTGAAATGGAGGTGAGTGCTTCTTTTTATTGTATATATCCTCCCACAGTGTGAGCCTTTGTTAAAAACAAGAAGAGCTTTAAAAAGTTACCTTTTGAACCATAACCACAGCCATGCTGGCTAAGGGATTCTGGGAGCTGTCCAAATATTGCTTTTCCAAAAACTGAAAATAATTATACTTGTGGTTCCCTGTTTATCAGATGCCATATGAAGAAGATATGCCAGTTCTACATATTCATTCTACTGATTTTTTTCACTTATTTATTTATTCCTAATATTTGATATTTATTTTATCTTCATTCATGAGGGAGGAGTTCAAAGCTCTGCTTTAAGCAGGCATAAGAACATGATTTACCAGGCCTTAAGCCTTCAGATTTCTGAAAGCTGAAAGTCTTAGATATTATCCCTTTCCCTGCCAATTATTCTGTTATTCTTCCTGTCTCAAGCTACCCGTGCACTGAAGACAAAGCAGATTGACTTGGCTGTCTGGAAGCCAGAAGCAGTGGTATCTGCCTTCTCTTTTAAAAAATGCCTGGAGATAAAACAAGCCCCAAATCCTCCCTTCTCCGAATTTCATCTAGTATTGAAAAGTAATGCCCATGTAGGCATAATGTCCATGAGAGTCTAGGCTCCATCTTCCTCTTTCTGCAGACTGGAGGATTCTAGATGTTGTTGTCCAAAAGGTAACTTTGCTAAACTCTGCTTCCAAGTAAATATGCATAAAGGTACATTGTCTGAATCCAAGGTGGATTGATAGCAATGCTTGGCATCCTGTTAGTGAGTTAGGATGTTGTATGTCTACCATACAACATTGTAACACATGTTTTCAGTCATGGCATAGGTTGGACATCTCTTCTGACCATCAGTGACCAAGAGCTGCTTCCCTCAAACACACCCAAAATGGCCACCTGTGATTGTCAGAGCATGAGGGGATCAGCAGTGAAGCAGCCAGCTATTTTTCTTTAGCTGGACATGTCACCTACAGAGACATCCCATAGTCTTCCCGAGGTCTCTGGCATTGCTGTTTGCAATGCACACAGGTAAGGCAAAATGGCTGGATGCATCGCTGCTGATCCCCTCACTCTCTTACAATGCAGAAATAGCCAGGGATTTTGGGAGGTAGGTGGGTGGGTTACAAAGTAAGTTTGGAGAGGGTGGCATTGGGAGACATTACTACATGTGACATGTACATCTCAGGCAATATCACTTGCCAACATTTTATGATGTAAAAATTCTTTATGTTGCCCCAAAACTTTCAATACATTCCACACTACAAGTAGCACAATGTGATTAATTACTCAGAGGTTAAGCAGCTTTTGTTTACACTCATATATTTCAATGCTGAAATTCTTATCCAGACTGCATGAATTTGCATCATTTATGCTGTTGGCCTCAGTGCATTTGTCTCCACTTCTCAAACAGCTGAAGCTATTTTTCAAATTACTGGTGTACTATTACAATTCAATGCATTGGGTCTAGTTTTGAATTGTCCTAATGAGGATTTTCAAGTGCTCTTTAAATGTCTTTCTCTGTACCTTCTGGCAGCAGTTAGGATCATTATTAGTTAGGCATTGGAAATCCATATCAATTTTGGTGGCTGTGGAATGGCTGCACAAAGTGCTGGATACAGCTGAAAAGGGAAGACTAACAGATATGATACCCAGAAGAAATGGATTAGTAGTCCCAGCAGATTCTGGGCTGAAATATTGATTGATTCATTGATTATTTTATCTGTTTGCTTCAGAACATTTCTGTGCTGCTTTTCATTTTCATTTTAAGAAAAAAATCCTAAAGAGGTTCACAATGTAAAATAAATTGTAAATAAAGCATTAGCTTAATAATAATAATAAATTAAAACCTATTTTAAAACTCCATTAATTAAAAAAACAGGAGTCAAGTTAACAATTATGAAACTGATCAGGAAAATATGAGCAAGCAGATGGGTCATCATCCAATAACAGAAGCACTTAGGACTGGGCACCCACCAGATTTCAGTGGGATACTGTTCCACATAGTGGGAGCCACAACAGAGGAGAAGGAGGGCCTCTTCTATATTCCAGCCAAACATCTTTGTTAGGTCATGTACAGTAAAGAAGCCTTGTTTATTTACAGTGGGCCCTTAGTATCTGCTGGGTAGTTCCAGGACCCCCTGTAGGTATCAAAATCCATGACTACTCAAGTCCCATTATATACAATGACATAGTAAAATTGTGTATCTTATATAAAATGACAAAATTAAAGTTTTTATTTTTTGGAATATTTTCAAGATGTGGACGGTTGAATCCACACATACTGAATCTGTAGATATGAAGGACTGGCTGTATTTACTAGAATACTGTGGCCAAGATCCTACATACATATATTTCTTCATTCAGAGTTATGCACTGATTGTGCTACACAACTCTTGTATTTAATGACAACTTTGCACAGTTGAATCAACAACTTAATTTGCAAATTAAAGCACACCCAAATCTGCAACAGCACTGCACACACAACTCTGGATTTACAACCTTGAACTGAATGCTGGCATTTTGCTTCAGACAAAAATGTCCCACACGTGTAGGGCTCCTTCATGTAGAGCAAATATGTTTGGCAGTTATGGTATTTGTTGCTGTGGTTCTCAGGTTTTTAAAAAATATCCAAATGACTGGACTATATTTTTTAAAAACATTAAAAATCAGAGGGAGGGATTTGTCCTTCAAGCCATAAATCTACCTCTGCAAACCATGCCCCAGTTTATATATATATATATTTATATAATTTTGCAAGAGCCCTAATTCAGATCCAAGAAATCACTACAAACATCCCCCCCCCAAAAAAATGAGTGGGTGAAGAGAACAAAACTCAGAAAAACCCAAGGAGCTATATCACAAGAATTCATGCTCTTTTAAACAAATCAAGAAGAGCCTGAACTTTCATGTGTGTAAGACACCAAGGAGATTTTAGCCAAATCATAGTAATGTAACATAGGGTAGAGTGTCTGCTCACAAAAGCCCCACACACAAACCTACTATGGAATGTGCATAGTGTGGTAGATGTAAGCCCCAATTGAATCCCAATTTAGAGCTAGATTGCTGTGTCTATAGTCAGGACCAGCCCTACCATTAGGTAGCGGGGGCAGCTAATCAAGATGGCCAACACTAGGCTGGAATTTTCACTGACTTGAAATCCCTTCCAGCAATTGGCTGGCACAAGAGTTCTGTGTTCAGATGAAGCTTCTTATGTGCCTTCAAGTCATTTCTGACTTATGGTGACCACATCATGAGGTTTTCTTGGCAAAATTTGTTCAAAGGGGATTTGCCTTTGCTTCCCTTCAGGCTGAGAGAGTGTAACTTGCCAGCTTGTGGGTTTCTATGGCAAAGAGGGAATTTTAACCCTGCTTTTCAGAGTCCTAGTCCAACACTCAAACCACTACATCATGCTGGCTCTCTAATTGGTCTTTTTCCTAATTCTAACTCCAAAACAGCTGGTACAATACAAAACCAAGAAGAAATAAAAAGATACTGGAGGTAATACACAGAAGAGATATACAAAAGAGAGGAGAGAATGAATGACATTTGGAATGAGGAGCCATATGAAGATGAACCCCAAATTCTGAGAAGTGAAGTGGAATCTGCAATAAAGGAAATGGGGAAAAATAAATCACCAGGAACAGATGATATGCCAATTGAACTGCTACAGTCCCTACAGACAGATGCAACTTCAGTGCTAACTGAAATAAGCCAACAAATATGGAAAACAAAGCGGTGGGCAACCGACTGGAAATATTTGATATGCATACCAATTCACAAGAAAGGAGATACAAAAGACTACAGCAACTATAGGACAATAGCACTAATCTCACATGCAGGCAAAATAATGCTCAAAATTCTAAAGCATAGACTCCAACCATACGTGGAGAGAGAAATTCCAGAGGTGCAAGCAGGATTCAGAAAAGGAGGGGGCACGAGGAACCACATTGCAAACATATGATGACTAATGGAGTGCACCAAAGAATTCCAAAAAAGAATCAGCATGTTTTTCATAGACTACAGCAAAGCATTTGATTGCATAAATCATGAAAAGCTATGGAATACACTCAAAGACATGAGTGCCACTACATCTGATAGTCCTAATGAGGAATCTGTACCAAGGACAAGAGGCCACTGTCAGAACAGAATATGGGGAAACAGAGTGATTCCCAATAGGCAAAGGGGTTAGGCAAGGCTGCATCCTATCATTCTACTTGTTTAACTGATATGGTGAAAACATCATAAGAAAAGCAGAATTAGAATCAGAAAAAGGAGGAGTTAAGATAAGAGGAAACAACATTAATAACCTATGATATGCTGAAGACACCATGTCATTAACAGAAGACATTCAGGAATTGGAACAGTTAATAAGGAACGTCAATGATGAAAGTGCAAAGGCAAGTCTGATGCTGAACATAAAGAAAACAAAAATAATGACCACAGAAGAAATACACAAATTCAGTCTAGACAACGAGGAAATTGAAATAGTTAAAGAATTCCCATATCTAGGATCAAACATTGACCAGAATGGAGACTGCAGTCAAGAAATAAGAAAAAGACTAGGTATGGAAAGGGCAGCTATGAGAGAACTGGAAAAGATACTGAAGAGCAAAGACATAGGACGTTATCACACGGGGCAAATCTGTTGGTTAATCCACACAAATCCCAAACAAAAGCTGGATTTGTGCTTCACGATTTCACACGACTTCGCACAGAAACTGGACAGAAACTGAACGGAAACTGGTGTTATCCGAGCTCTTTTGGAATTCGGGAGTCTAGAGGAAATGCATTTGCGAAATTACAGTAATTTCGCATTTACTATAATGTGAAAAGCAAATACGCACAAACAAATCTCCTTTAAGGCTTCTTCCCGTTTCCCATGGTCCTCTGGGGCTGCTTTCACTTCCTGGTTTGCTTGCCCATCAAACATTCTCCACTTTCTCCTTCATCAAAGGATGAAGAAAACCATCATCCTTTGGCTTCCTCTGCCCCTAGCCCCAGGAAGCCTCTTTCCTTCTCCCCAGATCCCCAATATTTAGCCGGTTTCCCCACCTGCTCTGTCCCTCTGTGTGTGTGTGTGTGTCTTGCCAGGATCCAGCTGCGATGCAGCCACTGGCAGCTGCCAACCCCTCCTTCCTTCCCTCCCTCCCTCTCGGATGCAGCTCCCACACACACATCCCTCCACACAATACACACACCAGCATGGCACCAGCAGCCAAGGAAAGGAAAGGCAAGGCAAGGAGCTGCACAATCACTCCCTCCTCCTCTTCCTCCTCCTCCACAAGGCAAAAGATCAGCCAGTTTCCCCACCTGCTCTGTCCCTCTGTGTGTGTGTGTGTGCGCGCATGTCTTGCCAGGATCTGGCTGCGATGCAGCCACTGCCGGCTGCCAACCCCTTCCTCCTTCCCTCCCTCCCTCTCGGATGCAGCTCCCACACACACATCCCTCCACACAACACACACACACCGCACAGCACTGGCAGGCAGGGCAAGGCAAGGAACTCCACGATCACTCCCTCCTCCTCCTCCTCCTCCTCCTCCTCCGCAAGGCAAAAGATCAGCAACCCAAGTCCCCAGGGGGCATTTGCTTCTCCTCATCCTCCTCCCTCACCCCTTTTCTAATTCGCCTCTCCTTCCCCCCAAAACACCAGTCATCCTCCTTTTCCAGGAAGCACCCTCCTTTTCAACCTGTCCAAGAGGAATTTCCAAAATGTCCCCCAGAAATCATGCTTCTTACTCCTTCTCCAAATGGAGGAGAGTTTGACATTTCGTCCTGGAGAGGGGAGAAGGTTGAATGAAATGCAGGACCTGCCCTGGAAAAGGAGGAGTCTCATCACAAAACACAACCATTTCTAGTACATGTACGTTTTTTTTCACTTGTGTATGAAAGTCAAAAACGTCTTTTTTTCGCTATTAACTTAATTCCGTTATTACTGTAATTACGTGTGAAAAGCTTTTGCGTAATTAAGCCCTATTTTCGCTTTCTTTTCGGGATGCTTCATTTCCACTTTATTATCTCTTTAACAACGAAACTGGCCCATGTGTGATAACGTCCATACAACTGAGCACTAAAGTCAGAATTGTCCAGGCCATTGTATTCTCAATTACTATGTAAGGATGCAAGAGCTGGACAGTGATGGAAGCAGACAGAAAGAAAATCAACTGCATCTGAGCTCAGATCTGCGTCTGAGCATCGACAGGGGTAGTGTGACCCTGTTGGTGCTCTAAGACCTCTCAGCCGCTTTCAATACAATAGACCAGAGCATCCTCTTGGACCGCCTGAAGGGGTTAGGTATTGGGGGCACTGCTTTGCAGTGGTTCTAGTCCTTCCTCTCGGGTAGATCCCAGAGGGTGCTGCTCGGGGATTGTAGCTCTAGTAAGAGGGAGCTCACTTGTGGGGTCCCTCAGGGGGCTATTTTGTCCCCGATGTTATTTAACATCTATATGAAGCCACTGGGTGAGATTATACGGAGTTATGGTGCTGGGTGTTATCAGTACGCTGATGACACCCAAATCTATTTCTCCGTGTCTCGTTCATCGGCCTTGAATTCCAATGGCATCTCCTCTCTCAATGAATGTCTTCGGGCAGTAATGGGCTGGATGAGGAAAAACAGATTGAAACTGAATCCAGACAAGACGGAGGTGCTCACGGTAGCGGCCCCGAAACCAAGAATTGGGTTGCAACCTCCAGTCCTGGATGGGGTCACACTCTCCTCCAGTGACTGTGTTCGCAGTCTGGGGGTGCTTCGTGACTCGTCACTCCTGATGACAAATCAGGTTAATGCAACGGTCAAGAGCACCTGTTATCAGCTTCGGCTGATACTCCAGCTGCACCCTTTTCTGGAAGTAAGGGATCTCGAAACTGTTGTACACGTGCTGGTAACCTCCCACCTCGACTTCTGTAATGCGCTCTACATGGGGCTACCCCTGTGCTTGGTTCGGAAGCTTCAGCTGGTTCAGAATATGGCAGCCAGGCTTATTTCTGGTTCATCTAGGAGGGACCACATTACTCTGGTCTTGAGGTCCCTCCACTGGCTGCCTATCAGCTTCCGGGCCCAGTAGAAGGTGTTGGTTATTACCTTTAAAGCCCTAAATGGCTTGGGTCCAGGATATCTCAGGGACCGCCTCCTTCCATACAATCCTCCCCGCGCTCTCCGTTCCTCTGGGAGGAACCAGATGCAGCCTCAAAAATCTGGGCTCGTGGTGACCTCCCAGAGAGCCTTTTCTGTTGTCGCCCCTAAACTCTGGAATGACCTGCTGGACGAGATCCATCAATTGACATCTTTAGACAGCTTTAAGAAAGCTGTCAAGACGGATCTCTTCCGGCAGGATTTTCCAGAGTAATTTGTCCTGGCCTCGGGCCTTCTGACTCTGCGTTCCTTCCGTGGCCCCACCACTTGTTGGTGGATGAGGAGCGCTTTTGAATCTGACCTGGGGCATTGTAATTTATTTTAGTTATGGTGTTTGTATTTTTTAGGTTGTAGGTTTTAAAATTTGTTAATGGATATTTTAATTATATGTCATTTAATACTGTTTTATTGGGAGATGGGATGTTTGGGAATTTGATGTATGTATTTTCTTTTATTGTAAGCCACTTGGATTGATTTCATTAAGCGGGATATAAATAAATTTTATTATTATTATTATTATTATTATTATTAACTCATTTGAAATGTGGTGCTGGAGAAGAGTACTTAGGATACCATGGACAGCCAAGAAGACAAACAAATGGGTTCTTGAACAGGTCAGACCAGAGCTCTCCTTGGAAGCAAAGATGATCAAGTTGAGACTATTGTACTTTAGCCACATCATGAGAAGGCATGGATCACTAGAAAAAACACTAATGCTAGGAAAGGTAGAAAATAGAAGAAAGAGAGGAAAGGCCTGAACAGACTGCCAGAAATAATCCAGTTTGAGACCACTTTAACTGTTCTCACTCAATGCTAGGGAATCATAGGAATTGTAGTTTTTTCTGAGACATTGAGCCTTCTCTGTCAGAGAGCTCTGGTGCCACAATAAACTACAGTTCCCATGATTCCCTAGCACTCAGCCAGGGCAGTTGAAGTGATCTCAAACTGGATTATTTCTGGCAGTCTGTTCAGGCCCTAAGACCACAAACCAGATGGATAGACTCGATCAGGAGGCTATGGGCAAGGGCTTGCAGGATCTGGGCAAGGCAGTAGAAGAAAGGGATGTCTCATCCACAGGGTCGCCATGAGTCATAAGCAACTGGAGGGCAGCTAACAACAACAACAACAACAACAGTTGGTACATTTTTTTAAAAAGTTATTATAATTTTTTTTTTAAAAATTGACCATCAGATAGAGTTAAGGTTGTGTTGCTAATTCTTTAATTTGTTTTTTACTACTAGAAGAAGTGACAGGTTTTTGATAGATTTTCTATTTTCTGTATCTAACAACAACAACAACAACAATAACCACTATGCCACACTGGCCCGTGTGAATTCTGGGAACTGTAGCACCCAAAGTAGCCCTTTTGTGAGAATTTTCTCTGATTCTCATCAAAATAGAGGGCTATAAAACCTATGGGCATATGTCACAAGTTAATGTAAGTTGCCACAGGACTTTGGGTGGTTTTTGCTCTATCAGATTAATGCAGACATCTATATTATCTGGAATTCTGTCCTTCATTCAGTCACCACTGGATCCTACCCACATAAAGCTGGGTGTGTGAATCAGTCCTAGTTCTATTCCTGTTCAAAAGTAATTGGGACATGTCCCATTAATTTTAAACAAGCAATGATTGCGGGCACAGGGCATAATTTGGAGGTTCATTCATGAGTCATGGGAATTAGCCTGGGGCATTCATTCATGAAGGACAGAGGCAACAGAATGTGACTTTGTATGTTTATTGATTCCCCCCCCTCCTTTATCTATTATTTACTTTGAAATAGAGACGGCTGAACTATAATTCAGTGGGGCTCATATATGAGCCTGTTTGCTTAAGAATTCAGCCTTTAGCTAATTAATATTGTCACTGTCAACAATAGAAAAGAGATAACTCAATCTTATGCATCATTCTTAGCAGCTATAGTGGCATGAACAATAGTTTGCCTCACAGCAGCCAAAGTAGTGTCTTCTTCAACAACAATGAAGATGACTTATTCTATGTTCCATCCATGTATTTATTTATTTACTTATTTATTTTATTTTATTTCTATATCACCTCATAACTGAACTTCTCTGAGTGGTGTGCATAAAGATTATGGTTGGCATTCAATCCTGCAGTTGCAGATTCATAATCTAGAATTATAGATCAGTAACTGCTCTGTATTCAGTAAGACAACATAGTGCAATGCTATATAAATGCTGCAATGCTATATAAATGCCACCCCAGCCCACCTTAAGAGCCAGCCTAGCAAAGAAAGTCTGTGCAATTTCCAATAGGGCACAAGGAGAACAATGTTTCAAACCCCCTTGTGCCACCAACTAAAGCTGAAACAGTCAGAAGCAGGACTCCTGTTTCAAACCTCACTCACTGGTGGGAGTGGGGTAGATACATTATTTTCCTTGCACCCCAATTGGAAGCTGAATAGATCTTCTTTCCTCAGTCCACCTGCTGGCTCATAAGGTGGGGTGGAGTGGGGATCAGGTCTGGAGACATAACTTAGTGACACCTATGTAATTATGTAGCTGATATAGAGTAACAATAAGGCAAACATATAACAGAGGCACATTGATAAAAAGACAGAGACATCATTTTAAAAAAATAAAATAAAATCTGTCAAATGTACTCCCCCCCACTAAAAAAAATAAAAAAAATCCCGCAAACCTTTAAGAATTTAGAGTGAATAGATGGGAGACTACCAATGAATACCCAGTGCTGTACACTATATTTCAGAGGAAGGAACTGGTACAACCACCTCTGATTATGTCTTGCCTAAAAAAAACCTACCAAATTCATAGGGTTACCATGAGTCAACAGGAAACCTGAAGGCACATACACACAGAGAGAAACATCTTAATCTGCTGTCAAAAAGAATGCAGGCAGCGGCGCAGCAGCAACAACACCACCTGAGAGCCAAGCAGCGCCTGGGACAGAGCATTTTGCCCCCGGTGCCTTTAACACCCACAGCACCAGAGCGGTAGCAGCGAGGAAGGGCGGGGCTCCATCCTCCTTAAAAGCCTCCGGTTTCCCGGCTCTGACGTGGCGGCGCAGCAGCAGCAACACCACCTGAGAGCCAAGCAGCGCCTGGGACAGAGCATTTTGCCCCCGGTGCCTTTAGCACCCACAGCACCAGAGCGGTAGCAGCGAGGAAGGGCGGAGCTCCGTCCTCCTTAAAAGCCTCCGGTTTCCCGGCTCTGACGCTGCGGCGCAGCAGCAGCAACACCACCTGAGAGCCAAGCAGCGCCTGGGACAGAGCACTTTGCCCCCGGTGCCTTTAACACCCACAGCACCAGAGCGGTAGCAGCGAGGAAGGGCGGGGCTCCGTCTGCCTTAAAAGCCTCCGATTTTTGGGCAGAGCGGCAGCAATAACACTCTTATCCTGCAGCCCCTGAGTGAGAACTCCGGCTTCAGCGCTTGGCTCCAGTGGTAGTGTAGCAGTACCAGTGGAGGGTGGGGCTCCGTCCTCCATAAAGCCTCTTGGTTGCAGCCTCAGGAGCGGCGGAGAGACAGCAGTAGCACCTACTTTCTCCAGTCCCTGAGGGTGAATGCCAGCTTTAGTGCTTGAATCCCAGCATAAAGCCTGCCAAACTTAGGAGTAGCAGAGAGGTAATAGCAATTGTGCTAATACCATCGTATTGCAGTATACAGAGGCACTCGCAAGTTATGGAATGACATAGGTGGACAGCTGAGGAGGGAATGCTTGGTGGTTTAAAACATTCAATTATATTTACTTTTAATTTAGATTGCTGCAATTAATTTGAATCTTGTCAACTGATAAGTTCTATTTGAGGTTTCTATTTGCTGCTATATAGGCATATCTGGTCTTATTTGTTATCCGGAATTTAAGCTTCCCCATTGTGGAAGTTTTTTTTTGTTTAAGTTAGGGGTGTGGGAGTGAATTTGTATTACCTCTCACAGTATTAGACCTCGGGGAAGAGGACTAATAGATAGGGACCCATAGGAGGTGGGGAGGGAGATAATTTTTTTAGTCTTCTTGCTGCCACCGGCTGGGTATCCTCCCCCTTGCTTAACAGCTGTGCAGAATACATTCATCCAGACACAGATTCCGGATAAACATAGAAAAAGTTCTTTTTAAAGATAACATTTGATTTAATTTGTTTATCAGCTGTTATAACTAAAACTTCACATATTTAGTCTAGAAAAATTTATATATCTTTAAGCTTGTCTTAAAATTGGAAGAGCCATCAGTCCTGGATATTCTAGCTATCTTGATTGGTAGTCTTGTGGGTGAATAAAAGGTAGCTGACACATTATAGAAGAGACTATAATGTCTCATTAATAATTATTAAGGTCAGTCTAGCATGTCCATTACTACCAGGTTGCAAACAGCGAAGCAACATTATAACAGAAGAGGTTCAGTAGAGATGCCACCTAAGACACAAGATAGTTCTTCACTGCAGACCTGGGTGGAAGAATTTTTAAAAAACTTTCAGAGAGAGATATCCCAAGAACTTAAAGAACATCGTAAGGAATCAAATGATAACCTTAATAAAGGTCTTAATAAATTTGAAAAAACATTAGAGGAACTTACTAAGGACATGTCAGACTTGAAAAAGGAACAAAACACCATCAAACAAAAAACGCAGTTACTAGAAGGTACTGCAAAGCGACTAGAAGAGCAGCAAAAATTGGAAGAAAACCAAATCTTGATTCAAGAGTTAAGGTACAGAGAAAAATGCCTAAAGTTTAGAGGGCTAACAGAAACAGCTAATGAGGACCTTTATATAAGAATAATTCCTGCGCTGGCAGGATTCTTGGAGATAGCAGAAGAATATCTTGATATGGAAATTGATAAATTGTTTAGGATCAATTCAGAAGCAGCAAGGGAGAAGAACTTACCACGTGATGTGGTTATTAGATTTGCTAGGTCAAAAATACGTGATGAAGTACTCCAACGAAGTTATAAGAACATTCTACAGATAGAGGGCCAAACAATAAAAATTTACAAAGATATACCTGCTATGATCCTGAAGAAAAGGCAAGATTACAGGCAGCTGACTCTGTTTTTGACAAAAAACAACATCAGATACTCATGGGATAAGCTGGAGGGCATAGTCTTTAAATATAACCAGAAAAGACTTAGAGTAAACACCAAGACAAAAGCAGAAGAGTTCCTTAACAGAGTAAGAAAAAATAAGGAAGAGAAACAGGAACCTCAAAGGGCAGATAAAAACAACCCCAATCAAAGGGACTTGGTGAAGAGAGATAGAGATACCCTGCAAGATACGAGAGAGGAAGTAGCCAGCGCAGGAGACTACGGTAATGAAAATTCCATGTAATTAAAAGGGGCATAATACGGAACTGATTGGTGAAGTGGTATTTTATTTTAGCTACGGACTTACCTTGACTTCTTTTCTCCTTTCTTTTTGTTTGTATGTTTATTTGTCTGTTTGAATGATAATGTTATAATAAAAGGGAAATGGATAAATATCTTGGTTTCTTTTCCTGGAATGTAAAAGGGATAAATACAATACATAAGAGAAATAAAAATTTTCATTATTTAGAAAAGAAAAAATTGGACATAATCTGCTTGCAAGAAATAAAAATTAAAAAATGTGATAGATATTATGTTAAAAATCCTAAATTGGGGTTACATTTTTGTTCATTGCATGACAAAAGTAAAGCAGGTGTAATTTTGTATGTAAAGAAATTTGTAAGGACAATGAAGGGCACTATATAGCTATTAAGATATCTTTGCCTTATGGCAAAATAATGTTAGTGGGGGTCTATGCCCCTAATATAGACAGCAAGAAATTCTTTAAGAATCTGCACCAGGAAATTGGGAAATATAATTATGAGAAGACTCTGATGCTGAGAGATTGGAATGGAGTGTTAGACCCGAGATGGGACAGATCAATTAATATCAAACGGAATAAAAGTCAGGGCAAATTACCAACAACTTTTTTTCGAATGAAAAAGAATTGGATTTACATGATGTTTGGTCTACGACGCATCCTATGGAACCAGGATTTACACATTATTCAATTCAACATAAATCTTATTCAAGGTTGGATATGATTTTATATTCGTCTTCTTTATTTACAAAAATCAAAGACATGACTATATTAGCAAAAATCGAGTCTGATCATAATCCAATTTTGATGCATGTGAGAACTGGTTCAATGCAATTTAATTGGAAGTTAAATGCAGACCTTTTAAGTAATGAACAAATACTGAAGGAAGTGAAGGAAGCTATTCAAAATTATTTTAAGGAAAATATCTCTCCTGAAATACACGCAAAAGTAATATGGGATGCGCATAAGGCAGTGTTAAGAGGGGTTTTCTTGAAAAAGGCCAAAGAAAGGAAGCTGTCACATAATAAAGAATACAAAGATATGGAAGAAACAATAAAGGAATTAGAAAAGGATTTAATAAATGATCCATCCTCGTCAGACTTGTATAATAAACTAAAATATTGGCAGGTAAAATATGAATCTAAGATAAAGAATGAATTAGATGAGAAACTGAAAAGGAAGAAAAGAGAAAAATTTGAATCGGATAATAAATGTGGTAAATGGCTGGGAACTAAGGTGAACATCAGACCCGAGATGAAAACAATTACAGAAATATTTGATCAAGAGGGGAGAGCTACATTACAAGAAGACATTCAAAAAAAATTCCTTCGCTATTTTTCAGAAGTATATAAAAAAGATTTAAAGGAAGAACACGATAAAAAAGATTTTGAAAAGTTCATATTAAATACAGATTATATGAAATTAGATGACAAAGATATGCGCTTCTTGAATGAAAACATCTCAACCCAAGAGGTCAAAGCAGCTATACAGAGACTTAAATTAAGGAAATCGCCTGGTCCAGATGGTTTCATTCCGGAATATTACTTTAAGATGATAACATCAATATCTGAACCGCTGAGAGATATGTTTAATGACATAACACAAAATGGAATCCAGGAATCATGGAAGTATGCAGACATTGCAGTAATACCCAAGGCAGATAAAGACCCTACTCGTTTGGAAAATTACAGGCCTATTTCACTTATGAATATAGATTACAAAATCTTCACATGCATATTGGCAGATAGATTGAAGGAAATCTTAAAAAACAGAGTTCATGAAGATCAGGCAGGGTTCTTGCAGCAAAGACAAATCAAGCAGAACATCAGAACTGTTATTGATATTCTGGAATATTACGAACAAAACAATCAGAATAAACTTGCAATGCTGCTATTGGATGCAGAAAAAGCTTTCGACTCAGTAAATTGGGACACCATGATCTTGATACTGGAAAGGTTGAATTTCGGTGATAAATTCATAAAATGGATTAAAAGCATATACACTGATCAAAGAGCTAAGATATCTATTAATGGAATGAAATCAGAAGAATTCAAAATATTTCGTGGGGTAAGGCAGGGATGTCCACTGTCTCTGTTGCTTTTTCTGGTTGTTATAGAATTGTTAAACAACAATATAAGACAAGAAAAGAAAGTTAAAGGCTCAGAATTCAAAATAAAAGCATACGCAGATGATTTGATCATTTTTTTGGATGACCCGCTTGCTAGCATTGAGACATTAATGTCTTTACTAGAAGATTTTGGAAAATATACAGGATTCAAACTAAACAAAAACAAGTCACTTATTATTACTAAAAATATGTCAAAAAAAGAGATCGAACAACTAGAACAAAAAACATCATGCAAGGTGGTCAAAAAAGCAAAATACTTGGGTATTTATATTTCAAATAGAAATACTGAATTATTTGATATGAATTACGGAAAAATTTGGAAGGAAATAAAAAAAGACTTACTAAGATGGTCCAGACTTAGGCTTTCGCTCTTTGGAAGAATTGCGGTAATAAAAATGTTTGTCCTGCCGAAATTTATTTTTCTATTCTCCAACTTGCCGATAATAAATAACAACAAACCCTTTACAATGTGGAATAAAGAGCTCAAAAGATTCCTATGGGAAGGAAAGAAACCCCGTGTAAAGTGGAAGATACTAATTGATAAAAGAAGAAATGGTGGCTGTGAACTCCCAGACCTAGAACTATATTTTCGAGCTTGTGCCATGGTTTGGATTCAGGATTGGGTACAAAGTAAGAATAAAAAATTATTAGACCTGGAGGGCCACGATTTAAGATTTGGCTGGCACGCGTACCTTTGGTACAATAAAGTGAGAGTACACCATGGCTTTGAGCATCATGTTGTTAGGAGAGCCCTTATAAAGGTTTGGGAAAAAGTAAAATCAGATTTCTATGTAGGGCTGCCAGGCTGGATGTCGCCCCAAGAGGCGGTATTAAACAGGTTTACTAAGGTCAGAAATTGGCTGAGGTATGAAGACATAGTCACAATGAATAATATAAATGGCTGCATCGTGTTAAAAAAACTATGTGCTATACAAACTAAGGAACCAAGCGTCACATGGTTTCAGTACTATCAAATGAAAAATCTTCTCAAAAATGATATAAGGCAATATGGCATTTACTTGTCAAGAAATGAATTAGATAACATTATGTTAACATCAAAACCAAAACAAATCGCCAGCTTGTATGATGTACTATTACTTCGCAAAACAGAAGACGAGACAGTAAAAGACCACATGGTAAAATGGGCTAAGGATTTAAGAAAAAGCCTATTACTGGAAGATTGGAATAAGGCAAGAATTGCAACATATAAATTTACAAGCAATCAGCTGTTACGTGAAAATTTCTTTAAATTAGAAACGAGGTGGTATCTTACACCAGTTAGAATTGCAAAAATGTATAATAGTAGCAATTACGCATGTTGGAAATGTCAGAAAGAGTCTGGTACATGGCTCCATATGTGGTGGCTTTGCCCCATGGTGAAAGAATTCTGGAGAACCATTCATAATATGATATGCAAAATTCTCAATTTATCATTTGACTGTACCCCACAAATATATCTACTTAATATGATTCATGGGATAAAGAATTTAGATATGAAATATACGGGAAAGACCCTTCTTTACATGATTACGCTAGCAAGAATTTTGTTAGCGAGTAAATGGAAATCTCAGGAATTACCAACTATTGATAGCTGGATACTTAAATTAGTCGATATTGCAGAAGTAGATAAAAGAGAAGATGTAGAAGCTGGAAAATTGTTTAAGGATGCAAACAGGAGGTGGAGCCCTTTGTATTTATTTTGTGAAAAAAATAGCTGGAAAATTTAAATTACAATTTTTTAAGCCTTATGTTCTATTAACAGGAAAGGATATAGTAATATTAAATGATTAAATAATCTAGCAATTGTAATTGAGTATGTATTTACTTGAAGTTGAAAATCTGGTGTAACTAATATAACAGCTCATAAACAAGATATGTCATTAGTATTCTGTTGAGAATTATCAGTTCATAATAATTTAGGTAGTTTTTGTTTGTATAGGTATTTGTAGTATTTGTATTTTTGTATCTTTGTAATTACAATAAAAAAGCAACAAATTAAAAAAAAAGAATGCAAAGTAGCTTCAATGGGGAAGACAATCCACAGTCACCATTACTGAGAGTGTTGGTGGTGGCATTCAGAGAAAGGCTTCTGATGTGGACATCAAACTATAAATATATTGGCTGGTATCTTGTTAGAGAATTATTCCACCATAACTCATTTTGTTAATGTTGTTGTGGAGGCCAGAATTCTGTACCATTTCCTGGCTAGTAGAGATGGGGGAATGGTAGTGGAGGAGAAACATCCAGTTATTTCTCCATAGTTATTCCCACAACCACAGGCATCCTCCTAGGTGTCCCAGAGTTCCTTGGAGGTCCCTGAGCATGATGTCATTGCTGTGTCAGAGGAACTACAACAGAAATAAGGTGGGTTGGGGAGACATACAGTAGTTACATATGTGTGATATGTCTCCCAGTTCAGAATCACAGCCATTATTTTACAAATTTTCTCTTCCTTCAGACATGCTGGGAAAGACACTCTGTTGAGAAAACTGTCAGATGCCATGATATTTTAACCCCTTGGATTAGCATTTGGATGGTGACTTCTGAATTTTTATTTTTTATTTTTTTTTATTTTTGCATAAAATGTGTTTTGCATAAAAACATTATATTTCATACACAAATACCATTTCCTCAATTGTTATTAAAAAGCAATGTAATGCCAAAAAAATAAAAAATACATGAAAATTCTCATAATCTTACCTGCCAGGGAGATAATTTAAGAGATAATTTGTGCATCTCCATTCTCAAGAAAAGAAGTAAGTGAAGAGTAACATCCCTACTCACAATCCCTAAACCATGGATACAGTCCAAAGTATCAACTTATATTTCTTGTCCCTGCTCTATACTTCACAGCCAGAGAGGCAAGATGTTCTGGATTACAGAGAAGAGTCATCTCTTTGAAGGACTTTCTGGTCCTAGCTGGCTTTAAAGAAAAAGAACCACCAGAAAACAGAGTTCTGAAGAAGAAATGAAGTTGTTCACCAATAGTTCACACCTGAACAAACAGCAAACTGAGCAGCACAGTTATCCAGGACCCCTTTGTGCTACAGAGTTATAGTACTATGATTCCACTTTAACTTCTATGGCTGCATTCTGTGGAATCCTGAGATTTGTAGTTTAGTAGGGCACTACAGCTCTCTGGAAGACAATTGCAAATCCTAGGATTCCATAGGATGGAACATGACAGTTAAATTTGAAATCATGGTGCTATAACTGCATAGTGTGAAAGGTTACAGCTTGGTTACAATCTTCCCAATTATGGATGCATTTACTGCATTGTTATTTAAAATACAGCCATCACAGGCATACCTCTGCTAACAAAGCCTCTGACAAAGATGTAGTTACAACGGCTTATTATGCCTACCCAGCACCTCTTTTCTCTCAACCTCTATCTAGCTGGAAGGTATTATAGCAGCATCAACATTTGGAGCATGGTAAAGGAGGCTGAAGAAACATAAGTCTTCAGGATGTAGCAGCATGTCTGCAGTAAACAATGAAATGAAGCTTAAGGTGGGGGAAAGTATGGTTTTATTGTATGAATCCTACTGTAGCTGTGTATACTTGCCTACAGCAGGGAAGATAAGCAGCAGCTCCCTCCAGAATCCCTTACTTGAGCATGCACGCTATGCAGAAGGGAGAGAACAGATAAGCCTCCCTTAGCAGCACCCCCACCTAGAATATTAAAAGAGAAAGAGATCTGTAAATTTGTCTACCTAATGGTAATAATAAAAAAGGTAGAAGTTAGTGAAAGAAAAAAAGTATCCCTGGGTACATTTTGGAAGAAGCTTTCATGTGGTCTTTAGAGGGTTCAACATTTTTTGTTTGTTTGTTTGTTTGTTTGTTTGTTTAATTATCCAAGGCTTATTTGACCTAGCTGTTTTATTTCCCATGTGCATATTATTAGTTTCTGATAAAAGGTCTGCTGAAACTTATTGAACTGCCCTTCTTTTTTGTGGTATAGGAACCTATTTGAACTTAGTGTGGACACCCAATCAACATGAGGATCCTGTGATTAAATCTGTTTCTTTCCCATTCTACTTGGAATTCTTTTCCAGCTCCACCACTTTCCTAATTTTTCTTCACTGATAATGCAAGCCCTAGCAGCACTCTGATTGCCATATGAGTTTGGTGACCAGGACACTCAGTGCATATGACATTGGCACATGTGGTGTAGTGCTTTGGAGTATGACTCTGGAGACCAGAGTTTGAATCCCCACTCAGCCATGGAAATCCACTGGATGACCTTGGATAAGTCACACTCTTTCACTTCAGAGGAAGGCAAAAGCACCTGCTTCCCAAACAAATCTTACCAAGAAACCACATAATAGATATGTCGAAGGGTTGCTATAAGTCAGAAATGACTTCAAGACACACAACAAGGAAACATTTGGAACTTCCCTCAAAAAAGCATCCTTTTATTTTTAAAAACTTTTTTATTTTCATATTTTGTGTTTATTTTGAGCATTCTATTTATCCATTGACACAAGTGTGATGTATTAATTAGTAGCGCAGACTTAAAAAAGCAAGTCTCTTCAAGTTTTTTCCTTTTTGTTTATTTTCTCTCTGGCTTGTAATTAGAGCAATCACCATGTGAAGACAAAAAGCAAAGTGATATCAGAATTCCCATTCTTTCCAGCAAGTGCCTCTCCTGTTTGAATCAGTTTATCACAGATTATACTGTATATAATTACCAAATTGGAAGGGAGTTTTTGTTTTTTGTTTTAATCCCTGGGGATTGTGCAATTACCTTTTCAAATTAAAATTGATTAAGCCTGAGTATCTGAGGAAATGGGAATTAAAGGTTTATAATGTGCAGTCAGCTGCTGGAGGTTTGAGTGTATACTTTAATAAGTCCTACTGGACTTCAGATGAAAGACTGCCATGAATTCATTGACAAAGTATGCATCTGGGGCAGATGTAGAGGGTATTTTAATTGACAACTATACCCAAAAAGGCACTACATTCAACTGCTGAAGCATTTTTACATCATTACTTTCAGCGTGCCTTCAGTGCAATCTGAAATCTGTAGGCCCATTCCAGAGGCAGCAGATCCATTTGTAGGAGCTACTCTAGGATTTACAGAAGTTATCCAAGGTGCTGAATTTAGTTTGGAAGTACCTTGGATAGCTCCTCGAAAACACAGAGTAGCTCCCATAAAACTCAGCATGGATTCACTTCCCTTAAACAATAAGACCACCAGCCACCTCTAGCCCATTCACATAGCTAAATTCCTCCATATGTTTGGACATTAAAATACAGTATACAACTTCATAGTCAAAGAGTAGTGTGAATTGGATAATACACAAAATCTATCAAGCATCATACTCATAATTGTGACTAATAAAAAAACATATTTAGCCCCACTAGAAAAACCAAGAAAATAAGAAATATATACTGTCTCTGATATTTGCACTAGCACTTACAGGCTGGTGCTCTGACATAAGGCTGATTATGGAGCCAGTAAAAGAAAAGACCTGCCAAAACCTCTATTCATTAGGTCTGATTCTGCTATGTGAGGGATAAGCTGTGGGAAGATGAAGAAACCATTGGTTTTGATTATTCTCATCCAGGTTTGTAGAGCAGATTAGCCTACAGACAGTTGAAAAAGTTACTCTACTGAACTACATCTTCTAGAATTCCTCTGCAATAATAATACTTGAATGTTGGCTGTAGGATTCTGGGACTTGTAGGGCAGAACAGTAACTGACCTTAGCTCTTGAGAATTCATTAATCCTTGAAGGCTACTGGGTAAAAGTACAGCTTAAATACAGGGCAATATAGATGAGTTAATTGGCACAATTCAAAAGGAATTTTATACTTGGATCATTGCTTCCACCATGGACCTATTCTCCTGGTGTTGCTCTGGTGACAATGAAGTCATGGGTGTGTTCTCCTGCAATAACTGTTCCACTTTGTATTCTCCTCACTTGTTTTCCTGCTGTTGCTCAGACTGATTTCTAGTTGACTTGCATGACCAACTGCAGACAGCAATAACACTGGAAGACTGCATCTCAGCTATCTCATGAACAGTAGCTGCTATATGCAGACAGGCTGCTATCAGCAGCAAAGGTATAAGGCCTTGAGCTTTTATCATTTGTGCCTTCATAGTTGTCAGGGAGATATTACCACAGTGACCTCTTTCCTCTCCTCTTCATTGGTGAGGTGGGTTCTCTGGTGGCAAACTGGCTAGTAAATTCAAGGGGAGCCACTTCCAGCAGTGTCTTTCTTGACCAGCAGCCAAACGCCTCTTCAGTATCTCCTCCTCCTCCTAGAGTGTGGGACAGTGCCATTAGCAATGCTTTGCTCCTGCCTCAAGCAGTGAGATTGCTTGGGACAGCCCTGGAGAGTACAATAGGGGAGGGGAAGTTGTGGTAGGGATTAAAAGAATGAAAGACAGTCTGTTCAGTGGGGAGAGAGAAAAGTGGGTCTGAGATATTTATTTATTTATTTATTTATTTATCTCACCCTATAGTCAAAAATCTCAGTTGCAGTCTGAACCATTTAAAACAATGAAAATAATTTAAATGCACCTTAACATTCTGAGCAGAGAAAGCTCTGGTGGAAATCTGGGTTCCAATCTACACATTGATTTGGAAGGTGCAGATTAGGTCATTTCATATAGAAATTTGCAAGGATGAAATTCCTCGAGTCTTTATTAATGACTTGGATGACAGTATTGGGGGCATAGTTATCAAATTTGCAGATGACACCAAATTAGGAGGAGTAGCAAATATCCCGGAAGACAGGATCAAAATTCAAAATGATTTGAACAGACTAGAAGGCTGGGCCAAAGCTAACAAAATGAAATTCAACACGGAGAAATGTAAGGTACTGCACTTAGGGCGGAAAAACGAAAAGCAGAGATATACAATGGGGGACACCTGGCTGAATGAGACTACGTGTGAAAGGGATCTAGGAATCCAGGTGGACCACAAGTTGAACATGAGTCAACAGTTCGATGCAGCAGCTAAAAAGGCCAGTGCAATTTTAGGCTGCATCAGTAGAAGTATAGTGTCTAGATCAAGAGAAGTAATAGTGCCACTCTATTCTGCTTTGGTCAGGCCTGACCTGGAATACTGTGTCCAGTTCTGGGCACCACAATTCAAAAAGGATGTGGAGAAACTGGAGCGTGTCCAAAGGAGGGCCACTAAAATGGTGAAGGGTCTGGAAACCAAGCCCTATGAGGAACGACTTAGGGAGCTGGGGATGTTTAGCCTGGTTGAGAGGTGATATGATAGCCGTGTTTAAATATTTGAAGGGATGTCATATTGAGGAGGGAACAAGCTTGTTTTCTGCTGCTCCAGAGACTAGGACCTGAAACAATGGATGTAAGCTCCAGGAAAGGAGATTCCACCTCAACATTAGGGGGAACTTACTGACAGTAAGGGCGGTTCCACAGTGGAATATCCTCCCTCGGAGAGTAGTGGAATCTCCTTCCTTGGAGGTCTTTAAGCAGAGGCTGGATGGCCATCTGTCGGGGATGCTTTGATTGGAAGTTCCTGCATGGCAGGGGGTTGGACTGGATGGCCCTTGTGGTCTCTTCCAACTCTATGATTCTATAATCATCCCTGTTGTATGCAACAATATTCCCAAATGCATCTTAAAGAATTCAAAGTGCAAGATGGGGCAACTGGTTTGTTTGTACATTTGTTTGCCTGTTTGTTTTGTTCTGAGAACTGTTTAATATTCAAAACCATCAAGAATTAGTTTTCCTTCTTTTTTATTTAAATTTTATTATCTTATAAACACATAACACTTATATATACATCTATATAAATACAAATACACAGGACTTTTTATGTTTGTTTATGTTTATATGTTAGTTAATGTATTTGTATTTATATAGATGTATGTGTAGAGAATTAGTTTTCCTTCTAAAACATTTTTTGTGGTAAAAATATTCCACCTTCCTTCAAAATTCTTACTCCATTTTGATCTTTGTATTGCTTGAGAGACAGCGTGGTGTCTGAATGCTGCACTAGGATCCCAGGAGACCAACTATCAAATCTCCACTTAGCCATAGAAGCCGTTGGGTGACCTTGGGCAGGTTACATTCCCTTCACCTCATTTACACAAACACACAGCACTTTCCAGCTGCTGATACCTGTAGTGAGAAGTTTGATCTAATACCCTTGGTTTTCATATAAGGAAGATCCATGACATGAGAAATGTGATGCAATATTTATTGTTATTGGCGGTATGGAGGTATGGTTGGAACAGAGTGAACGAATGTTACAAAAGAAGACGAGATCGCTGTTTGAAAGCTATCTCGCCTTCAGTTCCCTCTGGTTCCCAGAATGGTTTGGAGAGAAGACCTTCCATTCCACAAAACCTCACTCTGCCCCTTTGCAATGCCAGGTGGGTTAAGAATAAGACTCGTGTCATCCATGATCTTCTCTTGGATGAGGACGCCGACCTGGCATGCTTTACAGAGACCTGGCTGGGAGAGGATAGCGGTTACCTGGGAGCAGGCCCTCCCAGCCGGGTACTCTGTTAGTGAGCAGGTGAGGGGAAGTGGGCGGGGGGGGGCAGAGTGGCTCTAGTTCATAAGAATAACCTAACCTTGACCAGGATACCTGTCCAGAACACAGCCCACTTCAAGTGTATGTACCTGAGCCTGAAGACCAGGGATAGTTTGGGGATTCTGCTAGTCTACCATCCACCCCGTTGTCTAGCAGACTCCCTAACCGAGCTGACACAGCTGGTCTCAGAGCTGTTGTTGGAGTCCCCAGACTTCTAGTTTTGGGGGACTTCAACATTCCGCTTGAGAACAGTTTAACAGGTGCGGCTTGGGAGTTCATGGAGACCATGACAAACATGGGCCTATCCCAATTGGTCCTTGGGCCCACACACTGCACAGGTCATACACTCAATGCGGTCTTTAGTATGGAACAGGAATATCCATGGGCGGAGGTTATTAGTACCTCCGCATTGTCATGGACGGATCATTTCCTGGTCAAGATGGAACTTAGAGCCTGCATCCGTCCCACTGGGGATGATGGACCTATTAGAATGGTCTGCCCTCGAAGGCTAATGGAACCAATTGGATTCCAGAAAGCCTTAGAGCAGGGGTAGGCAACCTTTCCCCTTTAAGGGCCGAGAGACTTCAGCTCCCAGAATCCCAGGAGCTATTGGCCAACATGGGACTATTGGCCAACATGGCTGAGGCTTCTGGGAGCTGAAGTCCTTCAGCCCTTAAAGGGGAAAGGTTGCCTACCCCTGCCTTAGAGGGTTTAATGGTAGGGAATGCCTGTGATCCTGTTGATGCTCTGGTTAATATTTGGAACACCGATCTCACCAGAGCTATCGACACGATTGCTCCCAAGCATCCTTGCCACTCCACTTCAAACTGAAAGCCATGGTATACACCAGAGCTTAGGAAAATGAAGCGGTTTGAACACCGACTAGAGCACAGGTGGCGGAAGACTCGACTCTTATCCGACAGAACTTGCCATAGGAACTTTCTTTGGTCCTATCGGGAGGCAATACGTGCAGCGCAGAGATCCTTCTCCTCTGCACATATTGCGTCTGCAGAATCTCGTCCAGCAGAGCTGTTTAGGGTGGTGAGGGAGCTGGCGCAGGTACCCCCTGTGCCAAATCCCTTCCTTAACCCAACGATGGCCTGCTGTGACACATTTAACAACTTCTTTGCAGATAAAATCTCTCAGATAAGAGCCGACTTAGACGCCATGGTTTTAACAGAAAGTATAGACGAGGTGACCAGTGACTCTGCCAATGTAATTATACTGGATCAGCTGCAATCTGTGAGTGCCGATGACGTGGACAAGCTCCTTGGTAAGGTGAGGAAAACTACTTGCCCTCTCAACCCTTGCCCATCATGGCTGGCCACCCAGGGGGAGGTGCATTGAGGCGGCTCCTTATGGAGATCATCAATGCATCCTTCAGGGAGGGACACATTCCATCTTGTTTGAAGGAAACGGCGGTTAGGCCGCTTCTGAAAAACCCCTCCCTGGACCCCCTGGATATGAATAACTACAGGCCAGTCTCTTTACTACCATTTTTGAGCAAGGTGATTGAGAGGGTGGTTGCTCTTCAACTCCAAGCTGTCTTGGATGAAACCAATTATCTAGACCCATTTCAAACTGGCTTCAGGACAGGCTTTGGGGTTGAGACTGCCATGGTTGCCTTGACCGGTGATCTGCATCTGAGCATCGAAAGGGGTAGTGTGACCCTGTTGGTGCTCCTAGACCTCTCAGCGGCTTTTGACACGATTGATCATGGCATCCTCTTGGACCACCTGAGGGGGTTAAGTATCAGAGGCACTGCACTCCAGTGGTTCCGATCCTTCCTCTCGGGCAGGTCCCAGAGGGTGCTGCTTGGGGACAGTAGCTCCAGTAAAAGGGAGCTCACCTGTGGGGTTCCACAGGGTACTATTCTGTCCCCGATGTTATTTAACATCTATATGAAGCCGCTGGGTGAGATTATTCAGAGTTATGGTGCTGGGTGCTATCAGTACGCTGATGACACCCAGATCTATTTCTCGGTGTCTCATTCATCAGCCTCAAATTCCAGTGGCATCTCCTCTCTCAATGAATGTCTTTGGGCAGTAATGGGCTGGATGAGGAAAAACAGATTGAAACTGAATCCAGACAAGACGGAGGTGCTCACGGTAATGACCCCGAAACCAAGAATTGGGTTGCAACCTCCAGTCCTGGACAGGGTCACACTCTCCTCCAGTGACTGCATTCGCAGTCTGGGGGTGCTCCTTGACTTGTCGCTCCTGATGACAAATCAGGTAAATGCGACAGTCAGGAGCGCCTGTTATCAGCTTTGGCTGATACGCCAGCTGCGCCCTTTTCTGGAACTAAGGGATCTCGAGACTGTTGTGAACACACTGGTAACATCACGCCTAGACTTCTGCAATGTGCTCTACATGGGGCTACCCTCGTGCTTAGTTTGGAAACTGCAGCTAGTACAGAACATGGCAGTCAGATTAGTGTCTGGAACATCTAGGAGCGACCATATTACTCCGGTTTTAAAGTCCCTCCACTGGCTGCCCATAAGTTTCTGGGCCCAGTACAAGGTGTTGGTTATCATCTTTAAAGCCCTAAATGGCTTGGGTCCAAACTATCTCAGGGACCTCCTTCTCCCCTATAATCTTCCCTGCGCACTCCGGTCCTCTGGGAGGAATTTGCTGCAGCCACAAAGAGCTAGGCTTGCGGCTACCTCCCAGAGGGCTTTTTCGGTTGTCGCCCCGATTGTTATATTTTATTGTTGTTAGCTGCCCCGATTGATCTCAAAGGGGGTGGGATATAAATAAATTTTATTATTATTATTATTATTATTATTATTATTGATTACTGAATCGATGAGCATAAAATACTAATGTATACAATGTGGCCTTTTCTACTTTGAAAATGTTTTCACTATGTTACATCAAGCCATGCTAGCACCACCTTTTTAAAAACCAAAAGACCTCCCAGTCTTGTACAACTAATTTGGGCAAAAATGATTTAAGTATGAGAAACAACAGGAGTCAAAGATCTATTAGGCAGAACTTTTTCCTCTGCCACATGGAGCATGCTATGAACAGATCCTTAATATACACTAGGACCTCCGCATTGGCTGCGATTAGGGGTACAGGATCTCTGTAAAAATGGAAAAACCACAAATACAAAACTATTTTTTAATCCAAGTGAACACCTCTCTAGGAATCTCTAGGTCCTCCAGCACAGCTCTATGGTCAGCATCATTTGGACACTTAGCACAGAATTGTGCTGGAGGACCTACAAATGCCTAGAGAAGTTTCCTCTCTCGGAATCTGTAGGTCTTCCAGTGCTACTTCTAATGCAGCTGACCATAGAGCCACACTGGAAGATCTAAAGATTCCTAGAGATAACATATTAATCAAACCCACAAATAATCAAATCTGCAAAAGACAAAACTGCAGATATGGAGGGCTGACTGTACATCAAGTGCATTGAAATGTGAATTGAGCATCCGTGGATGGTCCTGCCCCATTGTCTCTAATAGTGGCATGTGCACACCGCTGCAGCAGTGTAGCCATGTGCACTGTGTACCACCATTAAAAACCACAGGGCTTGAGGTCCCACAGTTTTTGGCATCCATGGGGGAGGGGGCAGCTAGAACAAAAACTCCATGGATATGAAGAGCTGACTGCATGTTGTAGCCAACCCTAGCCAGCATGTGCTTATCATATGGTTCCTTTGTTTATTGGTGTATTTTGTAAAAAGACATGGAATGTGCAGCCTTGGGAACAGCCAAAGCTGTTCCAGAGGAAGAGTACATTTGGGGCCAAGTTTAAAAAATCCAGGTTGCAAGACCTATATGAAGCTTTTTGGCTTCTCTAGACATAAGACGTTATCACACGTGGGCCACAAACCGACAATAAACTGGAAATGACAAATCCCGAAAATAAACCAAAAATAAACCTTGATTCCGCAAATGGCTTTCACACGCAATTACCTTAATTGCGCAATTAAAGTAAGCTCCCACTGAAACCGCATTTAACGTTCACACACAAGTGAGAAAATCCTGTACATGTACTAGAAATGATCTTCTAGCACATGCGCACTATGCTCGCCGCGGCTGTCACTTGCCGCGGCTGTCACCCCGATCGAGTGATGTTTCATCTTTTACCCCGATCGGGTGATGTTTCATCTGTCACCACAATCGGCACCCCAACCCCTTCCCCAGGTCATCCTTGGAGCAGCTGGCCCTCTGCATAGCCGGTACTCCGGCGCTCCGAGGAGGACCTCCTGCTGCAGCATTTGCACATGCTGTGGTGGAAGAGTAGCAGAAGGTGCTCCGCAGCCTTTTGCGGCGCACCTTCGGCGACTTGTGAAAGGAGCACCAATTTAGCGCTCCTTTCAGGGGCGGTGAAGCTGCGCCGTGGGGCCGAGGTATGGGGATACCTCGGCCCTGCAGCGCAGCTTCCCAGGATGGCCCACGTCCGCCCGACCTTCAAGCCACCGAAGGTGCACCACAAAAGGCTGTGGCACACCTTCGCCGACTCCTCCGCTGCAGCGTGTGCAAATGCTGTGCCGGGAGGTCCTCCTCGGAGCGCCAGAGCGCTGGCCGTGCAGAGGGCCGGCTGCTCTGAGGACGACCTGGGGAAGGGGTTGGAGCGCCGATCGTGCGGCTGCCCCTTCCCTTCCCTGCCCCCAAGACGGCCCTTTAAGCCATCTGCTGAGGGGGAAGGAGACCCCACGGAACCATGGAGAAATGTGGGGAAATGCTTCCAAATGCGCATTTGCTTTTCACATTACGGCAAATGCGAAATTATCTTAATTGCGCGTTAGCATTTCCTCAAAACAACCAAATTTCAAAAGATCTCCGTTAACACCAGTTTCTGTCCACTTTCTGTCCAGTTTCTGTGTGACGTCGTGTGAAAACACGAGGCACTAATCCAGTTTCTGTTTGGGTTTTGTGTGGATTAACCAGCAGATTTGCCCCCGTGTGATAACGTCCATTAATGTCCAGAATCCATATGGAATAGAAACCAGTGCTTGTTCCACACAGCATTGTTCAATCCAACTTTTGTGACCTTTTTCAGTGGCATGCAGAAAACATTGTCTGTGTATTAACAGTGAAGCAATCACTCAACTGCAATCTCTTTTAATTTCAATATTTAAGTGGGGGAAAGGGGTTGTGTGAATTAGCCCTTGACTGTCAACCACTGTGGCCATTTCCAAGTCCACCTCCTTTGTCCTAAATAAGGAATGAACAGCATCCCATCTGACACCTTCAGCAACACTCTTGTATCAATTTTGGAGTCAGCCCTTGTGTGTGTGTGTGTGTGTGAGAGAGAGAGAGAGAAGCTGCATCTGCAATGCAGAAATAATGCAGTTTCACATCACTTTAACTGCCATGGCTCAGTGCTATGTAATTCTGGGATTTGTAGTTTTGTGAGCTATTTAACCTTCTCTATCAGAGAACTCTGGTGCCCCACCAAACTACAAATCCCAGAACTTCATAGCATCGAGCCATGGCAGTTAAAGCAGTGTCAAATTGCATTATTTCTGCAGTTTAGATATCCAGAGAGTGATTGCCTAATGGGAATGCATTTAAAATGAGTAACATTCAAAAAGAGGTGCCTTCTAAGTAATTAGGAATAAGATGGCCCTTATCTCAATACATCCAAACTCACCCAAGAATTCTATATTACAAGGTTTCATATTTTCAATAATGATATTACTGAATGGAGTGCAGATTAAGAAAAACTAGATGATGATGAAAATGGTTGATAATGGAAACAATTCCCTAGAGGAGCAGGAGACTCTCACTTTCTGGATGTCTGCAAGCAGAGCCAACTAGACAGCTGTCTGTTGGAGATGCTGAGGCTCTCGATTTTTAGCACTGAGTAGGGGTTGAACCTAGCTGGTCTTACAAGGCTTCATTGAACACTCTAATTTTATGAAAACTCACTTCTGGAGCTCAGAATACTTCAGTCAAGTTAGATTGGCTGCCTCTCAATATTGGCCAGTCAACTGAAATCCTGAAATCTTAACTGAAAGTTCCCTTGAACTGAATCTATATTCAAGCCATACCTGCATCTCTTGAAATATCAAGTTGCCAGGTTATTACAAAATCTTCAATGCTCTCCTGACACCCTGATTCAGCCCAGCTGAAACTAAATGGATATTAAATTCAGGCCCTAGTAGATATTTGAAACTACTGCTCTCCACTCTTAAAAGGGGCTAAGTCATTTTAACTGCTCTGGCTACCTCCTATTGAGGTATTCTGGAACTTGTAGTTTAGGAAGAGGCATTTGGAATATTCAGCCAGAGAGCCTTTAAGCCTCACAGAACTACAGATCCCAAAATGCAACAGAAGGCAGTCAAAGCTCTTAAGCAAACTAGCCCTGTTTTAAGAATGTGGTGCGATAAGCTCAATTGTCAGAAAAAAGTAAGCACTTGCAAAGAGGTTTTAGATTTTTAAATTTATAGTGTTTCAGCATAACCTGTTTACAGATCTTATCACACTGGAGGAAATTAGGAGTTTAAACCATGAAAATCATGTAATTGACATTAAAACACAATTAAAATGAGATTAACACAAGAGCCATTATCCCATGAATAACCAGGAAATAACCAAGGAATAAACAGCAAAAAGTCATGAGAAAATCCCCTGAATGATTTGCTGTTGTTTCTTGCCTGGTTATTGACAGGATAATGGCACTTTAATCACGTTTCATCTTGACGTCGTGTGAAAACCATTAGTTGTGGGATTATCATGGGATATTCATAGGATAATAGCACTTTGAACATGACGTCATGTGAAAACCATTAGTACAATTGTGGGATTAACACAGGTTAATCATAATGTATACCTCCAATTGTCTCCCGTGTGATAAACTCCTAAGATCAACATTGTTGGGCACCATAGCTTGGTAGCTATGTGTTATACATACATAGGGCTCTTGGGAATTCTACTTGAACTGCTCTGAGATAACACAGTGGGAAAGGCTGCAATTAGCACTGACAGCATTGGTCTAGGTAGAACGATTTGTAGAAATATGGCTCCTAATCTGTTTTTGCTGTTTTTGTGTGCCTTCAAGTCATTTCCAACTCATGGCAACCCTAAGGCAAACCTATCATGGAGTTTTCTTGGCAAGATTTGTTCAGAGGAGATTTGCCATTGCCTTCTCCTGAGTCTGAGATAGTGTGACTTGCCCAAGATCACCCATTGAGTTTCATGGCCTAGCAGGGAATTGAACCCTGGTCTCCAGAATCCAACACTTACACCACTAAATCATGCTGGCTCTTTCCTAATCTATATCTTTGTCTATATATTGTAATACTGCCTTACCCCACCCCACCCCATGTATTGCCCTCCAGATGTCAGATGTTATAGTCCAATAGAGCTTCTGCCAAAGGCAGAATCATCCATACCATAGTATTTCCACTTTCTATGTATGGTTGCAAAAGATGGAGCTGAAAGGAAGATCAACTCACTTGAAATGTCATATTGCAGGAGAGTTCTGAAGATAACATGGACTGCCCAAAGATAAATAGATAAGTTCAAAAGCAATTCAAGGCTGAAGCCAAAATGAATAAACTGAGGCTATTGTACTTTGGACACAACACAAAATGACCTGATTCATTGGAAGGGACATTAATGCTTGCTAAAGTGGAAGGCAATAGGGGGGAAAAGAAGACCACATTACAGATGGATTGATTCAATAAAGGAAGCCACAGCCCTGAGTTTGCAAGACCTGAGCTGGGTTGTTAACTGGCACTCTTGGGGGTCTATGATTTATAGGGACACCATAAGTCAAAGCTGGTTTAATGGCAAATATAACCACAACTTACACTTATAACATGGTGCTCGGGGGCACCATTTTGGAATAACCCAGGAGAAAGCCCTTTCCTGTCAAACAGGCCTCTCCCAATGGCCAAGCCCTTATAAAAAAATTGCATGTACTTATGACCAGACAAGAAGAGCTTAGAAAGATTCTTTTCTTTTCTTTTCTTTTCTTTTCTTTCTTTCTTTCTTTTTTGGAATATAGCTCCCGGAATCCCCCAGCCAAAATGGCCAGCCCAAAGCGAATTGCTTCTGCAAGCTCTGTGAACAGGTTCAGAATGCAAATGGGGGTGCCATCATTTGCTCTCCGATGCACATTTAAGGTTTTTTGAGAGTCATAACCTCAAAATATAGGAGAAATGGAGAATGAAGAAAGAAAGAAACGGGAGGAGAAATCTGAGATCCGTAAGGATAAAGAATTATGGACAAATAAGTAAATGTGGACAAGAAGAAAATAGATTGTCAGAAGAAACAAGGAATAAGAGACTAAAGGGGGGGGGGTCAATCCGATGATATGGATGTTCCAATGTTTGTTTACTATGTATATGTTTGGTTTCTGTTTTTTAGATAAATATTTAAATAAAAGGAAAAATATATATACCTTAATGAAGTTAGTTCATCTACACTGTAGAAATAATGCAGTCTGACACCACTTTAACTGCCATGGCCATCCTACAGAAGCCAGGGATTTGTACTTTTGTGAGGTACCAGCACGCTTTGGAGAGAAGGCTAAAGACCTTATAAAACTACAAATCTCAGGATTCCATAGAATGGAGCTATGTCACTTAAAGTGGTGTCAAACTGCATTGTTTCTACAGTATAATGCATCTGAAGTGACTTCTGGAGAAATAACAGAGTAGTTAATACTTTTCCTGCTGACAGCTGTCACTTGTGCACTCATTTAGATCTCAAACACTTAAAAAGTATGTCACTTTGAGAGATTAGTGGAAGAGAGAACATTTCCTGTTAGATAATTAGAGAAGTTATAGGCTCAGCTGAGAGTCTATATTAATAATCCATCTGTACTGCTAAATCCTAATGCCTGAGATATGATCCTGTCTTTCAAAACAGTGCAATTCTAACTCTCACCATCACCAATTCTTCCTGAGGAGAGAGGAATATAGCACACGGTCTTGCAAGAATGCAAAGCATTTGTAGGTTAAGGAATAGGTGCAGAATTGTAAATATGACAAATCCTTTCTATGTCTTCTACATGCATGACAGTGAACTCATTAAACTAATGAAGGCCATTAAATCCCAAGGCTGAAAGCAAACTACTGTTCAGCTTCGGTGGAGCCAAAAGATGATGGAAGTAGGTTATGCCTAGCATAATTCTGCACAATGTACAAGGTGTAAAAAGGGAAGGGAGGGGACTTAGTTTAATTGTCACATGCAGTAGTCATTTTTACTCTGAAAGGCTGAGTCTTTCTGTCCTCTATCATTTTTAACAACCTCTGTGCCTTTAACACTAGCTTGACCTGCTGAGATAAAACAGTGCATAATCTAGCTCTTTCAGCTTCTCTCACTGGCTGATTTTTTACAAATCAATCTATTGTTAAAGGCACAGAAGAAGTCAAGTCCATACTTGCCAACATTTCAGAGGTGAAAACCAGAACATGTATTGCTAGCAATATAGAGGGTGGACAAGATAGCAAAAGTTGTGAGAGGATGATCACAAAAGGTAGGAGCAGAGTCAGCACTTTGCTATTGCCTGAGCCTACTGAGAAGGGTGAGATGATGATGGTATCACTGTAATTGATAATAATAACCTTTCTCTCTGCCCTGCTGAGCCAGGAAAGCTTTGACTGATATGCCATCTGCACCCCTATCTAGAGCTGGAGGATCTAAAGATGGTGGTGCACACACTGGTAATCTCAAGGCTGGATTTTTGCAATGTGTTGTACATTGGCCAACTCTGTACCAAGTTCAGAAACTTCAGCTAGTTCAAAACATGGCAGCCAGAATGATTAGTGGGACATCCAGGAGTGATCACATTTCACCAATATTAAAATCACTCCACTGGCTGCCGATTAGTTTCCAGGCAAGGTACAAAGTGTTGGTTATTACCTTTAAAGTCCTACATGGTTTGGATCCAGGTTACCTACAGGATCACCTCCTCCCATATAATCCACCTCCCATACAGTCAGATCCTCTGGGGAACATCTCCAGTCAGCCAGGACTAGGTTGGCAACTGTCAGTCAGAGGACTTTTTCTTCAGCCACTCCTAGACTGTGGAATGACCTGGTGGAAGATTAAAGATCAGTCTCTTCCAGCAGACTTATCTAGATGATTTTTAAATCGTGAATTGTAAATGCAGATTGTTTTAAGATTTATATATCTTATATGCCCTTTTAAATTGATGTGTATTTTAACTGATTTTGTTTATTGTGTTGTTGTTCCCTATCATGATCCATGGGGAAGCCATGTTAGAAAGTATTATTATTATTATTATTATTATTATTATTATTATTTACATTTTGTTAGTTGTTTATAGCACAGCTATTGTCATTACATTACAGTAATATAATAATAATAATAATAATAATAATAATAATAATAATAATAATAATAAATAATTGCTGTTGTTGTTATTATTAGTTGAGCACAAACTACTTTTGCACTCCGAACTGAGTTTGCAGCAACCAAAGTAAGCTGATGACAAAGGGGGAAAGTGGGAGTAGTAGAGAGAAGCTGGGACATTTTAAAAGCAGCTGAAAAAGTGAGGCAACAGAGGATTAATTACAACTGTCCCTGCCAAATTGGAGGGCATGGGCAACAATTGGAGGATATGGCCATTAAATATATTTACCATTATTAGCTATTTCATTTTATCCATACAACACCCCTTAGAGTATGACTAGCCCAAGGTTCACTTCATTGAGCAACATTTGAACCTGGATCTCTCCTGTTCAACATTTTATCCAAAATACCATAGATATTAATTGATATCTCAATTACACTTCTTGTTCAAAAGGTGCATACTGTTTCTCTTTTGTTGTTTTGCTCCCAGTGGCATTACTATGGGGTACAGAGGTTACAGACTGCACCAGGTGACACAACACAGGAGGGGTGACACCTGGTCAGGCCCTCCTCCCACTTCCTTTACCTTATCTGTGACTTGCTGAGATGAGAGAGCCAAAACATCAAAGAAGGAGGGGCAAGCATGTGCATGCCTCTTCCACCTTCTCCAGTGCCATGGTAACTTGGACAAGTGAGAGATAAGGCATTGGAGAAGGAGGGACAAATACGCGTGCACACCTCCCTCCTTCTCTGATGCCATGGCTTGCTTGGATGAGAAAGCCAAGGCATCAGAGAAGGACAAGTAGCTCATGCCCCTTCTACCCCCTCCTGCTGCCTCACTTGCCCACCTGCCTGGCCCTCGACAACCCTAAGTGGGCATCTGGGCAGGTGGTAGGCGACTGAGAAAGGGGGAACAGGCAAGCAAAACAATGGGAGGGGAGGAGGCATGGTAGGCCACCACTGCCAACCGCTCCCCATAGTCCCCTTCCAGGCACTCAAGACCTTGCCTCAAGACCGATGCAGCTGAGGCAAGGTCAGCATGGCAGAGAAATTGTTGCACCGGCTGCCTCAAGGCCTGCACGGCTGACACAAGGCTGGCATGGCAGAGAAATGGCTGTGCCAGCTGCTTCAAGGCCGGCACGGCTGAGACAAAGCCGACACAGTTGCCTCAAGGAAAGGAGGAGGAAAGGGAGGGAATGGAGGGAGGGCTTGCCATCCGCGAATGATCAAAACCGCAAATGGCAAGTCCGCGAAACCAGAGGGACGACTGTACTTGCAAATACCCAGGGTATCAGTGCTTTCATAATAGACTTGGAAAAGCTTTGTCATTGTTTTAATGTGAAACATAGTGAACACTTATAAATTGGGGAGAGCATGTCGAAGACCAGTGATAGCCTCCAGAGTATGACACTTCAATGTGATAAGACTGTGTTCTGTATGAAGATGTAATCTTATGGAGCTGCTTCAGAAAGACTACCCCTCCACAATCACCACAAAGAATCACCACAAAGAAGAGCCAACACTGCATGAAGCAGTACCTCCATGTGAAGGTCTGATTGTCAAATGTCCACCTATAATGGGTACCCTGTCTCGTGCAAAGAAGGCAAACCTCCAGCCTCCTGATCTAACTGGCTTGTGGAGAAACTGCCCACTCCAGACTCTTGCTCCTCCCCCTAAGATGAACTTGTCAATGAAGATTCCTGGATTCACTGACTGGAAATGAAAGAAGGAATGTCAGCTCCCACTGTTTGCACTTCCCAAATGGAAGAACAGTAGTACCAAAGAAATCATTGTGGGGAATCTACTGGGATGATATGATGGTGATGGTGACTACAATGACGATAATAATCATCATCATCACCACCATCACCATCACCATCATTATCTGCCTTTTGTCCAGGGTAGGACTCAAGTAGAAAAGTTGAAAAAGATACAGCTAAAAAATTCACATTAAAATGTTAAAAATATAATTAAACTATCCACAGAATTAAATAGTTGCTCCTCCATTTTCATGAACTTAAAGTCTGCAGTCTCAATTATTTACAGAAGGGCAAGTTCCATTGTCTAAAATGGCATGCACACCCATGGTGCATGCATAGGGCCATGTGCAGGAGCATACGGCCATTCAAGCCAATGGGGCTTGAATATATGAGAGTTTCCATTTTCATGGAGGGGTGTGTGTGGAATGGAGCTCCCATGAAAACAGAGGGGTGACTGTAGTTAAGACCATTATATATCATATTGTGAAAAGCATATCTTTAAAAATATCACATCTTAACAAATTTTCACTTCAACCACATGAAATAATACATATGTAAATACGTTTAGGCTGTGTATGTGATATTGTAAAGGTATGATTTTAATTTTGTTAGTTGTTTATGTCACAATTATTGCCATTACATTACAGTGAGATATGGGAATTAAGATTTATGAGTAACATTGGCACAAAAACCATTACTAAGGATTCTGTATGGTGTGAAATGAAAGGAGATCAATGGGGAGGGGGTGATACAATGAGTTACTACACATGGTACACCAATCCTAGTGTTTCCATTGGGGTAAACATGTGCTGTTGTGACATGAACATGTGCTGTTGTGACTCACGGGCTATGAGTCGAAGAAGCGGACATGGAGGAGAGGCACCGCAGCTCCTTCAAAAAACCCGCCCTCCAGCCCACAACACCGGCTGTGAGTCGAAGAAGCGGACGTGGAGGAGGAGAGGCACCGCAGCTCCTTCAAAAAAAAAACCGCCCTCCAGCCCACAACACCGGCTGTGAGTCGAAGAAGCAGACGTGGAGGAGGAGAGGCACTGCAGCTCCTTCAAAAAAACCCACCCTCCAGCCCACAACACCGGCTGTGAGTCCTCCAGCCCACAACACTGGCTGTGAGTCACAGAAGCGGACGTGGTGGAGGAGGAGAGGCACCGCAGCTCCTTCAAAACCCCCTGCCCTCCAGCCCACAACACTGGCTGTGAGTCGAAGAAGTGGACGTGGAGGAGGAGAGGCACCGCAGCTCCTTCAAAAAACCCCGCCCTCCAGCCCACAACACCGGCACCCTCGGAGCACCACCTGAGTGGCTTGAGCCGCCGCACCTACGAGGCAGCCGGGAGGGGCACCGGCAGACTTAAAACCCACCCATTTCCATCCCCTGCCAGCACCACGTGGCAAGCGGCAGTGCTCTATGGCCTCGGAGGACTGTTTTTACCATCTTGCAGCCCTTGGAGGACCACAATGACATGAAAAATTATATATTTTTAAACTGTACATTTTTAATTATTGTTATTTAATTTGTTTTGTATGTTTTGGGGGGAAGGGTGGGTGGGCGAAGGAGGGATGGGATTTCAATTTGAATTATTGTTTTGAAGTTTTGTATTGTTGTACGCTGCCCCGATTGCTTGGCAGAGGGGCGGGATATAAATAAAAATTATTATTATTATTATTATTATTATTATGAACAAGAAAAAAAGAGCCCAAAGAATATAGTGCAGGGTAATGTTATGAGAACATCTTCCACTTTTGAGTGTTCATGCATTTCTGCTATGGCCCTAGACGGAACTGTAAAGCGAGCCACCATGCACCCAAAAATGGGGAAACCATGTAGGCACCACATTGAAATAAAGATCAAACAGCTAGTTTTAGGAGTCGCAATCAGGAAACATTCATACCTTGTTTAATGAAACGAAGACCAGATAATTTATGGCCTGGGAAGTTTTTCGCTGCAGCCAGATAAGATGCATTGCCACCTCCAGAATCTATCTACTTCAAGATGACCTTTGTTATGTAAATTTGGCCTCTTTAAAGTGTAGTAAACAACTTTCACTCCAGGCTATTTTCAAGCTATTTAAGGACCTCCAAATTAATTGTCAGGTGTGTCTGGTTAGAATTCATGGTGTCTCCACATCACTCTGAATTCTGATTCAGCTTTGACTCATAGCTGTTTCCCCCGTCCTGTCTGCACAGCCAATTCCAAACCATCATTGAATCCCTGGAGCAGCCTTGTCAGGTAATATCACCGTTAGAAGGCCTATTGTTTATTCCAAAGCTAACTACTTTATTCCTGAGTTCTTGTATGGTGAGTGAGTGAAAGTCTGTCTTAGAGTGTGTGTTTCCCCCAATAATTTTTGGAAAACATTTGAAATACTTTGTCTCTGCCAATCTATTATTCCTAGCTACCTTCATTTAAATTGGGATGTATTCCAGCTAATTAATTGAGCTAATTAAAAATCCCCCCAGGTTCAAGGTCATGTAATAGTGAAGTATGGCACAAAATAACCTATGGGATCAACATGACTTATGATATTTCTTGAGATCTAAGCAGAACTGTATTATTCACAGGGAAATTGGCTGGCTATATTAGAATTCATATTTTGTCCTGCTGAGCTCACTATATGAGTTTGTTGATGCCACTGGTTTGAGGTACAGAGCCCATCATGTTGTTTAGATGACCTCAGCATGAGACAATATTGGTGGCATGTAACTGTGTTTGCTGAAAATGTTATAAAAATAATTCAGCACCTTTTAACTAGAACTTATAAAGATAGCTCTGATCTGGATCTCCTTAATCACACACAATCTGTTGATTTAATGCAAGGGTATGTGACCTCATTTGTGTTGTGGGTCCCTGCACACACACTTCCCATCACATACAGGAGATCATGAACCCATGGGACAGCTCCATGCATCCTTAAAGCAGTTCTGTGGGGTCGCTATAATGTGACATTAGCCATTTTAAAAAAAAAAATTGCCAGAGAAAAACAAAGCTCTTTCTCAAGAGATCCAAGACATTAACTCTGAACATGTGTAATGTGGACTGCAATGACCTCTGTAAAGGAACAGGGCAAATATAACAGTCAACTTTCTTTCTGAAGGCACCAATATATATACTCCCTCAGAGCTGTCGAGCTTTTGCTCTGAGCTTTGGCAAATTAATTTACATTGTATTTCCCTGTTCCACTGTTTATGTTCTGAATGACTGCTCTGCCGCTAGGTCTGCTGAATTACATTACCATTTCAACATTGTGTAAAACAAGGTCCAGTTGGAAGCCTGAAATGGCATAGAAAATCAACCATTTCACCACTTTTAGCAGCTCAGCTTGCTAAGAGCCAGCAAATGAAATAGATGATTTCTTGGCATCACAAGCCAAATTTAGCTCCCACCCAAGAGTGCCCTAATTTGTTCTAGCATTCTTTCTTCTTGGTTTTCCCCCAGTGATCAGCCCTCTGTCATCTTGGATGCCATGCTGGGATGAATGAAAGCCTGCAGAGTTCAAAACACTCTGGCCTTAATGGTAACCTCTCATTAAGACACATGAAACGCATGATTTGATATGGCAAGATTATGGGCAATGAAGAAGCAAATACTTAAGCACATATTCATGCCATGTGAATAATAAGCTATGTCTTTAAACCACTCCAGATTTTGATCATTTAGGTTAGTCATCACTGAAAGATGGAGGGGGGGGGGGGAGAGAGAACTGTAAAAAGCTGGCTGTGGGATGCCAAAGATTGTATGTAAATTGGGAACAGGGGACAATGAAGGATGTCTTTAAAGGGGTGGAACAAGGGATGGGGAGAGAAACTTTGTTCCCTTCTGTTTCTTCTTCTGTTTCTCTCCAATGAACAGCCCAATGCCCTGGTTTTTGTAAAAGAACACACACACTTATGTTTGTAGTGGAGCCCAAGTTCACAGGGTCAAAGCTCCAGGATTTTTTGATGTACATGAACAATGATATCATCTGCCACACACACAAACACACGCCATAAACTTAACTGTAATCTCCAGAGTACCTTTGTGTGATGGAATGGATTTTCCCAGCAACAATATAATATGGTGAGCTATATGCATACACATAACTGTGTCTGTGTGTCTGTCTGTCTGCATCTACAAAGCATTACAACAGCAGAGCTTCCCTTTTGTCAAGAAAATACAAGTGTCTTTTGAGCAGGAGAAGAATGACTTATTCCATCTCTCTCTCTTTTTTCTTTTCAATTTGCCTCTTGTCCTCTACAGTTATAGCATTTAAGATGTTTTCTGAACTCCATTTCCTTTCCAGCAGTATATTTAAAGCCAACTTCATAAGGTTTGCTCAAAATGAAATGCAGCTCAGGAAAAAAGCAAGAGGTGAGAAACAGGAACTGAAGTCAAATGGGCCTGGGTGTGAATTTCTTTAAACCCCCACCACAAATGAAACACCATTAATAATAAGAACCTTCTACCAACATCCTTTAGGATTGTCCTTGAATCTGATGAGCCATTACAGAAAAGAGGTTTTGTCTTCTCAAGGGGGAAAAAAATCCCTTCCAATTTAAAGGGATCCATTTTTCTGATGGATCACTCTAATTCCCCCACTTCCTGGGCTCACTGACATACAAAAACATAAATACTTAAAAGCATTCCTGTGAAATCTCTCTCCACTTTCATTTACTTTAGAAAAGCAAGAACAGTATTCTTTTTTGGACTCCATGTCTTATAGATTTCTTTAGAGGTTTACGTCCTGATCCAGACAAGTCGAGTGCAATGGAAATGCACACACTAGCTGCTGCATCTGTTAACTTCCAGCTGACATCTTAGGCAATGACAATTCGAGATGCATGCAACTAAAAGCCACTTTGCATTCTACATAGCAATTAGTAATCCTACTGGCTATGGCTCAACCAGAACTTCCCATCATAAAAGGATGATAATGAGTCCACAAACAAACAATAGGCAGTTTGCAAGGGGCAGAGTTAGGAAAGTTTTTTTTTCAAGTATCTGGTTACAGTTAGAATGACACTGCCTCCCTCCAAAAACAAAATAAAATATACAATTAGTTGTGATTGTACTAGCAATTTTTTTAAAAAGTAAATTTTTGTGGAAGATCAATCAAGACAACTTTTAAAAAGTAACAATTTACTATTATTCAGAAGATGAAATGGACATCAGAATCCTACAAGTTCCTGGACTGTGGTACAAAGTACATCAAAGTAGTAAAGTAATAAGGCCACACATCTGCTGTAACTCAAGAAATAACTACAAAGTAATTACAAAGGGGTTATGGTTAAAACTATAGAAGGGGGTGCTAAAAGTTCCCAGCCCAACCAGCATCCCAAACTCTGAACATAATTTTGTCACTGTAGTTTGGAGAGTGTTCTTTTTTTTATCACAAATTGCTAATTTGCACGATTGTAATTCTAATTTCTGATTTTTTTCCAGATCTTTGGTAGACCCATAAGGTGAAACAGATGGCCCCAAAGGAGCGACATCATGCCACCCCTTTGAGCTCCAGATTGAGGCCACAGCAACCACATGCTGCAGCCCTGATCCAGCATTTTTCCATCCCAAAGAGAAGTGACAAAATGCCACTCTTTTTTTGGGACAGAAAAAAGGTGCCCTTTCTGCCATGGTGGCTTTTGGGGGGGGGGGCGTTTCTGTGACATGGCACATGTTAATGCCATGTCACCGAAATACCATGATGCCACTCATTGTGTGGTCAGTGGCACAGCATGATGCCAGCTTGGGGGCAGCAGATATGCAGCGTGCATACGCCATGCCCCCACACCTCCCCAAAACCAGGGTTGTTTTTGTGTGTGTGTGTGTGTTTGCTGGTCTGTTTTGGCCCCATGTTAACAAAAAGTGTGGATTTTCAAGTACTGAACTCTGGGCTATCATGAAGTTTTTCTTCTTGCAGAAGAAAACGCCAGAGCAAATCCACGACTGCATGATGCAAACATTGAGTGAAAAATGCCCATCATACTCAGCTGTGAAGAAGTGGTGTGTCAATTTTATTATGGAGATTTTGAAACCAAATATGCAGTAAAGTCTGGGAGGCCTTCAACAGCGTCAGCTCCTGAAATAGTTGTTTATGATCTGATTTTGGTAGATTGGCAAATCTTTGCTAAAATAATCACTGAGACACTAGAGATATCCTGGGAACACATTGGATTTATAATTCATGAGCAGTTGGATATGCAGAAGCTATCTGCTAAGTGGGTACCAAAATATTTGAATGCTGACCAGAAACAAAATTGAGTGGATATTTCCAAGTGGACTTTGCAGCATTTTGAGCAATCTAATGGTTTGGGGGGTGGGTGGTTTGGGGGTGGGGTGGGGTGGGGGTTGCAACGACTCATCACTGTTGATGAAACATGTTTATATCACTATGATCTGAAGACCAAATAACAGTCCTTGCAGTGGCAGCACTTGGGTTCTCCACAGCTGAGGAAATTCAAGACTAGTTCACCAAGAAAGGTTATGGCCACAGCCTTTTGGGGATAAGGAAGGTAGTTTGATGATTGACTATCTTCAGAAGGGTCAGTCAATGCAGAATACAGCTTTACCTTGCTGTGACAGGACAATGCACCTGCTCTCAAGGCTGACAAGACAATAGATATTGTGAAGAATTTTGGGTTTGAGTTCATAAACCATCCACCCTATTCAACAGATGTTTCTCCATCTGACTATTTCTGTTTCCAAACCTTTAAAAGAGTTTGAAAGGAAGGACATTTTTTAATGATTCAGAAGTGATAGCAGCAGCAGAGCAGCATATAAGTGACCAGACATTAGTGGGGGGGGGGGGTTTGAAGGTTTAAATAAACTTGAGAAATGATGTAATAAGTGTGTCAAACTTTGAGATGAATATGTGGCATAGCATGTAAGTTTAATGGTTCTAGGTCATTCCCTTCTTGATCAGGCTACAAACTTTTTGGCATCCTTTCATATGTCCCTAGTTATGGGGAAAAGGAAATCATTAGAAGCAATATTATTTGTAAGTAGTTGTTCCAAGCTCTATAAAACATTCAGAATAAACCAGGGCTCTGAGTACACAGCCACAAATGTTTAGGGAAATGGGTCATCCTGTCACCCTTTGTGACATTTAATGTTTTAAGATACACCAAAGCAGCTATGTCAACTACAATTACATGTCTTACATTATTTTGCAAACCAAAATAGGGTCATTCCTGTACAGGAGCAAAACTTGCTAGGAGCAGAGTGCAGCTATCCAGAGCCCACAGTCTAAAAGTGTGGTCTGGTGAAGAATAGCAGGGCCATCAGAATCAACTCAGGATATGCCACAGGCAGAATAGGAAACAGTAACACACAAACATAGTACATAAACAAAAGTGGACTCAGAAAACAAAAGCAGTGAAGTGAGTCAGAGAGAATAAGGGAAGGCGGCTACATATAAAGCATACAGCAGTATTGCACTGATGCCATTCAGAGTCCTTTAGTCCCAATTTATTGATGATGAAACAGAAGCACAGCTAAAAGTGAGCTAAAAGGATCAGTGAGTGAATTGATAGTAGAGAATTCTGAAAAAGAATAGAGTATGTTTTAGCCTAGAGTGTCTGTTCCCATTCAAACACAGAAACTAAAGGCATTAATACTACAGGGTAGTAAGCAAACTATGGCTAGTTACAGGTATTAAGGTATCAATATCTTAATAATGACAAGGATTAAACTATAGGCATTTATTCAATGTGGCACAGTGGTTTGAGAATTGGACTATAACTCTGGAGACCAGGAATCAAATCTATGCTTGGCCATGGAAGCCCACTGGCTGACCTTGAGCAAGTCACACACTCTGGCTTCCAGGGAGAGTTCAGGTTTAATCTGTTCTAGAATCCATTTCTTTGTCTTCTTAGTTGTCCATAGTATTCTCTGCATTCTTCTCCAGCACCACATCTCTTTCTATTGACTGTCTTCACTATCAAGCTCTCACATCCATACATGGTGATGGGGAATACAATGGCTTGAACAATCCTCACTTTAGTGTTCAAAGTTAAATCTTTACATTTTAGGATCCTGTCCATTTCTTTCATAGCTGCCCTTCCCATTCCTATTCTAATTCCTTGGGTGCAGTCTTCATTTTGATCAATGTTTGATTCAAGGCATGATAATTCCTTGATTATTAACATTTCCTTGTTATCTAAGATGAATTCTTGTAGATCTTCCGTGGTTATCATTTTTGTTCTCTTAATGTTCAGCATTAATCCTACCTTGGCACTTTCCTCCCTGACCTTTTTCAGTAATTTTTCCAGATCTTTGTTTCTACTAATAGTGTTGTGTCATCTGCGTATTTTAGGTTGTTAATATTCCTTCCTCTGATCTTCACTCCCCCTTCCACTGAGTCTAAGCCTGCTCTGCATATGATATTTTCTGCATGTAAGTTGAATAGATAGGGTGATAGTATGAAGCCTTACCTGACCTCTTTGCCAATTGGAAACCATTATGTTCCTCCATATTCAGTTCTGATGGTGGCCGCTTGTCCTGAATGAAGTTATACATCAGGACAATTAGATGTAGATGCACTCCCATTCCACAGCTTTTTGTGGTCTATGCAGTCAAAGGCTTTGCTGTGGGATGAAGCATAACTGCACTGATATACTTCTACACCATACTAAAGGAGTATAAGATCTTGGTATTTGGTCAAAATGCACCAAAATTTAGCATAGGTCTCTCTTTTCAATAGCAGACCAATGCTCTGAATAAATGGATGAAACTACCTAAGAGTACAGTCAAGGTGCATTTCCTCAGTCACTCAAAAATTGTTCTTTCCCACTTCCCCTATATATGTATAATTCTGGGAGAATTAGCCCTCTCAGGGATATAGATACCAGAAGAGTAAAATGAGGGCAATGCCTCCCCAAATAAGACTCCTACCTCCTTTGTTTCCCCATTTTTAGCATAGCAGAGAGTGAGGCACTGAAAATCATTCACACCTAGAAATCTCATACTTCTTATGCTCCCATTCCCTTGTCTCTTTGCCTGCCCTCTTTCTTTAGAGGCCTAATCTGCATTGCTAAATGCTCAGCTTAAGTTTTAAGATCCTACAATGCTAGAAATTTGGGGGACAAAGGAAAATGTCATGGAAGAGCAGAATTCATTTTGGGGACAATGTCCCCATTCCCCCCCCCCCCACAAACCTGTAGTCCAGTAATTCACTATAAGTCTGAGCCTACAATTATTTCCTTCTATAAAATCAGGTAGTTAAAATGGTGATCCAGCTTCAGTTTTATCTTTTCTTCCCAGTTTTCAGCAGCAGAATTCATAAAATAAACAGCTTACGTACCAGGGCAGGGAAAATCAGAACTCCCCACCCCCCATAGTTTGTAAACAGTTGTCTTGAACTGTTGTACTCCAACAGACAACTAAGGGAGATGATAAAAGACTGAGCCAAGAACGTCTTCCTCTTGGTGAACAGTTCCTGCCTGCCATCCTGCTAACTCTGCAACCATCTGTTGCAGTTTTGGGTGCCTTTCCCTTGTCAGTGGAGCAGGTTAAATTAAGCAAAGGTTAATATTTCTCATTAGTGTATAACTTTGGGGATGCGTTCACAGAGGGAAATGCAATTGGTGATCACATTTTAAAGAATTTGATTATTTGGGTTTGTTTTGTTTTCTCAGTAAGAATTTATGTACTTAACAATCACACAAGTTTGTTTAGGTTCGTTGGTTTCTCTGTTCACCAAAGCAGAGACGTTGTGGCGGTCCATTTGTTGGATTACAACTCCCATCATCATTGATCATAGCTCATACCAGCTGTGGCTAATGGGAGTTTGTGTCCAAAAACATCTAGAGCTCCACAAGATCACCATGTGTCATGCAAAGAATTTCCCAAACAGGAAAAATGTAGTTTAAATTTTAAAAAAAGGTATGGTTGAAACTATACCCCAAAAGCAAGGAAATTCAGAGTACAGATCACTCCCTGCTTCCTTGATAAGTCAAAACATGAACACATTGGCAGACTCTTTTTGTGCATTAGCTTGCACCCCAAGTAGACACTGTATCACAATCCCATTAGTTCCATTGGCAGTTCATCACTAGTGGAATGAAATAACTGAAGTGAGACACACCGAACAAGGCTGATGAAACCTGTGAAAAATGTTATGCTACTCATCATTCTAGAAAGTATATAATCATGGATCTTCCAGTTCTGAAACAATAGCAGTTATTTGCTACTGAGTTTTAATTGGTCCACAGTATCAGAGAATGGGGTGTACTTCTTATGCTTACCTGGGTTGGAAGTTTAAGAGTCAGGGACTATGTTTAGAATTTGCTTGTGGGAAAATAATGTGGTCTAAATTTCCCTCCCACAATATTAACTTTGGCTTTAAACCAGAGGGTTGGGATTTTTCCCCCCTTTAGAGAATAGAAAACTTCCTACACTGTAGGTAGTATGGAAGTCAATGTATGTAAGACAGATGTCAATCAGTGCACCGATGTTTTAGCATAAGGATGGTGAATTTCCTTGATTCAAGGTGGGGAGTATAAGTTGTGTAGTCTTAGGTCCTTGCTTTAAACCAAAGATTTTTCCTTTCCTCTTTGGGACTCAGCATATAAACTGTAGCAAAATCAGGGTTGTCTGCATAGTGTGCAAAATGAATCTTTAGACTGCATATCCCCTTTTCTCCTGTGTCTCTTTCTATCATTGCCCTTGTCTTACCTCAAGAATATTGATTTCTTATTAGGAAAGATCAGAGCTACAATTATGAAGAGTCACAGTTAGACCATGCCACAGCTTGTCTAATGGACTGCCATCTGGACACTGAGCCAAATACTTCCTTTAGGCATGCTTTAAGTTAGTTTTTCCTATTCCTTCCAAAGCAGTCATCTAGGACATCAGCAGGACTGCATTATATGCTACAGAACAATGGGTAACTATCACTAAGTCATTAGGAACCACTAATATCAGAATAAGGTGGTCATCTTAGTAGTTATGGTCAGGCAGAAGCAAGATGCTGGAGGAAAAAAATGTACACCATAAGCTAGTTTGTTGCCTTCAAATGTGGTAAGGCATTAGTTCTCAACCTTTGGTCCTTCAAATTCCAGAGGCCATGGCCAATGGGCAGAAATATTGTGAGAGTTGAAGGCTAAAACATTTGGAGAACCAAAGGCTGGAAACCATTGTGGTGGAGGATATTGTCCAAATGTCAGCACTGAAAAAAGATTCAGGGCCTTTGCAGACTGCCAGAAATAGTGCAAATTGAGTCCACTTTAAGGGTTAGGGTTAGTGCTAGGGAATCATGGGAATTGTGTGTTTTTGGGGTGTTTTTTTTTTCTGAGACATTGAGCCTTCTCTGTCAGAGAGCTCTGGTGCCACAATAAAATACAGTTCCCATGACTGCCTAACCTTACCCTTAAAGTGGACTCAATTTGCACTATTTCTAGCAGTCTGCAAAGGCCCTCACTTACCAATTTAGTCTGCTTTTGTACTTAGGAGAGGCCCTGAATTTTCTTTTTCTTCAAGCCTGTTATGGCCATAGAGCTCCTCACTTCCTGCTATTTGACTCTGTCTCTGTACAAGAAACAGGAAATGGATTCCTCCCCCACCACCACCATTATCATCAGTCAACAAAATGGCAGACTCTGAATAGGAACAGAATTTCCAAGATAGCTATGCTGAAATGAAGCAACTATCCAAGGATAAAGGAAAACTTTTGACATCATTTCAGCTTTAGCTGAATGAGATACCCAAAGTTCTACAGCCCTGTCACCAGCTGAAGATGTGAATATATATTATAAACATAAGAATTCTTGGACTTTCCCCTGGTCATGGGTCTTTGCCTAATTGTGAAGTATTTATTCGTATGGCATATAATTTCCTCAAAGCCCTTTTACAGGCTTTATGTATTAAATTAATACCTTTTCCAAACTGTCATATGTCTCATATGGTATCTCTGCTGGCAGGCAAACTGCTTAATTTTCTATGAGAAATGTCTTCTGTTTCAAGTGCAGGGTTAATTCCAAACCCCAGCCTTATTATAATAGATGTATATTCTGTTTCCCTCCCCCTCTTTTTTTCTGTTGCCATTCCAAAGACATATCTTTCAGTGCAGAGATGCCAAAATGAGCAGCCATAGCACCCAGAATATGGAACAATGTGGAATACATGGCTTGAATTGCAGGTTCAAAGAAGGGACACACACACACACCTTTCTACTGCTCTGGATATAACCCTAGTTTTCTGTTTTATTGCCAGTGCAGATCTTAGGATATAAGTTTACAAAATGTATACATTATATGAACAAAGCCAACTTCTGTGTTATTTTTCTGTTTACCTCTTGATAGCAACCAGTGACTATTTCTACAAACAAAGATTTAAGGTTGTTGAACCTGCCAAAAATAAAAAAATCCCACATCAGAAATATCCCCATTTCATCAGGATATACTGAGCTCACAATGTCTATTTTTCTGTGGACTGTATTATAGAAACAGCACTGTGTCTTTATATTTTTAATTGGTTTTCTATATTTTTTTAAAAAAAAAGCCTCTTATGATCCATCCTATTTGTTGTGAAGTTAGTGTTCTCACAAAAAAGAGATTGCCAAGGTTTTTCCCAACTGAAGGACTCATTTTATGTGAAAGACACCTTTCATTGAGGAAAGGGAACTTTGGAAACCATCCTGCAGATCTGTCTCTATTTATCTGAGAAGGGAAAAGAATCTCTGGAAATGTCAAAGACAGAATCACTCTACATTAATTCAAAAGGTGGACATAAAGAGGGCTGCCAGTCTATACACATTTGGCACATCCCCAGCATCCCTGCAGAAAACAGATTCAGTCTTTGCAGTGAATGTCTGAAACCCAGTGGGCTCCATGTCAGTGGAATGGTGAATCAATTCCAGTTTTCTATAACAGTGTTGGATAGCTCTCCAAAATAGGTTCAGCACTTTGGATAACTCTGTTAAAGCCTGATATTGATTCACTACCCTCCTAATATGTAAGCCACCAACTGCCACTACTGAAATCCCTTTGTGAGGATAAATGAATGAGGAGAGGCTAATATGCCCAATCATATCCCTTCCTTTGACACTTTCATCTTGACTGCTTAGACAGATGTTGTAAAGCTGAGGTGAGATAACTGTGGGCTGCAGGCACCTTGCTCACCCACAAAACTTTACAAACTTTTCTAAATACCCTTCACACCCTTGAGCTTGGGGACCATTTTGCTGGGTTAATAGCTCACTATGAACTATTTTAGGCCCAGAGCTAGCTTTTCCCCCCCAAAAAACAGTAGTGATTTGTGGTTAATTCCCGGGGGGGGGGGGGAGGAAAGTCCTTTCTGGAACTAAGGGCCTTTACAGACTGCCAGAAATAATGCAACTTGAGTCATGGGAATTTTAGTTTTTTCTGAGACGTTGAGCTTTCTCTGTCAGAGAGCTCTGGTGCCACAATAAACTACACTTCCCATTATTCCCTAGCACTGAGCCAGGGCAGTTAAAGTGGACTCAAACTGCATTAATTCTGACAGTCTGTAAAGGCCCTAAAACAGTTTAGTAGGCTCCAAAGAAACCTAACAAGATCGTCTCCCATGCCCCCACAGGGAATAAGGAGGTTTCCCAGCACAAATAATAATAATTTAAAAATTGGGAGTGGGACACAGGTGGGCACCAGAATTCAGCAAGTTGCCCACCCTGGTGGAGATTTATTAAGGACAAGTTTGCTGTATTTGAGATGAGAAAATGCATTAAAGCCACTTCAACATTTTTGTGTATACGTGCCACCTGTACCTCTGTCCCGCTTTGATTAAGGCACACTATCAAAACAAGGTCCAGATAGTCAAAACTCTGCACTAGTACAGTTAAAATGACAAGCAGGCAATTCAGGAAAAGACATCTAAAACATAGTCAAAAGTTATTCCAGATTGCAGATTATTTAGGATTCAACCAAACAGCAGGTAAATCAGGTGTGTGTGTGTTTACTGCCCTGGAGTCAATCTCAACTCATGGCAACCCTGCAGATGTGACATCTCCAAGAACCCCTGTCTTCTCTGCTTAGGTTTTGTAGATTCAGGCCTGTAACCTCCCTAATTGAGTCTAGCCATCTGACGTGGAGTCTTTCTCTCTTTCTACTACCTTCCACCTTCTCTAGCATTATTGTCTTTCCAATGATTCATGCCTTCTGTTGATGTGGCAAGAGAACGACACTCTCAGTTTAATCATCTTGGTTTCCATGGAGAGTACAGGCTTGATCTGTTCTAGGATCCATTTATCTGTCTTTTTGGCTGTCCACAGTATTCTCGGGACTCTTTCCAGTACCACGTCTCAAATGCATTGATTTTCTTTTTATCCACTTTCTTCACTGTCCAACTCTCACATCCATTCATGGTAATGAGGAGTGCAATGGATTGGACAATTCCAATTTTAGTACTCAGTTCTATGTCTTTACTCTCTGCCTAATGGATGTTAATTGAAATTAAGGTACTGCTGTTGTTGTTGTCTTTACTCTTTAAGACATAAACAACCAGAAAAATTCTCATTCCCATCCCATTCCGAGTCTTCTGATTTCTTGACCACAGTCTTCATTCTGATCAATGTCTGATCCCATGCACAGGAAATCTTTAACTATTTTGATTTCTTCATTGTCTAGGAAGAATTTGTGTAGATTTTGTGAATGATCCAAAACAAGAACAAAAGTCCCATGTTCAAATTAGTAAAGCCCATTCAAAGATGTCCATCAGGCAAGAGTAATTTGAGAACAGAATCAAACAGAGCACTCTTCCAATGGTCACTCATTGAACTCCATTCACCTTTAAAGGACTCTATAGTCCCCTCTCATCTAAGATTAATCAATTTATCCATCTCTGCTTGTTCATTGAACTTTATAAGGCATTCTTCTTGAGAGGGAACAACTGAATCCTTTCAGTGTTGTACATACAGCAATGTAGCTGTAGTTATCATGTATACGTTTAACTTTGCCATTCTTTTTTTCCATTTGTTCTTCCAAAGAGGAGGAAAACATTTCTTGAGAAGCTCTAAGTTTCCCGAGGAATCCCAAGAAATCCTCCTTTGCATTTTTGCAATTCATTGTATCACATCCAACCTTGTTTATACTTTCGCTTCACACCACTCTCTTGGATTGGGTGGCTGCCTGTTCTGACTCATCCTTTGCTTAAGAAACTGGAATTCCTGTTCTCATCATTAACTTACACCACACTTACACTGACTTCACATAAGAAGTAAAAAAAAAAAAAAAAAAAGCAGAGGAGACAAATAATGGCCAACTGTAAGATGATGTCATTTTTACCATTCTGAAAACTGAACATTCTCTATATAAATAAAGGCCTGTACTGACCAATAGAGGTGAACCACATGCTTTCCAACTCTGTATTGAACAATTTGGATCATAAAAGCACTGCAGTTATATGGTCATGAGTACATTATGATTGCAACAGCTCTCTTGGGTGATTTTAATTGTTTTTGCCCAATAGATGCAAAGTTATAAGCAGTTGGACAGTATATAACTGAATGAGATTAAAAGCAGTAACTCTACTCAGAAATTCACAACCTGGCTCAAAAGTTAACTCAGCCAAGAGTTCACCAAGGCTGAAGCCCTGTCCCCATTTGAGTTATTTTAACCCTCATGCCCTCCACTTCAGTTTAAACAGGGGCACAATTATGCACAGGATTGCAACCTAAAGTGCCAGCAAACAGAGAGTTAAACATGGTCACTGACTTACAATAACCAAGAAGAATGTTCCCTGCAGTGAGGTAATTGGCATTGCAAGGGGAAATAAATCTACTGCTTTCTTAGCCACTGGCAAAGCTTCAGCTATTCAGCATGGCTGGCTGCTAAAAGCAGTTACTTTGTCAGGAAGGAAGAGCATCATGCTGAACACGGAGGTGAACACAAAGAGTTTCCAGAGTCAGGAAAGAGAACATTTTTTTAAAAAAAGGTTGAATTTTCTAGCTAAAATCAATCAGCTGAAAGGCACGCCTGCAACTTTGTCTATTTCTTGAATCGATAAGATTGGATTTAGAAAAGAAAGTGTAATAAAAGGATTTCCAGATAGCACACAGTGAACAGAGAACAACAGTTTGTTAGAGGCTTGTTTATAGTAAGCGGGGGGGGGGGGGGAGGTGTGTACAAAGTTCAGACCTCTACATTTCAGTGTCACTGAACTGCACATCCCAGCATTCCTTACTATTGGTTATCCTGTTGATGGAATCTGTATTTCAGCAAAATTGAGAGGGCTACCCTTTGCCCATCTCTGTAACAAGCCTAACTCCAAAGAAGTGTTACGGATAAGCTTCCAAAAACAACATCCCATTATTTTCCCATTCCCATCATAAAATTTTGGCTGAAATACATCTATCCATGATATCATCAGATGTAAATATTTGCTGTTTAAGACATCTCTATATGTACTATTGGCAGAGCTTGTAAAAGTTTATTTTTGTGGACTACAGTTCCCATGATGCCTGCAGCCAGTATGGCCAGAGGCATACAAGGCTTTTTACACATGCATTTTATTCTATTTTACCTTTTAAAAATGTTTATAGTTAAGACTTATAGAATCATGGCTTGCAAAGGCATCTTGGAAGTTCAGTCCTCTGCTCAACATAAGATCTGCAATGCAGCATGCAACTCAACAGCCCTGACATATGGACATTCAGCACCTGCTTAAATATCTCCAGTGAAAGATAATCCATCACCTTTTCAAGGTACTGTATTCCACTGTCAAACAGCTCTTACCTTTTGTTCAGCTAAAACCTGTTTCCCTGAAATTTCCTTTCATCAGCTCTAGCACTGTCCTCTGAGGCTGCAGAGTGACTGTTTTCAATTAATGTTAAGGTGAATTGTCCCCATAGGGAGATTACCTGCACACAAAGAGCTAGCATATCAGGGAACTTGCAAATTTAGACTCTTCCCCTGACATGCCAACTTTTTGTAGCATTTTTAATGATAAATTCCCTTTACTGTAGTCAGAAATGACTCTTGAATTACTTCTGATAGACCAAAAAGCATCCCTACATTATTCTGCTGATCATGTAACGTGTCTACCATAGTTCAGACAAAACAGTTTAAAAATGCATTGCTAGAAGCAGAGTTTTGCATTGTTGAAACTGAGCAGCCACCCTATGCTTAACCGAAGGTCTTCTCTCTCATAGAAAACACGTCTTATCTCTCATTCCTCCTATTGGTTGATTTGATTTCAACTCGGATCCAGGAGATCCACAGGATAGTGTTACAATTTTAATCACCCTAATACTGCAAGCCACAGCATAGTTAGAAGCACTAGCTTAGCACTGCCAACAGGCATATTGTACTAGACTTTGATGTATTACTTGTATCATATTATTAGACACACTGGGTTACACACAGGTCATAACTTTTTCTCCTCCTCCTCCTCCTCCTCCTCCTCCTCCTCCTCCTCCTCCTCCTTTGGTTTCTTTCGTTCTTTCTTGAGTATTATGCACTCTTAGCTATGTCTTCTCATTCTCCACACAACCTCTAGCATTCACAGAAACTCTGCCTCTAAGAATGGAGGCTCTGATTGGCTTATCAAATCCAAAAACTGTTGATAAATTCATTACATCAATCTGCAACTCATTTGGAAAACCATCTAAACCAATTACCATAGCAATGCATGAAATCTGTGCCTTTTTTTTGGTGAGAACTTGTACTTCCTTTCATCAGCCCAGAGTCCTGTCTTTCCCTAGACTTCACTGGGTGGACCTATCCAACATCAGTTCACTTCTTCATCAAGCCAGTAGTGGCTTGAGCCTCAGAGAAAGGCAACGGCAAACTCCTTTGAACAAATCTTACCAAGAAAACTCCATGATAGGTTTACCTTAGGGTCACCATAAGTCAAAAATGATTTGAAGGCACAAAAACAGCAAATCACTAGAAAAGATAATAATGCTAGGAAAGGTGGGAGGTAGTAGAAAGAAGATAGCATACTAGATGGGTAGACTCACAGCCTGTACAGACTGGCCAAAAGGGCTGGGCTGGGGATGGAGTCAAAGCGTGATGACTGCACGCCGGCTGCCGTGACTCCACCCCAATGCTGCTGTCATGCTGTGCACCCCACCACATGTTGGGTAGTGTGAGGGCACTCCATTGGCTCAGCGTACAGACACGCTGCACCAAAGGAGTGCAAAAAAGCTGCTACTGCGGAGAGGGTAGATTTGGGCTGCAAAGTGCCAGACTGGGGCCACGGCGTGCGGTTGCCATGGGCCTGATCCAGCACTCCTGGGGTGGCACTGAGCCACTCTTTAGGGGCTGTCTGTAGAGCCCCTCAGTCAAGGAGCCATGGTCCTGAAGCTATGGAACTTGAGCAGAGTGATTGAAGATAGTGGTTCTTGGAGGTGTCTCATTCATAGGGTCAGCATGAGTCAAGGTCAGTTAGAGGGCAGTTAACAACAACAAATCTTAATGCATATGCAAGTTAGTATGTAGAAGTATTGTCCTTTAAAATAAGGGAAGGAATCTCTTTAAGTCCACAGGCCATGTTTATTTTTAGAGAAGTCCTTGAGGACCCTGTTTGAATGGTGCATGAAGTGAAAGGCAAAAAGGATGGGGCCAAATATACCAGCCATGTATGTATGTTAGGCAAACCTAATCCATTAATCTATCTCATGTGATGGTAAAGTTTAACATTAAAATGTATGTAATTTTGATTTAGTTCTTAAATATTTTTAGTTCAAATTTCATTGTTTTCTTACTGAATGTTCACTTTAACCTCATGAAACTATGTAAAGGTAAATACATTTAGGCTGTGCATGTGCTATTTAATTTAAAGGTGTGATTTTAATTTTGCTATTTGTTTATGCCACTATTATTGCCATTACATTCAGGGATATATGGAATTTATGATTAACATTAGTACAAAAAAACATTACTAAGGATTCTGTATGGTGTATGATCTTGATCATGTCGCATGATCTCAGCCCCAGAAAATCCAGTGATAAGTTCACCTTAGGGTTGCCATAAGTCGAAAACAACTTTAAGGCACACAACAAACAAAAACTGTTGTGATATGAGAGGAAGTCAATGGGATGACACCATGAGTTTCACACTAGATGACACCAACCCCAGTGAGGCCATTGGTTTGTAGTAGACCCCCACAATAATATCACTTGTTTCTCTCTCAATTTTTATTCAGATGTTCTCAACCTGGTTTCCAGGATTTAACTCATGGATCTCTTCACAGATATAAACACACTTGACATAGAATGCTACTCTTCCTTCTTTCCTTTTTTGGTCTATTTCTCTGAAATAGGTTATATCCTTTTATTACTACATTCAGATCATCCCACCAGGTTTCAGTGATGCCTATTATATCATATTTGCTTTGTCATGTTAAGAATTCAATCTGATCTTGTTTATTTCTCATGCACTGTGCATTAGAGATATCTGGGACCATGGGTCATTCCCCCAGCTGCTATTTAAGGTTGCCTTCCTCTCACAGTTGGGTCCTTGTATTGTTCACCCTGTTCTCTTAATAACATTTGGACAGCTATCTCCAGCATTTGATGAATTCCGTGTTAGAATGTGATGGGACATATAGTCAATGTTGAAATGTAAAGATGTGTGTCTGTATTTTTCCTTGCTGAAAAAAGTTGTTTTCTGAGGCCAGTTTCACAATTATCAGCCCAGGTGTGTTTTAGCCAAAACAAGCAGTTAACGAGCTACAGTTCTGTGAGAAAGAGCTTTGTTTACAAAAAGGATTTATAAACATGTAAAATGTTATGGGAACTGCAGTCACATGATTTAATATGGTAATTAAAGGTTGGGCTAACACACGTCATGTAACTTCAACCAATCAGTCTGAAAGGGCTACACCCAAATGGGTGGAGAATTGGGGGCTGAACGTTGTGATCCTGAAAAGTTTGTCACTTGTCTTTTAACCTTTAAGCTGTAATGGACTAATTAAAATATTTTTCCTGATGCTGCAACTAACCAATTTTGAATCATGTAGCAGTTAGGATTTGTTCCTGTTTAGCCTTCTGGCTAAAGTGAAGATGGTATTATTATTATTATTATTTGTTTTTGCTCATGCTGATTTTGCAATAAAAGAAAGCTTGCTTGAAGATCTGGATGTCTTGATGACTTGACTTCATAGATTGTAAGCTGTATATTCATCATCAACACATTTTATCAACATTCCTGCCCTCAAGAATACAGTCTCCCTCCCCCAAATAATTCAGCTTAAAACCCTCCTGGTCAGGTTTGTGAGACTCTCAGCAAAAAAGTTTCTGCCAATTGTTGTGAGTGTAACCCATCAATTGCCAGAAGTCCATCTTCATGAAACCACAGACCATGTTCCAAGAAGCCAAATTGTTCCAAGCAGTACCATCTGTGGAGACAGATGTTCACTTCCACTATTCTTCTCTCCTTTCCTAGACTGTGTCCTTCAATTTAAAAGAGAGACGAAATAACAGCCTGTGCAGCTTCCTATACATATCCTCATGATCTCTTGTGATATCCTGAAGTGTCATTGGTTTCCACATGGACCAAAAGAAAGGGCTAACAGTCAGTAGGCTTTGTATGTCTTGTCAGTCTCTGTGTTACATCATGGATTTTTGGCCCAGGGAGACAACGCTCCTCTCAAGTCGTCCTGTTAGGCCTGGAAACCACTGCTTCTGTTCCCTTCATCAAGGAGTCCCCTACCACCACCACGTGTGGATTTGCAGGGGTTATTCCATGTGCTGAATCTTATACTAGATTGCTCTGCTCTAGAAAACTTCATGTTCCCTATATATTTTCTGAGAGCTGATGCTGTTGCATTTGTTCCTGTTCCTCATCATCACCGATAAGAGAAAGACCTTCAGATTGATTCTGTCCCTCCAAACTCACAGAATGATCCCTGACCCTTCTATGTGTCACATTCCTCCAAACATCTATTTCTTGTGTTTGGAAGCTAACTTTCACCTCAGAGATATCCCTTGTGTGTTCCTCATCCAGGACAGTCTGCTTTGCTCTGCTCTAGAAAACTTCATGTTCCCTAATATGCTGAGGGATAGATACACAGGCTTTAAATTGCTGGACCTTCTCTTCCAACAGGACAAGCAACTTTCACTTGTTGCATGTGTACCCACATCCTCTGGCAAGAATACAAACATTCCATAGTTGTCTGCAGCAGCTCTTTCACCATCCATTTTCAGTAGTCTACAGTAGGTATTTAAACACAGCTCTGGGTTCCCCCCTCAAAACACCCCAGAAAATGCCTGTTGACCTTGCCTGTTAGTCATGTCCTTGTTCCAAGGATAATGGCTACAGCTATATAGAGAAATAGGGCCTCTACAGACTGGCTCAAAGGGCCGTCCTGGAGGCAGAGATGGGGAGGGACAGCTGCATGCCAGCCATCCCAACCTCACACAGAGGATGTCCTGATGCAGCACGTCATTATGCACAGCGCGTGGCATCAGGACATCCTTCCGGCCAATGTTTTGACAAACTGCGCCAGAAGGGGCACTAAAGAGCCAAGCACTGGCTCTTAGGGTGGCCTTTTGCCACTCCTTTATGGGCAGCAAAAGAGAGGATCGGGGCATGCAGCAGCCTCGGCCCAATCCACTGATTCCCAGGGCAGCTCTCCCCCGCCCCTTTGGGCCAATCTGCATCGGCCCATAGTGGCTGCTAACTCTTCCTCTAACCAAATCTCTGACTCACTTCCTCTTAGCAGATGCCCAAACTCTCTGAGACCATTTTCAGAAACAGGGCCTAAGGTTACACACAAAAGAACAATAGATACTAACAAGTACACAAGCAAGCCTCCACTCAGGTAATGCAAATCAGTCTTAACCCAACAGACAGAAGCTCACCAACACACAAACCCAATAAAACACTGAGCACTCAAACAAGCCTCCATTCAGTTCACACAAACCATTCATCTTTCCTCAACAGATACAACAGCCTAAACCTAGCAAACTCTCCAGGTCTGGGCACACAAGCTCACCTTATACTATCTCTTCTACTACACTCATTCAAAACACCTGTTGGCCTTGCCTGTTAGCTGAGCTCCTGTGATGCTAATCTCAAAGCCAACCTTGTATGGGAGGCTAATGCCCTCCCTGAGATCTTGGAGGGTTGCATCCCCACACAATTTTTAATTGCCCCCAAATGCCCTGTACAGGGTGTGGAGGCATATATGCTATGCTTTTAGGTCCCTGTGGTCCATTTTAGGCCCAGGGGTAGTCCTTTTTAAAAAAAAAATAAATAAATAAAGGTATGCCTTACTCTTTAGTTCCTGGTTTTAAAAAGGCCTCTCTTGGTTTAAATTGTCCCAGACAAGCAAAAACATGAAGAAAATGCCTCCCACACTACCCAGAGGACATTAGAGGTAAAAATGGGAGAAGGTGATCCCTGGGAAGCCTAGGAGCCTCCAAAATGGATCTGGGGTACACTTGTGGTCTACAGGACAAATCATACCCATGCCTGATCTACAGTTTATGCAAAGGACGGAAAATAGCAATGCAATTTTCAGTGGTGCAATAGCATCTCCATGCATATCAAAACATTTCCTTTTCCTTTTTGGCTTTTCTAAAAATGCCTCTGATATTTTGCTTATGCAAAATCTGTAATAGTGACCACAGACTTTCGCTTTAGGAGAAAATTGAAGAGAAGCAGAGCAAAATTCCTTTTCAATTAGACAGAGAACCACTGCTATCTTCTATTGCAAGGGTCGGCATACATTTTGGGGGTGGGGGTGGGCCGAAGGGGGGGGAAATGGTGTACGTGCACGCATGCGCGCTACTCCCGCCATCATGCGCATGTATGCGCGAGTGCAAGCACCATTTTGCTCTCCAAAATGGCACCCGCGCTCACGCACACATGCGCATGACAGCGGGTGCCATTTTGGAACGCAAAACAGCACCAGCGTCACGAGCGCATGCGCATGACGCTGGTGCTGTTTTGCACTCCAAAATGGTGCCCACGCTCACGCATGCATGCGCACGACAGCGGGTGCCATATCGCTCTCCAAAATGGCATCCACGCCCACGCACGTATGCGCATGATGGCAGGCGCCATTTTGGAATGCAAAACAGCGTGGACAGTGCGGGTGCATGCGCACGATGCCGGTGCCATTTTGCATTCCAAAATGGTGCCTGCTGTCGTGCGCGTGCGTGCGCAAGTGCGGGTGCCATTTTGGAGAGCAAAATGGCACCCGCTGTAGTGCGCATGCAGGCGCGAGCGTGGGCGCCATTTTGGAGAGCAAAATGGCACCGTGCTCGTGCGTGTGTAGTGGCGGCAGCGGCAGCAGCGGCAGCACGACTGGCCTTGGGCCGGTTACAAGGTCTCAGCGGGCCGGGTTCGGCCCATGGGCCGTAGTTTGCCAACGCTGCTCTATTGCATACATTCAACAATGCACCATATGCCAATATGTCCCTAATAGTGGCATTAGATTGAATTTTGAATTACACAGACCACTTCAGGTTATTTCCAGGTGACCTCACCACAATATACTCAGAAAACCCCATTATTAACATGAATTATATTAGTCATTTTATTAAGGACACATTCACCAGTACATCCAACATAAAATACACTATCCTGTCCATAGTTCCCTTCTGCTGTTTACAGGAAGGTCCCAACATAAGGGAACAAATGGACACAGAGCTATGTAATATTAGCATCTGGTAACTGTTACAGGTTCCACTGCTTTGAAAGTAGTTAGACATCTGTTTTAGGCTGTATTTTAATGTCCTTTCATTTTCTGAAGCAGTTGTAGGGCTGGTGTCCAAGGCCACCCCACCACGGCATTCAGAGGGTGATTATTGTCTTGTTTCTGCAATTAGAGACCCATGCTTTGTTAAGTAACCGACTTTGTTGATGCTGGCTTTTTCATCATCCCTCATTATTTTATTTGTTCTCTTGCAAGCAAAGGAAAGGGGCATGTGTTTATTATTATGGGAACAGCAAGTCTGCCAAATTTATGGAAGACATTATTTGAACTAGACTTTAGTATGCACCATTACATCTTAATGGGCGGAAAACAATGTTCTTTCTAGGACGGGGCAACTAAGGCAAAGATCTCATTTCTGTACCTCTTCTCTGCTGATTAAGACCCAACTGAGATACAGAGCATGTTTTAAAGTCTCAACAAAGCAGAGCTGTAGAGAATTCCAATTTGTAAAGAATAAGCTTGCAGGCAGGCTAACAGATCCTGCTTGCAGTGGAAAGAGCTAAGGGAGGTATAGACCTTTGATCTGTGACCTATTCATTGTAATGTGCCAACCTAGCTCCAGTCAGCTCTCTGGCTTCCTTCTTCCTCAGCAAGCCAGAGGAATAAGTCATGATTTGTCCTAAAAGGTGCTATTCATACACAATAAGCCAGGGTTCCCACAGAATAGTGGCTTACCATGACATTCTATCCCAGACAAAGATAAAACTAGAAATGGATTTCTTGTTGCTTACACAAGGACCTCACTATCAGCTTTTGAAAAGAAACTTGTCCCCAAGTTGCTGAGATCAAAATGGAATGTTGAATGTTCCACAGATATGCTAGACAACAACATTATTTTAAAATTATTCTTCTAAGAAAGATTATTTGGAGATATTTTTGTCTATTTGTGTTGAGCAGCTAATAGGAAGGACTTTGTCACATGCATGAGAGGCCCATGAAGTGCTACTGACCAATCCTCCTTTCTTCTCTCTCAAATTTTCAATATGCTATACAACAATTCTGATTTTTTTAAAAACAAACAGGTTCTGTTGTAGACCTTCAGTATAATTGACATAATGCAAAGGGAATGAGGCACTGACAGAAAAGAGGAAAGTAGAAATTCAAGCACTGGTTCTTACATAATGGTAAATCATTGTTATAATGGCCAGGTGAAACAGCTCCTAGTAGAAACAGTTGAAGGAGAAGTCAAGCCAAATGGAAGATTATTCCAGCTGAGCTGAGGGAATAATCTTTGATCTCTCTTTCTCTCTCTGAAGTAAAAAAAAAAAAACAAGGTGACCACTAATGTTGTGTGAGATACAGGATTGTATCCCTTATAGCAATTGTGTAATCTGCATACCACAGTGGAGAAACAGGTTTACATTCTTCTGAAATAAATTGATTAAAGAAAAACCATGTGATGCACATATTAATCATGGATAGCTTTTAGATATGAGCAAGCAAGCATATTCAACATACCCTGTAGTAATGACTTCAGAAAAGGAACATGATTTCTCCTACTACTACTAATCTAATGGCCTAACACAAGAGCAGACTTTATGACACCATATTTCAGAGCCTGAGCATTGGTAAAGCCCAAGATCTGGCACAAGCATAAACACAGACTATAAATTAGAAACAAATAGGGCCCTGTTCATTTCAAGATCCCTGGCTGTTTCTAAATTTACTGGCTGTTTGTTGAGATTTGGAGACTAATGGTGGTATAAAATATTCTGGCCAACTAGTAAAGCAAATGATTGAGAAGTATAGATGGGATGCTCTTGATTAATGGTGGGTAAATTATTGTTAATGCATGCAATAAATGTCAAGGGCAGTAATTCACTGTGCAGCCACAGAAGCACCACAGAGGTTCTGCTCATTTGAGAACTGGGTAAGAACAATGGCCGAACAGCAAGCAAGTAAGTGTCAGACTTCTGGCTTGAGTTCAAATACAGCATAAACAGCCAGGAATACATTTCAGTGTACATAGAATAGATTGACCCAAGGCTTTAAAAAGACATGCTTTTTTACTACAACATCCAGAATCCCTCAGCCACCATACTAGCTGGGGAACTCTGGGAGATGCAGTCCAAAAGGTGTGATACAGTCCAACAGTATGATGCCACAGCTAAAAAGGCCAATGCAATTTTAGGCTGCATTAATAGTATCTAGATCAAGAGAAGTAATAGTGCGACTGTATTCTGCTTTGGTCAGGCCCCACCTGGAATACTGTGTCCAGTTCTGGGTACCACAATTCACAAAGGATGTGGAGAAACTGGAGCGTGTCCAAAGAAGGGCAACTAAAATGGTGAAGGGTCTGGAAACCAAGCCCTATGAGGAACGACTTAGGGAACTGGGTATGTTTAGCCTGGAGAAGAGATGGTTAAGAGGGGATATGATAGTTCTGTTTAAATATTTGAAAGGATGTCATATGGAGGAGGGCACTAGCTTGTTTTCTGCTGCTCCAGAAACTAGGACCCGGAACAATGGATGCAAGCTCCAGGAAAAGAGATTCCACCTCAACATTAAGGGGAACTTCCTGACAGTAAGGGCGGTTTGACAGTGGAACACACTCCCTCAGAGAGTGGTGGAGTCTCCTTCCTTGGAGGTCTTTAAGCAGAGGCTGGATGGCCATCTATTGGGGATGCTTTGATTTTGAGTTCCTGCATGGCAGGTGGTTGGACTGGATGGGCCTTGTGGTCTCTTCCAACTCTATGATTCTATGATTTCCAAACTCTGACCATCATACTAGGATACAGTGTTTGTCAAATCACATAAACTTCAATCCTGAATATACTGCTTAAATCTCATTAAGACAATGGGATTTGAGCAAATTAGCAATGCAAGATTGGGGAGATATAAAAACATAACAGCACTACTGGATCAAAACAAAGGTGTATCTAGTCTAACATTCTTTGTCCACCAGATCCCTGTTAGATGCCCACAAGTGGCACATGAGTGCAATGGCACCCTCCAACTTGTATTCCTCAATACATAGAGAGATATTGTCACTGATAATGAATATATATACCATTGAGGCATCACTACATCCTTTTATCTGTTCCAAATCTCAGTATTTGGCTCCAATGCTTGGTCCTATAGCGCTGGCTCGCTGAAGGATTTTAGGAAATGTCTATTATATATTTGCTTTGCTGTTGTAAGAGTTCAAGTTTATCCTGTATTCCTCATGCTCTTTGTACTTTGCATTCCCACCTGCCTTTTAAACATTGTTTTTCCTCCCACTGTTGGATCCTTATGCTATTTGCCTTGTTCTCTTTATAACATTTGGGCTGTTATCTCTAGCACTTGATGAACTCCTGCTCTCAAGACGCCATTGTTTCGACAGAATCCGTAGACGAGGTGTCCAGCAACTCCGTTGAAGACAATTTACTGGATGAGTTTCAATCTGTGAGTACTGATGATGTGGACAAGCTCCTTGGAAAAATGAGGAAGATGACTTGCCCCCTCGATCCATGTCCATCTTGGCTGGTCGTCCTGGGGGGACGCGTTGAGAGTATACCTACGGGATACAATGAATGCGTCCTTCAGGGAAGGCATTGTACCATCTTGCTTAAAGGAGGCGGCGGTTAGGCCCCTCCTGAAAAAGCCTTCCCTGGACCCCCTGGATAGGAATAATTATAGACCAGTCTCCCTGCTTCCTTTTTTAAGCAAGGTGATGGAGAGGGCAGTTGCTTCCCAACTCCAAGCAGTCTTGGATGATACCGATTATCTTGATCCATTTCAAACCGGCTTCAGGACAGGACATGGAGTGGAGACTGCCATGGTTGCTCTGACCGATGTTCTCCGCCTGGGCATCGATAGGGGTAGTGTGACCCTGTTGGTGCTCTTGGATCTCTCAGCGGCCTTTGACACAATTGATCATTCCATCCTGTTGGATCGCCTGAGAGAATTAGGAATTGGAGGCACTGCTTTGCAGTGGTTCTGTTCCTTCCTCTTGGGCAGATCCCAGAGGGTGAGGCTGGGGACAGTTGCTCCTCCAAAAGTGAGCTTAATTGTGGTGTCCCTCAGGGCACCATCCTGTCCCCGATGCTATTTAACATTTATATGAAGCCGCTGGGGGAGATCATTAGGAGGCATGGAGCTCGGTGCCTTCAGTACATTGATGACACCCAGATTTACTTCTCCATGACTAAATCATCGACTCAGACTTCAGATGGCATCTCTTCTCTTAATGACTGTCTAAGAGCGGTAATGGATTGGATGAGGGAAAACAGATTGAAATTAAATCTGGACAAAACGGAGGTACTGACAGTCACAGCCCTGAAACCAGTTTTGGGAATACAGTCTCCAGTCCTGGATGGAGTCACACTCTCCTCTAAGGACTGTTTTCATAGTTTGGGGGTACTCCTAGATTCATCACTTCACATGACTAGTCAGGTGAATGCGGTGGTCAGGAGTGCCTGTTATCAGCTTCGGCTGATACGCCAACTGCGCCCTTACCTGGATATGAGGGATCTGGAAACTGTGGTACATGCTCTGGTAACCTCACGTCTGGATTTCTGCAATGCACTCTACATGGGACTACCCTCATGCTTAACCCGGAAACTGCAATTAGTACAAAACATGGCAGCCAGATTAATTACTGGAACATCTTGGAGGGAGCGTATAACTCCTGTGCTTAAATCCCTCCACTGGCTGCCAATTAGTTTCCGGGCACAGTACAAAGTGTTGGTGTTAACCTTTAAAGCCCTACATGGCTTGGGTCCATCTTATCTTAGGGACCGCCTCTCCCCGTATGATCCCCCCCGCGCACTGCGGTCCTCTGGGAGGAATCTACTGCAACCGATAAAGACCAGGCTTTCGCAGACCTCCCAGAGGGCATTCTCTGCAACTGCTCCCAGACTGTGGAATGGCCTGCCAGATGAGATCCATCTTATCACCACCCTTACTGCCTTTAAAAAGGTAGTAAAGACGGATCTCTTCCAGCAGGCCTTCCCGGAATAGCTACCCGGCTAAATTGGAGGCTACTTGATATCTTTTTTTCTGCCATTCCAACAGATAGGCCAAATCCGGCAGTACTGTTGTTTTTAATTGTGTAATTTGATTTTAATCTGACAATAGTTTAATCCTTTTTTAAGGGGTGGGAGGGTCGGGGGGGAGGATGGAATGTTTTTACTTGCTGTATTTTTAACTTGCTGTACCCTGCCCCGATTGCCGAGCAGAGGGGTGGGTTATAAATAAAACTTATTATTATTATTATTTATTAAGAATACTATCTCCTTCACATAACTCAGTTTCAAGCCTTCCTGATCAGATGCCTCCTCAAACCAGTCCTCCAAAGTTTGACAGAGGTCATCCCATGTGATGAAACCTCCAAGGTTTTATGTACATTCTATGAGGACTGACATTGCAAATTATCCAAAATCCAAAATAATTCTAGTCCTAAACATTTTGGATAAAGGAGACTCGACCTGTACTATCACAATAATATTCAGAAGGTCTCAGGAACTACTATTTGAAATGGGATTTAAACTTAAGATATGTAGCTGAAGAAGAGAGCTTTAAAGTTTAACGCTCCTGCTATCAGTGCCTGAAGGGCTATTATTTAAAATCTCAGAAGGCCATCATTACAGGCTGCAAAATAAGCCAGTAAAAATTACAACATAACCCCCAAAGTATATTATTTGGGCTTCACATTTTTCTTTTGTTCTCTGGGTTTTTTTAAAAAAGCTGTTTGAAACAGAGCAAATTAAAAACACTGGCATTATTTATTCAGAGAGTAGTAAATTAAATTCTTTTCATATCCATTTACCATCCATTACACCATTCAGAATTTTAAAACTGCAGCCTTCATTTTAATGACACTTTGAAATAAGTTTGTAAAGTTATTGCTAGGTTTTCTGTACCTTTTTGGCAGACATGGCTTTGCACAAAAAACGGGCAGAGGGGAGGGGATGATAATTTGTTCCAGTGCCCTTGTTAAATGTCAGGGTGCACATAAGGCCAGATATTTTTAAATTATATGTCATCAAAAGCATTTAAACAATAAGCACAAAACATTTACATTGTGTTTGAGGAGAAAGGTACCTTTCATGTTTATTTAGCTAATTGTATGTATAAGACTGACTAAATCTTAAGAATTGTACTTCCAGCAAGTATATGTTTACAATAGTCCAAAAACTAAGGTTGCCAAAGTGCCCAGTTGGCTGGTTTTCATTTTCTAGTCAAACCACCAGTGCCTCAGAATACCATCTGGCCCAGATTCCAAGCTTTCATTTTCATTTTTTTTAAAGCAAGTTTCTAGCGCTTATAGGTGTGGACTTATTGAGCAAAATGTACTGTCATTCTCATCAAATATTTTGTGAGAACCAAGTCAGCATTTTCAGTCTGTTTAAACAATGAACATTTGTGACCCACACTCTTTCAGTCCTGGTTTCCATTTCCCTGGGTCAATATTTCAACTTTTCAGGAAAGTCTAGATGTTGCAGAGCTTCTTGAAGTGTGTACAGAAAATAATGGGGCCATTGGAGAAAAAGAAGAGGGGTGAAACAAAGCAGGGGAAATGCCACCATACCAAGATTGGTATTGAAGGTTCCATGGAGTTTGCTGTTTTTCAAGATTTGCTTGTTTTAACAATATTGTGTATTTCTATTAGGTGCTTATTAGCAGCTAAAAACCCCTATGTGATATGAGGCTACAGCAATAGAAGTATAGTGTCTAGATCAAGGGTAGGCAACCTAAGGCCCGGGAACTGGATGCGGCCCCCCGAGGCCTTTGGACTGGCCCCCTGCCGCTGCCGCCGCCCACCATGATGATATTGATTATTGTTGTTATTACTTGTTCTTGGGGTTTTCTTGGCAAAATCTCCACAAGGGTTTTGCCATGGCTTTTCTGGGGCTGAGAGAGTGTGCATGCATATTTTTTTAATTTTTTAATTTTTAAAATATATATATATTTATTTATTCATTTATTTATTTATTTTTGGTGCTTCAGCCCCCCAATTGTCTGAGGGACAGCAACCCGCCCCTGGCTCAAAAAGGTTGCCTACCCCTGGTCTAGATCAAGGGAAGTAATCGTGCCACTCTGTACTGCCTTTGTCAGGCCTCACCTGGAATACTGTGTCCAGTTCTGGGCACCGCAATTCAAAAAAGCTGTTGACAAGCTGGAGCGTGTCCAAAGGACACCAACTAAAATGGTGAAAGGTCTGAAAACCATGCCCTATGAGGAGAGACTTAGGGAGCTGGGTATGTTTAGCATGGAGAAAAGAAGGTTAAGAGGTGATATCATAGCCTTGTTTAAATATTTGAAATTATGCCATATTGAGGATGGAACTAGTTTGTTTTCTGATGCTCCAGAGACTAGAACATGGAACAGTGGATGCAAGCTACAGGAATAGAGATTCCACCTAAACATTAGGTGGACCTTCTGGACAGTACGGGCAGTTTGACAATGGAACACAGTCCCTCAGAGTGTGGTGGAGTCTACTTCTTTGGAGGTCTTTAAATAGAGGCTGGATGGCCATCTGTCGGGGATGCTTTGATGGTGAGTTCTTGCATGGCAGGGGGGCTGGACTGGATGGCCCTTGTGGTCTCTTCCAACTCTATGATTCTATGGAAAGATCAATATACATCCCCATCCACAAAAAAGGAGACACAAGAGACTGCAGCAACTATAGGACCATAGAACTAATCTCCCATGCAAGCAAAATTATGCTCAAATTCTGCAATATAGACTTCCACCATACATGAAGAGAGAAATCCCAGAGGTCTAAGCAGGGTTCAGGAAAGGAAGGGGCGCTAGGGACCACATTGCAAACATACAATGGCTAATGGAGCACACCAGGGAATTTCAAAAGAAAATCAACATGTGCTTTATAGACTAAAGCAAAGCCTTCAACTGCATAGTTCATGAAAGGCTATGAAATGCCCTTAAAGGCATGGGAGTGCCAACACATCTACTAGTCCTGATGAGGAATCTGTAATCAGGACAAGAGGCTACTGTCAGAACAGAACATGGAGAAACAGAATGGTTCCAGGGCAGTTAACAACAACAAATTATTCTATGATTCTATGTAGGTACAAAAATATCACATTCCATTGGGGCAGTTAGTCAGTCTCCAACTGCCTAACATGAGAGGAAAAGAACCATCCCCATTATCATTGCCTTCTTTCCACTGTACCTTGTCTCCCCTCCCCTCTCCAGCATTGCCTTGCTTCCATCACCATCTATCTTGCATTATCTCCACTCCCCACTTTTCCTTATCTTGCAGCAGTAGAAGCATCACTGCCACTGCTTACCTGTCCACTATTAGTTGTCCATCATTTGGCAGCTTTCTCCAGTTGCTTCAGTAGGTGGGTGCATGGTTCAAGAGTAGGGAGGTATGGCAGCATGAGATGAAGGGAACAGGAGGGGACACAAAATAGATGGAGCAGAAGAAGCACAGGAGGAAACTGTGACAAAGATGTGAGGTGAAGCAAGGAGGGAAGGGAGTGAAGGAGGGTGTTGAATAGCAAGAGACGTAGGCTAAAGGTGATGGAACATGCAAGAGAGAAGTAATGGAACATGCAACAGAGTGGACCAAGGTGAGGGAAAGAGGGAAGGGAAGGTGTGAGATGCAAGCAGTAGAGTCCAAGAATCAAGGGATGGAAGCATAGCAAAGGTATAAGATGAGGCAAAGAAAGGTGAGAAATGTACTGTGGAGTGAGGGGACATTCTGAAGGCATGAGATGAGACAAAACAGAGGCAAGGAGGAAATGGAACATAAAAGGTGCAGTGGCAGGGTGAAAGGAAAAAGTGAAGCTGGTACAAAGTGAGATAAAGTGCAGGAGGCAACCTAATGAGAATGCAGTGGCACTAAAGAAATTGTCATTGTTGTTACTGTTACTAACGCCCTACCAGGAACGCAGAAATGTACATAGCCACTTTATATGGTTCCTGTTTTGCTTTTTTTAAAAACCCCAAAATGATCCTATAAAGTAGATTTGCTAAGAGGTAATGTTGGTCCAAAAGTCACATGGTGAATTCCATGACAAATCAGAATTTGAACCTAGTGCTATATGTTCTAAATCCAGCATTTAGATTACTCTCTACTAATTCTTTCAGAAGAGCTGTTACTATAAAAAGTGGAGCCAAGGCTAAAACATAGTGCAAGGGAAAATGCAACCATTAATGTGCTGAATCTGCATAATCAGAATAATTTACATAATATGAAATAGTAGATCTACCTACTCAGAAGCAAGCACAACTTAAGGGGGGATGCAGACGGGCAGCCGTGGGCCGCCCTGGGAAGCAGAGGATTGGGGCCGAGGCTGCCCCCATGCCTCGGCCCCAATCCTCCCTTTTGGCACCTGGGAAAGGAGCACCAAAATAGCACTCCTTTCCCAGGCAGCGAAAAGGGCACCCGAAGAGCTGCCATGTGGCTCTTTTGTGCCTCTTCCGGCACAGCGTGTCCAGACGCTGCGCCAAGAGGACATCATCAGAGCGCTTGCTGTGTGCAATGGTGCACGCTCTCATGATGTCCTCAGGAAGGGGTTGGGGCGCCTGGCGTGTGGCTGCCCCTCCGCTTCCCTGGCTCCATGACAGCACTTTGCGCCATCTGCAAAGCCCCTTAAATCAGTGGGAATAATTCATGAGCAAATGTGTACTGCAAGTGCAGAGCAGATTACAGTAAGCAGTGAGGTCAAATGGAAATGAAGTGCCCTCCTTTCCCCAAAAGTCTGTGACAGTTGTGTAAAAGCTTAAATTCATGCAGAATGTGTACTATGGCTACTCAAAACAAAAAAAATTATAACAAAAACATCCTAGCATTGCTAACATATTTAATTAACACTTCAGTGGAACAGAATACCATTAACTTGATTCAAACCAGAGGCAGGAAATAAAACTCCTTGTTAAGTTGTTTCCACAGCTTCATGATTGAGTTTCCATTTTTGAAAAGTCCTTTGTTGAAGAATGTCCACCTTCAAGCTTGAAAAAGAGGCTGAATTCCCTTTATACTCACAACTAGAGTAGACCCATTGAATCAGTTGAATTCAGAGCCAAAACTTCTTGGATCCACTCTAGTTGAAAAAGTAGGATTCACGCAGGTGTCTTGGGAGTTTGAAATGTTCTCCTATTTATTGTGGAATATTGCCCTTTCTGGCATCAAATTTATGTCCATTTATTCTTCTGTGTTAAGCAACTGACCTATTTGCTCTATTTGTTCTGCAAACTGCAGAATGTGGAAGACCATTACTAGCACATGATGTCAAAGGTATCACATTAGAAGATTAGCAGATACATAAATCCTTCATGTTGTGGGTGTTACTATGTCCTGTAACATAAGAGATGTGGGTACATATATAGAGAAATCACATCAGACTCTTTGAACACTGGGGATGCTTCTTATTGTACAATCATTAAAATTGCTTTTAATGATATAAACAATTTTAGTTATGTGAAGTCGTAGGCTTTCATGGCCGGCATCCATAGTTTTTTTTTTTTGTGGGTTTTTTCAGGCTGTGTGGCCATGTTCTAGAAGAGTTTCTTTCTGACATTTCGCCAGCATCTGTGGCCAGCATCTTCAGAGAAAACTGAGATGGAAAAGCATGGGTGTATATATACTGTGAGACCCTGGGTAGGGAGGAGTGGTTCCCAGGTGAACTGTGTGTTGTTCTGTGTTGAATAGGTATTGTTCTGTGTTAATGGCAAGCTTCAGGATATGCAATCAAGGATATTGTCTGCTATTCCCATGTAAACTGTGTATTGTTCTGTGTTTGAATAGGTGTTGTTCTGTGTTAATGGCATGGCTTCCAGGTGAGGATATGCAATCAAGGAGATTGTCTGCTATTGTCTGCTGGAAAAGCCCCTGACCCTGTTTGGTTTTCCCTTTGCATTTGCTGAGTACAGATTTTCTTATTTTGTAGGACTGGTAGCCATATCTTGTTTACTTTGAGGGTTTCTTCTTTCCTGTTGAAGTTGTCTGAGTGTTTGTGGATTTCGATGGCTTCCCTGTGCATTCTGACCTGGTAGTTGTTGGCATGGTCCAGGATTTCAGTGTTTTCAAACAGCATTTTGTGCCCAGGATGGTTTATGATGTGTTCTGCTACTGCTGATTTTTCTGGCTGGCCCACTCTGCAGTGTCTATCATGTTCCTTGATTCGTGTTTGGATACTGCGTTTGGTGGTCCCTATGTAGACTTGTCCGCAGTTGCATGGTATGCGGTAAACTCCTGCGGCTGTGAGAGGGTCTCTCCTGTCCTTCGCTGAGCACAGCATTTGTTTTCTCTGAAGATGCTGGCCACAGATGCTGGCGAAACGTCAGAAAGAAACTCTTCTAGAACATGGCCACACAGCCCGAAAAAACCCACAAAAAAACTATAATTTTAGTTATTATCATTTATATAATTTGCATAATTGTGCAGTAATCATATGGGAATAGGGTGTCTTCACAGAGTCACCTTGGGTCAAAGTCAACTTGAAGGCAGCTAACAACAGCAACAAATTTGTATATTTGTTTTAACTTTGGAAGCCAATTTTGAGGTGAAAGAAAAAAAAATAAAGAAATAGACACAAACATACATATGGAACATTTGCTTTTGTAGATTCTTGTTCTGTGCCTGCAAGTAATTTCTCATTTATGGTGACCCTATCATGGGGTTTTCTTGGCAAGATTTGTTCAGAGGAGGTTTGACATTGTCTTCCCTTGAGGCTGAAAGCATGTGACTTGCCCAGGGTCATCCAGTGGGTTTCATGGTTGAGCTGGGAATTGAATCCTGATTTCCAGAGTTGTAGTCCAACACTCAAACCACTATGCCATGCTGGCTCTCTTTTTCTAGATTGCAACTCCATTGTTCTCCATTCAGCATGATTATTGGCCATGCTATTATTATTAGCATCAGAGCCTCCCATATGCACTTGCCTGACAATTGTGATCCTCAGTGGAGACCCAGTTGCATGACCCAACACCTCACAAGACTAAAGGCCAATGCACACGGCCAGTTTGGGCAGCAGAGAGCCGCCCTGGGAAGCGGCGGATTGGGGCCACGACAACCCCATGCTGTAGCCCTGATCCTTCCTTTTGCCTTCCCTAAAAGAGCAGCAAAATGCCACTCCTTTTAGGGGTGGCAAAAGGCTGCTCTTAGACCCAGCGCCACTGCTCTTCTGCGCCCTTTCGGCACAGCGTGTTTAAACGCTGTGCCGGAAGGGCATCCTGCACCCTTTCAGCACGGCGTGCAGTGTCAGGACAGCACCAGCATGGGGTTAGGGAGTCCAGCATGCAGCTGTCATGTCCCAAATTTACCCCTAGGCTGGCCCTTTGGGCCAGTCTGCAACGGCCCTAGATTGGTATATACCTAGAACAGGGCTTTCTTTGTAGTAGCATCCTGAATGTGGAACTCCTTACCAAGGGAAATTAGGCGAGCTTCCTTGCTTCTGAGCTTCCAGAAAGCAGCTAAAATTGTGTTGTTCTGCACAACCATGATCCTAGAAACTGTTTTGGCTGTGTTAATTATTTGGTTTTAAATTACTTTTAAGGAGTATTTTTAATTTTTAAAAGCCCATGTATTGTTTTAAATGTTTTTATCCATGTGCATCATCTCAAGGACTGTGGTGGCCTGACAGTCCATATATAAATACCTTAAATAAATAACATAAATAAATTTATTATTATTATTATTATTATTATTATTATTATTATTATTATTACCCCGCCCCTCTGTCAAACAATTGGGGTGGCTTACGACAGTTAAAATTACACAAGAAATACAGACTAAAAAAAAACCCAAGACCCCACCCTCCCCTATTAAAAAAGTATTAAACTAAACATCCTTTAAAAATCAAAGCACAAAATAACAAAATAAAATAAAATAATTAAAGGGACTATAAGCAAGCAAGAGCAATGGGTGAGCCAAAAATCAAGAGGTGGAGATGCGGAGTTCCTGAGGCTGGGATCTTATCAGGAAAGGCCTGCCGAAAGAGATCCATCTTTACAGCCTTTTTAAAGCTGCTTAAGCTCATAATTTGATGGATCTCATCTGGCAGGCCGTTCCATAACCTGGGGGCAATTACCAAAAATGCCCTCTGGGAGGTTGTAGACAGCCTTGGTTTTAGTGGCTGGAGCAAATTCCTCCCAGAGGACTGGAGTGTGCGGGGAGGATTGTATGGGAGGAGGTGGTCACGAAGATAGGTTGAGCCCAAGCCATTTAGGGCTTTAAAGGTAATAACCAACATCTTATACTGGGCCCGGAAACTGATAGGCAGCCAGTGAAGGGACTTTAATACCAGAGTTATCTGGTCTCTCATAGATGTTCCCGAGACCACTCTGGCTACCATACTTTGTACTAATTGAAGTTTCCAGACCATGTAGAGCACATTACAGAAATCTAGACAGGAGGTTACCAGTGCGTGCACCACAGTCTCAAGGTCCCTTACTTCCAGGAAAGGGTGCAGCTGGCGTATCAGCCGGAGCTGATAACAGGTGCTCCTGACCGTCGCATTTACCTGATTAGTCATCAGGAGTGACAAATCAAAGAGCACCCCCAGACTGCGAACACAGTCCATGACAGAGAGTGTGACCCCGTCCAGGACTGGAGGTTGCCGCTACTGTGAGTACCTCCATTTTGACTGGATTCACTCTCAATCTGTTTTTCCTCATCCAGCCCATTACTGCCTTAAGACGTTCATTGAGAGGGGAGATGCCATCGGGAGTCAAGGCCGACTATTGAGACATGGAGAAATAGATCCAGGTGACATCAGCATGCTGATAACACCCAGCCCCATGACTCCAAATGATCTCACCCAGCGGCTTCATATAGATGTTAAACAGCATCGGGGACAGAATGGCACCTTGAGGGACGCCGCAAGTGAGCTCCATTTTTGCGGAGCGACTATCTCTAAGCAGCACCCTCTGGGACCTGCCCAAGAGGAAGGAATGGAACCACTGCAATGCAGTGCCTCCGATTCCTAACCTACTCAGGCAATCCAAGAGGATGCCATGATCTATCGTATCAAAAGCCACTGAGAGGTCCAGAAGCACCAACAGGGTCACACTACCCTTGTCGATGCTCAGATGCAGGTCGTCGGCCAAGGCAACCATGGCAGTCTCAACTCCAAATCCAGTCCTAAAGCCAGTTTGAAATGGGTCTAGATAATCGGTTTCATCCAAGACAGCTTGGAGTTGAAGAGCAACCGCCCTCTTGATTACCTTGCTCAGAAATAGTAGTAAAGATACTGGCATATAGTTGTTCATGTCCAAAGGGTCCAGGGAAGGTTTTTTCAGAAGCAGCCTAACAGCCGCTTCCTGCAGGCAAGATGGAATATGACCTTCCCTGAGGGATCCATTGATGATGTCTGTGAGGAACATCCTCAATGCATCCCTCCTCCCAGATGGCCAGCCATGATGGGCAAGGGTCGAAAGGGCAGGTTGTTTTCCTCACTCTGCCAAGAAGCTTGTCCACATCATCGGTACTCACAGATTGGAACTGATCCAGAGTAATTTTGTTAACGGAGTTGCTGGACACCTCATCAATTGTTTCTGACAAAACACTAGCGTCTATGTCGGCCCTTATCTGAGAGATTTTTATCTGCAAAAAAGTTGTTAAACGCATCACAGCAGGCCATTGTTGGGTTAAGCAACGGGTTCTGCGCAGTGGAACCTGCGTCAGCTCCCCTACCACCCTAAACAGCTCTGCCAGATGGGACTCTGCAGACACAATACGTGCAGAACAGAAGGATCTCTTTGCTGCACGTATTGCCTCTTGATAGGACCAAAGAAAGTTCCTATGATGAGTCTTGTCAGATAAGAGTAGAGTTTTCTGCCAGGTGCACTCTAATAGTTGTCCAAACCGCTTCATTTTCCTATACTCTGCTGTATACCATGGCTTATGATTTGAAGAGGATTGAAGAGGATGCTTGGGAGCGATCGTGTTGATAGCCTTGGTAAGATCATGTTCCAAGTATTAACCAAAGCTTCAACATTGTCAAAGGCGTTACCAACCATTAATCCCTCCAAGGCTTTCTAGAATCCCATTGGTTCCATTAGCCTTCGAGGGCAGATCATTCTAATGGGTCCACCACACCAGGTAGGGCGGGTAGTGGCTCTTAGTTCAGCCTTGACCAGGAAATGATCCGTCCATGACAATGTGGTGGTTTTAATAACTTCTGCCCACGGATATTCCTGTTCCGTACTAAAGACCATATCAAGGGTATGACCCGCTCACAAACCATTTCTGCCGACAAACCATTCCCGGCCTCAACTGGTGGAGGAGTCAATAGAGCGATGTAACCCTCCCAACCATGTTGCTCCTGTAGTTGTCCCTGCTGATAGAGGGGCAGGGCGGGCTAGAAGAAAGAGGCCCCACCTAACAAGGCTCTCAGCCACGCCACTACTGCTGCTGGAGGTCGGAAAATGTAGACAGATTAGGTGGAAAAGACCCAGCCCTGTTACAGTGTTCTCTGAATAAATGTGGGAACATATACATAAAACTGGAGGGTATTCTGAGAGTTGGATAGAGGCATATCTTTCAACTGTCTGAGTTTGTCAGGGAGGGTTGCAATTACTCATCTGTTGTCCGATTTTTTCAGCAGCTTTTAAAATGCCATCATTTTTTTTCCTCTCTTCTTCTCACTTTCTCCTTTCATCCTCCACTTATATCAATTGCTGCAAACTGAGTTCAAAGGGCAAAAATAATTTGCATTCAATTAAGTCAGCAGCAGGGAGAGGACTGGAAGGGGCAGAATCACTCTTCCCTGTAGATTCAAAAGCAAACTGTTGCAGCCTCTCCTAGCTTATGCATTCTTCCTTATTAATAACTTTTGTCACCTTGGCCATAATCTAATGCAGGAATGAAGAATCAAGTCAATTAGCTCAAATCAGATTAAGTTCACTTCAGAGACTCAATTTGGACTCGACTTATCAATAAATGATACGTTGACTCAACTCAACTTGGTTCGACTCCTTCTTTGGAGGTTTTTAAACAGAGGCTGGATGGTCATCTGTCAAAGGTGCTTTGATTGTGTTTTACTGCATGGTAGGGGGTTGGACTGGATGGCCCTTGAGGTCTCTTCCAACTCTATGATTCTATGATTCATGACTTGTAAATTTTTACGGACCTACTTGCTGGTGTCATTCACTTCTAGCAGCAGGCAAGACCCACTCCCAAAGCCTGAGGTGTGTTTCTTGGAGGTATTAAATGGATTAAGTAATGGGTTTGAGGCTAAAAGATACCCCTGAAGCTTTTGAAAAGTTTTAGAAGGCTCTTCTAATGTGCAGCAGGGACAGGCTGCCAAGCAGACCTCAACCACTACCTCAAGCATGGTTACTTTCCCCTCCAAGAAATTTGGCCCACCTCCTTTTTTCCTGTTAAAGTTGGCTCCCAGACTTGAGACTTGAGACATGACATAAAACTACTTGCAAGGACTTGAGACTTGGTGTAAAAGACGTGAATACATCACTGCTCTAATGTTACTTGGCCACTTGTGCCCTAGTTTTCATTTGTGAAATATTGGAGGGTATGCAGAAGGACTATGTTATCTAATGTATCCATAGATCCTAAACTGTTCACAAAATTAATGTCACATACACACCAACTCCCTCAACAGAGAGAAAGGGGGAGAGAGAAAGAAAGAACACCAAAATAAAGGCATCTTTTTCATGTCTTAAAAATGCTTTATTGTTGGGCTAATTCAGAGAAAGTTCCCTGTGCAGCAGTAATGGAGAATGTTTCTCTGCCTAAATTGCTACAGCTAGGAGGGCACGCTTAGTTGATTTTTGAGATTGTGATGGGAAATATAAGCCTCAATGGTCTTCCTAACACCATCAAACAGTTATCAGATATAAGTGCTTTCTGGATTAGTACCAGAACCAGTGTGATTAATTGGTAGTGATAATGCAAAGTGTCTTTGTAAGGCATTTTTCAGCTCTACGTGCATACACACACATTTATAAAGAATGGTAAAATGTTCCCAGTATAAATGAGTATGTGGGTCACCTTGACCGGAAAAAAAAGCTGTACACAACTTAACAGCATTAAAATGAGCTCATAATACTTTCTATAGACAAGGGCTAAAAAGATACACCCCCGCAAAAACTTCTATCAGTAGAAATGCAAACATCTCTTTAAAAGAGGAGAGAGAGAGGTAAATTATGCCCCCAGGCCTAGCTTCTTTTCACCATCTCACATAAACAGCCACAGTGTTCTTTTATTTCCTGGTAGCTAACACAAATCTACACTTCAAAGAAAGTAATGCAAGGTTTTGAGAGGCATTAGCCTCATTGGGGGAAAAATCATTACCTTTGCTTTTTTCGCTTTTGACTAAATATCTAGAAAAAATTGTGCAAAATGAATAGTGAATGTGACAAAAAAGTCTGTTGTTTTGGAGAAATGAGATGCCTTCATTCAGATTAGAGTTCTACTTATCTCTTAATATAGTGTCAGCTATTATATATATGTGGCTCAAGTGGTTAAGACGCTGATTCTGTTGATTGCAAAGAAGTCCAAGGCCCGGGTGCTGCATGATGGGGTGAGCTCCCATCACTAGTCCCAGCTTCTGCCAACCTAGCAGTTTGAAAGCATGCAAATGTAAGTAAATAAATAGGGACCACTTTGGTGGGAAGGTAAACAGCGTTCTGTGCAGTCATGCTGGCCACAGAGTAGTCTCCGACAACACTGGCTCTTTGGCTTAGTAATGGAGATGAGCATCACCCCCTATGGTCGGACACAACTTGACAACTTTGTCAATAGGGAATACGTTTACCTTTATATATGAGCCAGTGTGGCATTGTTTGAGTGTTAGACTTCAAATCCTGCTTCAGCCATGTAAACCCACTGGGTGACCTCAGGCAAGTTACATTCTCTCAGCCTCAGATAATGACAAAATGGCAAACCTCCTCTGAAGAAACTTGGCAAGAAAACCTCATGATGGGTTCACCTTAGGATCGCCCTAAGTCAGAAATGACTTGAAGGTACACAACAACAACCAACAGAAAGAGAGAGAGAGAGAGAGAGAATACCAGCTGGAAATCAGACAAAAAGGCCTAGAAATTTGGACCTGAAAATAAACACTGGTGTTTTGTTGTTGTGCCTTCAAGTCGTTTCCGACTTATGGTAACCCTAAGGCATTCATCTTTTATGGGGTTTTCTTGGCAAGTTTCATATGCTTGATTATATTGTGCTTCCTAAACAAATGCCTTTAAAAGCTAGTGCTTGATTTCAGTGTAGTGATCAGATTTTAAGAGAAATAAGAATTAAAAAGCACACTCAGCTGTGCTTTTTAAGTCACTGTGTAAGTCACTGTCTCTCCACTTAAGCATCTCCACAGGAATGTTGTGAGGAAAAAGGCATAAAACCAGGGTGGAAATTATGGGTCCCTCAAGATGATTTTGGACTGTGACTCCCCAGCATGCCTCACCATTATTATGTTGGCTGCATCTCTTGGGAGTTGAAATCCAGCAACATCTGGATGACTACACAGTTCCCACTCCTGGCTTAAACCCAAATCACAAGATTAGACACATTGAATCAATGCTTGTCTCAAGAGTTGACACACTGATTCAACAGATCTTATCAGGTTCCTGTTCATCCAGTGTCAGATGCAAACTAGCGTGATGGCAAAAATGACATCTAGTACTAGATATGGTTAAGTGTAATGCCTGTACTGGCCAAACCCAATGGTGAGAAGCATTTGGAGTTTTCTTATGCAACTTTGCTCATGACAAGCTGAAATCTATCCACACTATGCAGTTATTGATGTTTGATGATATGTTACGTGTCATAGAGCCAGCCTATGTAATAGTGGGATTTATAGTTTGATGAGACACTGAGAATACTCTGCTGGAAGACTATTGTCTGTATATTAATACTTCTAAGTATCCTAACAAACCCAAAACCCAAAATGGTCGGACAAACCCAAACCCAAAATGGTCGGACACAACTTGACAACTTTGTCAATAGGGAATACGTTTACCTTTATATATGAGCCAGTGTGGCATTGTTTGAGTGTTAGACTTCAAATCCTGCTTCAGCCATGTAAACCCACTGGGTGACCTCAGGCAAGTTACATTCTCTCAGCCTCAGATAATGACAAAATGGCAAACCTCCTCTGAAGAAACTTGGCAAGAAAACCTCATGATGGGTTCACCTTAGGATCGCCCTAAGTCAGAAATGACTTGAAGGTACACAACAACAACCAACAGAAAGAGAAAGAGAGAGAGAGAGAATACCAGCTGGAAATCAGACAAAAAGGCCTAGAGCCCAAGGCTGCAGAGGACTCAGGCAGGGCATAAAAACCCTGCCTAGGCACCATCTCCTCAGCAGGAAGGCAGCGGAGGACATTTGGAGGACAGGAGGGCCTGGCCTGGAGACATCCCTCCCCCCTCCCACTGGTGCTTACCAGCGGCACCTGAGCCCAAGGCTGCAGAGGACTCAGGCAGGGCATAAAAACCCTGCCTAGGCACCATCTCCTCAGCAGGAAGGCAGCGGAGGATGTTTGGAGGACAGGAGGGCCTGGCCTGGAGACATCCCTCCCCCCTCCCACTGGTGCTTACCAGCGGCACCTGAGCCCAAGGCTGCAGAGGACTCAGGCAGGGCATAAAAACCCTGCCCAGGCACCATCTCCTCAGCAGGAAGGCAGCGGAGGACGTTTGGAGGACAGGAGGGCCTGGCCTGGAGACATCCCTCCCCCCTCCCACTGGTGCTTACCAGCAGCACCTGAGCCCAAGGCTGCAGAGGACTCAGGCAGGGCATAAAAACCCTGCCTAGGCACCATCTCCTCAGCAGGAAGGCAGCGGAGGACGTTTGGAGGACAGGAGGGCCTGGCCTGGAGACATCCCTCCCCCCTCCCACTGGTGCTTACCAGCGGCACCTGAGCCCAAGGCTGCAGAGGACTCAGGCAGGGCATAAAAACCCTGCCTAGGCACCATCTCCTCAGCAGGAAGGCAGTGGAGGACGTTTGGAGGACAGGAGGGCCTGGCCTGGAGACATCCCTCCCCCCTCCCACTGGTGCTTACCAGCGGCACCTGAGCCCAAGGCTGCAGAGGACTCAGGCAGGGCATAAAAACCCTGCCTAGGCACCATCTCCTCAGCAGGAAGGCAGCGGAGGACGTTTGGAGGACAGGAGGGCCTGGCCTGGAGACATCCCTCCCCCCTCCCACTGGTGCTTACCAGCGGCACCTGAGCCCAAGGCTGCAGAGGACTCAGGCAGGGCATAAAAACCCTGCCTAGGCACCATCTCCTCAGCAGGAAGGCAGCGGAAGATGTTTGGAGGACAGGAGGGCCTGGCCTGGAGACATCCCTCCCCCCTCCCACTGGTGCTTACCAGCGGCACCTGAGCCCAAGGCTGCAGAGGACTCAGGCAGGGCATAAAAACCCTGCCTAGGCACCATCTCCTCAGCAGGAAGGCAGCGGAGGACGTTTGGAGGACAGGAGGGCCTGGCCTGGAGACATCCCTCCCCCCTCCCACTGGTGCTTACCAGCGGCACCTGAGCCCAAGGCTGCAGAGGACTCAGGCAGGGCATAAAAACCCTGCCTAGGCACCATCTCCTCAGCAGGAAGGCAGCGGAGGACGTTTGGAGGACAGGAGGGCCTGGCCTGGAGACATCCCTCCCCCCTCCCACTGGTGCTTACCAGCGGCACCTGAGCCCAAGGCTGCAGAGGACTCAGGCAGGGCATAAAAACCCTGCCCAGGCACCATCTCCTCAGCAGGAAGGCAGCGGAGGACGTTTGGAGGACAGGAGGGCCTGGCCTGGAGACATCCCTCCCCCCTCCCACTGGTGCTTACCAGCGGCACCAGAGCCCAAGGCTGCAGAGGACTCAGGCAGGGCATAAAAACCCTGCCCAGGCACCATCTCCTCAGTGGGGAAGTGGGCGGTGCTCAGCAGGCCCAAGTCTATTTCCCCAACACAGCAGCATCCTTGGCTCTGGATTAGGGTGCACATCCTGTTCTTCCCCCTGTATTTCCCTCAGAGTATAATTTTAAGGGGAAATTGGAGGTCTGATTGTATTATTGTAAGACCTAGGAGGTTGTGGGTTGGATAAATAGGATTATACCATCAGCCATAAAGTTCCTTGTCATCTGAGATGGGGTTAAAGGACTCGGTTTATCCTACGTCCCAATTACCCCATCTTGTCAGTGGCTTTAAATCCTATCACCGCACCTGAGGCCGGGAATGGGACGGGGGCGGCTATTGGAGTTGTGTTGGGGAATGGGAGGTATGGTTGTAACAGAGGGAACAGATGTTACAAAAGAAGACGGGATCGCTGTTTGAAAGCTATCCCGCCTTCAGTTCCCCCTGTTTCCCAGAATGGCTTGGAGAGCAGACCAACCATTCCACAGAACCTCACCTTGCTCCTCTGCAATGCCAGGTCGGTGAAAAATAAGACCCATATCATCCAGGACCTCCTCCTGGATGAGGATGCCGACCTGGCTTGCTTCACAGAGACCTGGCTGGGGGAGGATAGTGCTGCTATATGGGCGCAGGCCCTCCCAGCCGGGTACTCTGTCAGTGAGCAGGTGAGGGGAAGTGGGCGGGGAGGCGGAGTGGCTCTGGTTCATAAGAACACCTTGACCTTGACCAGGATACCTGTCCGGAACACAGTCCACTTCGAGTGTATGTACCTAAGCCTGAGGACCAGGGATAGTTTGGGGATTTTGCTAGTCTACCGACCACCCCGTTGTCTAGCAGACTCCCTGACCGAGCTGACGCAGCTGGTCTCTGAGCTGGTGTTGGAGACCCCCAGACTTTTAGTTTTGGGGGACTTCAACATTCCGCTCGAGACCAGTTTAACAGGTGCGGCTCGGGAGTTCATGGAGACCATGACAAACATGGGCCTATCCCAATTGGTCAACGGGCCCACGCATTGTGCAGGTCATACACTTGATGCGGTCTTCAGTACCGAACAGGCATATCCGTGGGCGGAGGTGGTAAGCACCTCCGCATTGTCATGGACGGATCATTTCCTGGTCAAGACGGAACTCAGGGCCAATTTCTGCTCCTCCGGGGGTGGTGGACCCATTCGAATGGTCCGCCCTCGAAGGCTGATGGAGCCAATTGGATTCCAGAAAGCCTTAGAGGGTTTAATGGTTGGGAATGCCAGGGATCCTGTCGATGCTCTGGTAAATACCTGGAACACCGATCTCACCAGGGCTATCGACACGATCGCTCCCAAGCGCCCTTGCCATCCCGCTTCTAATCGGAGGCCTTGGTATACACCAGAGCTGAGGAGGATGAAGCGGTTTGGACAACGGCTAGAGCGCAGGTGGCGGAAGACTCGTCTCTTATCTGATAGAACTCGCCATAGGAACTTTCTTCGTTCCTATCGGGAGGCAATACGTGCAGCGAAGAGAGCTTTCTCCTCTGCACGTATTGCGTCTGCAGAGTCCCGTCCAGCAGAGCTGTTTAGGGTGGTGAGGGAGATGACGCAGGTGTCCCCTGCGCCAAATCCCTTGCTTAACCCGACGACGGCCTGCTGTGATGCATTTAACAACTTCTTTGCAGACAAAATCTCTCAGATAAGAGCCGACTTAGATGCCACCATTGAAACAGAGTCGATAGGCAAGGCGTCCAGTGACTCCGCCGATGTAGTTCTACTGGATCAGTGGCAATCTGTGAGTACCGAGGACGTGGACAAACTGCTTGGTAAAGTGAGGAAGACGACTTGCCCTCTCGACCCTTGCCCATCATGGCTGGCCGTCCAGGGGGGGGATGCATTGATGAGATTCCTCACGGATATCGTCAATGCATCCTTCAGGGAAGGACATGTTCCATCGTGTTTAAAGGAAGCGGCGGTTAGGCCGCTCCTAAAAAAGCCTTCCCTGGACCCCCTGGATATGAAGAACTACAGGCCTGTGTCATTGCTGCCATTCTTGAGCAAGGTGATCGAGAGGGCGGTTGCTCTTCAGCTCCAGGCAGTCTTGGATGAAGCCGATTATCTAGACCCATTTCAAACCGGCTTTAGGACAGGCTTTGGGGTTGAGACTGCCATGGTTGCCTTGACCGACGATCTGCGTCTGAGCATCGACAGGGGTAGTGTGACCCTGTTGGTGCTCCTAGACCTCTCAGCGGCTTTCGATACTATAGATCACGGCATCCTCTTGGACCGCCTGAGGGGGTTAGGTATCGGGGGCACTGCTTTGCAGTGGTTCCGGTCCTTCCTCTCGGGTCGGTCCCAGAGGGTGCTGCTTGGGGACTGTAGCTCCAGTAAGAGGAACCTCACTTGTGGGGTTCCTCAGGGGGCTATTTTGTCCCCGATGTTATTTAACATCTATATGAAGCCGCTGGGTGAGATAATACGGAGTTATGGTGCTGGGTGTTATCAGTACGCTGATGACACCCAAATCTATTTCTCCGTGTCTCGTTCGTCGGCCTCGAATTCCAATGGCATCTCTTCTCTCAATGAATGTCTTCAGGCGGTAATGGGCTGGATGAGGAAAAACAGATTGAAACTGAATCCAGACAAGACGGAGGTGCTCACGGTAGCGGCCCCGAAACCAAGAATTGGGTTGCAACCTCCAGTCCTGGATGGGGTCACACTCTCCTCCAGTGACTGTGTTCGCAGTCTGGGGGTACTCCTTGACTCGTCGCTCCTGATGATAAATCAGGTAAATGCGACGGTCAGGAGTGCCTGTTATCAGCTTCGGCTGATACGCCAGCTGCGCCCTTTTCTGGAAGTAAGGGATCTCGAAACTGTTGTGCACGCACTGGTAACCTCACGCCTGGACTTCTGTAATGCGCTCTACTTGGGGCTACCCTTGTGCTTGGTTCGGAAGCTTCAGTTGGTACAAAATATGGCAGCCAGGCTTGTTTCTGGTACATCTAGGAGGGACCACTTTACTCCGGTTCTGAGGTCCCTCCACTGGCTGCCTATCAGCTTCCGGGCCCAGTACAAGGTGTTGGTTATTACCTTTAAAGCCCTAAATGGCTTGGGTCCAAGCTATATCAGGGACCGCCTCCTCCCGTACAATCCTCCCCGCGCTCTCCGGTCCTCTGGGAGGAACTTACTGCAGCCTTTAAAATCTAGGCTTGCAGCGACCTCCCAGAGGGCGTTCTCTGCTGTCGCCCCCAAACTCTGGAACGACCTGCCGGATGAGATCCGTCAGTTGACATCATTAGACAGCTTTAAAAAAGCTGTCAAGACGGATCTCTTCCGGCAGGCCTTTCCAGATTAACCATCCCGGCCCAGGCTTCCTGATCCCCTCATTCCTCCCGTGGCCCCATCTTTAGTGATGGTTGAGGATCTCCAGAGGGACATCAGGGTTTTAGGTGGTTTTAATTATGGTTTTATGTTCTTATATTGTGCTTTTAATTTGTTATATTGTTTAATACTTTCTTAAGGGGGGGAGGGATTATAATGTTTAATGTTATATTTTAATCCTGTCATATTTTATTGTTGTCAACCGCCCGGATTGGTTCGCCACAGGGCGGTATACAAATAAATATTATTATTATTATTATTAAAACCCAAGGATTCCATAAGATGGAGCCATTTTATATTTACTTCATTTATTTATTTCAAGGATTTATATCCCACCTTTCTCCCACAATAGGATTCAAGCCATGACAGTTAGAATGGTATCAGATTTTGGGAGTACTTTGAATGTGTCGGAAGTGCTTTGATTGTGTATTCCTTCATGGCAAGGGGTTGGACTGAATAACCCTTGTGGTCTCTTCTATGATTCTGTTATTCCAAGGCATGCCTTTCCAAGTGGACTGAGTCATGGGATTTAGATTTTCAGACTGTGCTCATAATTATAGTGGTTTAGTCCAATCCAGCATACTGTATACTCTAACTAAGCAAAAGTCATATTTCTCATGGTCATCCCTTACATGAATCATTTGAGTGATTGAGGTATATGTGGATATACTCATCACTTATATATTGTAGTTGCATTCCCATGCACATTCCAACAATAAAAGGCATTGTGCCTTGCAAAATGTTGGTCCCGATCCAAGTAACAAGAGGTATCTAGTAACAGTCCCAGCCTCTTTCTAAGATTGGGAGTAACAGACTATATGCCCTTTTTGGTTATCATTGTTCTATTCTAATTAATGAATAATTCATGAGAATTGGGTAAATAAACACTTATTTAAGCTCTACTGGTTCAATGGGTGTACTCTATTTGGGACTAATAATTGGATTTAGGACCTCATTTACTACTTTGTATGACTTCTTTCCTATACTGTGGGGTGGGCCCTTGGTATCCTCTGCAATTTGGTTCCAGAATCCCTGTGGCCACAATCTGTGAATGCTCAAGTCCCACTTAATACAATAGCACAGTAGAATTCAAAGATATAACCATGTTAGTCTAAGGAATGCATCTGAGAATGCATCTGAGGAAATAGACTGAAGTCTACAAAAGCTCATGCTGCCAACTTTTTAGTTTCAAAAGTGCTACAAGATCTTTCTACATACAGTATAATGGTATTCATGTTATAAAACTGCAAGATCAAGGTCTTTTTTTTGGTTTTATTTTAATATATATATATATATATATATACACACACACACACACACACACACACACAAGGGGTATTGTAAAGTTTTAATTATCACCTTTAAAATTTGACAGAAAGTTTGTTTTGATTTGTAGTTGTTAATTTATCTCTACATAGTCACCATCCATATTTACATTTTCCCAGCATTTCTTGACCCTCCAAATACCGTTATTGTAGAAGTCTGCAGATTGTGCCCTAAACCACTTTTCCACTTCATGAATTACATCATCTGTGTTGTCAAATTGGCAACCTTGCAATGGAGTTTTCATTTTTGGAAAAAGAAAAAGTCACTTGGTGATGACGACACTGACAAAAGTTCATCAATATACCATAATAACTTCTGGGTGATAATTTTTACTTTACAATACCCCCTCTTACTTCTCCATCTTACACTTAGTCACTCGTGGCATAACCTGTAACAAAAATAAAGAATATAATGAGCTTATCTTCTTCGAATCATGCACTTAGGGACCAGTGATGACACTGACAAATATACCATAATAACTTTGAGGTGATAATTATTACTTTACGATACCCGCTCGTATTCAAGTCAAGGATGGTTGACTCTGTTGATGCAGAATCTATGAATACAAAGGTTCAACTGTAACTGAGAAGGTTTTAAAACTGATGTTAGATCTCTGTGGCTTTATTTGCATTGCAGAAATAATCCAGTTTGATGCCACTTTACTGCCATGGCTTAATGCGGTGGAATTCTGGGAATTGTAGTTTTGTGAGACATTTAGCTTTCTCTGTCATAGAACTCTGGTGGAACAACAAACTACAAACCCTATAATTCCATAACATTGCGCCATGGATTATTGCTGCAGCACAGATGCAGCCTGTATTAAATACAGTACTAGAAGTCTCAAGTGAAAAAAAAGATCCTGATAGATAAATTCCAGTTGTGTCCTAAGATCCTCAGTAGTGTACCTATTTAAAATAGCTGGATGGCTCTAGGCTTGCAGGACTCTAGAAATATAATTTAAAAACTATAACCTGCCAACATTTCTATACATTACTACAACTTCTGCTGCATTTGTTAATTTTTTTTATGGATAGATGAGAGAAAGCTAGTATGAGAAGTACATAAATCTCGACACCCAAATGAAATTATACTTTATATCTGATTGGATTCTGAAAGAGCTGTGGTACTTGGGAATTAAATGAAATTATTTATTTCTCATGCTAAAGAATTTTTCTGTAATCTATCCATATAAATATGCATCATAAATGTTTCATAAATGTTTAACTTAAAAGGAATGGCTGCATTTTCACTAAAAGCATCACACAGAATAACTTTGGATAAGAACTCTTATGAAATGCCTACTTATAAAGACTATCTTTGCAGACTGCCAGAAATAGTGCAAATTGAGTCCACTTTAACTGCCCTGACTCAGTGCTAGGGAATCATGAGTTTATTGTGGCACCAGAGCTCTCTGACAGAGAAGTCTCAATGTCTCAGGGGAAAAAAAATACAATTCCCATGATTCCCTAGCACTGAGCCAGGGCAGTTAAAGTGGACTCAATTTGCACTATTTCTGGCAGTCTGCAAAGGCCCTATGTTTTATAAATAAATGATACCTTTTCCTTTGAAATATCACAAATTACAGTAACTGCAATAGACAAGAGGCTCTGAAGATGTTTACTGAGCCATGTAATATGTCTGTAGGATTGTATGCATGCTGTGTGTCTTTGGGCCTTTATGAACAGCAGCAGTTATTGAAAACTCAGGGAGCTAGATACAGATTTGGATATGTGTCACTGGGTTCACAAAAGTTGCTTTTCTCACCTTTCCACAGCATCCCCTCCAGCCCCTTAAAAATACTACACAAAGGATGAGAGAATTCTGTTGAATGGTATCAGCTGTAATGCAGTTGGACTAAGCAGTGAGTCCTCAAAAATTGCATGGAAGCCACTGCCATGAACAGAGCCTTTTTTACAATAAAAAGCAGTTCACAGAGCCAACCCATAACTCAGTGTGTGTGTGTAAAAAGATATCAGTGTGGAAAGATGCCAGGCAGAAGAATGCACTACTATTCCAAAACAGTTTTTAAAAATCGTTTTACATGTTTGTGTTACAGTGAAATAATAGTGATGAGATGCAAGCAAGGGCATGATGGTGTCAGCTAACTATCCAGCCTTTAAAGATCGCAGCTTGAAGACTGAAATTGTGGAACCTAAAGTTTGTACAGCAGTTTTCACAAGTTTCCAGAGACCCAGATGGAAGTTGTCCACTTGAGCCAAATTAAACATCCTCCCCTACCCCCCCCCACCCCCATTCCCATGGCTATGAATCCAGATGAGGCAAGGCCCACTCCCCAGTTCTGGTGCAAACTGCCCAGATGACATCCTCACAGTTCAGCATCGAACCCACCATATACCCCATTAAAACACCTCTTAAAAATTTAAGAAGTTTTAATAATTTAAGAATTTACTGGGGTAATAAATTAGCATGTAAATGCTAGTTTGCTAAACCTCTCAACCAAAGGTCACACTGTATATATACCCCACACACCTCCATGCAACCATCTCTGAATATGCCAGCCACACATGCAGGTGAAACAGCAGGAATAAATTATTCTAGAACACAGCCTCACAGCCTGAAAACCCCCACAAAAACCTACTTCTTCAAAACTCACTCTTTGCTCCAGATCTTCCAGGAAGACACCAGGTAGCTGTTTATAATGTGTTACCTCGCATGGCCACTCCTGTGGTGAGTCATTTGGTTTCAGGTCAGAATGAGCATTTGATCAACACTGGGAGCCTCATTCTGACCCCAGAGTGAGTGACATGCCCACTCATCCAACAGCTGTGCTGGACGGCACATCAGAACATGCATACAAACAGCTGCCCAGAACATGCATACAAATAGCATTGCAACAGAAGGTCCCATGTAATGCAAGGATGTCAGGGCAACTCTGGGGCCAGAACACTCTGGACTGTTCCTGGAGTATTCTGGCTTGCAAGGGCCCAGCCACAGATGCTAATTCCAAAATATGGATCTCCAGTATTATCTATGGATCTCTGTTTTTGCCCTGCAGAGGGTCGAAGAGATATAGCAGCCTGTTTGGCTAGGACAGTGCATGTTAACACCTTATTTCCAGGAATCTAAATGGGTTTTGCAGGTTTTCCTGGCATCAGCAATTGGCCACCCATTGGATTTGCTGGCCTGGGGGACAGGCTCAAAATGGACATTGGCAAAGATATTTCCTTTTAAGTCCTCCTGAGGTGCATAAGAACATTTCCACAGGGATGCCACTTAATTTGGCTCCATATCTTCTTGAATGGCAAATTAAAGAATGAAAGTAGTGACTAATCCAGCCACTGGGTTGTGAAGATGCAGGGTGGCAAGATGGAGCAGCACAACATGATCAAGTGGACAACAGTGGTGAGCAGTTTCCACCTGGCTCCTGCAGAAGTTTTGGACCCAGCTCTGGGGAAAATGGGCCTGCATGATCATCATCCTCAGCCTGGGGTCCACTTAAGGGACCTTGGGATGAGTGCTTGGGGATGTGCCAAGCTAGGAGGCTCTCAAACTGCTTCATTCCCAAGTGAAAGGGGGACTATGCAGTGGCTTTTTCCCACGTAGAATCACACGTCTGTCACACTATGTTCCCCTATAGCACTCAGGCTGATGGAGTGTGGCCATCAACAAATTTTTTTGGGGGGGGGGGGTCATCCAATATCTGGATCCTTACCTCATGCTAAACCAAGCTTCTTTAGCTGTAATTAATAACATTTTAGTTTTTTATTCCCAGAAATAATCATCTTGTGTTCGACTGCTGATGTCTGTCCTGATTCACCCCTCTAGGACAGCAAATATCAGGCAGCTTCATATGAGTGAAGCTTCACATAAGTAAAAGATCAGTGTGTTACCCCAAGGCCTAGCCTCCCTCTTCACCTTGTCTTTTTGATATCAGTTTGATATTAAAGGGATGTTTTTGGCAGTTAGTTGAGAGGGCACCTCCAGTGCAGGAAACCAGCCATAAGGACTTCCATGACCATATTTGGAGATCCTTCCAGCTCAGCATGGAGGAAGCCAGGGCACTTAACCAGGATAGATCAACTGAGATAGGTATCTGCATAATCACTTCACTGATAGGAATGATGATGGGTGATAAACCTTTGGCCTCCACATGAACAGAAACCCAAGATTACCTCCCTCTGAGAGAAAGTGCCTTTGCAGACTGCTAGAAATAGTGCAAATTGAGTCCACTTTAACTGCCCTGGCTAAGTGCTATGGAATCATGGGAATTGTATTTTTTTCTGAGACATTGAGCCTTCTCTGTCAGAGAGCTCTGGTGCCACAATAAACTACAGTTCCCATGATTCCCTAGCACTGAGTCAGGGCAGTTAAAGTGGACTCAATTTGCACTATTTCTGGCAGTCTGCAAAGAGCCTAAGGGCCTCGGCAGACGGCTTATTGAGCCGTCTTGGAGGCCCGGAAGAGGGGTAGCCACCGCACGAGTGGCGCTCCTTCCTCTTCCTGAGGTCGCCCTGGGAGCTGCCGGCCTTCCGCACGGCCGGTGCTTCCAGGGCAACCTCCCGCCGCAGCGACCGGACGCGCTGCGGCGGAAAAGGCAGGGAAAGTGCAGCCTACGCTTTTAGGGCGCACTTTCCCTGTCTTGTGGAAAGAGCACTGATTTTGCACTCCTTCCAGGGACGCCGCAGGAGCGCCGCAGTCCGGCTGCCGAGGTCCCGCGGCGCTCCGGACCAGGACGTCCCCGAAGCCCTGGTCTGCATCCCCCCTAAGACTCCTTTGTTAAGGGACATTCATGGTGATTCTCCTGTCATTTACAGACTTCCAGTTCTATTTTTCCCTCCTGGAAACTTCACCTTAATACCAAAAATGCCCCGGGACACAATTTGTTCTATAAGTATACCTACTCAGCAACTACCAATTTGGTCTTGTCTTGTGGTCAGACAGACACTCTGTATCTCACCTGACTTCTCAGCAACTGCTGACCAACAGATCCAAGGCAGCATGTTGAACCACTTTCCTCTCACAGAACCCCCAATTGGAATCTCTGCTTCTGGAATCAGTTACAGTATCTCCCTCTGCAATCTGGAAAATCACTATCTGCTACTACCTTGTATATCATTTGTTCTTGTATGTGTGTGAGAGAACATGTTTTTGTGTGAGTGGTAATACCTTTTTACAAACAAAACTGCATTTAGACCTTGCATTCTGGAGTGCTCTTTCTCAGAAACATGTGATGCCAGCTTTAGTTCCCTGAGCCCTCTTGCAGGTGTTAATCAAGCTAATAAAATTCCCCTATTTGAATATTGATTGTGGGTTCCATTTTGGGGGCCTGGTCTTTTGGGGTAACAAAGCCAATAGTCAATGTGCAGTTCAAAGTGTTTTTAAGATTTCAACACTGACAGGCAGATTTAAGTAATGTTGCCTACTAGAGGTATATTGTACTTTTTATTTAAAATGAAAATACAGAAAATATATCCCATGAAAATAATAAAAATGACAACCAACTGAAGTGTGTAACAATCTGACTACCAGCTTCAGGCAGTTGTGGCATTTGTGCAGTGAGTGAGGAGACCTGGTGAGGGATGGATGCTGCAAAAAAAAAAAAAAAGATGGATGATTTCAAACTGGGTAGGGCAAAACATATTCAACCTAAGTCTTAGTAGTCCATTGGGTAGATTTGTCGAAGCTACCCTGACCATCCCTGGTTAACAGAACCATGCAAAATGCATTTATAATATTGACTATAACACTTGGTTTAAAACATCAATAATAATTAGAGATCACTAAAGTCTAAACTCAGTGTGTGTGTGTGTGTGTGTGTGGTTGTACACAGGTTTGTATGAGAGAGAGGGAAGGAGGAAGAGGAAGGGAGGAAGAGTTTTATATGAATTGTATTAGAAAAGAGGCCCATGCCCAGATAGACTGTTGAATAACCAAACTTTTCATTAACTTGGACTTAAGTAGGCTCAGTATCCATTAGCTATTGGGGCAGTAATGAGCAGCTAATTGGTTGTGATGATAAAAAGTAAGAAGTACAGGATGTCAGGAAATTTATTATTATTATTATTATTATTATTATTATTATTATTATTATTAAAGTTTATTTCTAGAGCACTGTCGGTGTACACAGCGCTTTACAAAAGACAATCAAGGATAAAACAGAATAAAACCTGCCAGAGGCGTACAATCTAAGTAAAAATATGGGCAAAATAATAAAAGTCAATTAAAATAAAGACAATTACAACAATTAATAACAACATCCACTGTAAACCCAAGTGACAGAACAAGTAAATGTATATCAAACAATGCCAGGGAATGCCTCCCTGAACAAGGTGGTCTTTAATTGGGATTTAAAAGTGGACAAAGAAGTAATGGCCCGTGTTTGAGGGGGAAGAAGGTTCCAGGAGTGAGGGGCGGCGAGCAAGAAGGGGTGAATCCAAGATGGAGCAGTGGAGATCCTAGGTTGGAACAGCAGGCCTTGAGTACTAGAACAAAGGGTACGGGTGGGAGTGTAGGGAGAAAGAAGGTCAGATAAGTAAAGAGGGGCTAGTTAGCAACAAAAGCTTATATTGAATGTGAAAAGGGAAGGGAAGCCAGTGAAGAGAAGACAGCAAAGGGAAAACATGATCAAAGCGGCGAGCAGAAGTAATGATGTGGGTGGCTGAATGTTGGACAGAAATTAAAGGGCGAAGATGAGAAAGAGGAAGCCCAGCTAAAAGGAGATTACAATAATCTAGTCGGGAGACCACCAAAGCATGGACCAGAGTCTTGGCAGTGGAGGCTGAAAGAAAAGGACGGATTTTGGCGATGTTGTAAAGGAAAAATCTACAGGCTTTGGCTGTGGCCTGAATATGGGGAATAAAAGACAATGAGGAATCAAAAATGAAACCAAGACTGCAGGACTGCTTCCTGGACCGGATAAATAGAAGTGTTGTCAACAAAAACAGAAAAAGAGGATTGAAGGGAGGACTTAGGTGGAAAGACAAGAATCTCCTTCTTGGACATATTGAGCTTCAAATGCCGATGACACATCCAGAGAGAGACAGCTGAAAGACGTGATGAAACTTGCTGTTCAAGCTCTTGAGAGAGATCAGGAGTGAAAAGATACAGTTGGGTGTCATCGGCATACAGATGATAGGAAAAACCAAAAGAACTAGTAAGTTTTCCTAGGGACAAGGTGTAAAGAGAGAGCAATAGGGGACCCAAAATGGAACCCTGAGGAACTCCAACAGATAGGGGAATGGGGGACGAAGTCTGGCCACCCATGACCACTGCAAAAGATCTATCTGACAGATAAGATTTAAACCAGTTAAGAACTGAGTTCGAGAACCCAATGTCAGAAAGTATATCAGCTAGAAAACAGTGATCCATGGTGTCAAATGCCGCAGATAAATCGAGAAGGAATAGAGACCATTTGCCTTGGCCCGTAAAAGATCATCAGAGATCTTTGTGAGGGCTGTTTCAGTGGAGTGCCGTGGGCGAAAACCAGACTGAAAGGGATTGAGGATGGAGTTGGCTTCGAGAAACTCAAGGCAGCGGGAATAAATGACCCATTCCAAAACCTTAGAAAGAAAAGGGAGAAAAGAGATTGGATGATAGCTGACAAAGAAGAGGGGTCAAGAGAAGATTTTTTTTTTCAAGATGGGGGAAACAACATGTTTAAAGTCAGAGGGAAAAAGGCCTGTAGAAAGAGAGAGGTTAAAGACAGAAAGAAGCGAAGGAAGGAAGGAGGGGGCTATAGAGATTAGGAGACGAGGGGAAATTGGATCAAGAGAACAAGTTGTAGGTTTGGAAGAGTGCAGCAAGGTAGAGAGTTCATCCAGAGAAACAGGAGGAAACACAGAGAATTGATTAGTTGACGGTTCCAAAAGATTAATGGGGGAAGACAAGTTAAAAAGAACTATTTCAGATCTGATAGTGGTGATCTTAGTGATAAAGTAATTAGCAAAGTCGGTAGGGGAAAATAATGAAGAAAGGGGGGGAGGAAGGTTTTAGCAAGGTGTTGAAGCAGGAAAACAGATGCTGCGGGTGCCTCTCATTGGCGCAGATCAATGATTTAAAGTAGTTCTGTTTTGCCACTGACAAGGCACGTGTGAAGGATAGAAGAACGAACTTATAATGAATAAAGTTGGCCCACTCAATGGACTTTTTCCAAAGACATTCGGCTGCTAGAGAGCACGACTGGAGGAACCTAACTGTGGGAGTAAGCCAGGGCTGAGGCTTGTTCGTAGAGGAGGACACCTGAACAGATACATGGGCAAAGCTGTCAAGAGTTGAAGAAAGAGTGGAGTTAAATAAAGACATCGCTGAGTCAGCGGAGTCCCCAAAAGATAAAGAAGAGAGGGAAGAATCCAAAGACTGACTAAGAAGGTCACAGTTAATAGACTGAAGATCGTGAAAATAGCGTTGAGCAGTATGACGAGGAGGTGGGATATAGGTAAGAGTAAAAGAAATTAAATGATGATCAGATAATGGAAAATCAGATGCCAGATAGTCAGAACTGACACACTTGGCAGCAAGAACTAAATCAAGGCAGTGACCGAGAGAATGGGTTGAAGCTTTGAATACTACAACATGAAATGTAATACTAAAACACCGTGGCCACAATACAAAATAGATTTAGGTGTGCTTAAGCCAATTTGATTTGAATGAGTTTCAGCACACCTAATTCTGTGATGAATGATGGACTATTGCCAATGTATTTCTGGAAAATTCCTTAGGAATAAGACTTTGTACTATTTTATCAGACCCCAAAATCACAAATAGGACATAGTAGCATCTCCTGTTGTCTCGCTAGCATGTGATATTCAGAGGATCTTGATTATGGTGTTCCCTTTTAGATATCATTAACTTATAGCACATACATGTCTACTCTGATGCACCTCACATTGTTTTCAGCAAGGCTTACCGCCAAACGAGTGGGTATAGGACTGCAGACATATTGATTTTATTTCCAAACAATTTTTGATCTATTTGGTTTTTCTCAAGCTATACAGACTAAGAAAGTGTGTAAATAAAACATTCTAATTTTAAAAGTCTAGCAAAAAAAAAATACAAATTAAATGTAACCACACAGCATAAGTAGTTGGGCATATGGCTAATAAGATCTTAATGGCAAGTGCTTGATGAATTTACCTGTTTTAAAGAAACAAGGAACTTATTCTATGAGTCCAAGGAACTTTCCATTCTATTTTCTCAAACAGAATTCCTGCTCCATATTGCAGAACAAGCTACTTCAGAAGGGTGGGGTGGGGGTCATTTCAAAAGTAGCTTTTAAAATCATTACCATTTAATGCAGGAGTGGGCAACAGTGGAAAGGTCGGGGGCGCATTAGCCCAACAGGAGATCTTGGAGGGCCCCCACTGCACCAGCAAAACAAAAACAAACATTGTGCCCCCAAATGCCTTCTAAGGAGCATGGGGGTATTTTTACCATGTTTGGGGTGCTTCTTGGGCCCCCTTTTAACAACAGAAAACAACTGTGAAGTCAATTCCTGTTTATTTCCTGTTTCTAAAAAGGTTTCTCTGGGGCCTAGATTGGCCCAGCCCCCCTCCCTCCAAAATAAAACATGGTGGAAATGGCCCCATACCCCTTAGAATGCTTTTAGAGGCATTTTAAGGCAAAAAAAGGAGGGGTCTGCAATTTTTTGCTAAAATTTTAGCCCTAGAGATTCAAGGGACCACCAAATGTGGTGAAAATGTCCATACTTCCAAGAGGGCATTTTAGAGCATTTTGGAACAACAACAACAACAACAAATGACCCCTTGGGAGAACACAAAAAGAGCCCACAGGGCACACTTTGCCCATCCTGATTTAACATATCCCAAATTGTGTCTCTAGTATTTATATTTTTTAAAAAAAAATTATGAATGTATTACTATCTCTTCAAGTTGAAAGTGCCCAAAAGAATGAAAAAGTCTTCGGGATCTGCTGAATCAGGGTTAACTACTGAAATGTTGCTGAACTTGTAAAGTAGTAGATACTATTCATGATCATTTCACTGAGGCAGGGTTGTCCCTTTACCAGTGTGGTTCACAAATATTCTATACTGACATTATATTCATAGTTACAGTGGCTGATTCATTGCTTGATTATCAACCTTTTGTTGAAGAGCCTCTATATTTAGACTGGTTCTCAGATGAAAGACAAATGATCTGCAGCTAAGGTTATACCCAAAGTTTATCCACTTGATAGGATGTGGCAAAGCTAGTATAGCCTTCCGAACATCTAGGTCATCTCCATGCCACAATATAGTGGAACCGTAGAACTTTGTAGAGGAGAAAAGACATACTGTAGATAAATAGTGTGCATCAGAGTTCATATTAAATTGATTGAATGTCACTACATGATGTCTATCTGTCAACAGAACAGATGGACTGCTCTTCCTCCCTCATATAGCCCACTAGACATTCATAAAATCTGCCTCAGAGATTTGGTGAGCAAATGTGGTGGAACATGAAGAGAAGAGAGGAAATGGAGGAAGAGAAAAAGGAGAAATTTCATTGCATGAATGGCAACCCACTCCTACAACACTGGATATCGCCTCTACATTTATTTTAGTACTTCTTCATCATTCTCCATACAGTATTCAACTGTTACTACAAAATTTGTAATTAATAAAGAAATAGGGGAAACATTTTTGATATAATATGAAAGTCAGCTGCTCAAAAAAGGAGGAGAGGGCAAGAATTCCACAGTGCTGGCGTAAGCCCTTTGCATGGGGTTAAGCAGCTCTCTGGGTCTCTGCCAATATTTCCATCATGATATTCTTGACAAGTGAGAGGGGGGAAATTAATAAGGTGTGATTATATTATATTCATAGTGGAAATATTAAAAGGTAACACTCTCAGGTATGGCAATGTCTTGATTTATTCACATCTGCTCCTTCAGAAGAGTAATCATGGAATTATGTTTTCATATGACTTGCAAACACTTCATCTGTAGTCCTTGCATTTGGTATCAAAGAAGTATTTTGTTTAGGGCCCAAATTTAGCAAGACACACATCCCCATGGATTTGCAGCTGCTTCAATGATCCCGTCACCAGACAATGAAGCTATTGTTCATCTCAGTCATTCAGCATGGACATTGCTCTAAGCAGCTGCAGCTAAGATAGTGCACTCTAGAAATGTGTCAGAGTCTATCACATCAGAGCCACTAAGAAACATGGCAAGACAACCCTCCCTGCCCCCAAAAGAGAACAACTAGCATTTGCTGGATTTAATTTCTTGTCTTGAAATCCCCCCCACTGATCAATGTGATGGTTCAGAATTGCCACCTTCATTGTTATGTGCCTTCAAGTAGTCTTTGACTTGTGGCAACACTTTCATAGGGCTTTCTTGGCAAGATTTGTTCAGAGGTTTGCCATTGCCTTCCTGTAAGGCTGAAAGAGTGTGACTTGTCCAAGGTGAGTCTCTATGGCTGACAGGTATTCAAACTCTGGTCTCCTGGAGTCCTAGTCCAACATTTAAACCACTACCACACTGGCTGTAACCACCACATCTAGAAGTACACAATTCCGTAGTTTAGCTGTATGTTATGTGAGACTTGAGGGAAAAGGAGCTGAGTACAAGGCATATGAAGCAATCAACAGACCGAGAAAGAATAACCTGAAGGAAAAAGGGAATGATGTTTGAGAGAAAAGGTAGAAGAGAAAAGGAGGAGCTACTTGAAGAGGGGGCTGTGTGCTTGTGGCAGGAGAGCAGTACACTATGGCAGGAGGATGAGAGAGGCTAGTTAAGAGACAAGGAGCCATTTCAAATGTTATAGCTATCATTCCTCCGTCTGTTCAATGAACTAGTGTAAGCATGAGGAGATCCACTCAGGCATTTAGTGAAGGTACTGAAATTAGTGAGTGGAGCTTGCCACCATAATAATGTTCATCCTTCCCCTGAAAGAAGCACTGAGAGCCTTTGCAGACTGCCAGAAATAGTGCAAATTGAGTCCACTTTAAGGGTTAAGGTTAGTGCTAGGGAATCATGGGAATTGGGTTTTTTTTCTGAGACATTGAGCCTTCTCTGTCAGAGAGCTCTGGTGCCACAATAAAATACAGTTCCCATGATTCCCTAACCCTAACCCTAACCCTTAAAGTGGACTCAATTTGCACTATTTCTAGCAGTCTGCAAAGGCCCTGACAATCTCTGAAAACTGTTTTGGTGGCAAGTGAATATAGAAAAAAGCATACAGGGGCCCAAAACACCAACAAGTAAGAAATTAATGTAGGTTGGAGATATGGGATCTAAGAGGGGAGAAGCCAAGAAGAAAATAGGATTGGGATAAAACTACTAATGAGGACCTAGAAACAGGAAGAGACTGTGCACTCTAGGTGGAAGTTGTGTTAGGTATAGCATTCAGATCATGACAGGGGAAACAATCAATTTTTCTTAAAGAAAATCATCAGCTTTTACCAACACATCCAAAGACAGTAAAACACATAAATTGGAAATAGCAACACTTGTCGGTAGCAGGGTGAACAACCCCCATTAAGTATACGCTGAGCCTTTGCTGGCTGTACAGATCAAGAACATCAAAGGAAATGTCCAGCACACACACACATCATCTTTAGAATGGGAGAACAGATAAAGTGCTGATCAGGAGTGTCTGGTGCCTTCCATGTCAATGGGCTGTGAACCTACTCCAGCTTTTAGTTTGAATATTAAAAATTAGATCCTGAACCTATTTTGGAGATAGAGTTCTGCATCCTGGATAGCTCCTTTAAAATTCAATCTAAAACCTGAAGCAGATTCCCCACCTATTCATATGGGAGCCACTGTTGTCCCTAGTGTTAGTTTCACGATAAGAAGAAATAAGCTGGTCAGGCAAAGAAATCCAGGCAACATACGAGGTATAGAACATGCCTATCAAGAAACACTCTTGACATCTGAGCCTGGGAACTTGCCCATATTTTGGAGAGGCCCTTCTCTCTGTCCCACCACCCTCTTAGGTGCATTTGGTGGGACAGAGGACCTTCTCAGTGGCTGCTCCCAAGTTTTGGAATTCCCTCCCTAGAGAGGCCAGGATGGTGCCATCCCTACTATCCTTCCAACACCAAGTAAAGACATTTTCATGCAGTCAGGCCTTTTAAGCTGATAAGGACTGGGTTTTTAATGTTGTGCTATATAACTTTTAATGGTTTCCACTTTTTAATGTTATAATTTATAACTGTTTTAACTCTTAAAATTGTTTAATTGTTTTTTACAGTTTATATTTATATATTTTAATATTGCTGTACTGTTTTTAAAGTGTATTGTTTTATACTTGTTGTTTGCCACCTTGAGTCTCTATATTGGGAGAAAGGTGGGATATAAGATAATCATCATCATAATCACCATCATACTATATTTTCACACCTCAATAATTTCATAATGCTTAGGAATTACACCAGTACATCACCAGAGCGCTCATCGTGTGGAGCGATGGGCGCTCCAATGACATGTTCGGGAAGGAGTTGGGGCACCCAGCATGAGGCTGCCCCTCCCCTTCCTTGCCTCCAAGATGGTGCAAAGCGCCGTCTGCTTCCCCCCAATCTTTATTATTCTCCTCATTGGGAGTGTGCAGATTGCCTCGGAATGGCTTTGTTCAGCTCTGAGTGGGAGAACAAATAGGATGAATTATCACCATATTTTTATTGGATAAATACTTTTTCCTGTGGCAGTCTTTATCATGCCCCCATTTTCATCCAGCACTGTTCAATCGGCCATTAGGTGGCACCCTACAGAGTCCATGATTATGGCATCATTCACATGCAGAAAATAATCCAGTTATATATTCCTCTTTCCTCAGAACCATGCCCAGAGCTCTTGAGTCTGAATGAGGCTTGGTGTGTGGGTGTGTTGTAGACTGAATTGCATTTAGCCAACTGAGATTAAATGCAACTGAATAGTAACACCAGTGATGGCTCAGTCCTATCACTTGATGATGGAGGCCAAGGTATTATTATGGATGGGTTTTCTTTGTGTCAAAATGATCCACAGCACAACGTTTGTTACTTACAAAGTAAAAATAGGCTAGATGTACCATGGAAATAATCTGATAAAACGTATTTCTCTACTGCTGTCTTTCTGACTGAACACACCATTTTTCAATCAACCTCTGGCTTTGAAAAGAAAATTAGATTCTGTATCACCTAAGATTCTTGATGCATAACAAAGTGACAAAGTGTTAAAAAAGGTAAAATGATCAATAAAAGAATATTATTCACAAGCAATTCCAACACTCTCAGCTTTGAACGCATAAAGATATTTTCCAGGTTGTTCTGTATTCATTAATAGGTTTCATAAGCCTATTAAATGTAATACTGAGAACTATCTTCATTCTCATCATATTAGTTTCATATGTCTGCCAAAACTATACCAGTGACTTTTATATCATTATATTGGAATGACTATTTTATGAATTTTGTATGGAGAATAAAATGAAAGAGGAGACATTGGTTTAATAAGCTTTCTGCAGTTGCAACAGGCAGATTCATCCCCCCCCAACATACTGCCTGTTTTTTTGTTTTGTTTTTTAAACTATTTATCTCACACTTTGGGGAAACAATTGTTTCTTGGATTCCAAATTCTCTTTGGTATTTTCTGTCTGAGGCTTTGTTTCGATGAGTGATTCATCCCAAATTTCCCCTGGACTCACTTCATCCTGCTTACATTTGAGCCAAAATCCCAAATCGGGCACTTACTGTCTTCATGATGTCTGCACCTGATTTGGGCTTTCCTCCCTTAACCCGCATTTAAATAAATCATGTTTTGCTGCGAGTTTTCAGCTCTCTCTACAGTGATGATGGGCAGTTGCCTTCCTACATGCCCCTGTGAGCTGCCCAGCATCAATAGTATGGCTAAATGCCTCATTGTGATCTTAGCAGTGGTGCTGGACAACAAACGGGGAGAATATGGGAAGGCTGTAGCCTGTCGTTCTCTGTGAGAGTTGAAAGCTCACAGCAAAATAGAGCAGGTAAGGGGTGAATTCAGGAGTAATTTGGCACCAGAATATTCCAGGGGCAAGCTCTGATTCAGTGAAAATTCATAGCAGTTTACATGCATGCTTACCAAGCAGATGTAAGTGGGCGCAGGTGAGTTGCATATGCAGGTGGGTCACATATGTAATGTAGAGCAGTACTACCAAAAGTAGTGGTCCAAAGACTTGTGCTGGTCCATAAAATATTGGCTGCCAGAAAAGAAAAGAAAAAAGAAAAGAAAAGAGTTATATTCAATGGGCACAAATTTTGTGCCAATCTCTAGCACATGGGGGTGGGGGGAAGCTACTGGTCCACCATCTCAGATAATTTAAGAAACATTGGTGTAGTGTCCCATGACAGACAGCTATATTAGATTATTCTTACCCTTAAAAGACATGCCTTGTACACTTTGTAGGAAAAATACCAACTGGGATGTGTGAGAATCTCATTTGTTACATTCTTTGATTAATACCTTCAAAAAAATCCATATTTCTTCACAAGTGAGGTTTAAAGGGTTTGAGATTTGGGAATACCAAATGTATGAGAAAGAAAAATTGAAAGACTCAGCCATACAATCATAGGATTTCAGTTGCTTAAATTTTAATGATCTGGCTTTGGATCCCTGTGTATTCAGCAACATTTACAGGGGTGACTTCTGGTGATGCTATTCTACATTAACCATCAACCACCATTTAACACCCTTTTAGGAATCTTGAGGTCCTCCAGCCAAACTCCATAGTCAGCATCTGATCGAATTTGACCACAGAATCATGCTGGAGGACCTACAAATACCTAGAGAAATGAATCTCTAGGTCCTCTGGCACAACTTTATGGTAAACTCTCTGCAGAATTTCTCTGGCAGACCTAGCAATTCCTAGAGATAACATATTGATCAAACCCACAAATAATCAAAACTGCAAAAGCTGCAAATGTGGAGGGATGACTGTATTTTTAAAAATAACCTTTTATTTTCAAGACATTGCTCTTGCCCTAAGATTCCTCCCCTCAACCTGAGGCCCATTGAAGAGGGCTCAGGGCTTGAGATCCAGGAACCGTAGTTTTCATGTATGCTAAGTATTCTGCCTTTTATAATAGGAAAGTTGCGAGTTTATTTTTTAAATAGTTATGATAAGAAATTTGTTGCTCATTTCAATCAAATGGGAATCTGCATACCAAGTACCTGCCATTTCAATTGGAGCAAGGTGGGCATCATCGCTAGGTTGCCAGGTGTTTGTTATTATAACAGATGTCTCTTATTTGAAGGTTGGAAAGTTTGTTCCTTACAGAACCAGCAGGTACATCCCCTATTTGAGGCCAGGAATTATAAGGATGTCCTCTATTTGAGGCTAGAAAGCTGTCCTTCGCATATAGACTGGAAAAGATGCCCCCAAACCCTGTGTTTGCATCACGTTTGGTAGAAATGTGGACAATATGTCAACCTTACAGAGAAATACATGGTTAGATTAACTGAAATCAATACTTTCATTTGGTATTTAGGTAGAACACAAACTTGTTAATAGCTACTTCTTGAATGTAAGCTCTTGCATGTCATGAATTTTGACTGTCCCTTACTGCTATTTGGAAAACCTGGCAACACTATTCACCACAGACATAAGACTGAATGCTAATATTGCTGTTTATCTATATCAGCTCACAGAATCTTCCTCAGTAGACCTACTCATGATAGCTGACTGTAGGAATGCAAGTTTCTTTTCCTTTGTGGAGAGAGAGAAAAATCAACTTTTCTGGAATACCAACCACAGAGCCTTGTGGAACTTTATTTTATTTTAATAAGAACTTTCTTGAATAAATCTGTTTCCACAGCTGAATGGAATATACTGTGCCCACTTTTGTCTTGAATATTGTGCTCCATGCCTCTACTGAAATAGACTGTAATGTTGGAAAGTTTCATGCTAAAATATGTTTTCTAGTTTCCAAGGTATAACAAGTTTCTTTCTTTTGCTGTAACAGACTAATGTGGCTACCCATTTTTTACATACTTGTCCTCACTTTAGTAACAGACAGATCCACCCACTCTTCTGCTGTAATAAATGAATTGCATTAAGAACAGCAAGGGATGTGAAACATTTTCTTAAGTAACACATTTCTTTACTTATTGGCAAATGGGAATTAAGGGAGAAGTCTGTTTTGGGGACTCATTTCTGAGATATATATGTCACAAGAAAAACCCAAGCTAATCATAAAATGAACCACGCTGCATGAAGTTCATTACCCGATCCACTGATTTTCACAAGAAATTGACTTATTTATATAGCATTGTGCTGAATATCATCTACCAGCCATTTCCACCCTTCCAATATCATTACATTGTATATAGAGAGAAGAATACATTTGCTGTGCACTTAGATAGTTTCCGTTTATGTCTACGCCTTTGAAATGGCTCCCCTGCAGTAGTCTCAGCATTCTCTTGCCAAACAAGACCCATTTGCTGCTTCATTTATTCATACACAATGGAAGTTGCTGAATTTGTCCCATCCCAGTGAATTTCAAATAGTAATTCATAGCATCTTTTAGATGTAAAAAATATACAACCCTTGAAATCAGGTAAACCCCAAGACATGGTGAGCTATAATGAGAATGATACATTTAATGCTACCAACCTATATGGTACACTGAAAGTGGAGAAATAATCAAGTATCTCAGCAAACAGTATTTTTTTTAAAGATGCCATTAAGTTGTTATAATTATTCAATATTAGGCCAGATGGCAAGTAATTTCTGAAGTCACACCAGGTGTTCCAAGATGCACAGCTAATCACAAAGCTGATGACTGTGGTGAAACTAATTAAAAATGTGTAGCGATAACAGTGTGGGTCTGAACAAGGGATACTGACCAAATAATAACAAGATGGCTGAGAGAATCTGACTGACACTGGCAGGGCTGATTTAAAAATAGAAAGCAAAAACAGATAAAATTGAATTAATTTAACTCATCAAAAGCATGAAAGCAACTCACTAAATTTCTCCAGATTGTAATCTGGTGTAGATTTATTTTTAAACTGGCCTAATGAAAGCTATTTGTATGGTAATAATTAAATAGGTTAGCAATAATGAACCTAAACTGGAATGTTAATTCAAAATAGGCATTAGGCTGGCTTTGCTGAGCACCTTTGTGTAAAATGGAAAAATAAAGGATCTGTAAGATACTTTTCTGGAGCACAGGGATATTAATTACATAGGGAAGGGCAAGTAAAGAGGGTAATATAGATCCAGATTTTGTGCCCTTTTTAATTAAATCACTTGTTCATTACTCGACATCAGGGGTAGGCAACCTTTCCCCTTTAAGGGCTGAGGGACTTCAGCTCCCAGAAGCCTCAGCCATGTTGGCCAGTAGTCTCATGTTGGCCAATAGCTCCTGGGATTCTGGGAGCTGAAGTCCCTCGGCCCTTAAAGGGGAAAGGTTGCCTACCCCTGCTCTACATGTAGGTACCTGTCAAATCGGCATTTGTTCTGCTCGAGACTTGTCAGCATTTTCCACCAGATGATATAAACAGATTTTAATGTTTCATTAAGTCACTTCATATTTCACTAATCTTTTAGCATTCTTTAAGAGTGCCTAAAGCCCGTGTAGAGCCAAACTGATGTAGCAGTTTGAGTGTTGGACTAGGACTTTAAGAGACCAGAGTCTGAATCCCTGTTTAGCCATGGAAACCTACTGGATGAACTTGGGCAAGACACACTTTCTCAATCATAGGATTTTACCACACCAGGCCTGTAAGGCAGCACAATCATGTTAGTAGAGGAAACGTGGACATATCAGTTTGTGGGTAGTCATTATTGCACAGCTCTTCCAAATCGCCATGGTGCTGCTTCTGTCCAGGCCCCTGTCTTTTGCACACCAGTGTCCATACCCCTGACACCCTGTCCTAACCCTTTCCCAGCATGTCTTTAAGTCTATATTTATTTTTATTTATTTTTATTTATTTTTATTTATTTTTATTTTTAGAGCAATTGCTTGATCATGGAAATACATTACGTAAAAATGAAAAAGAAAAGATTTTTTAAAAAGAAAAAAAGCATGAGCAGAATCACACCCATCAGCATCACATGACTGTCTGCATATTAGAACTGCTTTGGGAGGAGCTTATCACACATGCATCAAAAGTAGAAAGACAGTGTGATTGGAAGGCATTGACAGGTTTTGCCTGTCAATGAGAAGGAGCATTCCAGCAATGGATGGACTACAGACCAACTACTGGACAAATGCAGTATCATGTGATGAGGTATGACCATAGACACTACTATCCTGCTCTAATTCCACTTTTCAAGCCTTGTGTGATAAAATCCTTAGGGGAAAGCAATGACAACCTTCATCTAAATAAATCTTGTGAAACAAAACTTTATGATCAGTCTGCTGTAAGTCAGAGTCGTCTTGAAGGCATAGAGCAGCCACGACCATAACTGTGTGGCTAGAAGAAATGAGAGAAAACAGTGTGTACCTTGATGATCAAAAAGATTTTGAGCAAGTACTTTATGCTCCAGAATAAAATTAGCAGTCACAAGATAAGATAAGAGGCCCTTTTATGGATTAGGAACTGATTAAAGACTATAGCAGTAATAAAAAGGGCTGTTCTCACAATGGTTGGTATAAGAAATAAGGACCTTAAAGGGTTGTGTTTTTTTTATCAGGAGTTGATGCTTTTAAACTACTCGTAAATGACCTGGAAGTAGTGGCAAGTAGCCAGGTGGCCATGTTTTCTTTTCTTTTCTTTTATAAACCTTTATTAATATATTTTAAAAAGCCAAAAGAAAGACCACAGGGTGAAACACAGTGTGGTTAACATATACATAAACATAATGGACATATAAACATATAAACAAACGTAGAACATACCTCCAACACCCCCCACACACACACACACACACCTACATCCATACTACATTGACATGAACAAAAAACTACACATGTAAGGTATAAAATAGAAAAGAAAAGAAACTATACATAACAACAGAAAAAATAAAAGAAACTTCCTGAGCTTTGAGTAGAGTGCTCTAATACAATTCCTATTTTCACCTCCGACACTTCTCTGACGATGATATTTACAACCTCGCTTAATATTTACCACTTCTACCACCATTTTCTATGGAGGAGAAATATTAAAACTTATCTCTTTAATGTAAACGCAACCTCTGCCTGTATCTTAATTATATGATGATATTACAACAAAAAGGGGGGAAAAGAAAGGAAAAAGTTTAACTTAATTCAATAATTTTACAAATAAATCATGGTAGTCGCTATTTTCCAAAAAGTTTTTAACAGGTTCCCAGGCCTTTTTTTGTCTGTCCCAAGATTCCCCTCTCAAGTATAGGGTTAATTTATCTGCAGTTACACAGTCATTGATTTATACAGCCAAACTTTCATACTGGGGAGGTCACTGCATTTCCATTTGGCCACATACACCATCCTGGTGGTCGTAGTTATATAAAAAAGTAACTTACCATACTTATTTTCTAACACAGTGTTATCTAACATTCCTAACAAATAAAGTTTAGGATCCACCCTTCCCTTAATTGGAACTATTTGAGTAACTATCCTGTGTATGTTCTTCCAATATTGTTTTGCAACTTTACAATTCCACCAGACATGTATAAAAGTACCTTCCTCTTCGTGACATTTCCAGCACATTTTACTGACACCTTTATGCATTTTCACCAATTTTACCGGGGTCAAATACCAACGATGTTGCATCTTGTGGAAGTTCTCTTTCAAATCGTAACTTAAAGAATATTTGATTCTTTAAGTCCATGACTTTTCCCACTGTTCAAGTGGTATGGTCTGCTTTAAGTCCATTGCCCATTTTATCATATTGACTTTAATAACCTCGTCCTCTTGCTCTAATTTTAACAACAGCTCATAAAATTGAGATATCTTAGCCTTATTCTCATCTTCCAGAATCTTTTCAAAGTCCTTCTCAGCCTTCCCTATGCCTTTACTATTTCTATCTTTCATGAACCTCTCTCTAAGTTGTCTATATAGAAACCATCTACAATTGTATCCTTTTTCTAATATTTCTTCTTGTGTCTTAAATTCTATATTCCCCATTTCATTTTGAATATTAATTAGTTCACTATATGTCACCCAGTTGTTTTCCTCTAATCTTTCTCTTCTAAAGAGTGCTTCATTCGTAGACACCCACAACAGAATCTTTCTACATAGAACATCCTTGTACTTATTCCAGACCCTAATTAAGGCATTACACACAAAGTGATTTTCAAATTCCTTGTGTACCTTAACTTTGGGGGGTTGCAGACTGCCAGAAATAGTGTGAATTCAGTCCACTTTTAGGGTTAGGGTTAGAGTTAGGGAACCATGGGAACTGTATTTTATTGTGGCATCAGAGTTGTCTGACAGAGAAGGCTCAATGTCTCAGAAAAATAACAGTTCCCATGATTCCCTAGCACTAACCCTAACCCTAAAAGTGGACTGAATTCACACTATTTCTGGCAGTCTGCAACCCCCCTTTGTCATAGAATAGGTATGCGTGAAACCCATATCTTAACTCTGCACTTCTAATACCAGTACCTCCTTATTTTTTTAGAAAAAAGCAATCCATCAACTAGAGGAAACAACAAGCTTCAAAATAATTTTTTTAATTTGGCATAGCCAAGTCACCTCTATCAATCTTGTCTTGGATTACTTTCATTCTCACTCTGGTTTTTTTGCCACTCCATAAGAATTTGAAGAGGTCTTGGTGCCAATTTCTAAATGGAATATCATTTTTGATAATGGGTAGATTCTGAAATAAGAAAAGAATCTTAGGAAGAACACTCACCTTAATCACTAATATTCTACCTAACCAGGATAATTTTAAGTTATTCCACCTCTTTAAATCTTTCTTAATCTCTTGCCATTTCTTTTGGTAATTATTTTTAAATAAATCCATGTTTTTTGAAGTGATGGTTATACCTAAATATTTTACCTCTTTCTTAATTTGAAACCCCATTTTTTCCTTTATTTCAGTCACCTTGGATCTGGAGAGATTCATAGTTAATATCGTTGTTTTATTTTTATTTACCTTTAATCCTGCCACCATAGCGAAAGACTCCAGCTCCTTCATGACCGCCTCTATTTTATCAGGATTAGTTATGGTCAAAACTAAGTCATCTGCATACGCCTTCAATTTCATCTGTTTCCCTTTTATTTTGATGCCCTCTATATCTACGTTCTCTCTGATGTTATTATTCAATATTGCTAACACTATTAGGAACAAAAGAGGAGAAAGGGGGCAGCCTTGTCTGGTACCTTTTTGTACTTGAAAAGGCTTAGTTTTATCCACATTAACAATTACTCTGGAACTTTGCTTTTTAAAATTTCCTCAATCCATTTTAGGAAATTATGACCTATATTGATTTTAGTTAGACATTTCAGCGTAAAATCCCACCTAATATTATCGAAAGCCTTTTTGAAGTCGATAAATACCATAGCCAGCTTACGATTAATGTCTTTTTCATAATATTCAATGACATTCAGAATATGTCTAATGTTATCTTTAATGCTACGTCCCAGCAGGAATCCATTCTGATTATGTGTAATCCAATCTTTCAAAATCCTCTTTAAACATTCGGACAATATCATGGCGAAGATTTTATAATCAATGTTTAGTAATGAGATAGGATAGTAGTTCTCAACCTCAGTCCTATCTGTGCCCTCATTTAGTATCAGACTAATATTAGCCTCAGTCCAAGTATTCGGTCCATCAACCTGTCATATATTATGAAATACATTTAAGATAGGCAAAACCAACTCATCTTTAAATACTTTATAATATTGCGCAGAAAGCCCATCTGGCCCCACAGCTTTGCCTTTTTTAGAATTTTTAATCACATCCTGTATTTCTTGTAAAGTTATCATCGTGTTTAAGCTCTCTTTTTATTCTTCAGTAAAGCCTCTAATAGTACAATTTTCAAGATATTTATCCTGATCTTCTCTATTAACTTTGCCTTTCTTGTAGAAATCATTGTAATATTTCCATACAATCTGCCTCAAGTCTGTTTGCTCATTTATGTCTTTGCCCTTGTCCTTTAGTTTATGTATTCTCCTTTTGGTTTTTTCCTGTCTCAGTTGGTGGAATAACAATTTCCCTGGTTTATTTAGCCCTTCAAACATTCTTTGCTTAGTGTATTTCATTTTCCTAGATATATCTTCTGTTAACCATAAAGACATTCTTTGCTCAAGTCCTTTAATTTCATTAGTTATAGAGACATTTTTTTAATCCTTCCTTAATTGTATTTCCTTAATTCTTAACTGATTTTGAATATCTGTGAGTTCCCTCTCTCCTTTCTTTTTGCGTTCAGAACCCTTTTGTATGAAAAACCTCGGATCACCACCTTCGAGGCATCCCAAATTGTGCCTATAGAAATGTTTGGGTCCATATTTTCTAAGAAGTAATTTTTCAGTTGCATCTTAGCATCTTTCACCACTTCTTCATCCTTCAGAAGTATATCATTAAGTCGCCAACAGAAATCTTTCAGTCCTTCTCTGAACTCAATAATTATAGGCTGATGATCTGACCTAAATTTTGGCAGTATCTCCATCTTAATAATTTTTGGACACATATTTTTAGAAGTTAGGAACATGTCAATTCGGGCCCAGGACCTATGCCTGTCCAAAAGATAAGTGAACTCATTAACAGAGTTATATTTTGCTCTCCAAGCATCGATCAAGTCATACTGTTCCATCAAATTAAAGAATTTCTTGAGGAGTTTGCCCTGATTTGACTTTATTGTCTTCGCAGACAATCTGTCTACCTTCAGGTCAATAACCCCATTAAAATCACCCATCATTATCATTGTTTCAATGTTTAGTACAATTAGCTTAGACAATAGTTCTTTATAAAACTTTCCTTTATTTTCATTGGGTGCATATATTCCAATTACTATTAGCTTTATACCCTGCCAAGTTATCTCAAATCCACTTCTCTGGGCTCATATCTGTCTTTGACATATAGGGAGACTCCCCGTTTCCTTTTTCCGGAAGCAGCTACAAATTCTTTGCCCATTTTATTATTTTTTTTTAAGTTTTATGTCATCTGTTTTGATTTTGGTCTCTTGCAAACGGACCAGGTCACAATTCAGCTTAATCAAATAATGAAACACCTGCTTTCTTTTTATCGGCCCGTTCAGGCCTTTAACATTCCAGGATACAAATTTATTTAATCTAGTCATTCTAGTCCTTCCTCATCTTCAAAGCTTCTTTCTAGATCTTCTAAGGGGGGATTGCAAACTGCCAGAAATAGTGCAAATTGAGTCCACTTTAAGAATTAGGGTTAGTGCTAGGGAATCATGGGAATTCTGTTTTTTTCTGAGACATTGAGCCTTCTCTGTCAGAGAGCTCTGGTGCCACAATAAAATACAGTTCCCATGATTCCCTAGCACTAACCTTAACCCTAAAAGTGGACTCAATTTGCACTATTTCTGGCAGTCTGCAACACCCCTAACTCATCATGATCAATATCCTCATCTCCAGCTATTCTGAGTCTCATTCAGCAGTCATTTCTCATGTCTCTTGTTTCCTGCAATTCTTCCACATCTACATTATCTTGCTTCTTATTTAATTCTTTAAGCAACATCAAATTGTCTTGGATTGTTTTCTTATCTATTTCTGTAGCCTTTCTCCTCATTTTTGTCCTCCTATCTACATCTTGTTCTTCTTCAACCTCCCTTTCTATCTCTTCTTGATTATTAAAATCCTTTTTCCTTCCCTCTGTCTTAGTTTCTTTTTTCTGTTTTCTTCTACTTTCAAATCTTTCACCCACTTTAAACTCACCTCTATACTTTCTCCAAAACTCCTTTGCTTCAAGCAAAGATCTCAATTCAACTTTGGTCTTTCTAAACCAAAAAGTCAATCCCTCTGGGATCATCCATCTATAGACTATCTAAAATCTCTGCAGTTGATTGGTTAGGAAGGAATATTCCCTTCTCTTTCCCATTACATTCGGTACCACATCTTTAAATATCTTTAGTTCAATGTCATTGATTACCAAAGGAGTCTCATTTTGCAAACTTAATAACTGATCATGTACATGCTGTCATGAACCGAGGTTCTCTGTTGTTCTTTTGATCCAGAGAGAAATCTAGCCACCCTAGACTGTAGGACTTTCAACAAAGACACATAGGAAACCAGATCTGGGTTTAGACACTTTGCATGTAACATTTATTGAAACACAGAAACAGAGACACCTGAAACAATCATTTCTAATATCAGATACTCAATATAACAACCACCTTAAGTATCAAGAGCTCTTTTCATTCACTCACACATTCACACACATTCATACTCATGATCCTTCACTGGAAGTTGATCAAGCCTCCAAGAAGGGTGGATGAACCTGTTGCCGCGGATCAAGGAACCATAAGGTGAAGTGGGAGAAGTACTGCCTTTTATACCATTTTTCTTCTTCTTTCTTGAAATAAACATGTTCTGCTCACCATGGGTTCAGAACAGTCCAGTTCTTTGCACAAGTTTCAGTACATTCTGTGTGTGCCGGATCTCACTCGGCCATATCAACATCATTCATATTCGACAGATTGTATTGTCCTGGTTATGCTTGGTCAGCATCTCCGCTTCCGAGGCCAAGTTTCTCCCATTCCTCGCTTCCACCATCCAAGTTCCTCCTTCAATAGTGCTTTGCACGGCATCCATTTTATTTGGTTCTTTCAGGGCCTTGTCACTCCAGGAACCCATTCACCTTCCACATACTCAGCCATTCTCTCACAATGCCGCCTAACAAAATTTACCATGATGTCCCTTGGGATCTTTCTCTGGAGCGCTATTTTGGAATTAAATCTAAAGATCTTATCTATCTCCAGATCAAAAAGATGCTCTGGTTTCCCCAAATAATTAGCCAGAGAAGGTATCAAAATTTCCATTAAATTCTCTCCTTCCTGTTCCGGGAGGCCTTTCAACTTTACAGATCTCTCCCTTTGCTTAGCATAATCTTTAATCTTTCCTCCTTCAGACCTTTAGGGGGATCCTTTATACCCTCAAATTTCTCCTCAAATTTCCTCTGTCTATTTTCTATATTTTCCATCCTTGTTTTCATTTTATTAAATTCCAAGGAGATCTTATCTATGGCCAGCCTCATATCCTTCATTTCAGACCTTAATTCTTGTTTAATTTTGGCCTTAAAGTCTGTCATATCTCGTCTTAAATCTTGGATCTCCCTACTTAAATCGGTCCTCATTGATTTTAACTCCTCTAACAATGTGGCATATGAGTCCCTACCTTTAACCTGTTCTATCGAAGGCCTTCTTTGTTGAGGAGCTTGTGCTTTAAGCACCTGGCTCCTTAAATTTATGGACATTTTTTTTTCAAATAGTCTATCCAAGTAGATAATTTCTAACTTTGACCATTTATATGTTCAATAGGGTTATTTCTCTGATTGGATCCCTAAAGTCTATTAGAAAGATATTGTAAGAGTATTTCAACTCCTTAATGACCCTTGTCAATTCAAGAGTAGTGTAAAAGTGGTACCCTACACTTACTCTATTTACCAACTAAAGTTATACAGTACAATACTCTTGCCTATACAATGACATTAAACCAATCAAAAATACACAGATATAGACAACCAAGGGTTAAAAACACAAGTTCAATAGTACCCCAACAATGTCTCACAATCTTAATGACCTTCTCCACATCAATAGACCTATTCCACATAGAAGTTGGCGTTAGCCATTATGCTTCTATATTAAATCACTTCAAACTCCAGAGTCGTCTGTGTGAAGTCAAAGAGGAGCGTAATAACAGAGTTGTTTCAGAGAGTCAAAAAGGTTGTTTCAAAAAGCCACTTTCTGTAGTCAAAAAGATTTGCTGGGTATGCGGAGTTCTAAGGCAGGGGTAGGCAACCTTTCCCCTTTAAGGGCTGAGGGACTACAGCTCCCAGAATCCCAGGAGCTATTGGCCAACATGGGACTATTGGCCAACATGGCTGAGGCTTCTGGGAGCTGAAGTCCCTCGGCCCTTAAAGGGTAAAGGTTGCCTACCCCTGTTCTAAGGAGTAGTGCCACCTCCTGCCCACCTCACAAGTGTCAATCCATAATGCCTATGAAATCCAGTCCAGAATCATCACAATGAAAGAGAGGGAGTAATTATCTAAGGTGGTCTAAATTAGTCCTCCTCTGCCTTCAGCTGTCGCTTGGAGAGCACACTCTAAGGCAAGATGATTCAATTTACACCCTCCAGCTGGACTGGTTTATTCACAACTTTGTCTTAGCAGCTAACACAATAAACTTAGTTGCGACCTCCAATCACATCACCGACACACTTTCTCTTGTCGTATGGCTATTCTCATCACGACATCAGTTCAACCTCAGGACTACAGTTCCCAAGATCCTTCAAACCTCCTTACCCGGAAGTCATTCCCAGGGCAAACTGATTGCTTCCTTTTCCACTCTCCACACATCTCAGCCGTTCAAACTACAGTAGGTAATGCCCCATTATTCTTTCTTCACTTCGGGAAATTATAAATCAACCTTGTTATCTTATAAATGGTTATCACCTGGGTTAGTTCATAGATTGTCCTTATCATCAGACTTTGCACTTTATGTTATTCTCCTCCGCTTCCCAAACTCTTTATCTGCCCGAAGATTCAGAGATGGTAAATTCCCCAGTACTTACAATCTTGGCTCTGCACAGCGATCATGTAATAAAACAAATATCTTTAAAAATTGGTGGTGTCCCTGACCACACAAGTGGTAGCCTCGGCAAGGCAATGGCAGCTATCTCTTCTCCACTTTTCTCTGCTTCCTCTCCCTTCCTCCTTTCCATCTCTCTTGGTCTCTTCAGTGTATTTTTCGATAGCCAAGAGAGACTATTGAAAGCCCCTTCACACTCCCCCTTACCAGGGGGGTGAGATTTGGCCAGTTTAGATTGTAACAGGCCTAAACCTTGTCGAGCAGTGTGGACTGACACACGGGTCCATCTTACAGGTCTGCCATTACCAACTCGAAGTCCCCCAAGTGGCCATGTTTTCTGAAAGCACCACATTCTACAGGGTAAAAAAGGACAGTGAAGTGCTCCAAAATGTTCTTTCCAATCTGTGTGATCAATACAACATAAGTAAAGGCCTAAACAGACTGCCAGAAATAATCCAGCTTGAGATCACTTTAACTGTCCTGGCTCAATGCTAGGGAATCATGGGCATTGCAGTTTTTTCTGAGACATTGAGCCTTCTCTGTCAGAGAGCTCTGGTGCCACAATAAACTACAGTTCCCATGATTCCCTAGCACTGAGCCAGGGCAGTTAAAGTGGTCTCAAGCTGGATTATTTCTGGCAGTCTGTTCAGGCCCTAAGTGTAGTGATCCTGAGAAGGTAAGGGTCCTAACCAGGGATGGCTTTTCCATTAGGTACAGTGACTTATCTGCCTCAGGCAGTGGAACTCTAGGAGTGGCAAACTGAATTGCCCCAGTTTGCTTTCTGAGGATAGCCGGGCCTCAATGCCTGGCTTAGATGTAGTCATTATAGAAAAAGCATCCTGGGATATTGTCTGTGTTTGAGTGATTGCCTATGCTACCAATTTCTCAGGACATACAACCCAAGATTGTCTGATCATCCAGAGATAAGCATAAATAAATTTATAGAGGATGAGGCTATGAATGGACACTAGTCATGATGGCTATATGTTATAAGCTGAGTCTCCCGTATCTGAAATACTTTGGACCAGAAGTGTTTCAGGTTTTGACCTGTATTTGCATATACATACATAATGAGATATCTTAGAGATGGGACCCATGTCCAAACACAAAATTCATTTATGTTTCATATACACCTTATACACATAGCCTAAAGGCAATTTTATGCAATATTTTAAATAACTTTGTGCATGAAACAACATTTGTGTACACTGAACCATCAGAAAGCAAAGTTGCCACTATCTAAGCCACCCATGAAAAAAGAGTTTTGGATTCTGGACTATTTCAGATTTCAGAATTTAGGTTAAGGGAGACTCAACCTGTACTTTCAAGAATTAGTGGCAGCCCAGGGGAACATCTTTGAGAGAGAGTTCAAGTGCCAGTTGTGAACTCTACATAGATATCTGACTGGCCATAATGGGAGAGATGATGCTAGAGTCAATTGGCTTTTGACCTGATCTTCTTATGTTCTTGAGTGTTAGCATTAGATAAGGACAGTGTTCAGCATTAGCACTTTGGCAGATTCTCTTTCAAGCATATTGCCAAAGAATCAGAAATCAGTTAATATAAATGGCAAACACCTGTTCACTCCATAAAGCTTAAATATGGATAATGGAAGCTTAACAGAAAAGGAAAAGAAAGTGGAATCATGACAGCTAATCTGTTAACTAATGTAGCTCATTGAGCAATGATCCAGCTTTCATGTTTCTGAAGATTCAGTGAATACAGCTCTAATAGTATTTGACTCACATTTTATGCCCATCTCATTTGGAACTCCAAAAGCACTCATTTGGGAGAAATTAGCCATGAGAAAGCTAACATGGCTTTCTGGACTCAGCCTGTAGTGAAATAAGAAAGGGTGTCACTCTTTATTTAATCACAGTAACCTTTTCCCTGTGACTTCAAAGAGTTAAGATCATAGAGTTAACCCTAAAAAGAGAACAGAAAGTGAGAAAAATAGTGGTAAGCCTAGAGAAAAGGCCTTTGCAGACTGCCAGAAATAGTGCAAATTGAGTCCACTTTAAGGTTTAGGGAATCATGCGAACTGTATTTTATGGTGGCACCAGAGCTCTCTGACAGAGAAGGCTCAATGTCTCGGGGGGGGGGGGAACAATTCCCATGACTCCCTAGCACTAACCCTCACCCTTAAAGTGGACTCAATTTGTACTATTTCTGGCAGTCTGCAAAGGCCCAAGTGTGGAAAACTAACAGGATTCCAGATAAAACCAGGAATTTCTTGTTCCTCTTCTCATTGGTGGTGGAAGAAGAATACGTGGCTGCTAGGGATGGAAAGAATATTCCAAAAAATTGTCTAAAGTGTATGGGGGAATTTACTGTTGGGAAATACATTTGAGGAGAATTCTTGACTGACAAACATCTGTACAATTTGGGACTTATTCTGTGCAAAATTCATACAAGGGGTTTGTACAGAAAACAGCATTTTCTGTGCAGGAAACTCTTGTTGCACAATGTCCTATTGACTGAAAAGTCTAGCAACCTAAGATCCAATATATGTTCTTCTTAAATAAAAAATACCAACCTGTTCATGGATTAATTGATTGACTGATTGATTTACTGAGGAGGAAGGCCTGTGTCTCTGACTAAAGACTGCAATTCAGCTACCGGGAAAACCCAATTATATGATGTTACACATGCTAAATTCAGTAGTTGGAGAAATAGTGTGAATTCAGTCCACTTTTAGGGTTAGGGTTAGAGTTAGGGAACCATGGGAACTGTATTTTATTGTGGCATCAGAGTTGTCTGACAGAGAAGGCTCAATGTCTCAGAAAAATAACAGTTCCCATGATTCCCTAGCACTAACCCTAACCCTAAAAGTGGACTGAATTCACACTATTTCTGGCAGTCTGCAACCCCCCTAAGAGGCTAGGAGTCTTATAAGGAGAAGAGGCCCCAGTGGTTCATTGAATTCAAGGGGTTTAATCCAGTAGGTCTGATGCAGAAACCAGTTCAAAGGTTTCTCTGATGGAAAAGTTAAATTTTGCAGATCCCTGTTACTAAATTCTTAGTACAGGACAGGGAAACAACCTTAACACAACCCTTAGGGTATTGATATGCTAACCACAAAAGAAATATACTGAATATATGCAATGGGGGCTGTTTTCCTTTTCCCCAACACAGCTGCCTTTGGAATTGTATTTTTAAAATAAAGCAAAAACTGGTGAGCATCCAATGAAATTGCAAGAGAAGCAAAAGTCATTCTCAAGATGCTGAAAAGATGCCCTGTTTCTGAGTTGAAAAGCCGGATGCTTGACACATCTATGGGTCCTTCTCCAGAAGAACTGAAGTTTCAGGAATTTCTGTGATATTTACTCCCACCAAATGGTTTCAGAGTTCCTGGCTCAGAAATTTCTGAAATGTTGATTCTAATTGGCCCTACTGAAAAAGTCTCTAACAGTACCCATGAACAAGCTATCTTTTGTGCATCCTAACATATAGCTCTTATTTCTCTCTTTGAATTTCACTTCAAGCTACTTTTGAATCTCTTCCAAGTCTTTAGTGATTTCTAGCTTTTACATATCGTACAAATATCCTGATTTAGCAGGAACAGTCCCAGTCAATCTTCTGCTGGTCCACTCTTTCAGCTTCTTTTAAAATGCCCCAATTTCTCCACACACACACACACACTTTCTATTTTTGCTGTTAGCTTACTTCTATTGGTGCACACCCAGTTCAAAGTGGAAAAGTAGTTTCCACTCAGTTCAATAAGTGGGGAGGAAAGGAGAGGAAATTGTGGTATCTCACCATTCCCAGTTGGTTTAGGCAAAAGCAAACTGTTGTAGCCTCTTCTACCTTGTGTGTTCTTTCACATTAATACTATTTGGTGTCTTGACCACACTCTGATGTTGGTTGGCCACGCATGTACCAGTTTTCATCTGTGGAAAGTTTGAGGTTGTACTTTTGCAGAACTCTAAGAGATGCTCTTATCCTATCTCTTTAAGTCACAATTTCTGTTTAACAGCATAAGCTTGATTCAAGAGTCTAGTGGCTATCGATACTCAAAATGGCTTCTTCCAAACCAGCCAGTAGTAGAAAAAATCATATGAGAAGTATGTGGTTCAACAGCGGGTTATGCAAGGAATTTCATAGGTTTCCTTGTAAAGAAATATGGAATTCTGAAGGCTTCTCCCTTTTTTTTTTTTACATTTGTACACAAATGATTTTAAACATCATATTTCTAAAAGAATTATAGAGTGTGTAGGGGATAAATCCAGACTTTATAGGTAGTATTCTAGTCATGGGATGGGAAACATTTGGAACCCTCTCTCTCTGTCTTCCTCTTAAGTTTTATCCAAAGGATTGGAGATTTTCAAGGTTAGCTTTAGGGATGGGCATCTTTAGCAGGCCCAACTTGGTTGCCCTCTCCCATTCTGAGCCGCCACCACTGTCCTAGTGCTGTTGCACTGAGGAATTTTGGCAGCAAAGCGGAAACCAGCATTGAAATATTCCCAGTTTGTTGCCCTTGTTTCAACAGCAAACGTTGAGAACCTATTTAAAGTAAAAACTTGCTGCTTGCTTTAATAGCTTGTAGTGATTTGTCACTGAATTTTGGCAGTATCATTTCAAAGATGCTTGGAAGAGTACCTGCAGGCCAGCCATGTGATACTCGCACCAGCTTTAGGAGATGGTGTAGTGGAGCTACAGGGGAAAGTAGCTCCACAAGACCACTACAGGGAAAGTAGTGGTAGAAATTGTTTGTGGAAACTCCATGAGATCCAGTCTCTACTATTACTAGAACTACATCCAGCCCAATAATTTAAAATTTAAACAGATTATCAGCCAGTAACTCAGAACATTGCATACATGCAAGTACGATCTTATAATCAGAAGCAAAGCTGCTTATTTTCTGCTCATAAAAACACTTATGTGAACCAGATGTTGTTTGCTTTCTGCCTCCTGTGTAAATGATCTGCGAGTGTTTACTCCAGTAGATGGTTGTTCTTTTTTACAAGATGATAAATAAAGGAAGGGGTGGCATTCTTTTAAAAGAAAAGTATCACATGGAAATTTAGTAATGCCTGTAACTTAAAATAATAAGATAAAAGTAATAGGAGGAAAAGTTATAGTTCAGTATAATTGTTTTGGAAATATTCACAAATGATCAACAGAAGTCAACATAAGGTGACCTTTTCTTGTTGTTCCATAGTGTTGCTTGTCTACAGATGGTACGAAAGTCAAAATGATTCAGGCAAAAGGGGATAAAATTAATTAACTGGAATAACAGAATTGCCTTTCCATAAGACTATCATGTATGGATATGTGTATTCCTAAGATAAATAATATAAAATGACTAATTATACAATACACGCGCTAGAAACAGATTGAGACTATACTGCATATCCCCCTCTTTTTTCTATTTCTTATGCAACTTATAAGATGCTAATCATTTTGATGGCTGCAGGAATGTGCATGGCTTTCATATTGCAAGAGTTGCTCATTATTTTCCTCCATTGGAATTAATGACAACAATTCACTTGTACAAAAGCAAGTAAAGGAGTACACGATAGTACACTACTGTGGAATGAGCTAAACCCTCCTTCCCATAAGCCACAAGTATTAAGAATTAACATGATGCTAATCAACATGATGCTACAACTTCTTTTTTCCATAGTCCCAGTCTGGCTTGTCTCATGCCAGAATGGTCATACCAGAATGTGAAGGAATTTTTAAAGTGTGAGAGAGAATATTGGGAATGGGGGACTTCTAGATAAGGAGTCCTGGTGGTGCAGTGGTTAAATGTCGATCCTACAGCCACAACATTGTAAGTTTGATCCTGGAGGGCTCCAAAGTTGACTCAGCCCTCCATCCTTTCATAATGCCTTTGCAGACTGCCAGAAATAGTGCAAATTGAGTCCACTTTAAATTGAGGCACTGCCCTGGCTCAGTGCTAGGGAATCATGGGAATTGTATTTTTTTCTAAGACATTGAGCCTTCTCTGTCAGAGAGCTCTGGTGCCACAATAAATTACAGTTCCCATAATTCCCTAGCACTGAGCCAGGGCAGTGCCTCAATTTAAAGTGGACTCAATTTGCACTATTTCTGGCAGTCTGCAAAGGCCCATAGATCGGTAAAATGAGTACCCAGCTTGTTGGGGGCAATTGGCTTACACATTATAAAGCTCTTAGGGAGTGCTAGTTCACTAATAAGCCGTATAGAAATTTACTTGCTATTGCTGGCCTGGTGGTAGAGTTGGGGTGGGGCAGCCACACGCCGGCCACCCCAATCTCACACCGACGCTGTCCTGATGCTGCACGCCATCACACATGGCACGCGGCATCAGGACGCCCTCCTGGTGCAGCGTTCAAACACACTGCATCAAAAGGGCAAGGAAGAGCCATGGTGCCAGCTCTTAGGGTGGCCTTTTGCCTCCCCTAAAAGGAGCAGCATTTTGCCGCTCTTTTGGGGATGACAAAAGGGAGGATTGAGGCCACAGCGTGGGGTTGCCATGACTCCAATTCGCCACTTCTCGGGGTGTCCCAGAGCCACCCATCTTCAGAGGCCCTTATTCCCTGCAGCTTATTTTAGTTAAAAGTAACCACACATCAGGAGATTGGCTTTATCTTTGTCCACACTGATGAAAAACCCAGCTTACCATCTGGACTTCTGGATCTGTGGAGAGCTGTCTTCCCAATGGCACCCACAATAGGCAAATACCAGCAGCACTGTCTGCACCCTACCCAGGCAAAAGCCATCCAATTGAGCATCAGTGTGCTGTACTGATGGCATTATTGTGCTAATGTGTGTTTGTGTAAACAATTTTGGTATAAATCACAAAAAGAGGGAGGGTTGGGCCTTCCCAATATAAGAGCATATATCACTGGAGCACAGACTGGGCCTGTCTTCCACTTGTTTGGCCCTGTGCATCGTCTAAATATGTCAGGGTGGGAACGTTTATTCTCTTTTATGTGGAGACCACCACCTTCCCATGGCAAATAATAGCTTCAGGGTGAGGAGGACATATGCATGATTTTTCATTGGGGAATTCATGCAGGAGCACTAACAGTCCTCTCCTGGTGCACAGCACCAATCCCAGTTTCTCACTTGCCATCACCCTGACAGCTCTTAATGGGTCACATAATTGGAGTGATCCAACTGTGGATCGCTCATGTGGTTTTGCCCTTTGATTGTTCCAATTTCCAGGCATATTCTAATTGGCTCGTTTTTAAAAAACTGATCCATTCTGCAAAGGAGTTTTGCCTAAGCTTTAGGGAATTCCTCATGCAAATGAAAACTGTCAGGCACCGAACAGTGACAGCAACAGCTGCTGTGACCATCTTTGACTAATCCCTTGTTGCTGAATATTTTGGAAGATTGTTGGCAACTGTAATACAAAACAGACAGCAGGGTAAAATGTTGTGCAGGGAACTAACCTGTAACCCAGCTTTTTCTCAGACTACAGTAGCAAAGAAACACTGCTGGAGAATCTACTGAGACAAGATGCTCCTGAGCAAAGGAGTCTTCAGTTTAACAGTCATACAGAAAAGGACATTGTGAGTAATATAATAGTTTAGACCCGTGTTGGAGAACGCAACAGGCACATGCCAGACACAACGAGGAGGGGCAGGAAGGCATGGATGGATGGCCCAGCTTCTTGCTGCAGCCCAGTTCTCCCATGAGAAACTGAGCCGCAACAAGGAGGGGCAGTGTGGGGACCTTCCAGCTGGAAGCCCCACCCCTTCTGGGTGGAACCCCACCCCTGCTATGAGGCACAGTCCCATGGGGGATGCCATTACTTTCTCCTCCTCCTCCCAGACTTAGGAGTGTTGTGTGCCATCAAGTCTTTTCTAGCAACCCAAGAGCAACCCTACCATGGAGTTTCTTGGTAAGTTTTGTCAGAGGGGGTTTGCCATTGCCATCTTCTGAAGGTGAGAGAGTGTTACTCTGGGAGTGAGTGTCTGTTCTATGCTTTAAAGTTGTTTATGGTTACCTCCCATGGGGTTTTATTGGCATGTTTTTAGAGGGGGGTTGCCATTGCTGTCTTCTGAGGCTGAGAGAGTGTCACCTCAGGGGGTGAGTGTATGTTGTATGTCTTTAAATCATTTCTGCAGACCTACCTTGGGATTTTCTTGGCATGTTTTGTAGAGGGGGGTTGACATTGCCATCTTCTGAGGCTGAGAGAGTGTGTCCTGCCCAAGGTTCCCCTGCAGTGGGTTTCATAGCCCAGTGGGAATTATATTTCTTTTTTATTATTAATTTTTAAAAAATTATTCATACATATAAATTTTATATGATACATAATTCCATACATATATTTTTCTATCTTCTATTACAGCTTAGCTAAATATATTTTATATCCCACCTCAGTGTTCTGCTTCCCCAGAGCCATTTTCGCTGTTATATACCATCCAAAATCTGAATTCCTCCCATGGAGGTAATTTGCCGTCTTCTTTTCTCAATACTTTCTCAATGAATTCTTTCCAAATTCCATCAAAATCACTTTTTCCCATAATCCCTTTTTTACTTTTATTCTACATATTAATTTATCATTAATCACTAATTTCCACACCTCTTTATATAATTGTACAGTTATTTTTGTTTTCCAACATCTTGCTATAATTAATCTCGCTGCCGTAAGCAGATTTGTTGTCAAATCTTTTTCTTCTCTCTGTATCATATAGTGATAGCAATACTATATGCAGACTTCTATCTATTTTTATATTCATAATACTTTCTATTTTTATAATGACTTTTTCCCAAAATTTTTGTACATATTTACATTGCCATCATATATGCATATATCTCCCTACTTTTTGGCAGCCTCTCCCAACTTTTCAAATTATTCTTATCAATATTATGTAGCCTCACCGGTGTCAAATACCATTTCCATACCAATTTATAGCTATTTTCTTTAATCTGTACTGATAAGTTTTTCAAATGTCTTTGTTCCCAAATTCTATCCCATTCCTTATCGCATATTTTACATCCTAATTCTTCTTCCCATATTACTCTCAAAATATTCTCTTTATTTTCCCCCTCTATTTTCCATCAGCATTTTATAAATTTTACTAATTATTCCTTTCAGGTTTTCATTTTCCTCCATTGCTTGTCCTTTCCATATTAATTGTTCAAATTGTGTATACTTTTTTCTTTCTCCATTCCTTTTTCTCCAATTTTTAATTCACTGTTCTACTTGCATACAATGATACTATGAATTTCTATCCCCGTAAGTTTTTCCTTTATACTCTCTTTCTCTAACCTTAAGTCCACCCAATTTTCTATTTTATCTATTTTCCTTTTCTTTAACTCCTTATCTAACTTTCATCTCAGATTCTTTGGAAATTTCATTTCCATTATTTTTGGTGTTATTATTGAATCTTCAATCATTAGCTCTTTTTTATATTTACTCCATATTTCTAATATATTTTTCATAAATGGGTTTCCAATTATCTTAATTTCTTTCCTAGTAAATTCTCTTTAAAAATATATTCCCTACTCTCAAATCTACTTCATCTGTATCTAACCATTCTAATGGCCTTTACAAACTGCCAGAAATAATGCCGCTTGAGGCCACTTTAACTGTCCTGGCTCAGTGCTAGGGAATCATGGGAACTGTAGTTTATTGTGGCACCAGAGCTCTCTGGCAGAGCAGGCTCAATGTCTAAGAAAAAACTACAGTTCCCATGATTCCCTAGCATTGAGGCAGGACAGTTAAAGTGACCTCAAGCTGCATTATTTCTGGCAGTCTGTAAAGGCCCTAAGTCTCCCACACGTAACATACCTTCTATAACAGGGGTCGGCAACCTTTGTTGCTGGTGGGACTGGAGGGGTGGAAATGGTGCGGGGGGCAGGCAGGTGCGCATGCGCTTGCATGCGCACGTGGACTTCCCCCCTGTGCACATGCATACGATGCCTGCCATCATGCGCATGTGCGCGAGATGCAGGCGCCATTTCTGAAGGCCCCCCCGCTCCTGCGGCGGGCGAATTTGCCTGGCACAGCCACAGTGCGGCCTTCCCAAGGCCCGATGGCATCTGCTCAGCCACCGTAGGGCCTTCCGAAATGCCACCCACCGCTGTGCACATGCATGCGTGAATGTGGGCACCATTTTGGAAGCCAAAATGGTGCCCGCAGGGCAGCGGCGGCGGTAGTGGCAGCAGGACTGGACACAGACTGGTCCCAAGGCCTCAGTGGGCTGCACCCAGCCTGCGGCCCATAGGTTGCCGACCCCTGCTCTATAACATATCTCAATTGGTTAGCTTCATGATATCCTCTTATATTGGGAAGGCCCAACCCTCCCTCTTTTTGTGATTTATACCAAAATTGTTTATTTAATCTACTTCTTTCCCCTCCATTACAATATTTATTCAATATTTGTTGCCACTTATTCAATTCGGTTTGCAAAACTTTCAATTGTAGCATTCTAAGTAAAAAATTAATTTTGGGTAATATTTTCATCTTAACTAATGCTATTCTTTCAAATCACGATAATTTAAAATTATTATATTCTACTAGTTTTTTATCCACGTCTTTCCTTAATACTGCCAAATTCTTTTCTTCCATTTCCTTTAAATCTTTAGTTATAGTTATTCCTAAATATTTTATACTATTATAATCGTATCTCTAAACTTCTTTGCCTTAAAAATTCCCATTGCTCATCTTTTGTGTAATTAAATAACATCATTTCTGAATTTTTCCAATTAATCTGTAACCTGTCATCTCACCAAATACTTTTAAATGTTCCTTTATTTTTCCCAATTTATTAATTAAATCTTTAATAGTTAACAATATGTTGTCAGCAAATAAGCTAATTTTATGTTTTATTTTCAATCCTACTCCTTCTAAGCTATTGTCTTTTCTTATAACATTCGCTAATATCTCTGTCACCATTGTGAATAATATTGGTGATAACAGGCATCCTTGTCTAGTACCTCTTGTTACCTTTATTTCATTTCTTGCCCCATCATTTACCATTACTATTGCTGAATTATTTGAATATAGTTGATCTATTAATTCACTTACATTATCCCCCACTCCAAATCTTTTTATAATTATTTTATGTTAGCCATTCCACACAATCAAATGCTTTCAATATATCCAATGCCAGGATCCCTGCTCTTATTTTTCCCCTATTAAATGTATTTTATCCAATACTCTTCCTATGAGGCTTGACATTTGTCTTCCTTTCACAAATCCACATTGATCTTTTCCTATATATTTATACATGCATTTATTCAATCTATTTGCCATAATAGCTGATAAAATCTTTGCATTTTGGTTCATTAATGATATAAGTCGTATGATCCTGGGTCAATTAAACCTTTGGAAATAAAATTATTAATGATTGTCACCATGATGCCAATATCTTCTCCCCATTTATTATACCATTATATAATTCTAGCAATTTTTGGATTAACATCTTTCCAAAAACTTTGTAATATTCTGGTCCCAATCCATCCATTCCTGGAGCTTTACCATTTTTCAATTTTCTAATTACCTCCCCTATCTCTGCCTTTTTAATGGTTTGTTCCAGTAATTCTTTATCTTCTTCCTTTATTTTTGTTTCCCAATTTTCTTCCACATACTTCTCTATTTTATCCACAGGATTATCACCTGCTTGATATAATTCTTTATAAAATTCTTCAAAGATTTTTAGTTTTTCCTTCATCATTCTACATATTTTACCAGATTTGTTTCGAATCATATTTATCAGATTTTCCATTTTCTTCTTTTGTGTGGATCTAGACAGCAGTTTTGAATGTTTAAGTAGATCATATTTTCTTGTACTTCATCTATCTCCATTTTTTCCAGTTTCTCTATTTTCCCCCTCAAATCCACATGTCTGTTTAGCTTTATTTACTATATATTTATTTTCCAATACCTCTATATCAATTTCTAATTTCTTCTTCCATTCTTTTTGTCTTTTTTAAAAAATTGTTTCCTTTATACATATGTAACTGCATTCATAGTATCCGATAATAGCTCTTTTGATTTCCCATGCTTCTTGCCATCCCTTTCCAATTTTTTCTACCATTTCCTTATAATTCAATATCTTAATGTTTAACCTCCACCTTTTTACTTGTTCATAATCCTTCTTTACAACAATTTCCACATTCACCAAAGCATGGTCTGATACCCTTATATTCCCTATTTCAGTATTTTATTTAACATATTTTTGATATTAAAATGTAATCTATTCTTGTATATGTCTTGTGTACTGCAGAATAATATGTGTATAATCTCCATACATCTTTCAATTCCCTTTTCTTCATCATTTTATTTAAATTTGTCATATTACTACATCTATCCTTTGCTGATGGGTTGGATTTATCTTTTATCTTGTCCATCTGCATATTAAAGTCATCTGCAAGTACCACATATTGTTCTTGTATATTTTCCACTTTCATTAATGCTTTTTCATAAAATTCTTCCTGCTTTTAATTTGGAGCATATACATTTACCAATACATATTTGTCCTCCCCTAATTCTCCTATTATTATATATCTTCCATCATCATCTCTTAATACATTGTTTATTAAAAAGTTACATATTTTGCAATTATTATTGCTACAGCCCTGGATTTGGAATTTCCATATGCTTTCTCATAAATCCTTGTCCAATTCAATTTCAATTCATTTACACCATCCTTTTCTTGATGAGTCTTCTGTAGAAATATATCAGCTGCATCTTTCTTCAGTAATGCTTCAATTCTCTTTCATTTGACCACTGAACCCAGGCCTTTGGTGTTTAAAATTTTCAGTTTACTTCACATCACATAGTTCAATTATATTTCTAATGGCACCAGTTGGTGCATCCCATTCCCATATCCCTTCCCCTATCCCACCCTTTCCCTTTTCCCCCTCCCTCCCCTTATCCCATTTTCCTCCCTACTCCTGTCCACTAGGTCATTTTGCCCTAGCCCAAACCCCCAGGTTGCCCATGTGGGGAGGAATATGAGGACATCCAGAAGGTCCGAACTTGCCCTCCCTCAAGTGCTCATAAAAATGATAAACTTAGCTTTTTAATTTGATTGTAGTAATTCTATCTTTCATCTATGGAACTCAGCTCCTAGAAATGTCAATTCATGCTTCTTAGCCATGCTCAAAATGGAGGACATTATAAAATAAATGCTAAAAACACTTCTATAAATATAAATCTATGCTTCTTAGCCATAGTAAAAATGGGAGACGTTCAAGGTGTTCAAGAAAAATGGAGGACATGACAACATAAAAACTAATAACAATCAGAAATATAAATTCAATTCATCAGGTTTATTTACATCTGTATTTCATATTGTTGTTGTGCCTTCAAGTTTTTAAATATTTGTTTTTTTTGGGGGGGTTGCCATTGCCATCATGTGAGGCTGAGTATGACTTGCCCAAGGTCATCCAGTAGGTTTCCATGGCCAAGCTGGGATTTGACCCCTGGTTTTCACAGTCACACACTCAAACCACTTCACCATGCTGGCTGGCTGTGTGGAGGGGTGCAGTGTTAGGGGGGCTTCCCACCTGTTTCTGTCCTGAAAGGAGTCCAAAAGGTCCTCCATTTTGAGCAGGATTGTGGTTGCTTCTGACTTATCACAAACCTCTCACAGGGTTTTCTTAACAAGGTTTCTTCAGAGGGTTTTTTCCCCACTGGCTGCCCTCTGAGGCTGTGAAAGTGTGGCTTGCTCCTGTTTTGTGTCCTTTCAAGTCTTTCCTGACTTAGGGCAACTCTAAGTTTCTTCAGAGGAGGTTTGCCATTGCCTTCCTCTGAGGCTGAGAAAGTATGACTTTTCCAAGGTCTCCCAGTGGGTTTCATGGCTGAGCTGGGATTTGAGCCCTGGTCTCCAGAGTTGCATGCTCAGACTGCTGGCTCTCTTTGTTCTTGTTCTTGTGCTGTGCCTTCTGTGCTTTATTATGCTTGTTGTTATTTTTGTTGCTGTATGACTCCAAGTCATTTCCAACTTATGGGCCCAGAGCACCCTCCCTCCCTTCCAAGCATTGGTTCCTGGTGACCCTAACCTTTCAATATCTGAAAGGGAGCATGATTTCCACAAATGGTGTAAAGAGCAGCCTGTGTTGTGAAGTCGTAAGCTTTCATGGCCGGCATCCATAGTTTTTTGTGGGTTTTTCGGGCTGTGTGGCCATGTTCTAGAAGAGTTTCTTTCTGATGTTTCGCCAGCATCTGTGGCTAGCATCTTCAGAGAGAAAAAGATTTTCTCTGAAGATGCTAGTCACAGATGCTGGCAAAATGTCAGAAAGAAACTCTTCTAGAACATGGCCACACAGCCCGAAAAATCCACAAAAAACTACAGCCTGTGTTGGTCCTGTTGCATAACCAGTGACTACTAACAACATTTTCATGGTGGCAAGGCATACTGTGTCAGGGACAGCCAGGTGGAGGACTTGGAGGACTCTGAGAGGGAGGATCTGGGGCCAGATCCTAGCTTGATGCTCCCAGCCCCCATAGACCTAGCTGAACCTGGACCTAGCTGTGTGGAGCCCATTGAGCAACGGCCTAGCCTTCCTCCTCAGCAGCCTAGCCTTCCTCCAGCAGAAAGCCTTTCCCCATCAGAGGTTGCAGGCCAGGAAGAAGCAGAGGAGCAAGAGATTGAAATCCCTACCTTTGCTCAGAGGAGAACAGATAGGGAGGGGTTGCGGCGTTCTCGAAGGTTAGCTGAGAAATGCGCAGCTAAAGAGAAACACCTGGGAGAGAGGAGCTGAGGCTAGATAAGCAGCTGGGAAAAGCCCAGCTCTCTGTCAAGGCTTATCTTGGATTCCCCGGTGAAAGCTCTTGGCTCTCGGCTTGACTTTAGACTGTTTATATCCTGTGACCTTTGGAACGGCTCTGGACTATCTGCTCGCGTTAACCCTGGACCTTGGATTGCTCTCTGGACCTGCCTTTCGGAACTCTGGACTTGTTGGTTGCCTCTGCAAACAAACAGTGGTACATCACTTGCAACTGGGTTGTTGTCTTGGAAGAGGCCCTGTCTTTATCAGCCACGTGTTGGCAGCTTTCCCGGACATACTGGTGGTGTCTTCACTTAAAACAACCACCTATGGTGACCATAAAGGTAAAGGTTTTCCCTTGACATGAATGTCTAGGCATAACCGACTGTAGGGGGTGGTGCTTATCTCTGTTACTAAGCGGAAATGCCAGTGTTGTCCAAAGATGACTCCAGTGTCATGTGGACAGCATGACTACACAGAATGCTGTTTACCTTCCCACAGAAGTGGTTCCTATTTATCTACTTGCATTTGTATGCTTTTGAACTGCTAGGTTGGCAGAAGATGGGACTAGTGATGGGAACTCACCCCATCATGCAGCACTTGGACCTCGAACTGCCAACCTTCTGATCTTCTGATCATCAAAATGGCATCTTAATCACTAAGCCACCACATCAATAGATGGAGCCTAACTATGAGACCCAAGACCCACTCCTGAAAATCAGTCATCAGGGTTTCTTATTTTATCTGGCAGTTATGATTTTACACAGACTTAATACAGTTATACAAATATTCTATCCACAAATAGCATATATAATGCTGTTGAAAGAAAAATTAGTACCCTGTCATAAATGTGAGCCTGAGAGATTATTTTAAATTTATCTAAAAAATTTAAAAAGCATGAGATGTTTAGTGCCATGACTGAAGAAGTGGCATATATGTAATGCAGCAGTGTGGGTGTGGATGGCCAACATTAGAGCATTATCCCACCAAATAAGAATTCTTCCCCACCACCACCTATTAATTTTTCCTTCATTTCTGAACTGTCTAGCATTGCAGAGAGTGAGCCATTGAAAATAATTTAATCCTAAAAGATTATATTTACTGTATTCACATCCCCCTGAGTAACTTTGCATGCACCTGAAGTTAGCGTGATGTTAGAAATTTGGGAACAGAAGGGAAAATTAATTTGAAGGAGCCAGAATTCTGATTTTGAGGGGCAATGCACTCATCCCCCCCCCCCACTGCATCTCACTGTAGTACACTGTTGAATAAACTTAATTATGTAGAATATTCATGAACTGGAAAGATGATAAAGCAGTACCTTAGATAAGACTTCCCCCAACCAGCTCCACTTTGAATGTGTCGGTCTACTGCTCTGACAGTCCCCCTGCCAGGATGTTCATGGGCACCAACACATTAAGAAGGACTACTTAAAATAATAATGAAACCTATAGGTAAAACAGTCCAGTCTTCAGAATTTGAATGCACATGAAAGCAACTGAAATGCAGCACAGTACTCTCAATAATTGTATGAGAATTACATCCACAAATGAACTGTTGGTTGATCATCTCTCTTGCTTGGTTGTTTGATAGCTTTCTGAATTATGTGCATTCCTTCATACACAGGATGAAAATAACATGAGATTTTAAAACAAAGGTACACAAGAGAGAATTCAAAACTGTTGAGAGTACTGTGCTGCATTCCATGCATGCAGATGACTACCAAAACTTGGGACTTTTGAATCCCTATGTATTTTTTAATAATTTTTAATTGAACAATTTAAAGATAAATCAAACATCCAACATTCAACAGTTATTCTAAAACTACCCCACCACCACCAGTCAACTCCTACTAATTTTCCCTCCCATCACAACCCATTAACTACATCATTAATATAACTACTATGTGTCAATTAATATACCTAATCTACTCCCCAATCTAAAATCTAAATATCTAAATATACTTCCCTTATCTACTCTTACCTTCTTTACCTAAGTATTCCAGCATTCTTCAGTCTACCTACGCTCGGTACTTCCTCATTATTCATCCTATTCACTTCTTTCTATCTCATCCTATTCATCCTTTCTATCCATCCCTCATTCTGTATTCTCCTACCTTATCCTTCTCTCTATCATTCCACCTACATTCTCTGACTTTGTCCTTATCTTCATCACCTCTCTTCATGTTCTCATCTCTCATCTCCATGTACACTTACACTCACCTTCCTCTACTTACTTTACATTCTTCCAAAAACAGACTTTCGTTATTACATTCTTACCTCTACTTCTTCTTACTGCAATCGATCATTCAATAACTTACTTCCTCCCCATTGCCTAAAACTATATATAGTCTTTTTTCTTAAATCTCTATTATAATCTATTGGCTTTGCTACTTCCTTTGTCAACCTATTCTCTACATTGTTCTTTAGTTCTTACTCATAACTTCACTATTCTCTTCTATAGTTATTTTCTATCAGTGTACCTTATCTAAATTATTAATTTCTATCGACATTTATTTTCTTATATCATTATATCACCCCATTGTTCCTTTATATAAGTGAATACTAAAGCCATGTCTTTGTTAAATTTTTCTAGAGATTCATTCCTTAATATTTGTGCCAGTTTATCCATCTCTATTATATCTAGTAAATTCATTGCCCATTTGTTCTCATTTGGTATGTTTGACATTTTCCATTTCTCTGCATATACTATTCTAGCAATAGTTGTCATGTAGAACAGAACTTTCCCGTTTTCAAAATTAACACATTTGTCCATGCATGCAGAAGACTAGCAAAACCTGGGACTTTTGAATCCCTATGTCATGGTTGTAGTGCCAAACTAGGGTTGTCCAACAGATTCATTAATAGCTGCAAGGCATACAGGTACAACATGGAGCCTCCAATGCTGGTAACAGGTGTGCCTATTACATTTGGCCAGTGCAAATGCATCAACATTTTATTCACTTCTTGGTTTGATGAAAACTTACAAAATCCACAAATTTCTTCAGAAATTATGTACAAATAATGTGATTTTTTAAAAAAAAATCTAGGAGGAAGAAAAATTGACACATTTGGTCTCTTCGAAATCTATGATTCTATATTCTATTATTCCTGGTAATCCCTGAGACAATTATAGAAGATGACATTTTGAAGAGGCTTGTAGATCATTTACTAAGCACAAAGAAGTCCTGAGAAGTTTTTCATTAGAGCTGCATAAAGGTGCTTTTTTGGACTATATTTTCCCAAATTCTACAATCAATAGGGCCAATGACTGTGAAATTGTCATCTTGTGGGGCAAGTTAGGTAGAAAAAGAGGAGTACAAATAGATGGGAAGAGGAGAATAAACACATTGTATCTGATTTTGGCTGAGCAAACAGCTATGTGCATGTGTGTGTGTTGTGTGCCTTCAAGATGTTCCAAATTTATGGTGACCCTGGGGGTTTCTTGTAAAGATTTGTTCAGAGGAGGTATGTCATTGCCTTCCCCTAAGGCTGAGAGCATGTGACTTGCCCAAGGTCACCAAGTGGGTTTCATGGCCAAGCTGGGAATCAAACCCTGGTCTCCAGAGTTGTAATCCAACATTCAAACCACTACATCCCACTGTGTAACACACAAACACACACACACACACACATCTTACAGAGAGGCAGCAGAGGCACTTAAGATAGAAGGGCCAAAGTCTGTATGGCCTGTATTCATCTTTTAAGTTCATCAAGTAGTCTTGATCCTATCTGGCTCTGCCAAGAGCCCTTTAGTACAGAGAGAGGGCCTTTCTCCTATTCCCTAGAAAGGAGCTGCATGTTGTCATGTATTTTTAATTCTCATTATTACTGGCCCTGTGCCTCTGGCAGCAACTTTCACTTCAGAGTGGGAGGAAAAGAAATCAAATGACAACTCTTTCTCCTCTTCCCACATCCTGGGGAAGTTTCCATATGCTACTTTCTTCCTGTCTGAGTTATGTTAAAAGCATTGGAATGGGCTGGATAATTTAACCTGACTGGTTGGTAACCCAAGGCAGCAATGGTGTGTGGTTAATGCGTGCAAGCCTGCTCCTTCCCTGCTGCACTCCTACAATGACTGAGAAATGAAAGTATAATAAATGAGCCACTACCTACCAGGAAAATAAAAAGGTGGCAATTAACTATATGTAACTAATTTTGAATTGATCTGCTGAAATCATTTGAAGAGGTAAAAGCTCCCATGTGTCTTCAGGAGCCAAAAAGGGATGATTTATCAGGCACTAAAATAACAAGCATGTTTACAAGCCTGCTATTATGTTTTAACTGCCAATTTCTCTTCTCCAACTAAAGCAGTTTACTTTTACTATTATCTGAGCTAATCGGAGCCTTCTTGGGGTCTTGAACACAGAGCAGGCTTATCAGGAAATGAAATTCAACCACTTTCCAGCAAGATTAGCCTTAAAACATTTTCACACTAAAGAAAATCAAAATGACTCATTTGCACCTTTCCCTTTGAATGGAAGTGTGTTATTTAAAAAAAATCCAGAAGGAGGTTATGCATATTTGTTGCTGGAAAACAAGAAAGAGTCCTATAGCATAAACATTTATGGACTATAGACCACATTGTATCAAATGTTCTCCAGAACTGCAGCAATTTCCTATGTACAGTATTCATGGTTGGAAGTGGGTTTCTAGATAAGGAGATCTGAGGGAATCAAACGCGAATTTCTTACCACATTAGCATGTATGTGTTCTTTTTGCCAAGGTAAGGGCCTTTCTCTTGGAGGATGTAGCTGGATTACAAACATCTAATGGAGAAAGTAAGGCATTTGCATAATATTTTTAAAAGATCAGCCATTTAAGGGTAGTGCCATATTTGTTCCCATTTCACTGACAATTGCTAATCATTGAAATCATTTGAAATACTTGTAACTCTAAAGATTTCTTGACACAAAAGCTTAAGGCACCTTCCCAAACCTTGTGTAGCCCAGACGTTTTGGACAACTCCCATCAGAGTGGCCAAAGTTTCAAAATACATGGAAGACACTAGGTTGGGGAAAGCTGGTTTAGGGGTTCAGTCTTACATTCAAGGCACACTAGTAGTTGAGGGGTTCCAAATATCATAGCAAAAACTCTACTAAGTTGAGATCCTTTCATATTATAGCACTTTAACTGCTGTAGCTGTGTCCTAGGAAATCCAGGCTCTGCAGCACTCAGACTAAAAATTTTAAATACTCTTCCTTAAACTGCAAATCCCAGGATTCCATAGGTTGTTATAACTGTTTTAACTTTTTTAATTGTTTAATTGTTTTTTTAAAAAAAATATTTATACACTTTAATATTTTTGTATTGTTTTTAAATTACTGTATACTCGACTATAAGTTGACCTCATGTATAAGTCAAGGGCATGTTTTGGGCCAAAATTTTGGATTTTGATGTGACTCGTGGATAAGTCAAGGATAAAATTTAGGGGCATGTAACAAAGGATGTAAAGGATGAAGTTTACTGCCTTCATGCAGAAATGTCTTATTCAGATCATTCTAAGCACAATTCCTCTTGGCATTCCTTTGAAGGGAAGCACCTTCAAAATAATGCCACCACTGCCATTTTCCCACCCAAGCATTCAGAAAGGCCAGAAGCAGCATTACAGATGGAAAGAGTAGAGGGGTTGGTCTTTCTTTTGGGTGCTTCCAGGATGAACTAAGCTCTTACCTTTTACCACTCTACTCAGAGAAGGACCTGTGGATAAGTCGACTCAGCTTTTGGGGGTCAATTTTTGGACAAAATTTTTTAGACTTATATATTATATACAGTATATTGTTTTAAATTTGCTGTTTGCCTCCTTGAGTCCTTATACTGGAAGAGAAAAGAGATATAATTAGATGATGATGATGCATGGCTAAAGTGGAGTCATAGCATTATAATTGTGTGGTGTGAAAGGGGCCCTAGGTGTCTTCTGACTTGGATTCAGTTTACTTCAGAAATCTGTCAAATATGACTTATTCATCCTTTTTCAACTCTAGATTAGCTTTAGTTGATCAGAACCTAATGGTTTATCTCAGAGTGATTTACAGTAGGTTGGGGAAAGTTCCTGTGAAGAGGAGCAGGACAGCCAGCTAATCTGAGGCCTTAAGATGATGTGAATGTGGATTTGAGAGAATAAAAAAGGAAAGTTTGGCAGTTTAACAGTCATAAAGGGACAGACAAGAGAAAAAGCAGATTCTGAGAATTATAAGGAAGAGGTAGAAGAGAAGCAACTGAGGGAAGCATTTAAGGAAAGATGTAACATTGGCACAGAGATAAGGTGTTACTCAGACCAGGGGTTCCCAACCTTTTTGACTCATGGAGCCCTTATTTCTATGGCAGAGCCCCTAGGAGGCCTACCCTATGTCTTTTCAGGTTAAAGCAGTGGCACCCCCCAACTTGGTGACACCTAGTGCAGGGGGCGGGGCTTCTGAGGGGCAGGATTTCCAGTGTGCCTGCATGCACGTGCACCAGACAATAATGCACACGGTCCCACGGCAGCCCGGAAGGCCATGCAGCAGCCTGGAGAGTGGGCCCAAGCCCCTACTGTGGCCTGGAAAATGGGTCCAACACCCCACAGGAGCCCGGAAGGGCCTGTGGTGGCTTGGAAAGTGGGCCCAAGGCCCCATGAAGGCCTGGAGAGCAGGCTCTCGGGCCCAGGAAGGCTCTGTGGGGGAGGGGGGACCAACCAGGTGTCACCCCCTCTTCTGGAGTGTCACCTCCATATGCAGTATCACCGGCATGGCCTGCACCCCCACCCCCACCCCACACACACACACATCCATAACACTACTATATATAAGACTATATTCTTATTATGGGGTGCAATTTTAGTTTCCCAGGCTGTTAACTCTTTTGAAGGGAAAGTAAAATATGCAGGTATGAAAGTTAACTTGTGACTAATTGGAGTTAAAATAGCAGGAAGAGACTGTTAACCTCACTCAGAAGAGAACTGTGCAGGGAGCAGCGGATTGGGGCCACAGCAACCACACGCCGCGGCTCTGATTCTTCCTTTGCTGCCCCTAAAAGAGCAGCAAAATGCCACTCCTTTGAGGGGTGGCAAAAGGCCGCCCCAAGAGCCAGCATTGTGGCTTTTCTGCATCCTTTCAGCACAGCGTGTTTAAACGCTGCGCTGGGAGGGTGTCCTGATGGCATGCAGTGTGCGTAGGGCCGTGCAGCATCAGGACGGCATCGGAGTGGGGTTCGGGCAGCTGGTGTGTGGCTGCCCCACCCCAACTCTACCCCCAGGTCGGCCCTTTGGGCCAGCCTGCAACAGCCCTAAGAGTTTAGAATGTTCAGAGAGTCTGTTAATCTGCCAGATAGAATGGGGGGGGGGGTTAGTCCCTACCTTACTAAGGAGGGAAAAGAGAATACAAAGTATAATTCTTCCAACAAAACCCTTCCCATTCTCTTGGACCAACATCAAGGATTTTCATTCCTTTACGTAGTCTCTGTAAATGATCTTTTGGTAGAGGTTTAGTGAAGATATCTGCAATCATAATTTCTGTGTTGCAGTATTCCAGTTGGACAAGTCTACTTTTGCACATCTCTTGCATTTTGCAAAATGCAATGTCAATATTTTCTTAAGTGGCTTTTCACTTTCAGAAATTCTGATGCAGCTCTTGATTGTCTTGCATCAAAATTATTGGTTTGGGTTCTGTATTCCTAAAGTAAGTTGTGTAACCATTTGATTTCATCACATGCTGCCTTCACTGAAACACACTCAACTCCAGTAGAAGAATCTGTGATTGTTGATTGCTTCTTATTTGTCCAACTTACAGCTCCTCTACCATAGAAGATCAGAAGATCAGGGTGGTTGACTTTCTGTCTGCTAGATTTGCAGCCCAGTCTGCATCCACATAGGTGATGAGTTGTGGTTGATTACAGGCAAGCAGCATCACTTTGTAATCTGGCAAGTCTCTTAACTGCAATTAAATCTTTTTCAGTAGGAGAGTTGACCATTCTGCAGAAAATGCTAAAAGCATTTGTTTTGTCAAGTCTTGGTGAAGTTGCCTATGAATGGGAGTTCCAACTGCAGTCCTATACTTGTCTCCACTTTTCAAAGGCTCAGATTTATTAATGCCCTTTAAGAATCCTACTTCCATTGGAGTTGGCATAGTATTTGCATCTTTCAGACAAAGACAGTCCAGAAGATCTAGTATCTTCTGTTTTTTATTCAGAAAGAAACTTCCATCACTGCTTCTTTGTATTTGCACTCCAAGATAGTGTGAGATGTCTCCCAAATTCTTAATATCAATCTCTTTCTTGAGATTCTTGATTATCTTTTCACTATGTTCTTTGTCCTCACTGCATAGGATCAAATCATCAACATAACTAGTCCATTTATTATTTATGAATCTCTTGTACACACATCTGTCAACAGTGCCTGGAGTGAACCCTCTTTGATAAAAAGCTGGTTCAGTTTCTCACTCCATGTTCTGGCAGGATGTGAGGGCGATCTGACTGTGACATCTGTCACCCCATTGATCACAAGGGTTGATTCAGCTGATCTGGCTGGCTAGATGGGTGTCCCCTTCCTCCCTCACCGCTCCATGTGCATGCCTCTCAAAGCTGCGCATTCAGTGGAAGAGGACAACCATCCCAGATAGGAGTGTACCATTCTTCGGTCAAGGGTATACAATAGCTGCGCTCCCCTGCTAGAATCTCTAATCAGAGAGTTTTAGAATTAATTCCTCTGTGGCTTGATAGAAGAATCTGTCAGGTGGCACACCCTTATTGTAGTATTCTGACCTTTTCACCTGAATTTGGATACTTGACTCTGCTTCTTATGCACCATCTAGTTCCTCATTGATAAGCTGGTCCACTGCAGGGTAGTCCCTTCTGGATGCAAGACTTCTGAAGGACGAAAGACCTCGACATGCTTTGGTTGCTGATTGGAGTCTTCTTCCACTGCAAATAAATCTGGGTACACATCTTGATTTGGATTAGATTTGGGGTGTGGTCTTTCATCAACATAAATAGCACTTGTTAATTTTATTGTGCATCCATCTGGATTTAGAATTCTGTAATTATTTCAAGCATAACCAACAAAAATTTCCTCTTCACCTCTGCAGTCAAGTCTACCACTTTTCTGCTTGGGAACATAGGTAAATTCTTTGCTTCCAAAAACCTTTAGATGATGTAATTTTGGCTTGACTCCATATCATAATTGGACTGGGGTTACATCTTTAGATTTAGTTGGCAATCTGTTACCGCAAGTATGTAGCAGTCATGATGGCTTCAGACCAATAGCGATTAGGCATATTAGCCTCCAAAAGCATGATTACTGCCATCTCCTTGAGAGTTCTGTTCATTCTCTCTGCCACACCATTTTGTTCTAGTGAGTGTGTGGTCTGATGTTCAATGCCATGTTCCTTTAAAAATTCATCAAATTCAGCATTGACAAATTCAGTGTCATTGTCTGTGCACAGGCTCTCCAGTTTGTAGCCAAATTTGTTGGAGACTTGATTAAAGTACTCTTTGAACTTCTGAAAAGCTTGACTCCTCTCTGAGAAGACAAGTGTAAGTATCTGGTGAAATCATCAGTAATAGCCATAAAATAAGATTTACTTCCTGCTGACTTTTGATTCCTTGGTCCAGAAAGATCAGCTTGTAAAAGATCCAATGCCTTTTTAGAATGTCTCTCAGTAACTGGAGGATGTGAAGCTCTTGTGGCCTTTGCCTTCAAGCATTCTACACATTTTTCATTGTTAGAATATGCTTTGAATTTAAAGTATCTTGCAAGCTCTTGATTTGCCAGTCTCTTAATATTTTCAATACTTTGATGAGCAAATCTGTGATGCCATAAAGTTGAACAGTCTTTGTGATTACATTTGGTCACACTGTTCACAGATGAATGTAAAATCTGCATCTGATAGCAACCATGATATCCTAATTCTGCTCTAGAAATCAATTTTTTGCCATGAAAACCAAAACAGGTTTGCTTTCTGAAACTAACATAGTTGCCTCTTGATGTTGTGGTTTGCACACTGTAAAAGGAGGCTTGCAAATCCGATACATAATAAGCATCTGGAATTTGTAAAGTCCCTATTCTGTCAGGACCCAGTTTTGTTTTTAAAATAACAGTCCTTTTTTCTTGTGCAAAAACATCTTGACCATTAGCAAGATAGACAGGAAAAGTTACATCTGCATCAAAATTAACAAATAACTCATTGTTGTTGAAGTAATGCACACTGGCTCCATTATCAATTAGAACTTTTTAATATATTTATCTCCAGCAATTTGAAATAATTATTCTTGAATCAAACATGAATATCAACATGACTGGAAGATTTCTGTTTAGGATAAAAACTTCTTTCTTAAAATTGCTTTTGCTTTTAGTATTCAGTCTCTGACTTTGCAGCTTTTGCAGCTCAGCTCTAGTCTTTGACTTATTAACATTGCTTCTAGGAAGACGACTTGTCCTCTCGACCCATGTCCATCTTGGCTGGTCGCCCAGGGGGGTGGGACGCATTGAGAGTATTCCTTCGGGATACAATCAATGCGTCCTTTAGGGAGGGTTTTGTACCATCTTGTTTGAAGGAGGCAGCAGTTAGGCCACTCCTGAAAAAACCTTCCCTGGACCCCCTGGATAGAAACAACTATAGACCAGTCTCCTTGCTCCCTTTTTTGAGCAAGGTGATTGAGAGGGCAGTTGCTTCCCAACTCCAAGCAGTCTTGGATGAAACCGATTATCTTGATTCATTTCAAACCGGCTTCAGGACAGGATATGGAGTTGAGACTGCCATGGTTGCTCTGACCGATGACCTCCGCTTGGGCATCGACAGGGGTAGTGTGACCCTGCTGGTGCTCTTGGATCTCTCAGCGGCCTTCGATACAATAGATCATGCCATCCTCTTGGATCACCTGAGAGAGTTAGGAATTCGAGGCACTGTTCTGCAGTGGTTCCGTTCCTTCCTCTCAGGCAGATCCCAGAGGGTGAGGCTCGGGGACAGTTGCTCTTCCAAAATAGAGCTTAATTGTGGCATCCCTCAGGGTGCCATCCTGTCCCCGATTATCTATATGAAGCCACTGGGTGAGATCATCCGGAGGCATGAAGCGTGGTGTCATCAGTACGCTGACGACACCCAGATATATTTCTCCATGACAAGATCATCGGCTCAGACTTCAGATGGTGTCTCTCCTCTCAATTACTGTCTTAGAGCGGTAATGGTTTGGATGAGGAAAAACAGATTGAAGTTAAATCCAGACAAAATGGAGGTACTGACAGTAACAGGCCCGAAACCAGATTTGGGAATACAGTCTCAGGTCCTGGATGGAGTCACACTCTCCTCCAAGGACTGTGTTTGCAGTCTGGGGGTACTCTTAGATCTGTCGCTTCACATAACTTGTCAGGTGAATGCGGCGGTCAGGAGTGTCTGTTATCAGCTTCCGCTGATACGCCAGTTGTGCCCTTATCTGGACATGAGGGATCTGGAAACTGTAGTACATGCTCTGTTAACCTCACGTCTGGATTACTGCAATGCACTCTACATGGGGCTACCCTTGAGCCTAACTCGGAAACTGCAACTGGTGCAAAACATGGCAGTCAGGCTAATTACCAGAACATCAAGGAGGGAGCACATAACACCAGTGCTTAAATCCCTCCACTGGCTGCCAGTTAGTTTCCAGGCACAGTACAAGGTGTTGGTTTTAACCTTTAAGGCCCTACATGGCTTGGGTCCACCTTATCTCAGGGACCACCTCTTTCCGTACGATCCCCCCGCGCACTTCGGTCCTCTGGGAGGAATCTGTTGAAGCCTATGAAGACTAGGCTGGCGCAGACCTCCCAGAGGGCCTTCTCTGCGACCTCTCCCAGACTGTGGAATGGCCTGCCGGATGAGATCCGTCTTAGTACTACCCTTGCTGCTTTTAAGAAAGCAGTAAAGATGGATCTCTTCCGGCAGGCTTTCCCGGAATAATTCCCTGGCTCTAGCGGAGGTTACCTTATGCCCCTTAACCTCCCATAGTACATGGACATGCCCAAGTTGTTTAATTTGTCTTTATTTCTTTTTGTTTTGTTTTTATTATGTTTTTAAGAATTGTTTTAATTCTGCTATTATAGTTTAATTTAGTTTTAAGGGGTGGGAGGATTAGGGTGTGGGATATAGGAATTTTACATTGTCTCTTGTTTTTAAATTATGCTGTGTGCCGCCCCGATTGCTAAGCAGAGGGGTGGCTTAGAAATAAAACTTTATTATTATTATTATTATTATTATTATTATTATTATTATTATTATTATTTGGTTTAAAAGAAAATGAAGTCTTTTTCAAATCCTCGGCAGAAAATTCTGTCTGTTGTTTTTGTATTATAGTTGTCTTCTATCAAGTTCTGTCTGTTTTGAAATTCAACAGTCTGAGCAATTGCATCTTGTAAAGAAACATCTTTAACTTGCAAAGCATTGATTATTGGAGAGTAATATTTTGGAAGACTTGCCAAAAACAGTCCAAGTTTTGCATGTTCTGGAAAAGATTCTCCAGCTGCTGTAATTCCAGACAAAGTTGTCATAAAGCCATTAATATGCTGATTTAAAAACTGAGGATGATTCAACTTTGTGTTAACAAGTTTGATCATAAGAGTTGTTTGATTTGAAGTACTTGGAGAATTAAATGCTTTCTGTAGTTTGTCCCATATTTGTTTTGAATCAGTTAAACCTTGAATATAGTAAGCAATGCTGGGATCTATAAACAAGCAAATATAAGCTGCTGCTTTCTTTGCATTTTCATCAAACTGTTGTTGATGTATTCCTGCTTCTGTGGGTCTCTATCCATTTAGTGCTTTAAATAGTCCCATTGTAGTCAGGTACATTTGCATTTTCCATGACCACATTTTATAATTTCTTCCAGTTAGTATTACCATGGCACATGCATGGCACCACAATATGCCAATATCTTCATGGCTGACCTAGAACAACACTTCCTTAGCTCCTACACCCAGAAACAGCTCCTCTACTTGAGGTACATTGACGATATCTTCATAATTTGGATTCATGGAGAGTTTCAACAGTTTCCATCCGACCATCAACCTCAGCCTGGAACTATCTACTGAACAAGTTCACTTTCTGGACACCATAGTACAGCTACAAAATGGAGAAATAAGCACACCACTATATCACAAACCCACGGACCACTACACGTACTTACATGCCTCCAGTTTCCACCCTGAACGCATCACTAGATCCATAGTCTACAGCCAGGCCCTCCAATACAATCGCATCTGATCAGACCCACAGGGTCCTTGCCAAACCCAAGGAATTACAACAAGCATTCCTCAAACTACAGTACCCACCAGATGAAGTGACAAAACAAATAAACAAGGCAAGACGTGTACCCAGGACTGATCTATTACAGAACAAATTGAAGAGGGAAAATGACAAAAACCCACATACAGCTCCCAACTGGGACCACTCAGGCACATCATCAAAGTACTACAACCCATTCTGGACAATAATGCCACTCTCTCAAGGGCTCTTGATGGCAGACTATTACTCGCCTACAGACAGCCTCCAAACCTCAAACAGGTACTCACCTACAGGATGACACACAACACAAACCAAGATGCCAACTCTGCCCACACATTTATCCAGGAAATGTCATCACAAGACCTAGTGGCATCACCCATGATATGGGGGGGGGGGGGCTTTACGTGCTCATCCTCCAATGTGATCTATGCTATACTGTGTCAGCAATGTCCTTCAGCACTCTACATTGGGCAAACAGGCCAGTCCCTGCACCAGAGGATAAATGGACATAAATCAGACATTAGGAATGGGAATATACAAAATCCAGTGGCAGAACATTTCAATCTCCCTGGGCATTCCATCTCAGGCCTCAGACAGCAGTCCTTGAACAAAAGAACTACAAAGGTAGATTGGGAAAAGAAACAGCAGAATTGGAATTTCAGCAATGGATTGAACAAAAACAATGGATTCCTTACTCACCACGCACACTTCAACACTATCTGACCCCATTCTCATAAGGGGCCTTACATTCCTCTATTCCTTTCACCACAGTCTAGTCCCATTACAAAACTGGATCTGCCAGTTCATCTCCATGCACAAAGACCAGTTTTCTATGTCTTTGTGCACTAATAACCATTGCTCAGGCTAGACCTGCCACTTCATTTCCATACACAAAGGATTTGTAATTTGAATTGAAATCTTCACATATTTTTGTGTGTGCCTGGCCTCCACTCCACCAAATGCAGTCTACAAATGAGGAAGTAGACTGAAGTCTACGAAAGCTCATGCTGCCAATTTCTTTCAGTTAGTCTCAAAGGTGCTACAAGATCTCTCTATGTACTATTTCAATAGTTGTTGTGGGATTAGGATTGGTAGAAGCCATTCTCTATTGTAAAAAAAATGGTTTTCTTTCTTCTTGTAGTCAGTATCTTCAGGAGAAGCAGTTTAAAAATAATCTGGAACATCTTATGAGACCTCACTGAGTCTAAACTGTCACTCTTCTGGGAGCTCAGTGGGTCTCCACTGGGATGATAACCAAAAAATGTGGGGTGCAATTTTAGTTTCCCAGTTTATTTAACCCTTTTAAAGGGAAAGTAAAATATGCAGGTATGAAAGTTAACTTGTTAGAGTTCAACTTTCATCAGCAGAGCAGCAAAAAGATGAGTCAGACTATATTTTAATATCCTTTCCTAAAGAATAAAGACTAACTCAAAATGACAGACATGTAAAAACAAACAATAATGACTTTAATAAATATTTACATAAAAGAACTAAAAATCTAATCTAACTGGAGTTAATATAGCAGTCGGAGACTATTAACCTCACTCAGAGGAGGACTGTTACTGACTGTTTACAGGCAGTTACTGACAGTTTAGAATGTTCAGAGAGTCTGTTAAATTGCCAGATAGAATGGGGAGTGGGGAGGAAGTCATTCCTAACTAAGGAGGGAAAAGAGGATGCAATGTATAATTCTTCCAACACTTATCTTTTAATTTCAATCAATTTTTATTTATTTCATTTCCCTGGAGTGTCTGCAGAGCACCTGGGAAGTGCACACAGAGCCTTAAGTGTTCCTCAGAGCACAGGTTGGGAACCCCTGATATAGACTATTGCCACACTGCAGAAATAACGCAGTTTGACACCACTTTACCTGTCATGGCTCCATCCTGTGGAATCCTGGGATTTGTAGTTTGATGAGATATTCAGCTTGGTCTGTCAGAGAGCTCTGGTGCCTCATCAAATTACAAATCTAAGGATTCCACAGGATGGAGCCATAATAGTTGAAGCAGTATCAAATTGCTTTATTTCTGCAGAGTGGATATACCCACTGGAATAATTATAGAAGTAGCTAACCTGCTTGGTGTTTTAAACATTCTGTTTTTCAATGAATCTTAGCATTTGTTTTCACTTTGCATCTCTGCCTCAGAGTTATTAATCTGAGAATTTATAGTAGAAATCAACCATGAAAATGCAATCCATACCCAAAACACATTTGCTTGTCCAGGCTGATAGCCAGCTTACAACTCCTAAATACCAAACCAAGGAGTGGGTTATAGGTTTCAAGGACATGGTGGCTGTCAGGAGTCTATCAGTGGTATCTGTGTGAACTGCCAAGATGGAATCTGTTAGAGATCCTGGCTCCTAACAGTAACCAGAGTTAGGCTGCTGAAATGAAGAAGATTTGAAGGGAGGAACCAGGACAAGAGAAGATTTAAAAATGACTTACCTGAGTTCGCTTAAAATTAATAGTGGGTGGCATCCTAATAGTATCACACACATTTAGCTGCCAAAATTGCTGCCTGGCTGCAGCCCAGCTCCAGCGCTGCTCCAAGGGGTGCTTCTCGCACCTCTTTTCGAAGCTGGGAGTTTTCCGGCTTGAAAAATGCCCACTGGAGTGCCCCTCCAAGCAGAAATGGAACCGGGCTGCAGCCAGGTGCCAATTTTGGTAGCTAAATGTATGTGATAACATTGAGATGCAGCCCACTTCTAATTTTAAGCCAGAAGTGGTTTTGAGAGTGGAAGAGGGAAGAGATACATGCACTGAGCTGGAGATATGAGCTTGGGAACTGTGAAACACCAACATTGTGTATTAAAATATCTACAGGACCCAAGGAAGATCATCTGTATGTTGTACCCCCCATACACACACTGCAAGTGTGGTGAATACTAATGATTTAATAAAGAAAATGAAGACATGGATGGATAGACGATAGATAAGATCGTTCCTTTGCTAGTAGGGGTAAATGACAGTTTGATATGGCTCTGTAGATAAAGATGATAAAGATGAAGAATAAAAATAATATAAAGATTTTAAGGATATGGATTTTGGATTTTGAAAAGGAAAAATTGAAGGAAACTTTGACAAAGAGAACATAAGATATAACAAGGACTAAAAACAAAGAGGAAAACAGTCTTATCTGATGTAAGTCTTGGAGACAGAAGTGGAATCATAGATAGCACTTAAATGTTTATAGAAATAGATTTATAGCTGTATCAGTTTACAATTATAATGAAGGGGCTATTTGATGTTGAAAGGTGCAACTTGGGATTTATTTATTTATCCATTTACTGTAATTCTCTCTTTCTTTCTTTCTTTCTTTCTTTCTTGATAAAGATACATTATTTAGAGATATAGTAAGTGCTAGATTTTCTATTTCTTCCTTTCTCTTTTGGAAATCTTGGATCAAATTTTGAATATAATATTCTGTGGGGGAAAATTATTAGAAACAAATATATAATTGCTGCTAATATTGTTTTATAGATGGACTTATATTAATGCTTTATGCTGAATAGTAGTAAAACTCTGTAAACTATTATATAAATTGTTTAATGGCAGCTGTTACTAGACTTCAATTAGCTAAGATGCAAGCACAAATACAATTACAACAACAAAAAGGCCTTCACTGAAAACCAGTAAACTTATGGACTGTGATTTGATGATCCTAGAAGAAATCAAGAAAAGACAGGAGATGAATAGAGATAAAGGAGAATTAAAGCAAGAAATGAAAAATATGGGAGGAGAAATTAAACAAGATATGAAAGAGATAGCAAATATTGTAGAAAAATTAACAACAGAATTAACACATGCTAAAGCAAAGATAATGGTACTATAAAAGCAAAATGAGGACTTACCAGAAGAAGTGAAAGTATTAAAAACAAATCAAGATAGACAAAATGAAGAAAGAATAAGATCTGAACAAAAAACAAGAGAGAGATGTATAAAGATTAGAGGATTGGCAGAACAAAAAGGCAAAAATATCTATGAGAGGCTAACTCCAATCTTAGCAAATTTTATGGAAAGGGACAAAGATTAGTTTTACTTTGAAATTGATAAGATGTACAAAATTAATTCATGGATATCTAGACAGAAAAAAGTGCCACAAGATATAGTATTATATTTTGTAAGAACACAAGTTAGAAACCAATTACAAAGGATGCAGTTAGAGAATAGACTGAAAATAGAAGGATCAGAAATTCAAATATTCAAAGATATATGAGGAGAAACTCTGAAGAGGAGAAAAGACTATTCAACATTAGCAAAAATACTAAGAAAATGTGATATATTTTATAAGTGGGAGTTTCCCAAAGGCTTGTCTTTCAGTTTCAGACAAAGAAGATACAAAATTGATTCTGTACAGAAAATAAGAGAAATGATTAAAACATTGAAGAAAGACCTGGAACAAGATACAGAAACTAGATAAAAAGAAGATGTAGCATTGGATCAAGATGACGATAAAAGGGATGAGAACAATGAATTAATGAAAGGCATGGTGACTGAGATAAAGAAGTTCCCAAGGAGAAGAAGGCAACAGAGGAAAGAAGTGTCTGGAAAAAGAGAAGAAATGATGAAAGAAAGGAAAAGAAAGAAAGCTAAAATCCAAAGCGAAGAATCAGAATACCTCAGAAAATTAAATCCTGGTATAACTTGATATACATGTTCAGGAAATACATATTTGTAAAAAAGATATTAGATGATTAAAACATTGTAAACTAGGAAATGTGTTTGTGTCTTCATCTGAAGAAAGAAAGAAAGAAAGAAAGAAAGAAAGAAAGAAAGAAAGGGGTGGCAATATATATTAAAGAAAACATTGAAGTAAAAGAATTATTTTCTGACACAAATGGACAATTTATAGCAGGGGTAGGCAACCTAAGGCCCGGGGGCCGAATGAGGCCCCCCGAGGCCTTTGGACCGGCCCCAGGCCAGTCCTGCCACCGCCACCGCCCGCCATGATGATATTTTTAATTTTTTTTAAAAAAAGTATTTTTATATTTATTTATTTATTTATTTATTTTTGGTGCTTCAGCCCCCCAATTGTCTGAGGGACAGCAATCCAGGCCCCGGCTCAAAAAGGTTGCCTACCCCTGATTTATAGGGTTAGAAATTAAATTGAAAGGTTTGATTATTCTATTAATTGATGTATATGGTCCATTGGATAATAAAACAAATTTTACGACAAACTATTTTAAAAAATTGTAAACCTCCACTATGATAATATAATCTTGATGGGTGATTGGAATGGGGTGATAAACCCCTTAATAGAAAGAAGAACAAAAACAAAACTAAATGATAAGCAAGGAATACTCCCAAAATCCTTTTTTTATCTGATGGACTTTCTTAAGTTAGAAGATATGTGGAGACATAAATATGGTTTAGAGAAAAATTATACATTTTACTTGAATCGTCATGGTTCTTGGTCCATATTGGATATGTTCTTCACATTGGATTTAATCAATACAAAATTTGAGGAAAAAAATTGAGAAAATTGATATATTGCCAAAAATCATATCAGATCATTGCCCTGTTCTGTTATCAAGAAAAGCAAAAAAAGATTTTTATTGGAGATTACATGATTCACTCATAGAATCATAGAATCATAGAATCATAGAATCATAGAGTTGGAAGAGACCACAAGGGCCATCCAGTCCAACCCCCTGCCATGCAGGAACTCCCAATCAAAGCATCCCTGACCGATGGCCATCCAGCCTCTGCTTAAAGACCTCCAAGGAAGGAGACTCTACCACATTCTGAGGGAGTGTGTTCCACTGTTGAACCGCCCTTACTGTCAGGAAGTTCCCCCTAATGTTGAGGTGGAATCTCTTTTCCTGGAGCTTATATCCATTGTTTCGGGTCCTAGTCTCTGGAGCAGCAGAAAACAAGCTTGTTCCCTCCTCAATATGACATCCCTTCAAATATTTAAACACGGCAATCATATCACTTTTCAACCTTCTCTTCTCCAAGCTAAACATCCCCAGCTCCCTAAGTCATTCCTCATAGGGCTTGGTTTCCAGATCCTTCACCATTTTAGTAGCCCTCCTCTGTTAAGAGAAGAAAGAATAGTAAATAAAGCAAAAGTTACTTTGAGAAGGTTTTTTGAAGAAAATATGACATAGGGCATGGACATTAATACAGTGTGGAAGACAAATAAAGCCTTTATGAGAGGCTTTTTTATCAAGCAAAAGTATGAAAGAAAGAAAAAGAGAGAAGAGAAACTGGTGAAATTACAAATGGAATTAAAACTAGTAGAAGATCAATTAAAAAGGAAACAAGGCAATAAAAGATTAATATTCAAGATAACATAATTCAAAGCAACTTTCATTATTGTTGGTGGAAAAAATAGAAAAGAAAATTAGGTTCATAAAACAAAAACACTTTGTGTTCTCAAATAAGCCAAGCAGATGGTTGGCTATAAGGTTAAGGAAAGGAAAAAAGAAAATATTAATCTTAAAAATACAATCTAAACAAAACAAAGCGAAATTAAACAAGGCTTTTATGAGTATTTTAATAAGATCTTTAAAGAGACAAGGACACAGAAAAATTATCATACAGAATATCTAAACAAACAGATAATCTCAGAACTCAAAAAAGAAGAAAGAAAAGAATTGAATTGGGAGATTACATCAGAGATAATGGAAATGATTAAAGAAATGGACAGCAAAGGCACCCAGACTGGATGGTTTAGGTGCAATATACTACAAAAACCTACTAGAGATTATAGTACCAAAACTACAAATAATAATGAATAAAGCAAAAGAAGGACAAATACCAGAATCATGGAAAGTAGCTAATATTGCTTTGATATTAAAATATGACAAAGATCCACTAGAGATGGGAAATTATAGATCCATTTCACTGCTAAACCCTGATTATAAAATCTTTGTAAATGTACTAGCTAAAAGAATTTTTAAAAATACTGAAAACATGTATACACCAAGACCAAAGGGCTTTTTGCCTAACAGACACATAAAGGATAGTGCAAGAAATCTTCTGGATGTAATTGAGTACTTTCAAAGAAAACCAGATAAGCAAGTTGCACTAATACTCCTCACTGCTGAGAAGGCCTTTGGTAACATCAGATGAGATTTCATGAAAGAGGTTATAGGAGTGGTAGGAGAAGGCAGATACTACAACTGGATATTAGCGATATATAAAGAACAAAAAGCACAAATTATTATAAACGGTGAGAGAACTAAATGTTGTGAGATACAGAGGGGCACAAGGCAAGCCACTGTTATTTATCTTAACTTTAGAAATTC